>WAAF01019521.1:1114971-1714971 GCA_013400475.1 Tricholaema leucomelas
AGGGGAAGTTTAGGCTCGAGGTGAGGAGAAAATTCTTCACTGAGAGAGTCACTGGACACTGGAATGGGCTGCCCAGGGAGGTGGTGGAGTCGCCGTCCCTGGAGCTGTTCAAGGCAAGGTTGGACGTGGCACTTGGTGCCATGGTCTAGCCTTGAGCTCTGTGGTAAAGGGTTGGACTTGATGATCTGTGAGGTCTCTTCCAACCTTGGTGATACTGTGATACTGTGACTATTTACATGGTCTAGTAATGTTAGGACGAGGAGGAATGGGTTTAAGCTGGAAGAGGGGAGATTCAGAATGGATATTAGGAGGAAGTTCTTTACAGTGAGGGTGGTAAAACACTGGAACGGGTTGCCCAGGGAGGTTGTGGATGCTTCCTCCCCGGAGGCGTTTAAAGCCAGGCTGGATGAGGCCTTGAGCAGCCTGCTCTAGTGGGAGATGTCCCTGCCTATGGCAGGGGGTTGGAGCTGGATGATCCTTGAGGTTCCTTCCAACCTAAACCATTCTATGATTCTATGATTCTAAAATGGATTTACCTTCCATGCACTGCAATGGCAGCAATGCCAGTCTTCTCTATTCTCTTCACCAGATTCACAGTATCCTCAATCTGAGGGATAAGGAATTACATGATTTTAGTTCAAAGAAAAAGTGGTTGTCAGTGTACAAAGAAACGTTAGAAGTATTTTTATCAAGAGGGATGCAATCCCTGTACTTCACCAGTAACTCCTAAAATGCATAACCATTTAATATATATTTCAATATAGAAACTACATGTTATGACAAAAAAGAAGTAATTTTGAGTGTCTGAAACCATAGAACCCAAACTTTTTCAAATCAGGTATTATAATATTCTAGTAGAAGAGTATTTTCCAACAGGATTTTAGACTGTCACCTGAAAATGATACAGAACATCTGTTAACAAGGACTCTCTAAGGACTACTCTGCAAATTGTAATTAAAATCCATCTTAGTATGAGGATACCTTCTGAAATCATTGCAACATGCAAACACACATCTACAAATATACTCTTGGATATGTCTCTAAAAAGTTAACTGAGATCTAAAGAATTCTATGATATTCATACACAACCAGTGCATCAAAAGCTACAGAGGAGAAAAGGGAAGCTCCCAGTGCATCTTCAAAGAGGCAAGATGCTGACACAAGGCAAAAGGAATTTGGCACATTGCTGGATTAGCCTGTCCTATGCAGCTTTGGGGGAAAAAAAGAAAAAAGATAAGGCAAAGTCTCTTTTCAGAAGTTGGAGAATGATCTGTAGTTCATCACAAACCCAGCACACTCAGTTTTTTGAAACTGTAACATTCACCAACTGGCATGGACATAAGAGACAGAAGCTCACTTGCTGCTCCAATGGATGACGTATTATGCAAAAGCAGCTTGAAGCAAAAAGGAAGAGGCTCTAGGATAGTTGTAGAAAACAAAAAGGGGAGCTGACAGTTCTCTAATACTTCAGAACCAAAATGATTTCAGAGTTATTGATTCTTTTGACACAGGCTTTACTTGTTAATTTAATAATTTTAAATGCACATGTAAATGTCTTTTGAACAATAGCTCTGTTACAGTGCATCCATCTGCAGAAATATTCAAGCCATACACAATCATGGTATCTATGCAGGTAATTAAATAGACAACTGCAAAGTAAGTAGTCATTAAAAGAGATGCCACATCACCTCTTGGTTGTTGAAAAATATATAGGGAATTCAACTGGAAAAAATATAAATCCATAAGGAAACCACATCAGCTGTAAAAAAAGAAAAGCCAACCTATATATTTTCATTACATTCTTCATGGGTAAACTCTAGGCAAATAATAAAGAAGTAAAATGTTCCAGCTTTAGCAATGTCACATTCTTAGAGTTTCCTCTACATGACTGTACCTAAAAAGCTACCCAGAATAAAAGTCATGCTAACTGCAAGGAAAAGGCTGCTTCTGCGAAGGAAGGTTATGAACCTCTTTGTATAAGCAATTGCAATGCTTCAATTTATTGAAGTTTCCAAAAACACTGCAGAAGTTGGTTTTCAATTTGAGTATGGTTTGGCCCCCTTCTGAGATATAATGCACTTGATACCGGTATCTTTACCGCAAACACACATATATTTGCTGTTATATTTTTGATTTGCTTCACTAGTGGTAAGTCTGTGGTAAGATGTAGCAGTATATACTTACTTGGTTGTTGCTGTTATTGATTGTTGCTCTAACTGGTTGCTGCCATATTAATCACTGCTGTTACATGTGATTGTTACTACTACTACTTTGAAATATTTGAGACAGACATGTCTATATTTAGTACTATAATCACAGATATATTTGCTATGGTGATTTTTGTAGTATTTGTGGTAATCTGTAAAAATGTTCAGAAATGTAGAGAATAAAATCCTCTGTGCACTTGTGTCTCGTGGAAACCAACAAACCCACAATCACGATCTCTATACAGCCACAGGTCACATAACCCTTCAGGCTGTGACAGCATCCCAAAGATAAATTGTAATTCCAAGTGTTATTTCATAATAACAAGTCTAAAATGCCAATATATTAGAATGCCATATATTCTAATTGATTTTAAATCACAGAAATAACCAACAACTAAATACTTTAGCTTAATGATTAACGTTCTTACAGAGGGCAAAATGCGGATTTTGCAGGTTACTGGTTTGCAAATTCCTTTAACAAGGGTAGTCAGTATCTGGAAAACGAAAAATAAAGACAAAAACATTATGACAATGACATTAATAGAGTTCTGCTCCTTTCTCTCTTGATCTTGGAGGTCTCTTCCAACCTGGTCGATTCTATGATTATGATTCTAAGATATAAAGAAGTGAGAACAATGTAACAGTAGCTACTCCTTTTCAGTAAAGAATCTACATGCAGTCTGTAACTGAATGTGTTATTTAATACAATAAATATAGAAATTTATTTGTAATCTGAGTAATTTTTATTTCCACATACTTTGATTTCAACTGGATTTCTGCAGAGCAATTAACTGCTGCTGGAGTTTCAATACTGCTTTTAATATGAGGTAATCAGTAAACTCTGATCATTTCAAGCTAAAGTGCTGAAGTTTTTCATTTTCATGCAAAGGTTTTCACAGTCCTCTTCTACTCAAATTGTGAGTTTTAATACAAATATTCCCTAAAAAGAGTTTTTTTTAGGAGAAGAAAGCATTTAAAGTGGAAAAAAAAAGAAAAATAAGAAAATATCAAGTAACATAATTGAATCTTTTAAAGAAAACAAATATTATAAACTGAATTCCATGCTTAACAGAAACCACAATTTATTCATTAAACTCAGAATAAATGGACAAACAAGCAGTTGTTTCTTTAACTATTTAAGAACTGAGCTATGGAAAGAGTTTTCTTTTCACAGGTTGAATTTAAGTCCAACAGATCACACTTAAAAGGGTCATCTACTGGCCTATACATGTTTAAATCTCAGAGATGTGAGTTGTAAACAGAATCACAGAATATATCTGGATAGAAGAGACCTCAAAGATCATCCAATTCAACCTTCAATCCAGTACTGAAGGGCTGACACTAAACCACACTAAAGGGCTTCAGCCCTTTCCTGAGCCTTGCTGCCCTTCTCTGGACATGCTCCATCACCTTAATGCTCTTACTATAGTGAGGGGCCCAGAACTGAACAAAAATATGTGAGGTGTAGCCTCACCAGCACTGAATACAGGAACAGTACAAGAACTTCCCTCAGGAACTCTGAAGTAGGGCACAATGAGCAACTAAGACCTGGGGAAAAGTAAGACAAAGCTCACAGTCAAGTCATCTGAACTGTGAAGAATCAGGTCTTAAAGAAGAAAGAAAACTATATGCTAAGAGTATCTCTGGAAACACAGAGCAATCTCTGGACTCTGCTTCATCTCAGGAAGCTTAGAAGTCCTTAGGGAAAAAAAAGTATATACCTCAACCCCCAACATGTTACATATCAGTCTATATTATATGTATGTGGATGTGCATGTACGTATGCATGCATGCATATCTTTTTCATAAAGGTTCATACAGAGTTCTGTATGTATGAAATATGTACACACATACACATGTATGAACTACTTTGCTACTAGATCACAAGAGGGTTTTACACAGACGTATACACATGTGCAAACAGAACTCCTCCCTCTGCAAAAATAGCACCACATAGTGAAAGTTTTTAATCTGAAAGGGAAAAAAGTAGCAACTTCACAGTTCAGCCAATGACAGGAAGTAAACAAGGATTCTTTACCCATAACCTTAATTCCAGTACTCGCAGTGGATTATTCCACTCTAGCTTTTACAAATTTGTCTTTCATGCATTCATTCCTGCTTCCAGTAAAGCACAATACATAACACTTTCCAAGGCAGTTCAAAATCTACAAGGTGATACTTACAGACTCTATTTTGCCAGGATCAGATAGCAGTGCTGCTCCCATACCTCCCTGGGAAAATACACAGAAACTCTTACACACTAGGCAAACACATTTTTCACCTTTTATTTTGCCTACTAGTAGACCACAGCAAAAGCACAATGTTATATTAAGGAAGAATCTAAAATGCAGGAACATTAATGAACATTTTTATGAAACTTTTCCAAGAAGTGTAGAGCAGGAATTCAGGGCACAAACCCACTCCCATTATGGAGCAGAAAAGATTTCAAAAAGCCATTTTTAGCAACTGTAATCATCCAGTTTCTACTCAGTGACAGCTGAACAGATTTAGTGTCTTAACATTACACATCATGTCTGAGAGGTCTCAATGTGAGTCGTTTCTGACTACACACTACAGGCAATTATTCTTCAGAGTGCAAGCCAACCTACAAAACTAAGAAGCATAGGAACCAAAAATCCCCCTATAAATCAATCCATTCTATGCCTTTCTTGCAACATGACCTGGTACTTTCCAAACTGACAAACTGGCAGACTGAGACTGAAGCACTATTATCATAAAAGTAAAGATATCAAATATCTGAAAGGTCTCCAACATTCTCACACACCTCACATGCTCCAAAGGAAAAGCAACCCTGTGAAGGGATCCCTCATATACTCTGCATACAGTCATCAGGGCCCTTTGGTTCATCCGTGTCAAATCTCATGATATACATTATTTCTCTCAAGTGATGTGATCTAAACCAAACCCTCTACAAGTAATTTTATCAAACAGATCAACTTAGACAAAGCATTATTTCATCTTGGCTGAAAAACAGAATGGAGGATGATTCACTTCTGCAGGGAAGAGTCAGCATAATGCATGGTACAGGCATGCCTGACTGTGTCAGCTTCGGCCTTTACTATTCCCCTTTTAACAGCATTGCCTCCATGCACCAGGTATCTCATTTCAATCAGCCAAGTATTTATGTCCCAGGTATAATAAATGGCCACAGAATTCTCTCTTTTTTCCTACTGTGAAAGGGGAGAGGAAAAACGTGCTTGGTCCACAGACAACTTGGTTTTAAAAAAGCAAATAAATAAGCTCTGTAAGTGCTTAGGCTGATACTAGGAATTAAGACAGGCCTCAAGACAGCATTTACATTTGTGCTTTTGCTTTAGTAAAAAGCCAGTAAAAAGCATCCAGTTGTAAAGACGGTAACCCAAAATTAGGAAGTGAAAGTGCTGCCTATGTGAATATATTTTTTTCTCTTTAAAGCATGACACATTACATATTCACACGGCAAGGAACTTACTCCACATGCTAAAAATGCCAACACTGCAAACACTAGAGGACAGAAAGCTTAAATGAAACAGCCAAGCTTCTTCCCTGGAATAAAGTTTTAAGTATTCTAAGCTGAAGTCCTTCTCTGAGAATAAGTGCAAAATTTCTCTTATCTATTCTGCAGGAACATACGACATAAAAATGGAGCTCTGTGGTTTAATATCAAATCCACTTGCCTTGGTAGAATACTCTTTTGGGCATCCCATGTTGATATCAATACCAGCTACATCACTCTCTCTGAAAGAAGAAACAATACAAATATTTTTCAGCATATCAGAGTAAGAATCAAGAAAGAGACATCTTTTCGAGAAACTTGCTCCATCATCCTTAAGGCTTAAATGACAATTTAAGGTTTTCATTTGAAATTCTGAAATTTAGCTTCTCATTAATATATGTAATTATTTTAACAGTGGTCTGAAGATGAGTTTGTCCACAGGTTTCACCCAGTGTTGCACAGAAGCTTCAAATACTGACATTAAATATGCTTATACGGGATTAAACGTATTCACCACTGCCACTACAGCAAGCCCTATTGAAACTTCTTTCAATTTAAAACAGAGGTTTAAAAACACCTTTTGAAAAGCTTGGAAAGAGACTTTTCATTCCTGCACAATATTTTAATGGGAGCTTCAAACAACAAAGAGTAGGAGATGGTTTTAGGCATATTGATCTTAACTTGCAGCTGTGCAATACCCAGGGAAAAAAATCCCTATTGGACAGATCAAGGACACACTCATTGCACTAGCAAAAAAAAACATCAATCCCTCTATAAAACTTAAGCAGCTGCTGGTTTGAGCAAGGATTTAAATAGAAGCTGCAGTCACACCATTATTCCACCGGCCTTTTGAGATGCTACGTTTTACTGTGCAGGTCCCACAGTACTTTTCTTGATCCTAGTAAGACCTATTATGACTCTCCCAGTCATAAAAAAAAGTCTTCTACAGTAATTTCTCTGTACATAAAAAACTAAACAAATCCAGGAAAGGGGTGAGAGAAGATGACTTACACAAGCTTAGCTACTGCCAGGGCTCTTTCAGCATCTGCTGAACCCTGTTGGTAAAACAAGAGGATTTATAATTATAAAATATGATCAGATTATAATAAATAAATGTGCTAGCTTGTCCACATGTACAACTATATTTAACATAAACACTTAGTAAAAAATTACAAAGACCCATTCATAACACAACATTTAGCTAAAGCATGTACTAGCATAAGTCACTGAATAATGAATGGTGATGCAAAAATGGTTCGAGAGGTCTGTCCACCTTTTTAACCTACAGCAGTATCAAATGCTCCTCATTGCCATTAGATATTTATTGTGTTTGTAAGAAACTATAGTAGTAACAATTCTACATGCAACTTATTCCAGTGATATTGTTACCACTGAAAGGTCTTTTTCTGTATTTATTGCAGTCCACGCTTCTCCCTCTCTAAAACTCCCATCATCTTTTTTTGTACACAGAGTGGTCCAAAAGAGCAATTTACTACCTTTTTTTATTCTGGCAGTCTTTCATCTATTTGTGCATTGTAATGTACACACAGATCCTGTCATCTACACTAAACAATGCCATTTCATTCAGTCTTTCCTGTGTGACTGCTTACTGGATGGTACATGACTTAAAAGTGTGATCAAACATCAGCATAATTTTTTTTTGTATCTATATGTTTGGAAATATATCAACGATACCTATTACAAAACCAAGCTGCTGTCACAGAGCACAGAATTCATCTTAACCACCTCTTCTGAAAACAGCTCTATGGAGAGCTTGTAAGATACCATCCTGATCACATGACATCATAGAATGATTTGGGTTCAAAGGGATCTTAAAAGATCATCTAGTTCCAACCTCCTGCCATGGGCACCTTCCACTAGACCAAGCTGCTCAAGGCTCTGTCCAACCTAGCCTTCAACATCTCCAGGAAGAGGGCACCTACAACCTTCCTGGGCAATGTCTTCAAGTGTCTCCCCACCCTCTTTTTAAAGAATTTCTTTCTAATATCCAGCCTAAATCTAACCTCTTCCAGCTCAAAGCCATTCCCCTTCATCCTGGCACTAAAAGCCCTTGTAAAAAGTTCCTCCCCAGCTTTGTTGTAGACTCTCTTCAGGTACTGGGAGGCTGCTAACATCTCCCCAGAGCCTTCTCTTCCGCATGCTGAACTCCTGTACCAACAGGTAAGAAATTCTGCAACACTTGTGGTAAGAAACTTAATCTTCACTTGAAGTGTCAAGAAATTAACACTGCAGTACAGACAGCTGCTTTAGACATAATGTTGCTAGAACTACCTTGTTTAACTATGTTGGTATTAGAAGAGTACTTGCAGTTGGTTTCTTACCATCTGAAAAACAACATGGTGTCTCTCCCTCTCACAAGTTCTGAAAACAACTCTTTCATTAGGTGCAACGAAGTCCACTGTTTCAAGCACTTCTACACGCAAGGAGAAACAGACAAAAATTACATACCAATGTAAGTACAGAAGTCTAATCACTCTGCAGCTTGTATATTAATGAAATGCTATTAAATAAATCCAGCAGAACTAACACACTCTTCTATGCCCCTGCAGCATTGCTTAGCACTCCCTAATCATCCCCGAGCCTGTTTCTTGGGGCAGCAACAGCATCAGAACAAGTCTAAGGAAGAATCAGTCACAATGACTGTAACAGTACCATTTCTGGGAAGGAACAGGAGAGGAAAGCAGGGTCCCCCAGCAGGGACACTACAAACAACTCCCATGCCACTCAGCTGGGAAGTTTCAAATATGTCCTTTTTAAGAACTTCTTTGTGAAAATCATGTTAGGCTGAGTCTAGCCCATGGACCCCATGATAGTAAAATAGTGATAAACAGTGACATCCCATGTATCTTGCTTCCTTATTGCAACAGACTAAAAAGTGTGTACATTGTCACATCATACAAAGCTGAAATGTATAAGGTCTCATGGTTGAAAATTGTCTTTGCTGTAGCCCAAATGAATTTTTTTTTTGGAAACGATTAAACCTTTTTTTTTCCTCAAAAAAATAAAGGGCTTTGTAACTAAGGCTAGCAGTTTTGCTCAGGAAATTCAATTTTATACTAGCACATGTACAAGTAGAGTTTCGGAACAAAAACAACAACAATAAAGCCCCCAACAAGAATTCTCACTGTCTATTCTTTATTGAAATAGCACAGAAAAGCAGTAGAGGCTGAAGCCAGTATGTAGACCCAGAAAGGAAGAAAGTTATCTGTTAGTTACAATTTTATTATTTATTTAAAAACTCATTTGAAACCAGGAGCTTCAATGTTTTAAATAATACACTGGAATTGTACTGCCCTGTCTCTTCCCAGCTACTAGTTTCTTTCACCTGGTGCCACGAAGCATAATGCTGAAACATCAGCAATGGAATTCCAACACTGATCCCATTTTTGTTATTAAAAAGAGAAAGATACAATGCCAGCAGCTAAAATTATGAAGCCTTTCACTTTAGAAGGCCTATCCCTGCACAACTAGTGACCTGACTTCTGTTAAAGATTTCAACAGCAAACTCACTGGAGCCTTATAATAAACTAAGTCAAAAAACATTTATGGTTTGCCTTCAGAGACACCAACTGACCCATTGAAAATCTTTAACAAAGGAAACTGAAAATCTGAAGCTGCAGAGCAGCAGACAGGTGTAAGGCAGTGCTTCAAAAGCTTATCTTAGGTCCCTAAGCACAGTTTAGAGATCATAAGTACTGATATCTCCTTGTAATCACTACAAAATTACTTCAGAAAAATATTTTTAACTAGAAAAAAAATGTTTACAAATATTTACAAAATAAACGCTCTACTTGCCATTCTTAACCCTTTTACACTGCAGCATCTTTATGTCAATCAGCTCCTGAGAAGAAAGAATAATCTCAGTGAATTGAAGAGTTTAAGACACCCAGCCCTACCAGTTGCCCATTTTACATAATAACTATGTAGAGATACCAAATATAGCAAAAGAACATAAAGTAAACCAAGTGTTTAATTATATGACACACTCAACTGAAATTTCAGCATATGAACAGAATGTAAGAATATGGTATGTGTACAGCATTCTGCAACTATCTTGTTCAAATCACAGAATCACACAATGTTAGGTGTTGGAAGGGACCTTGAAAGATCACCTAGTCCAACCCCCCTGCCACAACAGGATCACCTAGAGTAGCCCACACAGAAATGCATCCAGGCGGGTCCTGAATATCTCCAGAGAAAGAGACTCCACAATTCCCCTAGGAAGCCTGTTCCAGTATCCTGTCACCCTCACTGGGAAAAAAAAAAACTCTCATGTTTCCATGAAAATTCCTAGGCCTCAACTTCCATCCATTGCCCCTTGTCCTGTCATTGGGCACCACCAAGCAGAGCCCGACTCCATCCTCTTGGCACTCATCCTTTACATATTTACAAACATTAATGAGGTCACACCTTAGTCTCCTCTTCTCCAAGCTGAGGAGCCCCAGCTCCCTCAGTCTCCCCTCATAAGGTAAATGTTCCACTCCCTTAATCATTTTCGTGGCTCTGCTCTGGACTCTTTCACGCAGTTTCCTGTACTTTTTAAACTCAGGGGCAAACAACTAGACACTCTTCCAGATGTGGCCACACCAGGGCAGAGTAGAGGGGAAGGAGAATTCCTCTCGACCTATTAACCACACCCCTTTAATACACCCTAGAATGACATTGGCTTTTTTGGTCACAAATACCTATCGATCAGGCTGGAAACCGAGCAGAACCAAACACAGTTAAGTTAAAGCTGAAGAGCAAAGCATCTCAAGAATCAAGTTAAGGTTTGAATTAGCCAAACACACAGAATCACAGAACATATGTGGCTGGAGGAGACCTCCAAGATCATCCAGTCCAGCTTTCAACCAAATACTGAAGGGTCAATACTAAAACCATGACTCTAAGCACAAGTTCCACACACTGCTTGAACTCCTGCAGGGATGGTGACTCCACCACTACGTCGGGCAGACCATTCCAATGTTTGAAAACCCTTTCAGTGAATAAGTATTTCCTAATATCTAGCCTAGCACAGGTGAAGAAACCAGCAGTATTACTCTTAAGACATTTTTTTATCATATTGCTGAGTTTTAACAATTTTCTGCATTCGTTAAAAAATAAAAATGAAGCTTTGTGTTGACCAATAGTGGAGAACCTAATACATAGTCACTGTTCTTCTACAGCAATAATAATATTACCAGGTAAGGCTGCCTAATCTGCCCATCCTTCATACCTCACAGTATACAATATCGGCGCCATAGTCTAGGGCAAGTAGTCGCATCGGTAATGTCCCCACTCGCACCATGGGAGCCAGGATCTTCTTTCCTCTAAAGCACAGCGGTGAGTTCACTGTCATTTCTGGTGTGGTACTATCTGAAAAAAGAAGATCCAGGGGTAAAACCATGGAATATCATTTCCCGCTCACACAGCCCCAGAACTCTTTCTGCGGGACGGAAGTAGTGCGTGACCCTGCCCCCGTGACAAGGTCTCCTCAGTATCAGGCAGCCCACCGGCAGCACCGCCGCTCTCGCGGCCCTGCCGCCAATCGTGTGGAGCCCTCAGCGCCGCGCCTCCCTGAGGCGGCGGTGCGACCGCGGGGAGCGCTTCCCGCCACATCGGCTCCTTCTCCTAAGTTAGGGGAGCTGGGCCTGGGGGAGCGCCTCCCGTCACATCGTCTCCTCCTAAGTTAGGGGAGCTGGGCCTTGCATGCCTGAACCCCTCTGGGCCATGTTTGCTACCGCGGGGCACGGCATGGGTGTCGGCCCTTACCGTCAGCTCAACCAGGCGAACATGAAGGTGCCGCTGCCACTACCGCTTTTTGAAGTACCGACAGCCGCCGTCGCCGGAGCCTCCAGAGGTAGTGATCACTGCCACGGCCGCCTGACGTACCGACCACCACTGACTGAGGTAGGTACCACCGCCGATGCTACCGGCCCCTCCGTTAACCCTCCTCGTGTGGCTCCGCCGTTGCTCCTGGGGGCGGGGGAACCGGGGGAAGTGTCTCTTCACAGCGTCATCGGGAGGCGCCGCAGCCCCAACACGTGAGAGGCTGTTATGGTGCTGGGCCGCGGCGGGATGGTGACTGTTCTCCCTCTACTGCTGCGGCGCCTGGCGGGCACCCGGGCGGCAGAGGGCGCGCAGTCTTCCGGGGCTGTCGTGCGCATACCCTGGGCCCTACGCCTGCGGCTGCAGGGGGACGCGCGGCGCCGTCGGCGCGTGCAAGGGAGGGTGGTGGCAACGCGGCCCGGGAAGCTGCTACTGAGGAGCCGGCGGCCGGAGCTGAGCCAGCCCAGCTGGCAGACGGTGGGGCGCTGGGAGCGGCCGCAGCTGGTGTCGGCGGGCTGGAAGCACAGGAAGGCATGCGGGGACTACTTCCAGCTGGAGCCCTTGCAGGAGGCGGCTCCTGCGCTGCAGGCGCCGTCGGCTGATGCGGCACAGGGCCCGTCCTTCGCCGAGATGGGGTTGCAGCCAGTGTTGCTGGCCGCCCTTGAAGACCTCTCTGTCAGCCGCCCTACGGCGGTGCAGCGGCTCGCCATCCCTGCGCTGCGCCGTGGCCGCAGCGCCCTCTGCGCCGCCGAGACCGGCAGCGGCAAGACGCTGGCCTACCTGCTGCCGCTGCTGGACAGGCTGCTGACCTGCCCCGAGGAGCCGGCAGGGGCGCCAGGGCCGCCGTCGCCCCGCGGGCTGGTTGTGCTGCCGTCGCGGGAGTTGGCGTTGCAGGTGGGAGCGGTGACGGCGGCTCTGTGCCGGCCGGCGGGGCTGCAGGTGCGCGGGCTGACGGGCGGCGGCGCGGCAGGTGGGCTGCGGAGGCAGCTGCGGGCCCCGCCGCCCGGTCCCGCCGTGCTGCTAGGCACGCCCGGAGCGCTGCGGGAGGCGCTGCGGCGGCGCTTCCTGACCTTGGGGCGGCTGCTCTGGATGGTGTTGGACGAAGCGGACGTCCTGATGGACGAGACCTTCACGGAGCCGCTGGAGCAAATCCTGGCTCACGCTCCCCTCACCGCTGGAGCTCCCGGGCCGGATGGACCCGGAGAGTCGAGGATTCAGATGGTAGTGGTGGGAGCTACTTTCCCCGCGGGGCTGACCGAGACGCTGGAGAAGTTCTCCGATGTGGGCCGATTTGACACCCTCACAACCCGGAGCCTGCACCGTCTGCCACCTCATGTCAAGCAGAAGTTTATCCGCGTCAAAGGCAAGGACAAGCTGCCTGAACTGCTGCAGCTACTTAAGGAGCGCTCAGCAGGCAGCGGGGCTGTTCTCATCTTCTGCAGGAGTGCTAGTACTGTCAACTGGCTAGGCTATATTCTGGATGACCACAAAATCAAGCATCTGAGGTTGCAGGGACAGATGTCAGCAGATGCTAGAGCTGGCATCTTTGCCTCCTTCCAGAAGGGTGATGTCTCTGTCCTTGTCTGCACTGACCTTGCTTCACGGGGGCTAGACACAAGCAGCGTGCAACTGGTGGTTAACTATGACTTCCCAGACACCCTGACAGACTACCTGCATCGCGCAGGGCGAGTTGGACGGGTTGGCAGCAAGGTGCCTGGAGTCGTTGTTAGTTTTGTCACCCATCGGTGGGATGTGGACCTGGTACGGAAAATAGAGACTGCAGCCCGCAAAAGGACAGGTCTCCCAGGCATGGACTATTCTGTTAATTAGCCTCCACCTAAAGGGCGTTGACTCAGGTTGCTAAGCAGTAATAAATGGCGTGATAGTGACTGGGCTTGAAGTTATTAGGCAGAGTGAATGAGATTTGGTAAGTTACACTGAAAGAACAGAGAAGTGAGTTTCAGAACCAGGTGATGGGATTAACTTTGTGCACTGTTCTGGAAGGTGCAGTAGTCATTTTTACAGGCATGATAGTTTTGTGTGAATAACAAAATGCCTTTGAAAAAGACTGAGGAATCATCAGATCCTTTAACTTGAATTCAAATCAGAAAGTATGCCTGCATGATGTGCTGCTCTGTATCATTTCACCTTTCCCACTACCAGCGATTAAACATTCATTATTAGAGGCCTCTAAAATTGGGTGGGAATGAGAAAGTAAAGCTTGAGGCTTTTTCAAGGTCTTAATTTGTCGTTTAATGGTTACCTTTCACTGAGAAAGAGGATCTTGTTGCTTTATATTAATTTTTCAAAAAGTAAGTGGTTTTACTCTTTTTTTTCTGCATGCTGTAATGACATATCTGGTCTCTGATTGCAGAAAGAAACAAAAAAGCCTAGAGTAGCAGAATGAGTATGTGATTTCTTTTGAATGTTGTGCTGTCATTATTTTCTGCTTTGAACCAAAAGGATTAAAGGCTGTTTCCTACCTAGCTGCTTGTTTGTCTCCATGGTAAGTAGTAACGCAAAATCAGCATTTTGGCTCTGTTGCCAGCCAGATCCCGGCCTTTTCTGTTGGTGGTTGTTTTTCTCATGCTGTCCACATTAACCTGTGTTGAAACTCCAGCTGTAGAAATGGTAAGATGTTAAATGGAAAGATTACACCATAGTATTTAAATCATTAATTTCAGAGGAAATAAGATGCTGGAGATAGTTTTCACTCTCAGTGTACTAACACTAAACCAGGGGATTTGCACAAATAATCACTTAAGGATAAGGCTATGTAACCTTACCCTAGAAATTGTATATGTGCTTTGTATAGGTAAGGGGCTTTTAGGGGAAGTTACAAGCTGCAGTAAAATTATTTAATGCAGTAAGAAAGCCTTCAATGTTAGAGAAGTGCTGTGGAAGAGTGATCCACTCGGAGACTGGAAACTTAGATTTTGGTCCCATTCACTGCACTGTACTATGTGCCTCTCATCTGCAGTTCATTTAACTACAGACCAGGCATTTGTATGTCCACAGGTGGAAGCTTACAATTCATGTATCATGTTACATGTTAATGTAGGGTAAATCCTTTAACAGGAATCTTGGGATAATGTTAATATGCAGCTCCTTTTGTATTGGGTCTTCCGAACTGCTAAGAAGCAGATTCCTTTAACTGTAGACACCTTAATCTAAATGAAGTACTTAAAGTTTTAATACTTGGCAATTTCCAGCTGCCTCCGTTTCAGCTATCACATAGTTTGAAAATGTGTTCAAATTTGACAAGACAGCAAAATAATAAAGTTCTTTCGAAAAGCATAAAGACATATGCTCTTTAATTGTGAAATTAAATGCATGTTATATATCTACAAATAGTAACCTTGATGAACTCAGTATAAATGCTCTAAACTGATTGTTGCTAGGGCACTGTTGATCAGAAAAAATAACCCCAAGCCCAAAACCTTTTGACATTTACGTAGTAAAGTGGCTATAAAAAGCTTTGGGTAGATATTCTCAGAGAACACTGTGTTTACCAATAAAGTCTTTTGTAAACATTACTAAACCACAGTTTATTTAAAACATATGATGATGCTGCTCACAGAGACAGTTGCTAGAGGCAGTGATTAACAACAGTAGTTACATTCAGAAGCACAGGGACATTTAGATCCTGGGATATAGGAAGTGATAGAATGCCACCAAATGCAGACGGCCACGTTAGTGACACGTGATACTACCCAATATGTATATATTACAGCCAAGCCTTCGGAGACATTTAGAGACTATTACAGGTAGTGAGCTAAAAATACACGTAGGTCAACTATGGTCAAACCTGTTCAAGAAACAAAGACATATTGATAGACTTTTTTTCCCCCAAAAATCTACTTTTCAATGCTCTCGGCACTCATTGTTTGCATCCTAGTAACTAAGTAAACACATAATTAGATGGTCTCTCTATATTCTGCCTTCTGTGTAAATTACTTTAGGCTTTATGGATATAACAACTACAGATATGTTTTCTCTTGTGGGGACATTTCAGGTACTTCTGTTGTACATAGCCCAGTGTTTAGCAAGGTACCCTAGGACAAGCTGTGTCTAGTGTCTTAACAGCCAGATGGAAAACCCCATCCTCCTCTATATTTGCAGGCTGCACCAGTCCTTTAAATGCAAATAAATGCACTTCTCCCAGGCAGCACTCTTTCACCTTCTCTTTCTCCTGAAATGTATTTGTTAGCCAAATTTATAGGTTAGTGGTGGAGTGTGTGGTAGAGAAGTTCTCCATGCGTATTCTTGGCAGTTTCTCAGTGGGAAGCGGCCGCAGGAAGAATTTGCAGGTGAAGACTTGCCGACTGGCCTTGCGGAAGTTTTCTGAGAGGAAAGCGTAAATGATGGGGTTGATGCAAGAGTTCCCATAGGCTAAGCAATGAGAGATGATGCGGAAAGTGAAGGAGGTGTTGTTCAGGGGAAACTGCCCAAACTCTGCCCACATCATGATGATGTGGTGTGGCAGCCAGGAGAGCAGGAACACAGCAACCACAAGAAGAACTGTCTGTGCTGTCTGGAAAAGACAAGATCACATGTTAAATGGCCAAGTGAGTCTGTGATACAAGTGGATTTTGAAGCACTCTGTAGCATTCTATCACTATATTTGTTATGATGAAGATGTTATAAAGGTTCAGGCTTACATATGTCTATCATCGAAATATCTAAACTGGAATGTGCAGACAAAACTTTACAACACAAGTTATCAAAAAAAAGAGGATTTCTACCCAGCAGGTCTCTCAAGTAAGTTTGTATTAATTTTGAAAGGCAGTTAGCTGTAGGTTGATCTCTGTACCTAGCATGTTGCAGGTGCTTCCTTATTTTGTCAACTGGAATACAGTCTGACATATGAGGTGACAAAATATGTTCCCATGCCAGTGAACAACCCTAGCTTCCAAGTATCCTCAAACTGGGAATCAGGTGCTGTCTTCAGAAATATTTTGGCATGCTTAGAAGTTGATGGAACTTAAAGGTATAAACTGGTCTTGTGAGGTCTAGCTTGCCAATGTGCTATGATGGGTAGTAAAAAATTATTAATAAACAGATCCCACCATTGGCTTTCACCAGCAATAATTGTGCTTTTTTTACCTTCTCTCTGTTAAGTACCTTAGGCTTATTACGAAGTCAACTTTAACAGCATCCTTCTGCTTAAATTCTTTTGAATAAGGAATATATACTGAGATTTTTTTTCCTTTTATTGTGAAGTAAGGAACAGCATATTAAATGCTAAGTTGGATGTTAAAACACAGATTTGCAGTTGCTATGTATTAGCAAAAGGCCATTTCTGAGGTCCATTTGTTGGATTTTACAGACAAAACACTGAAAATACTAGAGCAATAATACAGATAATTCATGTATCTTTTTTTCAAGCTAGGGAATATTTAAGATAGAGGCAACATAAACAAAACATTACATTTAGCTTTCAATGTGGTAACTCTCTTGTTTTTAAAACTAATGTTACAGACTATGATCAGCTGCAGATGACTGATTGAAATAACTTCTGTACTGTCTGAGTTTGGTGAGCTATGATACTGTGCATAGTGAATGGATTGCTGTTGATCTAGCTGTGCCCAGCTAACACTGGCCTTCTTATTCATATCCTGAGGTTTGGTGAGTCCGTGGCCACATACAATGGCCACTACTTGATCATCTAACTCTCTTAGTACTCTGAGAAGTCTTGCAAGCAGCTCCACAAAATAACTGAGTGCATTTCTGGTCATACTGACAAACTAAGTGTGCATAAGCTGTACACTGAATCAATAGCATGCTGGGAAATAGACATGAGGAGAATTGTAAGTATTTTCCTGAAATAAATAGATAACCTCAACCTTCTCTCATTTTCCACCCTTATTATTTCTACCATGCACAGATTGTCTGGAGTTTACTTGCTTATTCTTTTATTTTCTTTATAGGTGATCTGACTCACTTATGCTTTCCTGATTTTTGTTTTCCCTTTAACATTTTTTTTTCCAGCCCTGAAGAAGCTATTTCTTGCTTTTAGCCTTCCTCTGTTCTTCAAAAAGCAACAGGAAATGTTTGGAATGGAAGTGTTGTCCTTGATAAGCTTTTAATGAAGCTGCCTCTACTTGTCAGGCAACTTGTCAAAGGCAAAATCAAGATTTCCTGTAATGAGCCAAATGCTTTGAGTATTCCATGACTTACCTATTTTTGCCAGAACTACCTGGTATGTTAGATTAGTAAACATTCCCAAGATTAAAATATATGGTAGAGCAGTCTAAAGCTGGAGTCCTTGCTCACAGTTTGAAACAGCCAGCTGCACATCTTTTTTTAGAGCTGGTCAGACCATCCATTTATACTGTCTACCAAAGAACATTCAATAAGGGGTTTATTAAACAGCACATTGGCACTAGCTTGCAGAAAAAATGAGCTTCATTAGTAAGACAGCTGCTGTTTTCTGCATAGGGTGGAAGGGTTTTCTCTCTCTTTTTTTCTTACCCTCCCACCCCAGAATCATAAAAAATCTTTCCACACTGTCTTACAGCAAATAACAGACTTTTCCATTATTACTGCTGTGTGGGAGGATGTGGGATATAATGAACTTGGTTTGGACTTTGGGTCATCCTTCCCCTTACTCCCCAAAACTAGTTTCAATTGAAAATGTTATGCTGTGACTCCAAAGGCAGACTTAATCTAGGTGGTGCTACCTCTTCACACTATGTTATATCTCCACAGCCTTTGTGCGTCCATCTAGGACTTTTCTTTCATCTTCTAATACAAAGCCTATCTGATGATGTGATTTGCTTTTCTCTTGTTACACTCATCTTGAACTTGTATCTCCTTTCCTCTGCAGATTGAAAGAAAATCGGTGCCTTGTTGTTGTTGTTGTTGTTTTTTTTTCCCTCAGACTTGATTTGGGCAAGCTACTGAGTTTCAAACTTGGCTGTATTTTGAACTTTTACTGTAGTGAAGGCTTGGCCAAAATAGGGTGACTCAGGGTGCCCTTAGCTTTTGCTTTTAGACACTGCCAATACATTGTATCAGTGCCCAGGAAAGACATGTGGCTTAGCGCAATCTACCAATGTACTGCTGGAAGTACCTATCAGCTTCTTAGGAAAACAGTTTTTGTGGCTTTAGAGTCTATGATCCTCTGTTTTCTGAAGACAGAAGTGAAGATCCTACCTTTGCTCCAAGTCCTTCTTTAAGTCAAAGAGCAAAGTAAAAACTGTTAATTTCTTCCTCCTGTTGCCAAGTTCTCCCCCCTTTTGTTCACAAATCCAACTCCCTTTGATGCATTTGAAAACATTGTTTTCCTATCTTCCTGTAAAGTTCTAACAGAAAGACACCAAAGCATAATTTGATCTCCAGAAACATGCTTATATTTTAGTGACAAATGCCCAGTGTTTCAAAGAGCTGGTTCAAAAATTGCCATACCTGTTCTTAACTAACTTAAAGTGTGGGCGGCAGCTTTCTTTGCTTGACAGCAAATGAATCTGTTAATGACTTCAGAAGCACTCTCTATCTTTTCGTCTTTTTTATTACACTTGAGTGTAGTACGAGTCTTCAGTGCTCTGGAAACCACACTGAAATTGTTCTTTTTTCATTATTCTGTAATTTCTTTCTGGCAATCAGAGTAGCAATTTGCTGTCATGAAGATTGAAGCAAATAGATTTTTAGTTGTTATTAGTTCATTGTGGTGCGTCTGTGTTGTGAGCTAAGAGATGGACCCTTCATTTCCAAGCAGCTTGATTGCAGTGTTCTAACTGCTCATCTGCACATCTCTCATTGTGTTACCATGTCACTAATCTCCTCTCTTGATGTCCTTTATACTTACTCACTTTGTATTCATAGATGCCTATGAGCATGATGATATTCTTATTATCCACTGATTGGTAATGATGCTGTCTATTCCTGTAGCCCTGGGCTCTTGCTAGCAAAACAACTTTCAGGGTTTTGATTCTGACTAACATCCTTTTGCTAGATGGATCTCAGGATCTCCCATGCTCATTTGCTTACTGCTGTTAGAGTGCCAGACAAGGCCTTGAACGTTGGAGTCATTAAGTCTGTGAAAAACCTTCCCTTTGTGGGAACAGAAGCTAAAGAAATGGATCAGCATATAGAAAAGCAGTTGCAGTGCCCTTGTTTGTCTCTCTTGGCTGAGATCTTCAAAGAATATGCCTGCCTTGAAGGAATTCTGTGTTTTACCACAAGTTGTTGAATGACCTTCAAAATGCAGTGCTCCAGGGAGTGTCCCAAATGAGTTCTGTCTGTATTTGTGTGTGCTTAGCTCTGGGAGCAACAAACACCCACTTTGCATGTAGGTAATGTAAGGCAGTGAATATATAAGATGAGGAAGAAAACAATCAGCTTCATAGATGTACTTTGAACTGACCATTACAGTTTTGGAGCAATGCCTTGGGCTGATGTGGGCTGATGAAGAGCTTGGTTCTCACATAGTGACTAGAAGAGGAGATTTTTTTTTTTTTTTAAAGAAGACAAATGTTTAGGAATTATTGGGAAAGCAACAGTAGAACAAAACAGGAGACACTGTTCTTCCACCAGGTAAGCATGATACACCTTTCTATTGCAGCTAAAAAAAACCCCAGAAAAGCATAGTTAATTAACTTTAAATGGCTCAGTTGGTCTGTTAATTGGAACTTTTAGCCTCAAGGTTCCACAGCTCCCACTGTCATTTCAAGGGAGCTTGCAAAACAGCTGTGACCTTCACATCCTCAGAAACATTATTGCAATGGAAAAAGCATTTTGGATTGTTCAATTTGCAAATCTTGTTATTTATTCTTTAAAGATTTACAGGACAAAACATCAAGGAACCCTGGTGCGAGAGGCCAGGAAAACACCACAGGGCCATTTCATCATCAGAACAGACCTTGGTTTGCATTAATTTCCATTGTTAAATCATCTTATTTACTGCAAATGTACATTTAGAGTTCCTAGGGCTGGGCTCTTATGAAACACTTTTCAACACTGTCCCAGGGAATTGTTAACTTTCTTTGGAGTCACATCATAGACTTGCTGTACTCTGCATAATGCAGAAAGAAAGTGGCAGAACTGAAATGTACTTTATTTGAAGTAGAGGGGTACACAAGATTTCTCAGCATGTCATCTTGTCATCTTCCTGTTTTACATACTGTTCAATCTAATAGCCACGTTTGCTGTAATGACATTTGTCACAGACAGAATCATGGCAACATCTGATAGAGTTGCTCTAATGTGTCAGGTAGCTGCTGAAACTGGCCAGTGTATTGGCTGACAGCAAATGAAAGTGTTCCCTAGTTGTCTCCACTGGCTGTCATATCTGCTTCGAGGAGCACACTCTGCTGATGAGGGTTGTACACTTGTGTCACTGACCTGACTGTCCTGTTAGCACCTAATGATAGTATTTTGTTGACTCCTGTCTTTGACTAGGCAGGTAGCCTAAAGTTTCACTCAGCACTTAAAACATTTCTGACTGAAATAGGATTTTCCCTTTCATGTCAGGTAAGTTTGGTGTTGCATCACTGAAGTCGGTGAGTTTTACTATTTTAGTTTACTACCTGTAAACGTCTATTAATTATGGCTTATTAATGCTAAAATTCTTAGACAGAAAAGAATATAATTAAATCTTTCATGTATTTCCCAGTAAACACTTGCAATTCTGCTTATTTCATGCAGCTCGAGCCAGGAATAGCCATGTTCTTTGGCTTGCAAAGGGATCTAAATTCACCACCCACTGAGATGCAAACCTTAAGCAAGCTCTTAGATGCAAACTGCAACAAAATGAAAATACTTCAGAGTTCTTTGTGTATTTTTTCTTTCAACTTGTTGAGGTGTACTCAAAATACCTGAAAGTTTTCACAGCCTGAGTACCTTACTGGCCGCCAATGTAAAGAGATAATATTTATGGGATTCTGTTCTAACACAATAAATCAAAAGGCAGTTCAGCAGGCACATATGAGATCAGCACAGCATTTCAATAATGGCATCATTATGTACTGTGTCTATAAAAGTACAACAGACTGTCCACGTGGATTCTGAGCCTGAGCTGAAAGACATGTACATGAATGACAGTATGTGGATGTAGCTTAGAAAATCTTCACTGTTTTAGAAACCTGACATATAGATCGTATTGTAGTCAGTGTGCAGATGGAACCAAAGATATTTACCTTCTTCTTTGATCTCTCTGACTTCTTGGAAATATTCTTTACTTTTGTATGGAGATGATATAAAACCTGGGTGGGGGGAAAGGAGCAGTTTATTGAATGGAAAATGTATTTGTCTGTATCAGTATTTCAACTTCTCATACAAACACCAAAAGTTTAAATCATTGTTTTATCATGAGTTCAGCCGAAGCTGAATTTAATGCTTTGAGACTTTTAATTCTAAGCCCTCCACAGTCCTTTCTCCTTCATAAAACAAGGTTTGGAAGAAGTGTTAAAACTGCTGTGCTTCTAGAAGATGTAGTTCAGCATAGATTAAAAGCTCAGCTGGCACTACTCTGAAATCCACAGGAGGCTTTCCATGTATTTTGAGTTTTATATTGTGCCTCAGATTATCTACATTTATTCTGTGGGCTGATTATGCACAGAGGCAGAGAGCAGGCTGG
Organism: Tricholaema leucomelas; assembly: GCA_013400475.1. Classification (NCBI taxonomy): domain Eukaryota; kingdom Metazoa; phylum Chordata; class Aves; order Piciformes; family Lybiidae; genus Tricholaema lacrymosa; species Tricholaema leucomelas. The sequence goes on from WAAF01019521.1 coordinate 1,137,083, forward strand.
CAGCACTGTGCCCTGATGTGACTGTCCTGCTGCTTCTGAACACAGCACTAACAAATGGGGCAGTCAGACTGGGTTCTCCTTTCAGAGGAAGAGTCATAAGAAGTGTTAGAGCACTGTAGGTAAATTAACAGTTAACAACATGTAAATCGAGCTTTTAAAACCTGAATACAGCATGGCAGTAACCCAGCAATGTGTATTCTTTGAGCTTTGGAGTGAACAGACTACATTTTCTAAAGCAATTAATGAACAGAAAAGGCCTCTGTTAAATGCAGATGACCTTCCAGTCATCTGCTGGAACTGGAGTTACCAGCATTAAGAGCTCTAGTGGTTTTTTCTTGTGATAAGCAAAGCTTGAGGTCTAATAATTCTTAGCTTAAATCTAAGTGCATGGCCCTGTCCTTAGCACTGATGATAGCAGAATGTAGTAGTATTGCAAGTAATGTAGTTTTGTATTAAGTAGCATGAACTTAAATTCAGGAAAACACTTTTTTATTCCAAGAGGGTAGACAAGCAATAGAACAGTGACAATGAAGTGCAGTCTTTGGCAGTCCCATGGCAGTCCACAGTAGGCTGTGAATTTGAAATCCACAGGGAATTTAATCTGCATGCTACCACAACTCCTAGACTTCCTATCAATCCTAAACATGCTAAAGATCTGTCAGGGGAAACCAAAAGTCTGAGCAATAGCAATTCACAAGAAGAAAGGAAGAGATTTCTTCCTAATAAAGCTGATTCTAAGATCTGTTTTTGCAAGACACAGTGTCTGAGCTTTGTGTAAAACAAACAAACAAAACAAAAAACCAAACAAACTAACCAAATGGACAAATGAAAAAAAACCCAAACTACCGTTTCTGTACACACTCTGCATAGATGGTGTCAATTTAGCAGGTGTAATCATTTTTGTTGAGCTAGGGTAACTTCATTCTCTGTTTCCCTCCCCTCCTCCTGCCACAGACAGGTATTCTGTACCAGGAAAGGACTGTTATTTATTGACCAGTTTGAGTGTACACATCCAAGCCACCAAGAGTTTGGAAATGATCTTTCCCTTAATTTATATATTAATCACATCCCTCTCACCCACCTTGGCATAGCAGCAGGTGATGAGCACCAGAGGCAAGAGGTATCCCACCAGAAGGATGGTAATCTTGTACATCCGCTTGGCTGTTGAACCATCTGCCCAGTGCTCCCAGCAGAAGGAGCTATTGGGTGCTTGCTGATGACCACTCACAAGGGCCTGATGCTGGGCCACAGGGATGGCAATGAGAAGAGACAGCAGCCAAATGACACCCACGCCGACAGCAGCATTGCGCTTGCTGCGGATGCAGAGAGAACGTTTGGCATGGACCACAGCAATGTATCTGTCCACAGACATAGCTGCCAGAGTAAAGATGCTGACCAGCATTGTTGCCATGGCCAGGTAGTGAACCCACTTGCAAAAGAAGGCACCAAAGATCCATTCGGGTAGGGAGTAGATGGTGGCCTGGAAGGGGACACAGAAGAGCAGAAAGGAGAAGTCTGCAATGCTTAAGTTAAGGATGAAGGTGTTCGTAGCACTGCGTGATGGGCGTCCGCCAGGCCGAAGGCACCCCAAAACAACCAACACCAATGTGTTTCCCACCATTCCCAGAAAGAAAATCAACCCAAAAAGCACTGGTACAATCACCACCTCCGGGCCACCCCTGGTTGTTTCTGACCAGCATGCTGGGGTCCCTGTTTGGTTAGTCTCAAGGCTGCACTTGCTAGTGTTGGCTCCAAGGGAAAGCAAAAAGTTGTCATTCTGCTCCTCCATGGAGCCAGGCTACTTGGAAGGCAGGGAATAGTAGCTGCAGCCCTGGCTGCCACCAGAGAGGTCTGTGTTAGCAGTGGCCAGATGCTGAAAGCTTGGGTTTTCCAGTGCTCGGCGTCTTTCCTTTGGGAGCAGTTTTCTTCAGATGATTCTTCAAGCTCTGTCCTTTCTGTTTCTGGTGAAGATTTTTCCAGGTACTAGCAAAATAAGGCTAAGGAATTTGTCTCATCCAAGATGCAGGTTTGGCATTTGATGCTGGAGAAGCTCTTGTGGCAGAAAAAGAAGTCTGTGCCAGAAGGACTGGGGATGAGGCTGCCCATGCCCCTCCTCTTCTTCTCCCCTCCCACACTAATCCCTGGATCTGCAGCTATCATACCTGCTTTCCAAGCTCCACTCCGAGCTGTGGCAGAGAGAACAAATGCTGTCTGTAACCTGAACCCATCAGAAAATAGCCACTGATCAGATCCATGTCCATATATTATTGCTCCCAAGGAAGGTAAGAGCAGAGCAAAAGCAAGTTCTCATCACAGAAGATTCTTTTATTTGCTTTATAGTCTTCAGTGTGTTCACATTAGATTGTAAAGCAATCTGAATAGCTGTTTCCAGCACAGAAACCTGGGAGAGCCTTAGATTCAGCAGCTGGGTCCTACTGTTTCCTGAATATCTGCTCAAATTCCTTAGCACCTGAATATTCACTGATGTTGTTGATCCAGCTGTAAAAAAATTTCATGTTCAATCCAGTAATGCCAAGAGTATCTGCACTGGAAAAAGGAAGGTTTTATGTTGGAGCTGTTTCCTACCGGGAACAGAGATATGGTTAAAAAAAATAAATGAAAAAAGAATGTTATCAAGGGTTAATGACTTAGTGCAGGCTTTATGCTTACTTATAGAAAGAACACATATGTTTTAGAATGCACTGAACTTGGTTTTACTGGTCTCTTTCCTCATATTACTTAAGCAATTCTGTGGACTCTACAAATAGTAATGAGGGAACAATGTTTAGGCTAACGTAACAGTCCCAGTGCACAGTCATATATGCTTGCAGGTCAGCTTCTTCCATGCAGGTTAGCTTCTTGCATTCACTCATGTCTAGGTGCAGTGATGACAAGCGTAGATACTTGGTCAGAATGGGCCACCACTGGCTCCTGTGGATGTGAGGCTAAGGCTGGTGGGAGGAACTCTCTTATTTTTGAAACAAAGTTCGGTAGCTGGGAATTGCCCTGACTTGTGACTTTGTTGAAGCTCTTTCAGAGGGGCAGTAGTGCTGCCTTCCTTACCCTGTTATAGTTATACTCTTGTTTATAGATATACTCTTGTTTACAATCTATTATGAAAGTTATTTCTCCTTATTTCCTCCCCTAATTTTGAAGTGGGAAGTGGCCAGGAAGGGAAAGATGTCTTAAGTTGCAGTGGAAAAATAGATCTACCGTGGGTGCCTGGATGCCACATGCAGTTTTCTTGGTCTTCTACAGCCTGGCTGTCTCTTGGCACAGCACTTCAGACACCATGAAGTCTTCCAGTCCCCCCGATCTGTTTGTTTGTTGGGGTCTGCCTTCGGCTGGCAGACAGCTGCTTGCTTGCCTTACGTTACGTTCAGGGACGCTGCAGGCTCTGGGGCTGTGCTGCAGATCTGAGTGCCATCTACTGGCATTTCACCTTCTCGTCGGCTTTCAGATACCTCCCGTGGTTCTTGGCCTTGGGTGGTTTTCAGATTTCAGTGAGACTCTGTATCTGGGGGAGGAAAGGGGAATATTCTGTATGGGAAGTGGCAGCGACCTGTTGAATTAGATACGCAGTAAATAAGGTACAAAAACTCAGCTTGCTTTCACTAGGAAACTGAGATGCTGCAAATCTGACTTAAGGTAGAGGCTGGCTGGTATAGGAGGCTGGCTGGTCTTACTTGGGGGAAATAATTTCCAGCAGTAATTTATGTGCTTTGCTGAAAACTTCTCCTGAAACCATGTCAGTGTGACATTAAAGAGTTTGGGGTTTTTTTGTGGTTGGTTTGGTTGGTTTTTTTTTTTTTTTTTTGTTTTTGTTTGTTTGTTTGTTTTTTGTTTTTTTTTTTAAGATTACTTCTTCTGTTTCCCTCTTTCTACTACTTTTCAACTGCTTCAAATGGTGTATTTTTTACAGGGAGAAATCCCATCCTTGAAAATTCACAGTCCAAATGCACATGGAACAAACCAAGAAATAGCATGTGAATGTGTAATGTCTGATTTGCTGGGAGCATCCACAGTATGTGTGGTACTTCAACATTCACAGTGTTTCACCTGAAAACTGGAAACAACTAATGCACTGTGTATTGAGCTGCATGGAGTGTCTCAGCTCTACAAATTCTGCTGTTCTTTAGAAACTCTGTTCCTTCCTGCATTTAAACAACAAACATTTAAAAAGGAGTAAGGGGATGTAGGTAAAAGAAATTGAATATTTCCTGTGGGAGGAAAAGAATGGCAGAAATCTGATGGACATCACCTGAACTAAGGCTGACCTGGAAGCCAGATGCTATTGTGCCTTTGAGTTGATGTCATGCTAAATGGAATCATTGGACTCGCATGCTGAGTCCTTGACTAAACAGGTGTCAGAGGTGTCTTGCTGAGAGAGGACAGCACTGAACCTCTATGGATAAAGTGGCGGTCCCATGGTTTACAAGGGGAAAAGAGAAAAAAAGTGACAATGCCAGCTTTAGGAACAAGGATAGAGGGGAATAAAAAAACAAAAAAACATTGGATGGTTACATTTAAATTGTAACATTTTCAGTCTGTGTAGGTACAAACCAATTAGTCCATTTTTCTGATTACTAATGGGTGCTTCAGCTCCTAATCGCACTCCTCATCAGGTATGTTGTAAATCACTCTTACTGTTTTGATAGTGATGGTTCAGCTTTCTGATACTTGTGATTAGCTCTCTAAGCCTCTTGAATTTTGAGTGGGAAGAAGGCACTCAAGCATAACAGTGAGCAAAAGCCTTAACGTCTCACTTTTCACTCTCTTGGGAGAACATAGGATACATCTCAGATCCATTTAAAGGAAAGCAAAGAGGCATGCATCCCCCAAAATCCAGTTTGTGGCTTTGAGTTCTGCAGCTTTATACTGTGCTCTTCAGTAGACTGAGTGAGCTATCCAGATGAAACCCCTAGGAAGCAATCAATGGTAGGTCTGAAATCTCTGCACTTGAGTTATAGCAGTCCTCTCCAGTTGTGATACTGAGCTTGGTTATATCTTGCTGAGAGAAGATGCCAAGAGGCCTTGCTGCCTGCGCTGCATGTATTGGCTAAAACCTGAAATCCCAGATTCGATCCTTTTCCAGCCCTGCATAATCTCTTTCCTAAGAATGGAAGCCTTCATCCCCTGGATACTAAGGTACTTGTTCACCAGGCTATAAAACAAACTGTCAAGGGTAGTCTTGTTTGCATAGAACTGTGATGAGTAGCTGCAACAAGTACAAACATCACAGATCCAGAAGAAAAGAGATTTCAAGCCAGGTATTTGGTGGAGGAAAGAGGAGGGTCTGAAGTGCGACTTGTGTATGTAATGAATTTTAAAGTTAAAAAGTCAATATAATGAGTACATAAATGCTTTCAGCTTCTGTAAGGTTTGAGTCTCCTGGGTGAAAGATTGGAACAGAATCACTCTGTCTCATTCTGGCCATGAAAATATCAACCACTGTACGATTGGAACAGGCAGAAGCATCTTTTAATTGTTAATGTGCTTGTGTGCACAGGAGATTATCTAAGTTATCTATATGTACATGACAGGAATACTTGAATACATTTTTCTGTAAAGTCTAGTGAGTCTCTTCAAGGAGAGGTACACCTCTCTACTGGCAGAAACCTATCCAAGCTGAATAACTGACTAGGAGGACTGAAATTGAACTGTTCAGCAATCTTTGATTTGTTAGTTTTAAAGCTTCTAGCAAAACACTTCCCTTTTGGTAAAGAATCAGTTAAAATACATTCCAATTACTTAAGAATATGCTGCAAATATCCACAGAGATCTTTTGCCATGCTGATGAATTAAATGGTTAGGAAATCCTTCAGTGAACCTTTTTCAGCTTTAGCAAAATACTTAGCAGTCTAAGTCCCACCAATTCTATGCTTGAAATAATGACAACTTGAAAACAGTAAGAACACAAGAGTCAGACAGTGACTTTTCTCTGTGTAAGGGGTGTCATAGTTACACATATAAATAAAAGCAGCAGTGTAGAAATATCATTGCTCTCCTGATGTAAACTGAAGTGTGTGATGGCATTGAGTTTGCTTTGGGCATTTTAACAGCCTCTTCACTCAAGTAAACTAAGAGCTATTGACTTCCCTGTTTCTCCTAAACTGGCTCTATCACATCTATAATGAGACAGGTCTACTTAAACACACAGCAGTATAGATCCTCTTTAGTATGAGGATAAATCCTTCACATAATGCTCCTTACACTGGGGATAAATCCTTCATGTGACTTTTTCACACCTTCCTTATAGGCAGGCAGATGCATGGCAGCTATTGATGATTATAAACACCCTACAAATTACTTTTGCCATACCTAGAGCTTATAATAAAAATAAAACAACTCCATTTGAACAGCCAAAAGCATTTTTTCCACACTTTGCAGATTTTCTTCTGCAGTTTAATTTTTGATAAGGCAGGTAGAGTTTTCAATAAACTTGGTATTCCTTTACGATTAACCAGCTAACAAATTATGATCTTAGCTCTAATAGAAATTATACTGGAATAGAGCTACAGAAAGAGAAAACTGTTTGGCATAAAATGGTGGCAGGTATATATAGAACTAGATCAAGAAGATGCAAACCCATACTAACCCTCAAAACAGGATGCTACTTGGTACTTTTTGCTTATTCTGCAAAGTACAAGGAAATGTCCTGGATTGCATCACCAGATTCAAGACAAGATATCTCTTCCTGTGTGCTTCTGTGGTTTTGTATGTAACTCTTTTGTCAGCTGTGGGTGGTCAAAGTGATGTGAGTGACGTCTTGGATTTTAGCCTTACATGAAAGAACAAGATACCTCAATTTGGCTTCTTGTGTGTGATATATTTGTAAGCACATGTATGATTCTGTGAGAAAGGTAATCAAATCCCAGTATGCAGTCTGAGGAGACATACCACTCTGTGATTCCATGTGAAAGCCAGAAGCAGGCCGCCACCCTGGAGGGGCACTGCTCCCTCTAGTAAATAACCAGACTTGCTGGTGTTAGGTGAAGAAAGATGAAAAAGTATTACAACTTCATTGGAGTTTGAGCTTGGTCCGTCCTGATTTGAAAAACAGATTCTATGACAACACTTCTTATGGTCATAACCTAGTTTAAAGGTGGTTCACAAAGCTATTTTTCCTCTATGTGCATTGACTTGACCTAGCTGCTTACATGAGATCACTTGTTTGGTTCATCTAATACTCCTTTCTGTATCAAGATAGACTCTCAACTGGCCAGCTCTGAAGCATAATGAAGTTCTGCAATAGCTCTCCTGAGTAAATCCTGCTCTTATGATGTGAAAATAGCCCTTTTACTCAGTCACTCCAGACTGCATCACAAAGTGCCACTTAGTACAAAAAGGAAGATATTAAGTGTACATGCTGCACATTAATATCTCTGCAAAAAGTTTCCATGATGACTTTCTTTCATAGCTGCAAGGGAAGAGAACCTTTCTGATAGAACCAAGCACCTCAATTAAAGAAACCTGTTCTTAAGCATCATAATATGTTCTATAAATCATAAAGTGCCTCACAAAAAAAAAGAGATCCTAAGTTGGTAAATTTTCTGTTTTAACAGAGACATCCTAAAGACAAAGGTACTTGCAAGTCTCTTAACTCTTCTGTGGAAATAAAAAATCAACCAACCAACATAAAAAAACCTCCAACAAACAAACACACTAAAAAGCCACCAAATCAGCAGAAAAACAACCAACCAACCAACCAACCAATTAAAAACCCCCAACGAAACAAGACAACCTCCAAGTTTTTACTGTCCTGCTTACCAGCATACTTCAGAGTGACTGACTTGGCTTTCTCCATGGGGTTACATTTTACATTGGTGTTTTAAAGAAGAAAAAAAGGGAGTGTGTGTGCTTAAGTGTTAAATACATGGCAGAACACTACAATGAAAATCAATAGAACCTAGACTCCAATATCCTGGAGTATGCTGACGAGCTTGCAGGTAAAGGTGGTTGGGAGCTTCTTCCTCATAATGATTTTCTGGTTGAAATGTCTCTTTCTCAAAAATTGAAAAATAAAATGCTGCCCTAGGTGGCTGTGGGTGTCTGGTGATCGCAAGGGCAGCTGCTCCTTTAAATAGACAGGAGTGGCTTTGCTCGTGCTGAAAAATTGGAATGGGAGGTGGCAGAAATAGAGCTTTGAGAATTCTGCTTTTCTATAGGAAAAGGTGCTCATATAGGAATCAATCCAGAGTAGGAAAACATTTTTTTTTTTCCCTAAATACTTTAACAAAACTATTTCTGGAAACTTTTTTAGTTATAATTCCCAAACTGAGAAGGCAACAACTTCTCCTGTCCACAAGGCTTTTATGATCTCTCCTAGTGCTTTAAAAAATATTTTTCCTTTTATTTTCTTGTTGTGGAGGAGGGGGGAAACCTACAAACAAACCCAAAAAACTTCCCCATGTGAAGCAGGCTAGTTTGCATCCTGGTTCACAGAAGCGGTTGGCTGTCCAGCCGGTTGGTGCCCTGCTAGATCACAGCGTAGGTGTGATTTTTATCTGGGAAGCTTCTGCCACCTGGTGGCAAGAACGTTCGCCTTTCTTGATTCTAGCGTTAAGTTGGATACTTAATACCTACACCTTTCCTTCCAACACACTACAGAAATTAATTCTGCAGAAGTAGAGCATTGAGCCGGGAGAATTCACAATAACTTAGGTATTTGCACAAACAGTTGTTGATAAGAGTCATTGATGGGTGCCAGCATAATACTAATTTACGTTCATCCTGCAAGGTACCTACTTTCATTGTGGCACTATTTGCTTTCAGCTGTAGGCAACATTCTGCTATACCTTCCTTCCTAGTGGTTACAAAGCTTTGGTGACATCTTGATGTGCTTGACGAATCCTTTTCTCTGTTCAGAACACAGAAAATAAAGACAGGATCTGCAAAGAGAAATATTCAATCTTTGTACTCCTTTCTCTCTGCTGATGTGGTTCTGTATGGACATATCCTGAAAGCACATGGCACAATCTAAACTGTTTTCATGGATGCTGGGCAAATCAGGTTTATGAAAATGTGACAGCTTCAGCCACCTAGAAGGCAGACTAAAATGAGAAAAACAAGTTTTTTACTGACTTGGTTGGTAACACTTTTTATTTCCCAAGCTTAGGTTAATATTTCTTGCAAGGTCTTATCTGAGAAAAACATGCTGGTTTGAACAGATTAAGCCAAGCAACATCATATCACCACTCTCTTCAACTGTGAATTCACTCCATTTTAGGACCTGAAATGAATACTGAGATCCATCAAAGAAACAGATGGAATTTAATTTGCAGTAGCTAAGATAATGGTTGGTTTTATGCAAATAGAAATCTTGATACATGGGATTTCCTTTTCCTAACATGTTGTAACAGTTTCTGATTAAAAACACTGATATCTGTGCTCAAGAAATGCTCAAATGACAGTCATGGAGATGTCAATTTCACAAGGAAGTAAAACACCAAGTTTGGATACTTGATAAGTGGCATTTATAATACTATGTTAATGTGGCTTGTCCCTAAGCTGTTTCACTGTATGTGATTTAAAAGCTGATTCCCCCCCAAAATTGTACCTATGCCAAAGGCTGGAGGACTGTTATGTAGGGTAGATGATGCTGGAAGCTGGTAGAGTATAAAGATTTTACGGAGAAACCCAATAGCAGTTGAAAATGGATGCCACAGTAGGCACGAGCATTTGCAAAGCCCTGCTTTCCCAGATGTAGTAGTGAAATGAGCAAGACTGCTCTGGCTGGAAGATGTCTTCCTAGAGTGAAACAATTCTAACACATACTGTTATCCCTCACACCCTGACAGCAGCTGGTGTGAGTGTCAGTGCTGCATTTATGTTCTAGCTTCTCAGCTTGCTCCAAACCATGTCTGAGGTGAATAGAAGATGATATAAACACAGGAGTAGCTATTATCAGGGAGGGACAGCTGTGTAACAACATGCTGGACAATAAAAATAGCTCTCAAGGTATTTATTAAGTGAATGTCCTGCCAGATGGACTCTGCAGGAAGGACATACATCACAAATGCCACATTATAAGAATTATTATACACAAACAGCTGCTAAAGCTCATCCTGGGCTATTGGAATAAAAGAACCAAAGGAACATGCCTGTCAGCCAAAGGAACAGTTTGGCTATAGGCAGCTCTAAAAGTCAGTTACATTCTGAATCTGCAAAAAGGTGAGCTGTTGAAAGTCCAAACAGAACCTTAGTGGCTTAGCAAAAAATGTTCTTGAACAAGGAGCTTAGTTGTTCCAGAGGTATGAGGAAATATGAAGTTTTAGGTAGAAACCGAATCAGAGATTAAACTTGACTTGGCAAGCAGAGAAAATAGGAAAAGAAATTGCACAGTGGTTATGTAGTATTTACTTACTTTGGAAGAGGAAGATGAGAACTGGAAAAGTTGGAAATGGGCAAGGAAACATGAGCTAGAACTAGACTACAAGTGGGAAAATTAATCTAAGCCTGTTATTTGCTGCTTTACATTAAATTTGGGAGATAGTTTTGTGTCAGAGGCATAAGAATGGGCCTAGCCTGGCTCAAGTTGCAGTTTAGGTAGAGGATATTTTCTGAAGAAGAAAATAGTCTTTTCCCTTGATTTGTATCATTTGTATCATTTCCCTTGATTTATATACATTTCTATCTTGTAGAGTTCTTTAGTCCACTTGATGGTAAAGATTTATACCAAGTTCACCAGATTAGCAATGTACAGCAGAATTCCAAGTGATGTGAGGGTTTCTGTTTACATTTTCCAGTTAATGGGAACTAGACGATAGATGACTAAAGTATGTTCCAGTTAAGACATGACTTGTGCAACAGCTCTGTGGGGATTTTCATTGTGAGGCTTGGTGATTTCTCTGCAATGGAATCAGAAACAAAAGCATGTGGCCTTTTTGTTTTCTGTACGAAGTATGAAGTAAAATAAAACCAATGACAAGCAAACCTAACTTCTTGTGGAACTGTGGGATCATGTTTTTGCATGTATTTCTTTGTTTTCAAACTGCCAACTTCTACAAAGGCAGCGAAAAGTCCCAATAGGTTCAGAAACTTAAGTACCTCTGAGAGGTCACCTGTACCTTATAAGCTTTTTGACCTTTAGAAGTATCACATAATGGCAAAGTCCTGAATCAAATCCAGCAGCTATAGTAATGAGGGCAAAATCAGGTTAGCAGTAAGGTGCACACCTGGAGCTGGGTTTAAGTTCAAGTCTAAGAGACTCTTCTCAGTGCTTGTTGGCAAGAGGATAGGCAACTATCACAGATTAAAGCAAGGGAGGTCCCAGCTGAATCTAAGTGGGAAAAGAAAATAATCGCAGTGTGAATAAGCAAGCACTGGAACAGGGGCAAGGGAAGCTCATACAATTGCTTTTCCTTGAAGACATCAAAGTTCCACAGGACGAGGGCCTGTGCAACTTGATCTTTGAAATTACCTTATCTGGAATCAGCTGTGTGGACTAGGTGACATCCCAGCAGAAATTCTTCCCACCTGAATTATTCTGTGATGAGGGGCACCTGTTTATTTCTACAGAGGCTGAAGCGAGCAGCGGTCCCCACCCGGCATGGCAGCGGGCAGATGGGCGCTGGGCTGCAGAAGCAGCTCGCCTGCCACCAGAGGGAGGAGGCGCCGGCTCCGCACGGCACAGCCCGGGGCGTGCGGGTACCCGGCTGGGCGGTAGCTGGGCTGTAGCTGGGCTGGAACCAGCTCTGTCACAGATCTTCTATCTCTAACGTGAACCGTTTCCAAATGCCTGTTGCGTGTGAAGGCTGTGGCGTGAGATAAAGGGCTAAAGGACGCTTTTTGGTTGCTGCTCTGAGGCCAGGCTTTAGCTGTCGCATCCAACACAGCAGCACGTGGATTTCGACCCCACTGCTTTTTCCCCGAGAAGGTAACCTGCTGCAAGGAGCTTTTAGAAAAACAACGAAAAAAAAAGCTGTGCATCTCATGTCAACTTCTATTTTGCAATTCTGCTCAGTCAGCTGGGTGGGTTTTGTGTCTTAAATGCTGTTTAAGTAAGAGTGCCTAACATACCATGCTCTTAACTTTGCATAGCGCTTGCAATTCTCCATCAGTTCTCAAGAAGTGATTTCTGAATGATGTTGTACTTATGTGTGTTTCTTTATCTAAACAGTCTCAAGGGCAAATGACTCTTAAAGTATATTTTGCATGAAAACTTAGGAGATACTTTTAGATAGGAAATCTGTAGGACATTTTTGTAGCTGTCAAGAACAGCATTTTTGTGTGAATACACAGAATGGAGATTTGGAAATGTATACATAATTTCTGTAGGCAATCAAACTGGTTAAAAAAAAACCCAACCACGTAGGTACAGCTTTTGCTTAAAAGTCTTCGTGAAAATGACTATGGAATTAATGTTGATGGAAAACCAGAAAATATTTAGGCCAAAATTTACAATGTGTATCATTTTTTATAGCATCAGGACAGTGTTATTGTGTGAACAAGGCTTGCTACTTTTTCATTAAGCACTTTGAATGGACAAAATATGTGGATTTCTGGAAGTACTGTACTATGCCACAGAGTACACAATCAGCTAGAAAATATTCTCTTAAGAGTCCTTTTGTCAGGATCTGGCACAATTCTGGAGATACAGGTTGCAGACCTGATCTACATGTTGGTTTCAGGAATTCGAAATCAAAAAATGCCTGCAGAAATCCATTTGCCTTTATAATGCCAGGTTGTCAGAATTCTGATGCTTGGGCAAGTTTTTGAACTTTTCTTTTTAGTATTTAGAATGCTGAGCTGCCCCAAACAACTATAACATTTTCTAGATTAGAAATACAAGATTTGGGTTTTTTTAATTGTGGTAACAAAGTCTGCATTTGTGGCAAAAAGTGAAGTCTGTATTGATGTTTGAGAGGAAATCTCTAGAGTTGCCACAAAGCAGAAAGGAAACAACCTCTGATGGCTCTCTGTCCTTTGCTGTTCTGTAGAAGTGCTGTTTACAATTTCTTGGGTCTTACAATGCATGTGTACTTCTAATGCAAGTTTATGGGAAGAAAAACTCCGAAAGTACACTCCCATCTGAGGAAGGATTTCAAGGATGATTGTGTTTCCAGTAACTACTGTCCCTCAAAAGCTTTCATTTTTGTGCCTTGGCTGGAAGACAACAAAGTGCTGTCTTTTAGATTGGGCAATGTGCAAGCACAAAAAAACCCAAACCCATGGCTACTTCTACTGAGAGCTCTCACTTGAGTACTCAAGTACTCAAATAGGCTTTCTTGTGCTGAGGCAAAGTTTGTTACCTCCTGTGAGAGCACTGTTTCCACAGGCTCCATCCATCATGGTAAAATTAGTTGGTTAGTGCTCCATAATGCTCATCCACATGACCTTTGTCTGTCTCTCTCACTATTTAGCAGCACTGTTTTTTGAAAGCAGTATCCAACCATTTCCAGAATATTAGAAGTGTTTTGGAACTGGGCAAATGCCTGACAAAATGAATGACTCTGTCAGGAGTAGAGGCTGGAGGGAACACAGCTTGCACTGACCTGGAATTGAGAAGGGACAGGAGTGTGGGTCTGGAGAGGCAAATGAGGTGACTGGGAGGAAGAGTTTTTTTTATATTATCTGCTATCTGGTGCTGTGAAACCTGTTGTGCTCCAGGAGTACATTTGCAGAGGGGAGCCCTGGAGTAGCTATTTGCTCAAGCCTGTATGTGCTATTCAACAAGCTTTGGGTTGTATTCTAGGAAAGCAGTTATCACCAGATCTGAGGGGACTGCACAGCAACAAAGAAGCCAGAAGACTCCCTGCATCAAACACTCCTGCCCAGTCTTTCCACTGAGGTCAGCACTCTTAAGTTGGATGTAGTTTTGCCTGATAATATCTGGTCTGCTCCAGTACTATAGAAGTTTTTGTCAACCTGTTCTGGTTTGTTCTGACCTTAGGAAGTTATGCCATAAAGTGTGTCTGTCCTGAAGTTAAAAGAATTTCAGTAACAGGATTTCTGAGAAAATAGTCCTCATCATTATTAAATTAGATTTAAAAACTGCATAGTATTAGCAGAGCTCCTATTTACCTCAAAATTGGTTCAGCATTGGAATTTGTCAGAAAGTCTTAAAAACTGTGGACAAAAACCCCAAAACCCATGGTGAAATAAGGGATGAGAACCTGATAGGTCCCCTAAAGGGAGGTTATGAGAAAGTTCATACACTTCAGTGGCAAAGAAGTCTTGCTAGATGAGGTCATATTGCATCTGCAAAACTTACAGTCTACATGCATGGTGGATGGCATGTGAAATATTCAAGCATGCACTTAAATTCAAAACTGAAAGCCAAGAGTGACTTTCTGTCTATGTGAGAGTATGGTAATTGTCCCTAGTGGGTTCCTCTTTTCCAGAAAGTTTGCCACAAACCATCCTGTTCTTATCCCTATAAATCCTGAAATGCCTTCTGGCCATTACCTTATTTATTCTCTTTTACCCCTGTTTTAAACACTAAGTTATCAGCACCCTGTTGTCTCAGTGCTTGGTGTCACTTCACTGCACCTTTGCACAGGCAGGGAAGGAGCAGCAAGTTGGAAATTATAAGTTGTAATACAGCACTAAGGAGGGAAACAAATAAATTTGACACGTTTCAAGGCTGGTGATGGTGGAAGGAATTGCAAAGAAAAATTGAGAAAGATTGAAAGACTGTCTGGATGATAAGGTGAATTTCAGAGGGATATGTATCTTTTCTTAAAAATACACTGCACTGTATAATGCACATAAGAAAGATTTTGCTTAGGATCCTGGTGACCTTGTCTTGTCTGTGCTGTTGCAACCAAGCTGCTGCCGTCATCTGAGGTAGTTGATTCAGAGCTACAGCAGGATTATCTACTTGAGATCTCAGCAAAACAGGTCTGTGGAGAGGATGAACCTTCTTAATTTTTCAGGATATGTTACTATCTTGATCTCTGAGCTCTGTTTTGTGGAACTTTATGTATTTGATTTGGCACAGTAATTCAACAGATTTGAGTGTTAATGTAACGATAGAAAATTTGGACTTGAAATTGGATGAAAGGTATGTAATTTCTAACTGAGATTTGCTGCACTTAAATAGCAGCTATTTACTGAACCTTCTGCACTGAGGTCTGACCTGCCTGCTGCAAAGGAGAAGAGGGGCTAGGCAGCATGTTCATACTTCCAAAGATGGTAAATGACAGAAGCATGCAGCAAAACTTTCTTTTTTTTGTTTGTTTTTTTTTTTACTGTGAAACTTTCCATTAATTTAAAGGGCAGATAGGGCCATCTTGCCTCATTCTAACTCTGTCCTCCCTGATATGGGAACATTCTGTGCAATGCACACTTTCTCAGAATTCTTGTTTTACTCATAGCTGCTCATGAAGAGTTTGGGGAACATAAACAGCATTAGAAGCTAGCTAGTGTGAAGCAGTATGCTTTGTGTGTCTGTAAAGACTCACTTTGTGCCTGCTGCAACTCTCCAGAGACTGTCACTGCATATTCTGGTCTGTGGGCTGATGGCTTTTCTAAGCCTGATGCCCCAAAATTGCTGTGCTTATCCCGTGTGTAGGTATGGTGGGAATGAAAAGCGGTCACGCACGAAAGATTCAAAGGTAGATATGAAAATAGACAGTTTGGCTCTGAAGCATAATGCGGAAGAAGAGATAGAGCTGCACCTCCCTCCTTATCTCTTCAACACTGTGTGTCTGTAGATTGCAGGCCTGTGATACTTTGCATAGCTGGGGTAGAGCTGAAAGTAAGAAGGAAGTTTTCTTTGTGTTCATTGTCCCTTGTAGTGTTACACATATTCCTTTGGGATATGCCTTTGGCCTGTGGGAGACTTGGCTGCAGTGCCTAACTCAGAAATGAAGAGATGTGTTTCAGTTCCTGGAGCAGGATCATGAGGCTGCCTCTGGGGATTCATGGTGTGCTTAGCTTTATGTACCCCAGGGCTGGGAGAGAGGAACTGGGCAAGAGAAGTAGTAAGCTGTTGGGCTTGCACAGTATCTTCCTATTTTCTGCATGAGGTTAATTAAATCAACTGTGAACAAGCTGCTGCAGTTCTAAATGCATCTAAGATTCCAGTAAAATTCTGTTTATCTTTTAATTTGGAATGTGCCCTCTTGATTAAATGGATTGTATTGAAAAAAAGTCAGAGAAGGAAACTAAAGACCACATCTCAGTAGCACAGTAGGGCTCCTATTCTGAATGTGGGCTTTGCTGTACCTAGATGGAATTTAAGCCTATGTATCTGTGACCTGATTCATCTTGTCCCAAAGGTCAACTTGCTCAGCTTTGACATGTCAATAACAGTTGTTTCCAATGATGAATCAACTATTTTTCTGCTAAAGGCAGTATTTCCAAAAAATTGATGGAAAAAGGTCCTCACAGTATTTTTTTTCCCTGTATACAAATATAAAGCTGTATCAATGAATAAAAGCAGAAAAATCTCTCTTCCAGTCAATCAGTATGGAAAGAACACAGATGGTTCTCTTGTTTATTGTGCAGATATAAGAAGAGAAGGGGTTTCTTTCATCATCTATGGTATGAATCCTGCATGTGAATCCTCAAGTGTTACTAGAAAAAAAAGACAGTCAGGGAATTATAGAATTGTTTAGGTTGGAAAAGATCTTTACAATCATCAAGTCCAATCATTAATGCAGCACTGCCAAGTCCACTGTGGTCCCTCAGCACCACATCTACAATCTCTCCAAGGATGGTGATGCCACTGCTTCCCTAAGCAGCCTGATTCAGGCCTTGGCAACCTAGCATCCCAGTCTTGAAAGGACTGTTCCTTATTCTGGCCCCAGGGGAAGTAGTTGTGCCTGCAAGAAACCATTCCCATGAGAGATGTAAATTGATTCCCATATTATCCTGAGGGCCTAGCCAAACGCTCTTAAGTTTCATACACGTGAGAATAGGCTTAGAGTCCACTGCCTCTGTTGTGTTTGTTTGTGAATGAGAAAATAGAATGTGAAGCATCCTTGGAGAGTGAATCTATTTCTACAGTGCTTTTCTCTGTCTAGCGCTACTTCGCAAACACTCTCAATGTCATTCCTTGCATGACATTTTTCTTGAAGGAAACATTAAGGAGTAAGGGTTATTAATTTCTTTCAGTTAGTGCCACATCTTCCTTGGTATCATATTTATAGTGGATCTTCACTGATGCCTGCATAGTACTGTGTTTATTCAGCTGTCCTAGAACTGCTTTCTGAGACCGTTTCAGGGCTGATTTTTAAACCTGCCTCTCTATCTATTCTCCCTTTTTATTAGCTTGTATATTCCCACTGTTCGAAAGTACTTCCTGACAGATGGTCCCACAGTTGAATGTATTCCCAAATCTTGTGAAACAAAACCCACATGAGCCAGATTCTCAGAAGGGGAGCCTTAGAAATTTTGGTCAAAGACTTTCTGTTCCTTACGATAGCAGTTTGCACCTTTCTAAACCCAAGCCGTGAGGCCATTTCTTACTCTTTTAAGTTTTTGTTTTAATTTAGATGTAGAATACATGTAAAATGGATTCTTTTTTAGTTCAAAACATTTTAATTGCACAGCTCAGTTAAACTTATACTGGCTTACTAAATATAAGTCCTTTACAAACATGTATTTTATTAGATGTAGGGAGAGAAAATCATTCAGTCTTAAAAATACTCTTTTGAATGTGCTGCTTTTCAATATCCTGGTTACAAGGCTACTTCTATTATGGTTTGGATTTTTGTAATCAAAATAATAATAAAATAAAAATAATAAAAATCCTAGTGAGAGCAAGAAAGAAATGTGTTTAGACAGGATGCCATCAAAAGGAAATCTGCTTAGCATGACTTGAATTTGCTTCTAAGGCTACTGTCACCTATGGACGTCCCTTGAGAATCCGACTTGATAAATATATCTTTCTGTCAGAAGGCTGTTTCAGGGCATATGTCCACCTCCTGTGGCTGTGCAAAGTTTGCTTAAACAAAAGAGAAGCAAAGCATGCAGGCAAGGTGAACTGCCTTGTAATTGTATATATTGGATATCTGCCATTTGTTTGTAGCTTTGCAGACAAGGAATACATAACCCCAACTTTCTTGATTAGTAAAACCAAACTTTTCTGCTGTCAAAAGGAAGTTTATAAATGCAAACTTTTCTGACTCATAGTAGCAAACAAATGAAAAGTCAACATGCGTTTTTCAGTCTTGTCTTTAGTAAAAGTTTGACTATTGGCTCTGCAACGTTAGAATTCTAGCCAAACATCTTTGATTTGAAAGAATTCACAGGGCATATGCATCTAACCAGGATGTCACTCCAGTGAATGAAGGAGGTGTCAGTGCCATAGCTTTACAGGTAATGCTGCCAAGAACTCTGAATGTGGTGGTGGGGGGGAAGCAGCCTTTTCCCTACAAAGGTGTTTTTATCTCCCAGTAGGTCTTACATTTATTTGAGATAGCACAGCATGTTTGTAAAAATGCTTTTTACTGGCTCCTGAAAGAATGTTGTCCAAGTGTTTGAGTACTGTATTTTAAAATAGAGCAGCAGGTGAAGTGACCCTTTCAGGTCGGGCACATGCTGGCTTTGCTAAGATGTGGAAAAGTGTTGGATTTCAATAGCTTTCCTTTGAAAATATTCAGACATGCTTTGTGTTTTAACAAGACCTTTTACTCAGAAGCAGCTGATTTGTGGGATTTCTCAGAAATAGCTTCAGTGCTCACTTCAGTGTGAGCACTGCCAAATACTGAGAGCAAGCCAGATAATGCAACTGGTAAACTATCTCGTACTGTTTTGGGAGATGTGAGTCAGGGTCCGTTTGGCTTACGCTGCCATATCTGACTGATGAGTTGATTTCCCTTCAGCAGTCAGCTGGTGGCAGCAACAGAGTTTAAGGAGTGGTTGTGCAAAACGACAGCCGCAGAACTTAAAATCTTCCGAAGATGGTGGCTGTTTTACAGTTTTTGCTGATACTTTCCCTTCTGTTTACTGTTCTCTTTCTTCCTGTTCTCCTGCAGAATTCACCCCAGTCTTAACCAAAAGGAGAGGCATTTCAGCTCTGCCTATGCTATTAAGTCTACAACTTGCACAGACCAGAGATCTTGCTGCTGCATTGCCATCAGTGAAAAATTGTGGTATCCTTTTGCTTTAGCAAGCTGGAAAATGGAAATGAAGATAATTGCAACAAAGTTGCTGTGGCTGTTGATGTTTATCTCTGATATTGTGCCATTCAGCTATGAGAAATCAATGAGAGAGAGAGCTATTGAGCTGATGCGGGATGCACGTTTAATTGATGGGTATATGAAATGTGTTAAACTAAACCCTTTGTTTGAATCTTGGCAAGTGTGTTTGGATCATCAGAGCCATAGGGTGTTACTAGCATCTAACAATCAGTTACTGCTGCACTGATTTATCCAGAAGAAGTTTTGGTTCAGAGGGTACTTACAATAGGATCAAGTTATTCTAAATGCATTTGTGATTTTCTGGTCAGATTTCACCACTTAATTATTGCTACCCTTGACACAATGTCCCAGTCTCCTCCCAGTAACTTAACGGCTTCTTTCATTAGCAATGACATCTGTGCAGAGCCAGAAAGGGTTCGTAATTTGAAAGGGTTCCCTCACAACCTGAAAGAATGATGTCTGTGCTGATTATGTTTTGACCTGGAAACACAAACGCACAGGCAGCACTGATTATTCTACCACAAGTACTTGCTTATAAGAAGTGTGGTTCTTCCATTCCTTCAGAAACAATAGGGAGAAAAATAGATACAGAGACTAACAGCTATAAAAATGGGAGAAGAAAAAAAAGTTTCTTGCTGTCCTAATTAAGAAACACTTTTTTTTTGCAAAAGAAGGGAGAATTAGGCATACGTAACTGCAAGGATTATTGGCAATAAATGGTCTAAAGGACAATGAACAGTGGAAGAAATTATGTTTGGGTTAGAAAGGGAACAACTTATTTCTATCACAAGCCCTATTTGTTTTGAATTCTAGCCACAATGACTTTGTACTGCAGCTGAGAAAATTTTACCAAAATAGACTCAGTAAAGTCAACTTAAGAACACTCAACAAGACCCACACAAACCTTGCAAAACTTCAGGCTGGTTATGTGGGAGCTCAGGTATGTATTGCCATAGTTATGAGTCTGAGAATGTATTTTTACATTTGCCTCTTTTCCAATCATAGAAGTACTCCTGGCCTTGTTTTTGACTCTTTCTGCTGAAAAAGGAAAAACCATTAAACTGAAAAGCCACAAACACTTTTCCATAACATTCATGTTTCAGTAGTTTGTGGTTTTTAACCAGGTACCCTTAATCAAAACAGCAGCATTTGTTTTGTGATGAATGAATTGAACTTACATCTGCTTTCCTGCACACACTGTGCAGTAGCTGAATGTGTCAGGAGGCTTTAATCATGTCTGGAGTGGATGCTCTTACCTTGCATTGTAACTCTTCCTTTGGGGGGGGAACTATAGTGGTAACTCCCTTATAAACTGTCGGAAATTAATTTGGTCTGTGCTCGTGAACATCACTATTAGCAAATGAAAGTTCCAAGTTGAAACACAAGTTATGTAGTTCAATTGTCAATGTTTCTTTCAGTTTTGGTCAGTGTATGTTCTTTGCAGCGCTCAGAACAAGGATTCTGTGCGTCTGACCTTAGAACAAATTGATGTTGTCAAGAGGATGTGTAACAGCTATCAAGAGCTTGAACTTGTGACGACTTCCCAAGGTGATGCTTTTTTTTTTTTGTAACAGCAGTCGTTTTTTCAAATGGGTGCAGGATGCATGTGCAAAAGATAGAGAAGTTCAAGCAGGCACTTAGCCTGATTTAAAAAGTAACTTTTACTTCAGTTTCTCCCCTGAACCACAACAAATGGCTCTGTGCGCTGTCCTGGCCCATTGCAGCCAGGAGCACAATTGCCACATAAACATGTACTAGTATAACCTCCTGTTCTATGCAAACATGTTATTGATTGCAATTTACAGTAATAGTTGTGGCTCATACTGCTGCCTTCTTAGCAGTCCTGCAATGACTTTGGATTTCTCTTCCTGTTTTCAGGTATTGCTGAGAGCAAAAGGATCGCATGTTTGATTGGAATAGAAGGTGGGCACTCCATTGACAGCAGCTTGGCAGCACTGAGGATGTATTATGACCTGGGCGTTCGTTACATGACTTTAACCCATTCCTGCAATACCCCCTGGTAATTAATGTGCATGTTTTTGTGTGACCATCTAATGCAAATTGGTGGTAGCTCCTTGATCTGTGACTCTGAGTCATGTCAAAGATGATAGGGTTTTGGGTTAAATCACTTGCCATGTGTCAAGTGGGAGACTGGAGGATTTGCTACATAGTGCTTGTTATGTCAACAATTTGGGAACTTTTAAACCTTTAAACCAACACTACCATGGCAAAGTTGCTATGCTCCTTGCTTTATTAGGAAAGTTGTGTGAGGTTTTGGTCTGTTTTGCCCTAAGTAAAAGCACTAAAAATATATATCATATATAGAATCATAGAATGATTTAGGTTGGAAGTGACTTCAAAGATCATGCAGTTCCATCCCCCTGACATAGGTAGGGACACCTCCCACTAGAACAAGTCACTCAAGGCCTCATCCAGCCTGGCCTTAAACACCTCCAGGGAGGGAGCAAGCACAACCTCCCTGGGCAACCCGTTCCAGTGTCTCACCACCCTCACTCTGAAGAACCCTTTCCTAACATCTAGTTTGAATCTCCCCTCCTCCAGTCTAAACCCATTACCCTTTGTCCTGTGATTACAAGACCTTGTCAGTAGTCCCTCTTAGCCTTCCTGTAGGCCCCCTTCAGATACTGGAAGGCCACTATAAGGTGGCCTCCTTGAAGCCTTCTCTTCTCCAGGCTGAAAAGCCCTAACTCTTGTAGCCTGTCCTCATAGCAGAGGTGCTCCATCCCTCTGATCGTCTTCATGGCCCTCCTCTGGACTTGCTCTAACAGTTCGATGTCCTTCTTGTGTTGGCACCCAGAACTGCTCACAGTACTCCAGATGGGGGCTGATAAGAGCAGACTAAAGGGGGAGCATCACCTCCCTTGCCCTGCCAGCCACGCTTCTCTTGATTCAGCCCAGGACACAGTTGCTGTCTGGGCTGCACATACACTGCCGGCTCATGTTGAGCTTTTCAGCAATCCAGACCCCCAGGTCCTTTTCCTCAAGGCTACTCTCAGCCATTTGCCACCCAGCCTGCATCTGTGCTTGGTATTGCACTGACTCAGGTGCAGGACCTTACACTTGGCCTTGTTGAATGTCATGAGGTTGGCCTGGGCCTACCTCTCCAGCCTGTCCAGGTCCCTCTGGATGGCATCCCTTTCCTGTAGCAAGTCGACTACCACACAGCTTGTTGTCATCTGCAGACTTGCTGAGGGTGCACTCGACTCCTCTGTCCCTATCGCTGACAAAGATGTTAAGCAGCACTGGTCCCAGCAGTGACCACTAAGGGGCGCCCTTTGTCACTGGTCTCCAGGTGAACATTGTGCCGTTGATCACCACTCTGCGACCATCCAGCCGATTCCTTATCCAGCAGTGCTCCACCCACGGACTTGAGTCCGTGTTTTTCCAGTTTGGTGACCAGGATTGTTTTGTGGGACAGAGTCACATGCTTTAGTCAGGTCCAGGTAGATGGTGTCAGTTGCCCTTCCCTTGTCCACTGTTGCTGTGACTTCATCATTAAAAGCCACTAAATTTGTCAGGCATGATTTGCCCTTGTTACCACCAATCACCTCTGCTGTGTTTTCCATATATAAAAGAGAGTAAATTCTGTGTAAGAATTCAGCAGCCAGCAGCTTTAAGCACTGTCCTGCCTGGCCAGTTGAAAAGTGTAGGTCACATATGCAGCTACACAAATGGGTAGTTAATTCTTGTATCAGAATATTAGCACCTACTCTTTGCTGGATTGACAAAACCCTTTCTAGTACTGACTTAGGGGAAGGGGAATTGTGTACCTTGAGTGCTGAAAAGCAGGCTGTGCATCTGACACCTTATTACCCTTACACTGACTATGTGACACAGTAATGATTTTTATTGTGTATGACATAAAAAGTTAGTTATTGATATTGTCTCCACAGCAATATGATGTTTTTCCTTTCTTACTCTCCTTTTTAAGGTCTGAATCATCATCTAAAGGAATACACAACTTTTATCCTGGTGTTACTGGTTTGACTGCATTTGGCCAAGTAAGGATCTGCTTGAATGCTAACTTGATAATGAAGAGGTGATCAGGGTTCAGTCAGAACAAATTTCCTGTGCTGTTCCTTAGGGTAAAAGAATTATTAGATTTAATTATAATGATTGCTTTAATACAGATCAGATGTATGAATATGCATAAGTTGTGGGATGTGAATAGCAGTTCAAATGACTTATCAAAATCCCTTCAGTACTTAAAGGGGGCTATAAGAAAGAGATAAACTCTTTACCAGGGCCTGTTGTGACAGGACAAGAGGTGATGGGTTTAAACTAAAAGTGGGAGACTTTAGAGAGAAGAAAGAACTGTTTTACACTGAGGGTAGTGAGACACAGGCCCAGGTTGCCCAGGAAGTAGAAGATAGAAGTGGTAGAAGGCCCATCCCTGGAAACATTTCGGATCAGATTGGACAGAGCTTGGAGCAACCTATTCTAGTTGAAGATGTCTCTGCTGCTGACTGCAGCAGAATTGGACTAGATGACCTTTAAATGTCCTTTCCAATCTAAACTATTCCATGATTCTCTGATTTTAGATTAAGGGAGTTTTGAGCATGAGCTAGTTAACTGTGAATGAATAAACTATAATAAGTAAATAGAAAGAAGTCAATAGAAACCCATACAGGCACGGCATGTTTATGACTAGCTGACAGCTGAAGAAGGTATTTATCTCTTTACGTGTATCAGCTAAACAGTTTCCTTTAAGGAAACTTAATACTGACATTGTTGTCTGTAAATCTGTTTTAGGAAGTGGTAAAGGAGATGAATCGCCTTGGTATGCTGATAGATTTATCTCATACTTCGTATTCCACAGCAAAAGCTGCACTGAGTATCTCAAAAGCCCCAGTAATTTTCAGCCATTCCTCAGCATTTTCTGTTTGTAATCACTCAAGAAATGTCCGTGATGATATCCTCCAGCAACTAGTGAGTGCTACAGGTTTTGGGTTGTTTTCTTTGGGGGGATTGTTTGGTTTTGTTTGTGGGGTGGGTTGGTTGGTTTTGTTCTATTGCTTTAATGGTGATGTTTGAGTAGTCTGAGACAACCCTTGTGTGTTCAGGTTACGGTGTTAACGTCTCACCTTCTCATCTCTGAATTAGATGTATAAGCATATCCCCAAGCAGTTACATGTTTACTCCTGAGACATTTTCTTTGATTTGTGTTTTGTCTTTGGTACAAAAACGAAATGTTTGCAAGTACTTTGAAATTCTGGATGAGTTTGTTTGACATAGTCACTGGACTTTTGCTACATGAGAATATAATGAATCCAGGTTAAAGGACGAAGCCTTGCATTGCCATCTGAGCTTTGACTTACAGTGTTGTTATGCTCACTGAAGGATGGATGTAGAAGGATCCATGAGAGATACCTGTCTTCAGGAGACACAAGTGTTGACTCATCACCTGTCTCTTCATATCTTTCAGAAAAAGAACAAGGGAATTATCATGGTGACTTTCAATGCAGATGTACTGGCCTGTGGCAGAAAAGTTGTTAATATTTCTACCCTTGCAGGTTTGAAGTTACTATGTGGTAGTTTTTCTGGGTGGCTTCTATGGCTTTCCTGGTGTCTGCATCATTTTTGACATAATGTAAATTATATTGCTCATCTATTCCCTTCCACACTTCACCCTGAGTGTGGAAGGGAACGAAGAAGTAAAGTAATTCACACGATACCTAGTGGTATTTTTGGAGGTAATATTCATTAAACGGTGATGTACAAGGTGTGTAGCTGGAGGACATGATGCTCCTAAAGGGAGCCTGGTACCGTTAATTCCAAAGTAGTTGCTACTCCCTGGAAAACAACTTAAACCTTTATAATTGAGTTGAAACACAGATCAGTAATGGATAATGCGTGGGCTGCTTGTTGGGAATTTCTGTGCTATGATCATGTCTTTTTCCTTATTTGCATAACATCAGTGTAGCTGTTATTTTGAAGATTGCTGCCTGATGTGCTTAATAACAGATAATGCCTAGTTAAACACCAGAAAACATCCAGAACAGGCCAGCTGCATTATGAAACTTCAATGTGTATTATCAGGATGTCTTCTGACTTTTTAAAAAAATACATTTGGTTAAGAACCAAGAATGATTAAGCAGAACAATTACATAGTGCCAATATGCCTGAACTGTATTATTTCTTGTTGCCAGGTGTTTAGAGATTGTTTTCTTTGATATTTTCTTTCAGATCATTTTGACCACATAAAGCAAATTGCAGGTTCAGAATCAATAGGAATTGGTGGCGACTACGATGGAGTGGAACGGTTAGTAAAACTGTACCATATGCTGGCATCTGCTCCTTAAGTTATGAAGGTTTTCATTCCCTTTGGGGAAAAAAAGAAGGCAAGCTAAAAGAGTTGTAGCAAACTGTCTTGTGATGAGTACCAAATCAAGTTTTATGGCAGAAGAGCACAGTGATTCCTTTTTAGAACTGTATGAAGTAGTGCCACAAATGTGGAAACAGATCCTAAGGCCCTGTGAACTCTGCAATTGTGTGTTGTAAGCAGTGGTTTGCACAATAAAAACAGGGATAGAGGGTTCTGTCCTCCAGAAACCAATGATGAATGACAGAAAACCTGCATCAGCCTTTAGATGGTAAATGGATCAGCTCAGGGAGATGCTGCAAAACTCCTCTGCTATTACTTTCTAGTGCAGAAAGCCCAAAGTGTTTCGGAGCTGTGAAACCACTCCACCTGTTGAGGCTTGAAAAGTGTTTGAGGTAAGCAGAGTATGGTGAGCAGCATATAATTCTCTCTCCTGATCTCTCCTTGGCTAGTGCTGCTGGAAAGAACAAATGCAAATTGGGTGGCATTATTTTTTGCTTATTATCTTTCTGTTGAATCTTCATCTCCCTTTTTCTTTTCAAACACACTTGGGTATGAAAGTCACAGTCAGGCCCACATCCATAAAGTAGGAGCACAAAAGCTGTGTGTCAGCTTCCATGAGAATTAGGTCATCATAGCTCTGAAATCGTAATCTCTAAAATAAAAACACAGTTTGCCACCAAAAGACGCATTTTTTTGCATGCATTTTCACAAAGACCATCACTTTAATTAGTGGAGGAGTTGTTAAGGTCTAAGGCCCATAAGAAAATAAGGGCACAGATATCCTGAGATATGCCTATCACCATGCCACCACAGAAAAGGTAAATAACAGAAAATATTAGTTGTCTCAAAACAAAATCAAAATCTCACAGAAATACAATTTAAAACATCTGTTTAATGCAGGTTTTGCAGCCTCTTCAAATTCCTTTTTATTCTGCTAAGAGTTGTCACAAGATGTAGGTAAATTTTGCTTATTGTGTTTTTTTTTTTTCTGTAGGAGATTCCAAATAGCTTTCTTTTCACTGCCTAAACTGCTGAATTCAAAGCAGTATTATTATTCTATTTCCTTTGGAAGAATAACTTTGTAAACAGCAGAGTACACAAGATTGCCTGCCACTCCTTACTCATCGTGTGTTTGCAGTCTCCTTTTCTTCTCAGTTATACAAGTGGATTGCACCAACTCCATCTGTGATGCAGCTGTTTCCTCTTACTCTAAAAGCCCAATATAAACAGCAGAACAATGCACATATGAGTTTCTTTTTCCCTTTTGTTTTAATATCCACCATGCTGTTCTGCATACAGACAAGTGCATCTTCATTACTAGAATACAGTTTTGTTCTGGTAATGGGATCCTCTGTGTAGAAAAAGTATTCCATTGTGTCCTGGTCCTACTTCTGTTTGTCAGCTGAATTCTTAATTTTTTGTTTGTTTTTAAATCATCAGAGGAAGGATTGGTACCAAAGTGAACTTATTCCAAACATGAGTATGTGCAAAAGACTAATTAAAAATATTTTTCTGCAGTTTTTAGTGATATGTGTTGCATGTTCTTCTCTGACTCTTGCCAACAGCTTCCCTGAGGGATTGGAAGATGTTTCTAAATACCCTTCTTTGATTGAGGAACTTCTTAGAAGAGGATGGAATGAAACTGAACTGAAAGGGGTCTTAAGGGAGAACTTTCTCCGTGTCTTCAGGGAGGTGGAAAATGTAAGATTAAAAACTAGGCTGAATCTTGATTCTAACTGAGAGAGAGAGAGGAGCTGCTGATGCTTTGCTGCTTTTTTTTCTGGTTTTCATTTTTCAGTGAGAGAGCTATGAGGGAATGTAAGCACTTAATGCTGAAATTTAAATGCTGCAGAAGAAACAAAGACAGCAATAGAGTGTTAGCAGAATAAAGAAGAGAGGGAGAGCAGACAAAGCTCTTTGGGAGTTTTTCTCTCCGTGGTAATCTGATAAGTACACATCGCTGACTTCTAAATAGAATCACTTCATGGTTTGGAGGAGCTGCAGACGTACCAGCATCACAGTCTGGCTGGCGCAGTAAAGAATGCTGACTCGTGCAAATCAATTTAATTCTTGTCATGGGGCTGGGCTGTTATCCAAAAGGCTCGTCATGACCAGATCACTAACAAGCCATAAACATAACAACTACATAACAACAAATCTTAAGTGTAAAGAAGAGGAGCTAATCCAGAAGGATGAGGGAGGAGGGAAAGAGAGTGACTACATCATAGTGGGGACCCCCTAAATGATACCTTTGTCAAATACCTCTGTTGAAACTTGTAAACTGCTTCCCTCCTACTGTTTTTATTTACAGGGATAAGCAGATACTATACACAAAGCATTATGGACAACACATATTTTATTGTGATCTTGTTTCCAGTTGCCTTTTGTGGGGGTATGTTAGATGAACAGAAATCAGGGAACTTCGTGCTGTTCTGGTTAATCTGCCAAAATATCTACTGCCAAGTTGCGTGTGGTAGACTGACATTATGAAGAGGTTGAAATTCATCACAGCTAATCTATCTGTGAGGTTTAATTTCCGCCCCTCTTTTAAATTAGACATGTTTGAAGCTCTGTCTTGAGACTGTGAGCTGACTTCAGAGAGAAAAACTCATCAGTTTGTTTTCTTAAGGTTTACCAGCTTATACATCCATATGCAGAGGGAGCCAAGACAAACAGCCAGGCCTGTGACTCTTGCCTTAACTATATCTGTACTGCATTCTGGGAAGTGTTTCATAGGAATGCAGACATCAGAAAAAAATTATATTGATTTCCTCATATTCAGACGTATTTTTGCAATAGAGTTTGAGTTGGTTCACTTGAAATGGCACTGAATTTGCTAGCTGCATAGAGCTTTCTGCTGTTGTGCCAATCTGCCTTTCAGGGGTATCCTTTTGACTTTTTCTAGGTGAGGAACAACAGTAGACTAATGGATGCAGGTGAAAGTGAAATTCTGCAAGAAGAAGTACAAAATTCCTGTCGCCTAGACCTACGTAATCATCAGCCTCAGACAGTCAAGTCCTTTGGATTCCTTTCTGTGGCACAACCTTTTAGTCTGATGTCTGTAATTGTATTATATTTAATATTGGAACTGGAATAATTGAAATTTGATTGGAATCTCAAAAGAGATGTATGGAGTAATCTGCAATGCAACTAGTTACCTTTTTGGGAGTTTTGTTAATGTAAAGCTATGCTATTAAAAAAAATATATCTATAATTTCTATTCACTGGCATACTTGAAAGTTAATGTAGATTTTAAATGTGGTAGCAAAAGCATTTAATGTAGATTTTAAACGTCGTAGCACAGGTATTTAGAATTTGAAGTGATAAATACTGTGTCATCTTTGGTAAACCAGGACCAATATTGTTATTGAAAAGTATTCACATCTAATAAACTCTCTAATACGCAACACATCTATTTGGTAAACATATTGTGGCACAGTGGCCATATTTTGGCAGCACTTTCACAGAGAAACTAGAGAATATGATTAAGGCAGCAGTGCTGAGATGTTTTGAGATATTACTTATTGAATCATTTAAATTTCATCCTCAGTCACTGAGATCTAGTCAGAGAAGACCAATCCTCTGCTATGTCTAGAGGAGATGGGTTTGATTTTGTAATTTTTTTAAGCTGGTAAGATGGATGACATGGCTATTTCACTTCAGATTTCATGCCTACCACGAGCTTTAGGGATCTTTCTTGCAGTACTAAAGTCTTGGTTTTGAACCCTGACCAGTAAAAGGGACAACTGGAGAATTACTGAAGGATGGAGTTAGAAGTCTTCCATTCAGGTACAGGTGACTCAAGAGATGTTGGAGATACTTTTCTGTAATTTGAGGACTGCTGTTTGCTGCATCTACATGAAGCTGGGAGTAAGAAGAGCAGGTATTCTAACTGCTCAGAGGGCAAGGGCTTGTTCTGATAATTTTATTGCAGTCTGAAAAGGATAAAATTAGTATTTAACTAAAACTGCTATTAGAATGTTCCGAGGATTTGTGGAAATTTTCACATTTAATCTATGATCCTTATCAATAACAGGTTTAACTGTTTTATTTTCATTCTAGATGGCTAAAATCAGACCATTGTCAAAGGATTCATGAGTATGAGATGAATTTTTTTTTGTTATAGATCTTAGCTGTTTCAGCATTTGGAACACATTTCCAATACACAAGGTATGTGAGGTTAGAAGCTATTATTACACATATGTTGCAGTAGGCCTGTTCTTGGTAGGCTGAGATGGCCCTGATGTGGAATGTTAATCAAATATCCTGAAATGCACGCTGAAATTGTAAGATGAGAGCACTACATCTTTGTAGGGTTATTTCCCAGTGCTTGCTGGTTAACACCTTCTCGTGATGCTTGCTGTTAGTTGTGATTTTTATCCCATAATATGTGGTTTTATTTACTGATAGGACATGTAGCCTTAGTATCAAATGAAAGTTCTCTAACTGATCTAAGGCCAGCATTTGTAAACGAAGTCTTTAACTACTGGAAGACAAAGCTATGCATAACAGAATGGGAACAGCAAGTCTGTTTTCTTAGAGTCTCTTGAGACTGTTCCTGCCATCTATTTCTGCACGTCATGTACAAACAGAGACTCTGCAAGAATATTGTGCTTGTTTTGCTTCAAAATGAAGCATCATTAATTTTTCTGATAAGGTAGTCTCCTTGATAAGTGTATTCTGCATATGCCACTGCCACTTTACTGAATTCTTTAACTTGTTGAATAATCTGGATGCATACAAGGGCAAGTTTTTAAAAGCAGTTTCTCAATAAATGCTGACCCTTGTGATGCTTCTGCAGTGGAGAATTGCTGCACAGGCTCAGAAGTCTTGCCTTCCTGATACAGCTTGACTAGCATCAGAACTTGATTTTCTAGTGAAATGAAGAATTCAGCAGGGTGAATAGTTACTTCTCATCAGTACTTCTGCTAACAGCTGCATAAACCATTGCAAACTTGCCATTCATAGTCTGTCTTCATAGTATTCCTCTGATAGTGAAATCATTACATACTTGAAGTGTAAGATGCTTCCTTATCCCTTTCAGCCCTTTTCTTTGTAATGTGTTGTCACTTTTCCTATATGCTATTATTTTTCATACTATATCATGGATTTAAAATTTACTTTTTTTTCTCAAAGATCTGGATCATACTTTTATATGACTCCTTCCACACTGTAGATATTTGTAGCTTGTTTCCTTGGTTTATCTATAGTGTATTATACTTATTTGACTGCATTGTGGAATGCATAACTTGTAACCTTGTGGCAAAACATACAGCTGAAATGTAAATAAAATATTGTTTAAAAGTGTGTATAGATACTGGTGTAATCTCACAAAACACTGTAAATGATCCAAATTCCAGGAAACCCTGAAAGTACCATGAAACTGCTGCAGAAGGAAGCTGAGGGTATCGTGAGAGCTCTGGACCAGATCTTCACATGGAAGGCAGCCTCCCCCACAGCAGGAGAAAGTCAGTTTTAACCCTAGAACATCCTGGATGTAGGTTATCAGCCTTATCTTCACTCAAATACTGCATAACCTCTAGAGAAGTCTGAGCAAGAGGGAACATGGCTGACTTGGTCAGTGCAGTGAGTCTGTGATGACAGTGCTACCTCCAGCAAATCACTTGGTCAAGGTAGTCAAGTCATGGAAAACAAGGCTTGTGGGGGGAGCCAGACAGGTTGCCTGCCCTAAGATTAGGATAACCTTTACCTCACAGTGTTTCTTACATATGTGTGATGACCTAAAAGTCCCTTTTCTCATTACTAGGTACAATGTTAATTCAAGGTACTTTTAACAAGCTGCTTGTGTGAAACCAAACCCAGAATGTAAAATCGTCAAGAAATGAAATCTTGTGCATCATGCAATGACTATGTGCATGGTCTGTAGCTTACCTAATAGATGCAGTTAGTTTATTTTTCTTCAATGACCAAAATCACACAGATGGAAATATGCTAGCAAGGTGTCCCATTAGAATTCCATTTCAAAAGTAACATCATGTAAGATATGACTGTGACTGCTGTCAGGAAAAAACTGTTTGACCCTTCAGTCTAAGCATTAGTGTCTCCAGTCCCATCAAGAGCAGCCTCTAGCAGTAGTCATCACAACACTGCATTTCTAATTGCTCATGCATGAAGTGATTGCACAGTGATTTCTGCCTTCCAATAGAGAGGATGATTCGTCATGAAATTGAATGCCTGTGCCCTGCACCAATTAATAAGGACAATTTGCGTTGGTAATTTGAAATGCCTGCTAGCTCAACTGACAGATTCTATTATGGCTAGTGGCATCCATTGAAGAATCACATACAACAGATACAAACTTTGTAACAAGTGTTTTTGGTTGCCAGATGGAAGAATGCAAGTCCATTATTTACCTCTTCTAAATAATGAGTTGTGCTAACATGAATTCTGAAAATAGTTATTACTATTTCTGTAAATCTCAAAATTGATGTATGGTAAAGTACTTCAAGGTGATTTTCTAAATAATACCCAAACTTCAAGGCACCTTGAAGAATCCAAGGCTCATGTTTTCACATATGTGATATGAAGAGCCAAAGACTACAGACATAATATTGATGCAGACTATCGATTTGGTTCTAAAAGCCTGACACCAGGGCCCTACCCAGTACTATCCTTTTACAGACTAATGAGCTGTGGCATCCACAGAAATAAACAACTCCACTTCTCCACTGTCTCATCTGCCTAAGTGGTGATGCTAGAAACCAAGCATAAAAAAGCTTATTGCTGGTCTAACACATAGAGCTGCTCTGTCATGAGGCAACTCCTGTCATAATAAAACACTATGTAAACAAAGTTCAGCATTTAGCTGACATCACAGAAATGCTGCTGCTTTTAACCAAGGCTCTGACATTTAATTTTGCTGTTTCTGTTGCTTCTCCTCAAATTGTTTCATAAACTTTGCTAGGATGATTCTTTCCCCTGTATAATGGGTAAGCGTTTTTCTCCGAAGTCCTTTCTCAGCAGCTGGACTTGTTGTTTTCAGCAAGCATATCTTGTGCCACTTCTGTAATAAGAGAAAAACAGGGAGCCCAGAAAGTGAGAATTCAAGTTCCGCTGAGGGGTGTTACTTAGAAACAAAGAAAGATTAAAATAACTAAGATTAAAACTGAAGCTAATACAAGTTTTGTCAGATAAATCAAAAGAAGCTCCCTTTAGTCTGGAATACACATTTGGAAGAAAAGCTTAATACAGCTTTGAAAAGCCCATTTGGATTAACTTTCCTGAGTGTCTTCCCCTAGTTAAATTCAACATGCAAAGAATCTTGTCTAGGTTTGTGCTCAGTTTCTTCTCTGAGCCCTTTATTAAAAATTAAGGAGGTGGATTCAAATCCATCCATGCTAAAAATATATCAGATCTGAAAATAGATCCTTGAAAAAAAACACAAAACCAAATCAAACAAACCACTGAGTAGTATTTTTACAGTATGTTATATGTGCAGTATCTTAATCCTACCCTGAAAGTGACTGCAATGTTCAACTAGTGCAAAAAACCTTCGCTCTAGTTCTTCCTATTTGATTTTACAGAATGTGATTAAACGGGGAAAATAAAATAATCTCCAAGATTTGATAACTTTTCGTTCTCTAGAGAGGAGATTAGGGTAACTCTGTGGGAATGGCATCATGCATCAAATACATTTATGAGTAAATGTTACAAGTAAGGCAGAAGTTCCTTGAAGTAAATGAATTCTGAGAACAAGCGGCACCATAGTGTCCTCTTGTGGTCTTTTAATGTCTAAGCTGTGATATGCTTTTCTAGGAGGACGACAGAAAAATTTTCAGTCAGCTCCTGTGTGGCCTCTTCTGGAAATGGTACTTAGAGGATTGCCCACTGCATCTCCCATGAGCTCTGTGTCCAGTTGTTTACAGGGGGATGTACATGTTCTAGTCTTCTCTGAAGGACCTCTTGCAGTGGACTGCATCTTTGAAACGGATGAAGTAGATCCTGACCTCTGCTAGAGATGTTTGCAGTCAGGTTGCCATTTTCCAGCCAGCTTGGTCCACAGAGCTGGTGTGATCCTCAGATGTGGAGCCACAGGAATGTACTGAAAACAGAAGTTCACTTCAGCAAATACTGGCCATGAACTTGCAGAATTTCTGCCAAGCCTCACATCCCTTAGCAGTGGCAATTTTTGTTATTTTCTCCACTGGTCAGTGCTGGCTTGCCACCCAGACTCCACTCCAGTGGAAAAACAAAATCTTTCAAAACAATAAATTACAGCTATGGATCCCCTGTGCTTTTCTCTTTCTACAGTTTTAAATAGCTGTATTTAAAATCATGTTGGCTTCAAAACTTGCAAGTATTTAGTTCTTCTAGGTATCAGGGCTGTGCATATAACTGTATGGGAGAGAAACTGAGCAGAGTTTCATTTTTCCAGAAATTTCTTACTACGTTAGATGTATTCTGTCTGTACATCTGCAAACCATGCTCTAATCAATAGTCTATTTCTGTTCTAACTGGAATATACTTTTTTTTTTTTTTTTCCTTTAGGACCACTACCTTTCCACTAACTTGATGATCCAGGATACCTCAGAAGTACTTATCATAAGGTTTAGAAACCTTCAAAGCATCAGCTCCGTGATTGCCCCATTGTCAAAGAAAAGAGAAGCATTATAGTGGTCTGTATTAACAGAGCTACAATAATGGTTATCTAAAACATCAGAATGCAGATATTCCACTCAAGAAGTGTAATGTATTTTGGATAAACACAGTTACAGATGTTATCTCTCAGGCCACTTATGCTGCCTGGGGACATGAACATTACAGTCAGCAACAACAGCAGTATCTGGGCAGGTTATGCTACCAAGGAGGCATTTCAAAGCTTCACTTACAAAAAGTTAATGTAAACTTTATGGAAAACTCTTTGAGGTATCTTATTATCATAGAGCACTCCAAAGATTTGGGACAGTGTATTTTACAGATGAATTAAAAAAAAACAACACCAAACCCCAGAAACTACCATTTGAATGGTAGTTTTAGGACATTTATTTTTAAAGACGATACTTTTTGCTTGGCCTTGTTTTCCCAAGTTAGGAAAAATAAACTGGCTTGTTTAAAATCAGGCATCATCCCAAGAAATTCAGAAAAAAGGGAAGAAAAGCTGTCCTCATAGTTTCAGATGCTGGATCTTCCCATCCTTAAACAAATGCCAAGTAACTTTCCATAAGGAGTTGAAACGATGTTATTTTTTGTTGTTTGATTAAGATTAACATAATCTATTGCAAGTCCATAAGCTAACAATACTCTAGAGATCATTTACAAGGGCCTTCCAGTGTTTGTGAGGGCTGAGGCAGGCTGTGCCCTCTACTATATCCTCAAAAGCTATCACTAAAGCTGATGTTAATCTCGTGTTCACTTTCTCCTAGGCTGACTGTACAAGCAGTAGGAGAAGCTGTGAATCGCTGTCAGGCAAGGAATGAACCCCCTTGCAGGGCTATGGCAGGCCTGTTTCTCTCACAGGCCTGACATGAGATAGACACAGTCTCTCTCTCATGCTGGGCTGCAAAACCAAACTGCTTTCTTCTTTTTAACACTTGAGTGGTGTCACCTGTAACACAAGGTGTTCAAGGCAAGAACTTCACCTTGTTTGCCTGCCCTAAGGATTTATGTCAGGTTCTGCAGTTTACCCATCTCTTAGAAGACCCAGAGTCTCTTTCCCCTAGGTTGGCATGGTTGTTTACTGTGGAAGCCAACTGTCTTCTCAGCTTGAACTTACACACTTACACACTTAAAAGTAGTTCACAAATACCCAGTGGCTTACTAATTATAAACTTAACTGTCTTGGCTTTTATGATTTGTAGGTAATAAAAAAACAGTTTTAAAAGCCCTTCCTCATCATGTATCAGAAAGGAGATAATGGATTTGCCGATCTTTAGGCTGCTGATTTTACTGATACTGTTAATGTACGTTAGAGCACTGCAAATGGAGACCTTTTCTCATCTTGGTTCTTCTGAGTTAGACTCAGGAGTTTTTTGCAGAGAAAGCACCATCCTTTTTCTGAGAAGCACAGTTTTTTTTCTGTTGGGGTGTGAGGAGTATGATGTATAGAGACAGAAAAAAAAAACCCAAAAAATAAACAAAAAGGAAATAAATATTATTCTCTCTGCTCTTTTTCTTTCCTTGACCAGTCTGTACCTATATGAAGCTATCATCCCAAAGTTCACTTAGCTTTGTAGAAACCAGGTAACTTTCAACTCTGTGATTTAATGAGATAGCAATGTTGTCATAGCTGAATGCTGTAGCACTGTAGATCACCTAGTTTCATTTCAGCCTCACGTTCATACCAGGTAACCTTTTAAGCTCGTGACAGCCACTCATACCATGCTGAAGTAACAATCAGTATTCAAAATCGAGCAGAACAGAAAATAAAAGTGACCAAGGTTGACATTTCAGTTCTTTTAGAAGCCAGATGCTGAAAGACAAAGTTGATACTGGTAGGTAACTTATCTTTTAAATAGGGGCTTTCTACAAGGCAATAAAGAACCATGGTCTTTAGACAAAAGAAATATTTTGCTTCAATAAACTTGAACAGCTTCCTAGGTCTAAATTCTCCTCTAAGACATTTGGATATAGTTTCCTTTCCAAAGAGCAGAGCTGCTGGTATATGTGCTTGAGGTTAATTTTATTTTTTAATTCCCTTCCTTTTTGGGGTAGAATTTCAGCACCATTGATTTCATGATACTAAAACATTTTGTGGTAGTACAGATGCATTTTTGGTGCCTAAAGAAAGCAAGCAAGGTCCTTGCCAGACTTGCTTTGAAAAGCAAGATGAGGAGAAAGTGCCGAGTTTAATTCTTCTTAATCAATAACTATGACTCCAAAAGAGACTTGTTTCTGATAATGTCTCTTCTTTTTTTCTAGAACAGTTTATTTACATCAGACACTTCACTCAAAAACTTCATAAAGTGGAAACCAGGGAAGAACAAAAAAGACAGAAGACCAAGCGTGAAGTACCTTGCTTAATGGTGAGTTATCATCATGCCTTTTTCTATGTAAAATTATTTGTCCTCTATCAATACTCGATTTTCTTGTTTTCTTGGTGGATTATAGCTTAGTAGGTCATACTTATTATGAACACTGATGAAACATAATTCAATAAAAGACAGTTAAACAGTAAATGCTACTTTTGGCTACATTTTGTTCCCACTTCCCTTCAGCAAAAAAATAATTGTTGCAGATAAGACAGTGGACTAAGTGGAACACCACGATGTTTCCAGTCTGTCAGAAACGGTGCTTCTAAAATTAGTAGGAATGCTTTCTAGATGATAAGAATTGGCCCAACCTGCCCACATAAATAGTTGGTAAAATTTCGTAGACCTCAGTGGTACCATATTTACAAACGTGCTCATTTTAGTGTTACTGGGAATAAAACCAAAACCATCAACTCATCCCAGGTCTTCAAGATACCATGAGTTTTGAACAGAGAAAAACTTGAGTTTTTTAATTTCCTCCCAAACTTACGAAACTGCTACTGCTACTGCGACATGTGTGACCACAGGGAGATCACTGTTCTTCTCAACAAAGGAAAGAAACAAAATTAAAATGTAGGCTGTATGAAAACATAGGAGTCTTAGAACTCTTTCCACCTGTCTGATCAATGTTAAGAGGTGCAATTGCACTGGCTTTCCCCAGAGGTGGTCTACCAACAAGTCTGTGTTAAGTGAACTTGAGACCTGTACCCCTTAGCAGCGGCCACTCCACAGCATGGATTCCTCTTGTTTATTTCAAAACTCAACTAATTAAATGTAACATATTACTCAGTTCTCACGAACAAAGCATTCTCCCTCTTGTCTTGTGCTCATTACACATTCATCGCCAGGTGACCTGGGGTTTGCTTTGTCAAAAAAGGCAGGACAAATTCAG
Source organism: Tricholaema leucomelas (assembly GCA_013400475.1). Classification (NCBI taxonomy): domain Eukaryota; kingdom Metazoa; phylum Chordata; class Aves; order Piciformes; family Lybiidae; genus Tricholaema lacrymosa; species Tricholaema leucomelas. Next base: position 1,174,403 of record WAAF01019521.1, read on the forward strand.
AATGCTTGGGATAAGGTTCTTCTGAGCCCAGGAAATGTGTAGTCTTACCCTCTTCCACTGCTCTCAGCCTTATGTCCTCCTACACACTCCTGTGCAATCCAAGGACAAAACATCAGTACTGGATGAGTTGTCATTGTACACAGATTTTAGTCGAAACTCCACAGAACTAATTGGAATTGATATTTGATGGGAAGACACGCAAACTGTCCTCTAGAGCTTTTTATTCCTGACGATTACATAAGAGATCTTTTTACTTTCAAGGCTATCTTTCGAATACATACGGTAAATCACATTATCAACGATTAATTCATGTTAAAACTCCATGTGAAGGCTACCGTATATGAAATGAAGGCCAAGGCAGCCATGGCCGGCGCCAGCTTTTTTTAATGTGAAAGCAGAATTGAATTCTGCTCCCTCGAGAACAGGAGGTTGAGGCAGGCATGCCCCAGGCTCTATGGACCCTACCGCCACCGAGGCGTCCGCCCTACAGCTGGGAGGGGGTGGCACATCCCACTGCCCCCATTAATGGGACAAAACAATGGTGTAACGCCGCCTCTCAGGCCCCAGCCTGAGCAGCAGGGCCACAGTTCATCTGCCTTGGCAGTCTGCTGCCTTAGCAACTGCCTGCTTTGCATATAGCTAGAAATAACCTTCGGCTCTAGGCAGCATGCTGTTTCCCCACAGCCGTGTTTCACCCCCACGCCTCTGCGCAGCCATGTTCCGCGGGGCTCGCTCCTTGTTTCAGAGGATTGATGCTGGCGGCGGGGGCGTCAGAGGCGGGGGCAAGCGCAAAAGAAACCAGCGCGCTGCTACCGCAAGCACAGGAAGCGGTGACACCTGCCGCAGCTGAACTTAACGATAACTTGCACAAAAATAGACCCGCTCCGTGTGGCTGTGCGCCGCTCATCAGGTTGTTGTTGACTAGGAGCCCGAGGCTTGACAGGGCTGCGAGTCGTCAAGTTTTTAATTGGCGCGCCCTGCTCCTTCCCAGCCCCGCAGCCATCCGGGGGCTCTGGGAGCTTACCGGGAGCTTACCGCTCGCTCTCAGCTTACCACACACATCGCTCTGGGCTTCTACGACCACCCGGCCTCTGCCAGGAAGCGCGAAGAAGACATACAAACCCCCGCCACTTGGCCCGATGCGGCCGTCTGCGAACTGCCCTGCCGCAGAGCGGGAGATCGCTCCCACATCGACCCCGCAGGTGCTCCCTTCGGGCCTGGGCGCGGTGCGCCAACGCCCTCACATAGCTTCAGATCAGCAAATGGCGGCGGGGGAGGGGGTCGAAGGCAGCTCGGGGCAACGGCAGAGGAAAATTTCATTCCCAAGGCGGCCCGGCAACGCCGGCGAGGGAGGGCCTCAACCAGAGGGCGCAGAGGGGGCCCGCCCCTCCCCGCCCCGCTCTGCTCCCCTCCCAGCGCGCCGCGGCTACCGCCGCCCCCGGGCCCGGCTCCTGTCACGATGACTGCGGGAGAAAGGCTCCCCCTTCCCCGCGCCTCCTCGTCGCCTGCGGCCCCTCCTCTGCATTCCTGCTGCTGATCGCGCCCGCCCGGTGGAGAGACCGCCCCCTTCCCCGCGCCCGGTCTTCGTCTGTGGGGCGGCTCCGGTCCCGGCCTGCCCGCCTGTCGGCCACGGGGGCGGCGGCCGCCGCGCCGCCTCGCCGCCCCGGCGCTTGGAGGGGAATGGGTGGAGTTGAGGAGCGCGGTTTCCTGAGAGGAAGTGACCGCACGGGGCAGGAATGCGCCGCCGGCTCCGCGCCGCGTCCCGCCTGCCTCGCTGCGGTGCCGCGGGGAGCCCTCTCCGCCCCGCCAGCCATGCCGCACTTCACCGTGGTGCCGGTGGAGGACAAGCACCGCTCCGAGTATGACAGCGTAGAAGGGCTCAGCTGGGTGGACTACCGGGAGCCATCAACGGCGCCCGTCACTAGTGACTCTTACGACACAGTCAGCTCCGACGGTGAGCGGACACGGCTGGGGCGGGGGGGAAACGGCGGTTCTGGCCGCTCCCGGGGGGATCCGGGACAAGCCTGACTGCTCCGCTTCGCTACCGCCGGCTGCGGCAGACAAAGGCAAGGGTGCTGGTAGTGGTCCTCTGGCGCGGCGGGGAGCAGCGCGCCCGGAGGAGGAGCCCCCACGGGGTCTACCGGGGCGGGCGGCGGCTCCGTAGTTGCCAGGGCCGGGAAATGCCGCCGTGGCGAGGCACGTGGGGATCAATGTCGCCGGATGAACGCTACTGGATGAATGCTGGGGGGTGCTGTCAGCCCCGGCGGCCCGGGCCGCGGTGGGTCTCGGTAGATGAGTGTAGACGGGGTGCCCTCCGAAGCCGGCGACTGCCTGCGCTCCGCAGTCACTTGTTGATAGCCCGGGGGTGCAGCGGAGCGCGGGGCCGGCTCAGGGAACGGGCCTTATCGCTGCTCCCACAAACTGTAGCCTCCAAGAGGCGATAAGTGTATGTGGAAATGCCCTCAAATATTTTCAGTGTTGCGCTGCCAAAATAAAAAGAGTGGGAGAGGATTCAGTTTAAGTAGCCGAATCTTAGCGCTCTGCTTTCTTTGCTTATGGCATCTTCAAAGCCTCACCTGCCCAGCAAGGTCTGTCCCTCAAACCGGGCCCTGCGATACTACAGCGTGTGTATTGTGTCTGAGTGGCTTTTACAATGCCCAGCGAGGCAGAGCTGCTTTTTGTTATTGCTTAATTTATTCCGGTTAAAGAAGAGGATCACGTAAATTGGAGGGGATTTTGGATGGTGAGAAGTACATTCTTTTATCAGGCAGCTAGTTGCTCCTCTCAGCCCGTCTGGGTTTTGCTGTGGCTTTTGAGTATAAATCAATTAAAAAACAGTGTTTTTAGTGACAAAATTAAGGGCACGGATTTAGAGAGTAGAGTAGTTCTGGTGAAAAATTGTTGTGGCTGTTGGTGAGTTTGCTTCCTGTTTTCTGCCTTGGTTATGTTTAGTACTGTACCCTTTAGGGAGAGAATCTTCCCACGGGCTCTGTGCGTGACTCTAGGCAACAAAAGGAAAATCAGTCAACACCTGACCTGTTCTTTCTCGCCTGTGCAGTCAGAGTTTTTGGAATGCAAATGTTACTGGATGTGCACTAATCCCTGAGGGAAGCCAGCACTGATCAGGCCTGTGCTTGAGGAAGAGAACAGCAAAATTCTGCTGCGTGATACTCAACTGTCATGAGATCAAGGTCCAATTCCAGCCTTGTCACCCTGTTCAGTCCTCTGAATCTGCTTCAATCTTCAATATGTACTATTCTTTCTTTAAAATATATTTATTTTTCCTTTAGTTCTGTAGTTTTCAAAGGAATTTTAGATGGTATACAAAGTAGCTTACATAGGCCTCACGTCCATTACGATTCTTTCCATATCTAGTGTGGGCATTTTGGAATGACAGAAAGTAGGTGCTTTTCTCGGCATGTCTGTTACTGCAGACAACTTGAGACTCTAGCCGTAAAGGCTGTGCAGGGCCTTGATGTCATTTTGTAGAGATGGTCTGGTTTACTCTGTGGTTAGTTAGCTCCTATGTATGATAGTAACATGTTGTTTTTCATCTATCTCAGCAGGTTGAGGTGGAGGCCTCATGGAGTACTTTCTCTGCTAGCTAGCTTTGTGCACAGGTTGGTAGGTGTGACTTGGAGGTGTTACTGCCATGGTAGATCTTTACCCAAGTTAATCAAACTGGCTGTTGTTTGGATGTGAGACTGCCTATAGGATGTGTCTGCAAAATACACTTCAACAATACTCAGCTCCCTGTCACAGCCTATCGGTAGCTGGCAAGCTGCAGCTGTTCTGACTGCAGCACAGAGCCATGCTGCTGGAAGTTAGCTGAGACTTTACTTTAAAACTGATAAATATCTACTAACACCTCTATTAATATATAGTAGTTCTGGTTTAGCTATAGCTGCACCCTATTTTTTAATTTACTTTCACAGTAATTAAGTGTTGTTTCATGTCCTTAGAGTGTACATATAAAGATATGCTGTCTTGCCTACCTGTACTGACAAGCATGCTCTTTCTTGCTAGTCATTTCTGCCTCTACCATGGTTTCTTGAGTTTATGGCTCTGTAGAGGGGAATCTGAACTCTCTTGTGTTATTCCTTTGGGTTTTGGTGCTTCTTTCTGCATTGCTTGCAGAAACCATAGCCTCTCTACTGGGGTAGTGTTGATAATACAGCATAGTGGAGATTGAAGCACCTGCTGAAGATAGAGTATTTCACAGCTGGTTAGTACTGTCTGGGAGGCAAGAGAGGGACCCTCCAGAACTTTCTGTGCATCTGATTACAGGGCTGTTGAAGGGATTTGTTGGTGTTAGTGACACTCCTGATTCCAAATGAAGCACAATAGCAGAATTTTGGATTGTGGCCCTGTCAAAGTGTATATGATCCATGCTAGCACTGCACAGGGCTGTCTGAGCCATGTTGATCATCCAGGCTCTCCATGCCAGTACAGTTGGTATAAGGAATTGGCTGCAGTTCTTCTGGAGAATCTGTTACAGGGGAGATTTTGTTTTATCAGCTTGCCATTCAGAACCTTATTAAAAAACTTCTTCAGACTGCTCAGTTTGATCAGAGATGGGTTACAGTGACTCGGTAATGACATGGCCCTACAAGCCTTTGGTCTGTCATGGTGATGTAGCTGTTCCTAGCTGGTCTGTAACACTGAGTAAAGCAGTGGCTTCATTGTGCCGTGTTCCTTACACAATCTCTTGGGCTGTTGCTTATGATTCTGACAGATCCTTAATTCACTCTGACCTTTTCACTCCAACCTTTATTTGTCATAGCCTTATTTGTGAGTGTTTTTTTTTCTGAAATTTGCTTTATTTGGGACATCAAGTGTTGCCTTGTCATCTCAAAACTACAGATGTGGAACCATTCTGCAGAAAATTTCCTTGTCAACCATTTCCATCAGAGGACATTAGTCAGTGTGTAGTAATTAAGCTTTCCCAGATAGCTCCAGTGCTTGCTTGTGAATAAAATAAGTCCTTATTTGCTAAGCAGGTTCCAGTGAACTGCCAATGCTTGTAATAGATTTTGACATCTTCCATTTAGAAAAAGAAGTACAAAGAATAATCTTGTGATCCTGTGATAAACTTGTGAGTCCTGCTTTATGGATCATCAGGGATGAGAAATGTGAATTTGGCATCAATTTGGTCTTTGAAATAATGCCAGCATGTTAGGTTCGGTACACAGGGTAAGAAGAGGAACGATGGGGCCTGAAAACTGTTTAAAAAAACCTCAACAAAACCAAACCAAACCAAATAAGCTTTACTTCAATGGGAATCTCAGCTCCACAGTGATTGTGCACCCTGTTAACCATGCTGTGGCAATGTCATGTGCCCTGTGGGAAGTTACTTATCTTCCTGTGACTTTTGTTGGTGGAAATGAGACACTAATCAGCTTGGTATCACTGACCAGCTTTGGTCAGCTGCCACCCTTGGTTTCTGCCAATTAATTGCTCTGCTTATGTTCCAGTTATCACATGGATTCTTTTGAGTCCGGAGTTGTTCTAACTAAACTTGAGACTGTTTCTTCATGCTTACAGTCTGCATCAGCATGTACAGTGTCCTTGTACAGCTGCAGATTATGTTGGTCATCTTCAGGAAACTGTTTTTGAGAAGATGGGTGAAGAAAATACAGTGCCCTTTTAACTTTAAACTTGTTGCTCCTCCACTGCTTTATAGTATGTGGTAACTTACTCATAAAAGTTTAAAGTCTTTTGCAAGATTTGAAATAAAGCTCACATAAAATAAATCTGAAGATGCTTTCGATGGGGATACACAAATCATTCAAAATTTCCTTCTCGAAACACTTAATTCTTATGTGTAGGTGTTTTGGCAGAGTCCAGAGATAAGATAGAATTAGTCATGTAATGAATTGGATGCTACAGCTAAAGAGGAGTGACAGATACACGTGCCCAAATATATTTTAGGTTATCTTTAATTCAAGAAGTTCTGGTAGAAGCAGTTGGTAAATGGTGCTGTTAAAATTTTCATAGTAGAATATTTTTGCAGAACTTCTACAGCATAAGCACCTTCAGCGTTTTTTGTATTTCCTGAGAACTGCAGAGAAGTCATGGAGGAGGGAGCTTGGGGAGGAGTTGAGGCAGAAGCTCTGAACGGTGTAGGAAGAAGAAAAGTGATCTGAGAGTGGAAATACACTGATGTCAGTGAATTGTCTCTTCTGGTGATTTGTTAATGGCACAAAGACTGCATCTCCTTCACTTGCATTTTGATGGAGAAGTTGTTTGTTCTCTTTTTTGAGTTATGCTAAGCAGCTTTTTTATTCTCTGTGAGGTTTAATAGGTAAATTTGGAGATCTTGAAGGTATCCTGTCAGTGCTACCTAAGTCAGTATTTGTTCCTGTTCCATACATACTTGTGTAATATTTGTTAGATACATAACAGTGGTTTAAATTTGAAATGCAGATCCTGAAAAGGGTCTTAGCAGCAGGATGATCCCTGTGAAGTCCTTTACTTTTTTTCCTGTTTGTGCAGTCGGTATTTAGCAGGGCACTGATAACAGCGCCAAACTGCAGAATTGTTTCAGTACAGGTGCATAGATAAGTGAGTTCTTGCTTCAGATAAGGAAAGATAAGAGTGAGGTATGTAAAAAATGAGAGTGGAGAAGTCTTGTGACGTATTTAGCTGTTCATAACACTTGAGTGGGTAGAAGAGATGATATTTACTTTTTTGTAGCTCATCAGCAGAGGAATTTCCTGAAGAAGCTCATTTTGGTGGAGTCCATAGTACACATCTTGGGTTTCTTTTAGAAGCAGGCGGTTTTGTAAGGTTTAATTAATCCATAAAATGCTTGTCTAGGAAAAGAAAAAAGTTCATGTTACTGCATAGACTGTTACTTTTGCTAAGCATGTCTCACATACCTCTCTTCTAATCTGTGCAGTGATTTAAACAGAGCTGGAAAGGCTGCAGCTGTCTGGTACCAAAGGGAGCTTGGTGCCAACTGCTGGTGGCCAGGAGACTTGGCTAAATATAGAAAAAACATGGGCCTTTTTGTGGGTTCCCTGGTATTTCAGATATTTGAAAAAGCTCTGGGAAGGATCTTCATGATATGTGCAAGTGATCTGAAAGCTGCTCCTGTAGTGGTGTATGTATGGCTGTGTATGGTGCAAGAAATGAAGACCGAAACAAGCTTCTGTTGGTCTCCTGTAGTTGCTGATTTGGTTATGTTTTGGAGGACACCTGTATTAGAAGGCTAAGCAATTACACAGGAAAAGATGTGGATTTTCCATTTAATTCGGCCTGTAAGTACTTTCTTCTTGGGACTTGCTAGGTGCCCATTGCAAGCTTGAGTGGAGACTGGGAATTTTTTTTTGTTTGTTTGCAAAGGCTGTATGTTTATATTGGATCTCTGCACTTTCCTAAAGAAATTCAAATAAATTTGGAGGTTTCTTCTGAAGGAAAAAAAATGTACCATTGTAAGATACGGTCTTAAGCCTATTGGAGTTACATTTTAGGAATACTTCTGTTGTTTTCAGTGACCTTTGAATGAGAAATATTGAATCTATTCATTGTACTAAGCTGAATTTTAGTCTCCCAGATAAGAAAGTATCAGTATTTTTTGTTGTTTGATTTAGTAAAATCTCTTTATTGCTAGTTTTCAATAGACATCTGTGTGAATGATGCCAAGTGATCCCTTGGCAATGAGAAGTACTGTTCTTGTTGTTTCAGTTGAGCTACTTTGGACGATTTATTTCAGTATACTTGGATCTTGTCATGCATGGAGAACTGTGCATCTTTCACAGTGACTGCTGCAGTGAATGCTGAGCAAACAGTATCTGGTTCTGAAGCAATCAAAATAATGAAATGCCATACACAAAAATAGGTTATTCTAAAAGCAAAATCTAATACTTGACATAAATGTGGCGTGTTCTACCTTTAAATATAGAAGGTCCACATAACCAAGAAAAATACAGCTTTTACAATGTATGTAGGGTAAACTTCTTGGGAGCTTGGATATGATCTATGATAGCATTTCATATGCTTTAATGTGGTACAGGTCCCCTTTCTTCAGCCATCCTTTCCACACCTATGCAGAGGTTTGTAGTTTATCCACTGCCTATTTGTCCCAAGTTACTCTTATTTTAAATATTTATTTCCTGACTCTTTAACTGTCACTTCTGAGCCATTAGAAGTTGTTACTGGAGTAGCATTTTTTTCTTGATAGGTCATGTAATAAGGCTTTAGATTTTGGCCTGCAAAAGAAGGCTGTGTACTCTTCAGCAGTCTTAATTCATGTCTGAGCAAAAGAGCTATAGGTTATGATAGTTCTGGGAATGCCTTTTTTTTCCCCTCTTCTGAAATTTGTATTGCTATTCAAGGTACTTGATGGATTTTTTTTCTGAATAATCTTTTGGTCTTCATTGTGTTCTGTAGGACAGAGAGATGTGTAGAATAAAGTGCTAATTGCCCCAAAGGAACTTTGACTCTGTTGGCTCATGGGTGACTGAGGAAGGTTGATAACTTGGCAGTGTTGCCAAGCTGGCTTGGCTTTACTTTGCTGACTGGAGGCAGCCTAAGACTTGTTGGAAATGTAGATGAAATGGTGTGTTGTTGATCAGAAGATGAGAGACAGGTTGTGCTGGGCAGCTTGGGGAAGGAATAAGGGAAGAGATTGCTGGTACTAGTGAGGACGTGGTCATCATCCCACCTTTGTATTGGTGGTTACAGTGCTCTGACAGGAATTGGGGAAGGTTGTTTGCTTAGGGCATGGCCTAGCAGCATTTCCAAAGGTATTTGGATTCTGGGTTTGCCAATGTTCCCTGGAAGTTAGTCCCACAGGCCCATCCCTTTGAGTCTAGAATGCTTCATTTGGCCCCTTCTCCCTGCTCCACCCAAGTGACCTACATTGTCCTAGAAGCCCAACTCTTTCATTGATTGACACGAGGTCTGTAATATAATTATAACGCAATCCATCGATTACTCTGAGAATGAGAATCAAAACTGTAACCTGATGGTGGAGGCTGCCTTGCAGGAAACTGGCAGGGATTGTATAACAGCACCCTGAAAGAGGGGAGGTGACACGGAACTCTGGGTGTAGGGCAGAGACACCCTCTGCCATGTATAGGTTCAAACTAATTATGCCAGAACAAAACTGTGTGTGTTTTTTTTTTTTTCTACAGTCTAATTACCAATCTTCATTTTCATCTCCTACCAGAACCCAGCAATTTCTTGTGTTTATCTGAGGGGTTTAGAGCATTGCTCAGTCATTACAGATAGCTGTTTACAGTAAAAGCAGGTTAGGCTATTCAAACTTCTGCCTTTAACTTGGGTGTCAAAGGGACAAAAAGGATTTTTATGGTGTACTGTTAGAAGTACCCATTTGCTGAGTTAGAGTACATCTTCAAGAGGGCAAACTTGTTGAGGCTTGCTTTTGCATATTTGAAATTGCTGATAGATGGCAGTAAAACAGTTTTTATGCCCTGGAGTGTAATTGTTTTTCATAGAATTATGGCAGTGCTGCTGTGTGTTATAATCCTGTCTGTGCTTGCAAGCTGAGCAGCTCCAAGTTTAGTTGATGTGTGCGAAGTCCACTTCTTGATTTCCATGTAAGAGGTCAGGCCTCAGTCAGGACCTTGAGTGATCTAAGAAGATGCTGTAGCTGCTGCAGCCTCTGATGAAGGACAGCACACTACCATTTATCTTCTTCCTTCTGCCTTTGCATTTAAGAGATTTTCCTTCATTACCCACTTCTAAACGATATAACTGACCTAATTCTTACTATAGTATATATTTATACCCAGACCTGATACAAAACACAAAGGCAGTTGTGCAGGTCTGGTTTAAGAACCTATTGCTCCTGAATCTTTTCAGTTCTCTTCTGCTCAGGTTTTCACTCTCCAGTCTGTGATTATGCAATGTGAAGTGTTTAGCAGCAATATTGCTTGTCTGTCTCCCCACCAATAGTATCCTTTACGTTCCCTTGATTGATATTTGTCTTCTGCACCCTGTACTGGGGTATGATCTCCAGGGCACAGCTGGTTTTAATCATCACAAACCAACCCTTGCCAACCTTATCTAGATTGAATTGCCACATGCACATAACTTGTATCTTAGTTACTTTGCTTAAGCCAGACGCAAGCCATTTACTTTTGAATGTGGATGTATGCTCCAAAGAATGTGGTGACAATGTCAGGGATTAATTTTGTGGGTGTTGCAGCCAAACACGAAGGTAGGTATGGTTGAGCTATGTTTGGTAAATCCCAATACTATGTAACCAGACAGTGGGTTGATTGTATGCTTTGTGTTTTATATGTCTTTTAGCATACATGCATAGAGCTTTAGAGCTGTAACTCCAGGCAACACACAGAGAATAATTTAATTGCAATATTTTGCATTTGCTCTGTTAAGAAATTGTATTCTGGTCTTTGTTATAAAAGCATATGTTTAGCAGGAATAAACTCACTGTTATAGGACCCTGAGTTTCTTTGGACTTAGATTCTGTCACATTGATTAATTCCTGACTGTTGGAGCAGAAGTGATCTGATGTTAAGGAGTTTTTGTAAGAAAGCATGCTGTACTCATTTTGCTCTGATGAACTTTCTGTGAAGTGATGATAGAACCCACTGTGTCATGATCTGTGCTGTGTTGCACAGTGTGAAATATTTTGTGCTAATTTGGAAGACCCATGAGCTCTTTGTGAGTGCGTGTTTCAATATGAATGTGTTTTACGAGTACTGTGGTTTGTTGCTTATCATGTGCAGTGTCAGAGTGCTCTCCACCCTCTAAAGCGTTCAGTGGGATGGAATGACTTCCTTTACTTGAAGAAGTTTCATGCTGACTTGTACTTTCTTTAAGTATTATGACCTGAGTTACAGGGAGTTTTGGCCGTTCATAGCGCTTCACACTGGAAGGTCAGCTCTTATCCTTGGAACGTATACAACCTTAGCTCTTATTTTTTTTTTTCTTCCCCCCCCCCCAGTTAAAATCTCTTTGTTTTCACATGGGACAAAGTGCTTCTCAAATGTAAGAAATATCTGATATTCAACACCTGTGTGAAATAAGTGGAAACATTCAGGCCTTCCCAATAAGCAGTAACGAATTACAGATGGCTTCCTACTGTCTTCCAGCAATGGACAGTAGATATCTGTTTATGTAATGCAATGACATTTTTACAGTAATTAAACCTCCTTTTTCTGTTATGTTCTCTATGTCTGGAGGTATTTATCACCTTAGCTCATTTCTCTATTTGTTCCTTGTAGGAAGTGTTTTGAGCTGGTGGCAGTATTGACTGGATGGTCACTGTTCACATCTGCTTGTTTTAACTGCATGGTTTGTGCCTGTGTACAAGTGTTTCTGTGATACATGTGGAGCTGGAGAGGGGAGCAGATGTGTCTGAAATTATGTTGTGTTGTGGCCTAGGGTTTTTCATTTTGGATTTTTTTGTTGTTGTTTTCCTTCATCTTTCTTACTGCACAGCCACAAACAGAGATAGAGCTGAAAAGAGTTTTCTGTATTTGCTATTAAGAGAGAAAGGTGAATTGGATATTGCTTAGAATCTGCATGATGGTCTTGTAGATGTATGTTGCTGTCTCAGAGAAAGTGTGAATACTTGACAGCAAGGTAAGAGGCTTTTCCTGTGGCAGAAAAAAATCTAGAATGCTTCTCCCTGTGCTATATCTGAGGTGCCTTCATGCATGTGAAGGGACAGTTTCAGGGAGGGTAGTCATGAGATATTATTTGGAGTCGTTCCACATGAAAGAACCTCTGAAGTGGATTATAGTGCAGTACAGAGGTTGTTTTTATAGTGTTTGGGTTCTTCTGTTGTTTGGTTTGTTTTTTTTCAGCTGGCAATGACAGGTTCTATTATGAAAGCTCCTAAGTGATGTTCCTAAATCCAATTTCTCAAAAGTGCCTTGGCATCTTTAATTACACAGGCAATCTTGGTGATTACACCTGCTGTGTAACCTCGATGAGTGTCAATGTGTTGTGTGCTGGTAAGGTATCCAGTGATTTCCTCACAAAGGAGTAGAATGGAGTGGGTTCAGGTAATTATGAACTGCTTAGAATCACTAAGCCAGTATTTACTTAAGTATCTTATACAAACCTTCATTTTATCATGATGCTGACTATTTTTTTTAATCTTGCATATGATTTGTCCGTTAATGGATGAACATATAAAGTATTGAAGATGGAAAGAAATGCATCACTGTTTTCACTTGAAAGCTGAAATGCCTGGAGGGCTAACGTCACAGAGCTACACTTTTCCTGGCATTAGCAGGTTTAAAGCTCTGTCTGCGTCCACACTCAGCACACAGCAGATTTGTGGCCCAGTCTTTCCTGACCAAGTGTGCAAACAGAGGGTAAGGTGTCTTTTAAATACGGCTAGGTCTGGATTTCACAAATAGCATTTTCAGTTAAGAACCTGACACTTGGATGTTTTTGCATTATTGAAAGGATTATAATGGCAGGATTGTATCAGTGTTAGCCTAGCTTTCTGTAAGAACCCCTTTTGATTCCTGAAAGAGATCAGTCCCAGTCAGCAGTCAGTTCATCAGAGGATGTGGAAAAAGTTCTTTTGGGAGTATGGTGTCATTAAACTTGTCCAATCCTCAGGACTTCACAGAGAAGGCATTTACTAGAGCATGTGCTAAAAGCAGAAAGAAGAATAATGTAAACCAAATTACTGGAAATGGCAAAGAGCTATTGCTAAAGGGTAAGTACTTCATGGTGATAATACTTGCAAAGGATTATAGTATTCTGAAAATCGATGTATCTTCACTGAGGAGTAAGACCATCACACTTTCTGAAACACAGGGTCATTAAATTGCTAAATCCTTTGAGTTGTATGGTATCAGTCAACTTGATGGGTAAAGCTGTTATCTAATCTAGTTTTGCAAGGTACAGTAGAAGTCTGGTAGTAACTTCACACCTGTTTGTTTAGGGATAAGACTGAATTCTGTGCTCAGCTGTAGACTGTACTGTGCTTCAGCCTGACTGTTGCATAGGCTGCAGTCTGGGAAAGTTTTGCCTCTTTCTTTCATGCAGAACAGAAACAAGTGCAGTCTCTAGAACTCAGATTGTATTCAGAGTGTAGCTAACATATTATCAGCAATACAGCTTTTTAATTTACTTTTCGGCAAAAATCTGCTTTGTTTGTGTCACTTCTATAGAGCCAAAGCTGATTGTAACTATGTCCATGCTATCTGCAGTGTCGCATGTAATGATTTTTAACCAGCACAACCTTTACTTTTGGGTAAAATTCAGTAACCTCAGAACTTTAACGGCAACACCAGTTTAAGAGTGGACTAAATAATATTACATACTAATCTTAACATGGTGAATGAATATGCTATATTCTTACAACAACCAGGAATGTCCTTTGGCCTTTAAGCTGTGCTTTCTGTTGTGAGCACACTGGCATGTGAGGGTTGGGTGTCCTCAGTGTAACTGGTAGTTTGAGCTTCTCTTTAAAGTAGGGAGGAACTCTTTGCTGCCTAGAAGTTGTCCAGGTAGAGGTGTGTCCTTTCATTCTGTTACTCTTTCCTCTCATACAGCTTTCTTGGTGCACAGGTTGTTATTCAGTGCAGCGATGGCTGTTACTTTCATAAGATACTGGATCTGCCTGCAAATCAGAGCTCATGCTTTCTGCCACTTTCATGGAAAAGATCTGGTAGTTCAAGGTCTTAAGTGGATTGGTATTAACTAGTAAAGGCCAAGAAACTTTTTTAGGGTTTTCTATTCTTCAGTAATACTCAGTTCTGCAAAACTTCACTGCCGTGGATGAGAAGAATACTGTCTTGATATAGCACAGCCTTTGAGAGGGAACCAAGTTTTATCTGAAGTGCTTGGAAAAGCAGTAGCATTGTTACATCTGCAAAGTGCTTTTTCAAGAACTGTTAGAACTGTCATTCTTTTTTAGAAGTAAGCCAAAACACCAAAGTGTAATAAAAATGGACATGGACAGCTTTTTTTATATTAAAACTTTATCCTTCAGGCTGTAAACATGTCTTCAGAAATAATCTTGTGACTAATAAAATTACCTGATTATGAAATGAAGAAATGCTCTACTTGAAAATTATCCCTGTCTGCACCAATCCCATCATTCCTCTAACTCTTCACCCTTGTGGAATACCTGTCTTGGGTGTATTCATTTGCCTCTAGGTCTTGTGAGAACAGTAAATGCAGCAAACCTATTTTCTTTTTGTGGTCAAAAAATGAAACTGAATTCTGTCTTAATTACCAGTTGTGTCAAAATGTGCAGAGCATTTTAACTCATTAAAATCTGGAAAAACATAAATAGAGCAGAACTGACTTGCTTTCCAAAGTGGCATAAATTTTGCATGTCTTAAAAGGCCTATAAATTAGGTTTTTAACTTAGGCTCTGTTTAGAGGTAATTTGCAGCATCCCAAAATGCATGGACAGGGGAGGCACCTGGGGAGATCAGCTAATTGAGCTGTCTCTGAGTAAGAAGACAGCCTACATGATTAGTTGACTGTAACTGCCCGATGTTTCGGTAGCTGAAATCAGGCTAAAGGAAGTCCACACAAACTGCTCATTTCTGATCTTAGAATATTTAAAATATCAATTATGTTTTGTTTTAAATTATTTTTAATTAAAAGTAATTCTGAGCTTAAATGTTCACTTAGCATGAAAATGGCTCCATTCTTGTCCCCAGCTATCACAGGCTTTGTGGCCAAGGATGAATGGCAGAAGAAGGCATGCTAGCTGCTATGCTTACGTTACAGTTGTTTTCTACTGTGGTGTGCACAAAGGAGTCTGTACATGCATAGTACAGTTAAAAGTACTGTATTAGCTCTTAACGCCGCTCCAGAAATTAAATTAGACTGAAGGGAGGAGTGTTGGGATGGCCTTTGTGATGGTTTTCTAGTAATTATCTGCTATTTGTTAGTAATAAAGAGGTAAATAAACCACCAGGTTTCTTTGTCAGACCTAGCATTTAACTTCTGATCCTGCTTTGTACCAATTCTTGATAAATTTCAGAGAACTGTAGCCCCTCAGTTAAGAGTTAGCATTCAGCATTTCAGGTAGAGAGGATTAGGGCAGCTCTGCATGCCATCATTGCAGGACATAGCCATATCTGGAGCTTTGGCCAGTTTGTTTGCCCAGCAAAGCATGTCTGAGAGTCTCTGCATTCCTTTTGAAAGCCATGAGCATGGTGTATGTGCTTCTACCAACTTGCATTTAATTAGCTGAGAAAGCTGCATGTAAAAGCAAAGTGGCAGAAACAAATTTTATTAGCAAAGTTCAGCCCTCTTGAGAGTATTTTTCAATGCTTTATGCCTAACTGCTGCTTAATTAGCAGTACTGTAATTTTCACCTCTGTTATCTATGCCGTCTAAACAAAAGCTAGACTATAACCATCTGTTATAGCATCCCTTCTTGTGTGCATAAGGCCTCCATAAGACGGTGGTTTGCATCTCTGAGTTAGTCATGTCCAAATGGAAAGATCTGAAGTTGTTTTAAGACATACTACTTTCCCCTTATTTAACTGAACATAATGAAGTAGGGGTGTGGTGGTTTTCTCTAAGAGAGCTCAGAAACTGACAATAGATGAGAATAAAAGCTCGACAAGTTGAGTCATGCAGCCTGTTCCTACCACCTTCTCACAGGGTGAGTTGCTCTTTTAGTAGCCTGGATGAGTAGACTTTATCACTGTGAAGCTCCTTGGTATTTCTTAATGGTAGTCTCTCTCTGCCTAATTGTTCATCTTTCATTTATCCTCACTAATCTGT
Source organism: Tricholaema leucomelas (assembly GCA_013400475.1). NCBI lineage: Eukaryota > Metazoa > Chordata > Aves > Piciformes > Lybiidae > Tricholaema lacrymosa > Tricholaema leucomelas. The sequence continues at coordinate 1,190,117 of WAAF01019521.1, forward strand.
CTTCTATTTTACTTTTGTATATGTGTTTTGCTTGTAATTCTATCTAAAGTCTGTGTTTCATCCCTCAGACTAGCTTGCACAGAAGACTTGTACTCAACATGTTCAAGCAGTGAAATTCCTTTCCAGAAGAAAAGCAATAATGCGAACATTGTCCTCTGCTTAATTTTCTTCTTTTTCTGTTTTGTTTTTGTTTTGTTTGTTTTGAAGTAAAGACAACACAAACCTTTTAGAGAAGAACAAACCAGAACTAGTCAGTAGAATATGTGCTACAGTTTTCCACATTGTGTTTTCTTGGCACTGAGATAAAAGATTGGACATCCATTCACTGCTTTTATTCTGTCTCTTGGGCTTGTGTGTTTCTGCGTGTTGGGATTATGCACATTTATGATTGTAAGGTTTATTTCATGAACCGTCTTTGATGTTTTGTGGAACTCAAGTGATCCACACTGTGTTGAGCCTTGTTCTGCAGACCTGAGTAAGGGAGTATGAAAAATTTCAGGGAAATGTTCAGATAAGCTGTGTAATTGTAGCAGTGGCTGCAAATGGAGTTGTTTGGTTTGGAAGAGAACTGGTAGCGCTTACAAATAAAATGCCTTAATTATTGAAAGATAATGAACAATGAGAAGCAGTGAAGCAAGTGAAGAGGAAACATTAACTTACTTGGAATATAGTTTGCCTGCCTTTAAAAATTGCAATTCATTAGGGTCTAAGGCAAATAAATTATTCTCTGTTGCAGAGTGTATAGCTCCCTCTTTAAGAAATGTTCCTTGCAGAACAGTGTTGCATGATGAAAACTAACACCACATAGCTCCGGTCCAAGACCAAAGACTTGATTTCTAAGAATGAGGAAAACTGTACGCATGTCACAGGATGGGCCTTGCCCAGGAGACTTCATGCTTCAGAATGTAAACTGTCCTCATGTGAAGCTGGGGCAGGAATTCCCCGGAGTAGCTTTCCGAGGTCACCTTCGCTCTCTTCCAAAACTGATGGAGATAACAAGCTCGTCCCATGCAAGTAAGTCTCTTTGAAGCTGCTGGTATTGCTCATTGGCAGACCAAAGATCGCAGACACATTTTTATTGCAGTATATATTGTATACTGTGCTGCAGTTTGTTCTGTGTTGTCAAAGCACATTTGTGATCCTTGCTGAGGAAACAGCCATCTGACATAATTTTACTTGTGAAACTGGAAGCAGAATACAGAAAGAGAGAAAATAAGACAAGCTTATATGTTGTGATTTAGGACATGACGGAAAAGTAGAGATTGCACTGAATGTGCATCTGTAGTGAAGATTATTTTGGCTGTCTTTTAATTAGCTATATGCAACTTAGCAATAGATTGTTCTTCTTGAATGCACACAGATCTCTGCGGCACCTAGTTCTGCACATCTGTGAAGTTAAAATCAGATCTAATGGTAAAGAACTTACACTCCTTTGCTTCCTGTTCTTTAAGTATGTGAGATTTGAGAGGGGGTTAGTGCGGCACTTCATTGGGTTAGCAGAATCATAGAGTTCGGAAGTTCACTTTCATTTTTTAGTTGTCCACAGCAATTCATAACCTGTAGGTATTTGGAGGATACTGGAGCTAGTGCTGTGAATGTGACAAAAAGCTATCTGTATTTCTTCATCATCTGAATTTTTCCATTGAGAGAAAAATAGGCTGTAGCAATTGGATGAAAAATATTCTCTTTCCAGTCACTGATTCTGATTTGTCTATTGCAGTTTGCCTTTTTTGGCCTTTCTGTGTGCAGGAAGATGTGTAAAGCAGCACATCAAGGAGTCAAATTCAGTGGGAAAGTTGAATGGGGAGGTATTGGGTGATGCTTGAAAACCCAGGTGGAGAAAGAGAGGGAAGCTGGGAGCTCTGAGAAAGAGCTGAAGAGACGGATTGTGAAAAAAATTCCTGGAGACAAGGTGAAAATACTGCTAAAAATAATGCCAGTTAACTTGAAGATTCATCTCAAGTTGCTGATCTTTGTCAGACTCAGGTGGTATGAAGTAATCTTTCTTAACTGAGGATAGGCAATGCCAGTCATGGTAATGAGGGACTTGATGTTTCAAAAGAGCAAAGCAGTTGTCATCTTGCATAGAAATCTGAGATTGAGTGTGAATTATCCTGACAAGAATCTGATTTTATGCAGGATGAGCGTTTCTGTAAGCATTCTGAGTAAAGGAAAGCCCATTATACTTTTTAAAGACAGTGGTAAACTGCGTCTGTATGGTGAGGTTCCTTGCTGGAAGAACAAGGGGAACTAAGACAGCAGGGAATTGAGTTAAAACCTGTAAATAATAATGATTAAAAAATTGAAAATTAATTGGTTTGATTTTTTTTTTTTAAACATTTAATTACCAGAACTAGCATTTAGGAAACAAGAAAGCAAAACCAAGTTACTCATGACCTTGCTGTGTCTGGTAAGTGTAGTGATGAGAAGGTACTGCACAGAGCAAAGTCTTGAGCAATCAAGTAGCCAGTATTGCTGCTGATGTCACTATCATTTGTGTCCAGTTTAATGAGTAAAACCCTATATGACAGGAAGTGGAGTTTCATTTCCTCAGCAAAAATTGCAAATGCTCTTCACCACATTCATCCGTACCGGACTGCAGCAGTACTAACAATATGCACTGCAACAAAATTGATTTTGCATATGCCTTCTGCCAGCGTAGACAGAACAAATACAGCAAGCATGTCCTGATTTTTTTGTAAATATTTGCCTTTGCTGCAGTTGATAAACATTTTATTTTGAGCTTGCCTTGCTAAGCTTACTGATACTTTTCTAGCCACGTGGACGATTCTACAGTGTACATCAATGTGACCATCTCTTGCCTGTGGGTCAGGTCAGCAAATAAGCTGAGCCCGCTTGTGCAAGACAGCTGGTAATTAACATTTTGGTGTTAACTTGTCAGAGCTCTGAGAAAAGCATCAGGCAAGGAAATGCAGCAGACTGCGGTGAACAGCTATTTTCGGTCAGCTAAGTACTTTGAGAAGCCTAAGAAGACCTCTATTTGTGAATCTTGTTTTTTGGAGTGTTCAAAACACCTGTGAGCAATGTCTGGAAAACTGTGCTGCTTCTATTCTCCCTGCCTCTCAGTAAGAAGAGGACTGAGTTTTCTCATAGTTTTGCTTATAGCAATTAACTTTGTAACAGTGTGGTATATGCTGATTACTGTGTGTAGGGGAGGAGTCTTCTATTTCCTATTAGCTTCATTTTGTGAGCTGAATCAGATTTCAAAATGTAGCAATACTTTGACTGGTACTATTTTAAAATTATTTAGTGTAGCCTTGTGGAATTGTTTAACTTAATAATGGAAAACATGTTCCCCAAAATCCTGTTGTTTAATTTCTTGCCTTCTATGTATTCAGCATACAATACTTCTTTAACTTGCAGTATTTTCATTTGAGATAAAAAGGTTTGTCTTTAATTTTCAATTTCTTTAATGGTTACCTTTTTTTTTGTAAATAAAAAAAAAATATTCCTTGGATTGAGCCTTCCTTAAGGAGATACTCTTGGAAATCTCTTTAGTTTGTGTTGGCTGAAAGAACATGGAGTAAAGAGTTAATAGGCAAAAGAAAGGCATCTTTGTCAAGCAGAGTGTGATGGGAGCTGCAGGTCTGAGGATGTCTAAGTACTGAAATGGATTTAATCCTTTTTTTTTTTTCCCCTTTTTTAATTTTTTTTTCTCCAGAGCTCATTTTACACTACAGTGCCTTTTTATTTTTTTCCCTGAGTTACTACCCGTTACATAAAAGCTGTACTGATCCTCACTGCGTATATTAATGCTTGCTTTTGCTGTATCTAATGTTAGGCTGTAACTCAGAAGCTAAGGAGCATGTGTTTAAAGAACGCACGGCCTAAATGATCAGAATGCAGTAAAGGCATCATGAAGTGAATGTGTTTGGTGCCTAGGATTAGTGGGCATAGTGAAAAGTAAACATCACCAACAACAGAAGGGTGGAGGCTTTGATTGATTCTTGTAATAGCAGAATCTTGTCTTTAAATTGCTCAGTCTGACTAAATCTACTTAATCAGTTTGGACTTAATACTCAGAAGTTGCTCTAGCATTAGTAATGATTTTGAAGTGCTTTAGAATTGTCTTGTCAGCTGTCACTGCTCCACATAATTTTAGATATTAAAACGAAACAGATTTAATTGACTAAAGAATTTTACCCCCTACAGATTTCGTAAAGGTTACAAAGATTCCTTGGGAAATCTCTTTCTGCTCTTATCAAAATATGCTGCTTTTTTTTCCTTTGCAGGTCATGGCAACCACAAAGAGAACAGTCCTTTCCTGAACAGTACAGAGGCTAGCAAGGGAGGTGATTACTATGACAGAAATCTGGCCTTGTTTGAGGTAATTTCTGACTGGTTTTCATACTTTTAATGTGATTTGTGATCTTCCAGACTGGGAGGGATTGAGCACATCGTATTAGGTGGAGTACCAAACACTGCAAAGCTGCATGCAGTGCATTGGTACCTAGCTCTCACCTCAAGACAGATCTAAAGGTCCTCAGTGTGTTTAGGGGTATATCTGTAAAGTAGCAAAGTGTAATGGGACCAGAGGTGACCTAAATAGTTTAAATAGTGAAGCTGTGGCACTGTGGGCTAGTCAGTGTGGAAAATGAGCATGGGCTGATTTGTTGTGTTAAGAAAGATCATGTTTTTTCTGTAGGACTGTGCCTATGTTCAGGTACTGAACTTAGCCTGGGTTTCCTGTATTATTACAACAGCAGTATTTCAGTAATGCAGGTTTCTCCCTCACATGCTTTTTTGTGGGTGTCTGTCTCTTGTCCAAAATACCAGTAGGCAGAGATACCTCACGTGGTGGAGAAGCTCAGGCATTGTGAGGCAGAGAAGTACAGGTGTTTCTGTGGGAAGTGAGGAGGAGCAGAGTCTCATATGGCAGGCCAGCATCAGTCACATCAAGTTCAGCACAGTCCTCCTCCCCATCTTTACCTTACTAGCACTGCATGAAGTGTGCATATATTGTGGTGCAAATACATCATGGTGGGTGAAGGCAAAGTCCCTGAAAAATGTTTTCAGAGGCTTAGGTGCTGGGGAGTAGTGCAGAGAGCCTCTGTATGGCTCAGCAGCTGCTTTCCAACTTGGCTTCTGAGCAGCTTTGCAGCAAGACTGGAGGCATGTACCCCGTGTTTTCTGTCCTGGAACTTGGTGTGGGGCAGCCTGAGCTGGCCCTGCACCCTTCCAGGCTGGCACCTGTAGAGCTCAGCTGTGTGGTGTAGAGCCTGGACAAGTATAACTAACCTGCTGCTGGATAGCAACTCACTGGGAAAGTGCTGCAACCATGTCTGGAGGCAGTGTGCTTGAGATAAAGGACTTTGAAGTGTGCTCCCAGCTGTGGTGTCTCCTCCCTCCAAGGCATGGGAAGTCTGTGATCAGGATAAACTCACTTGTAGGTCATGGAGGGTTGGCCTCTTGTGGCATGGCTGCTGCTAGTCAGACACCTGCCTTTTTCATCAGCAGTAACACAGTACCACAGCAGGGCTGCAGGCTCTTTCTGTGGTACTAAAGAGAAGGAGGAGCACCCCAAAGGCCATGCTGCTCAGCTGAACAGCAGGCATCTCACCTTAACCTCTTTGTGGAAAGAGTTGTAATCACATTCTGAAAAATGTGAAGTTTGGATGAGATCAGAAGGAGGAATAAGAAAAGGGACATTTGAGGTCAGTTTCTGCCATTAGGTACCAAGCACGTAACACCGCTGATTGCAGCAGAAACAGGAAGATAAGATACAACTCCAGTGAGACCTTCATTACTCAGGTTTTATTTCCTGTGTAGAGAGTGGTTTCTCTTTGCAGTGCATTGCTTACTGTGCAATTAACTTGTAAGTCATTTTGATCTCCAATACAAAGGGGAAGGAAGGGAACAATTTTGTTCTAATTTTTTAAATATTTATTTTTACCCTCAAACTTGCTTTCAGAAACAGAAGTGGGATGGGATGAACGTAAAGGTGTGAGTCCTCTGTACCTGTGGACTTTCTGGGGGCTTTATCTAGATCCACATATATTAGATGGCACAGTTTGAGAGGTGGAATAACATTATCAGAGGGATGCATGCCAGCAATGACCAGGGTTTAATTACTAAATGAGATTTGTTTGGCAACTTGACCTTTTTAAAAGTATCTGTTGATGGAAGCTGACATTAGAGGTATGTGCAGGGTACACAGTCCTTTCCTTACAGTCCCAAGGGTTAGACTTTGTTGCTGCAACTCCTGCTTTTTAGCACCCAAGGAGAAGGGTGTATGGGATGCAGACCTGTTGGCATAGGCTTTTGCTCTCAGAATTGTCTTCCTCTCAGAAAATTAAATCCTGTCCTTAGTGGTTGAGGCACAATGAAATACTCTGTCATTCCCTGGATGATTTTTCCCTGGCAAGCCTCAGGCATGCCAAGGAAGGTGTGACCTCAGCCACTCTTCATAAATGATGTGAATTGCAGAAGGTGACTAGCTGTCTTCTTCCATAGGAAGAGCTTGATATACGACCAAAAGTGTCGTCTCTGCTTGGCAAGTTGGTCAACTACACAAATCTTACCCAGGGTGTTAAGGAACATGAAGAAGCAGAAAGTACTGATGGCTCGAAGAAGAAAGTATCAAAGGTAAGTCATGATTCTCTCCATGGCCAGCTGGTGAATGGAGTGATTTTCTGGAGAGTGAGACTCCTTTTTGCTTTATCGTAAACTCTGTCAGGAGCGTTGCAAATAACATAGAACTCTCTAGCTAACCAGATGTTACCAAAGAAGTGGGGCAGATGCAGTGGTTAAGACACTGGAACAGGTTGCCCATGGAGGTTGTGGATACTTCCTCCCTGGAGGTGTTTAGGGCTGGGCTGGATGAGGCCTTGAGCAACCTTTTCTAGTGGGAGGTGTCCCTGCCTATGGCAGGGGGTTGGAGCTGGGTGATCCTTGAGGTCCCTTCCAACCTAAACCATTCTATGATAAGGAGTTAGATAAGGAGAATGTGCTTTCAGCTGTGAACAAACAAAACCAAATACCAGATTTTTCCTAATGCTGCTGTAGTTGCCCAGCAGCATCTGACACATCTCTGTAGGAGACAACACCCTTCTAGAGCGGTGGGTGGAGATCAGATTGGACACCCTGGGGCATTTCAGGTGTCATTCTGCTGTTAGGCACTTAGAGAGCTGATTTCTGCTCCAAAGGGTCTGAATTTAGGTGGTTAGCCCGTCTGAGTTGGCCTTGTAATAACTAGATAGAGGGTGGGGTTTGATTGTTGGTAGTTAGATTTTTATCAGGAGGGCTGTGTTCGAACTGCTCTTTTTAGTGCTCTGGCAGCCAGGCAAACGTTTCAGTTAGCACTAATCTTCAAGTGGCACGGTTGCATTTTATGATACTTGCAGGCTTGTCACTTTGCATGCAGATGTTATCAAAAGAAAGTTTTCCCAAAAGCTGGATTCTACAGATTCTATAGGTTGTGCCATTTCGAAAAGAGATAGAAGCCATAATGTTGAATGCCAGCAGGTTGTTCTCAAAGACAGTGCTTTTTACCCCATGCTGCATGCCAGCTTCCAGCTCTCTTGTACTCCAGTTTCTTACTTAGCACTGTTTAATTACTGAGGTTAATGAAATTGGTTAGTCAGCCTGAAGCTTAAATTTCAGTTCTATCTGAGACCATGTGCAGTAAGGTGCTGTAATATTGTGATTGATATGACATCGTTGCAAGAGTGAAGGTCATCTGAGTGCAGTAACTGCATTCTTGTACTGTAAGCTTACTTCAGAAAGTAATTTAATCTTTTTAATTGTGAATTTCTTTTGTGCCATGCTTTCAGAGGGTGTCTGAAGTTTATGCCTTTGTGTCACTAATATGTCAGCTGCATCACTGTTTTAGTGTGCTTTTGGTGGGAGTAATGTAGGCATCAGCTGTACGTGTGGTGCTATCGCATAATCTAAAGTAATTTTCAGCCTCTTCTGTCAAAAGCAGACTGATTGTTACCCAACCAAAGACAGAGTGTGTGGGGATGCAATAGATACAGTCCTTACTATTTGGAGAAAGTTCTGATCACTTCTGATGTTTGTTTCCTTACTAACTGCCTGTCTAGAACACCAGGGTAAGATGCAGTCTAGTCTGAAAGGGAGTCACTTAGGAGAATTTGGTGATGGGTCTGCAGTGTATAATTTATTAAAGTAAATGCAGTATAGCTTCCTAAGGTGAAAATGGGGCAAGTTACAGGAAAGTTATAACTGAGAAGTTGTTTTAAATCCCCAGTAGAGTAATATGTAACACATAAGGTTTGGTGTTAGTGTTTTTACATCTAGGTATGATTTCTGTAAACACTTGAATATTTTCAAGCTGTTTGCTGCCATGAAAAAAGGACAGTTGTCCTTGTTAAAGCTCTGATTCCGTGGTAAAATACAGCTTGGGCTTAGTGCCTGAATTGTCCTGAATTAAGCTTTCCCATGTCCCAGCAGCGCACGTTCACATACTTCTCTGATGTTTTTAGTGGAATGGGTTGGGTAACTGTTCCAAAAGGGACAGTATCCTCCTGTATTAATATCTTGGTGTTTTTTGTGTAAACATTGCAGTGACTCTTTGCCTAGCATGTCAGTCTCTGGGATAAATTGCATCAGCTGCACTATCATAACTGTAGATTGAATTTCTTCTCCCTCTCCTGCCATAAGCAATATGAAATTTTAAACACAGTGTAGAATAGAAGAAGGTCAAATATTAATTCGGGCAATAATTATAACCATTGAACTCAGGAAATTCTAAAGCAGTAACTGCGCAGTGCTATGGACTGAAGGTAGCCAGAAACTGTGGGTGAGATTCTTCTACACGTTTGTTTTTAATCATCTTTGAAGTATAAATCAATGCCCTGCTGTTACCTTGTCCTTCCCATCTGCTGGGAATATCCACCCCAGCACCAAGCAGGTTCTGGTTTTAAGTGCCAGCATTAACTGACTTGCTGAGTGCTGTATTGGATACTCGCAGTAAATCCATTCCCAGACAGTGTAACAAAAAGTAAGCTGCCTGCTCTGACGTGTCGCTTAGAAGAACTGGCAGCTTATAGACAAGAACTGGAGCAAGGAAGGTGAGCAGACTTCAGAATTGTTCAAAACTGGAATAGAAAAAGCAGTCCTTTTAGCCAGTGAATATGCAGTTGTCTATCTAAGTATGTCACATCTTGCAGCGACCGTCTTTTCGAGACCTAGCACACCCCTGCCCACCAAAACATGTCCACTCAAAAGGAAACAAACAACCCCCAAAAAAAAGACAACCCTTCAAACCAGTAGAGAAAAACAGGCACAACAAAAGAGACGAGGCAGCTGTGTGCACATGAAATGGCCGATTCCCTGAGGGGGCTGCAGAAAGAAATGAGACCTCTCTTCCATATTTTAAGCTTAAAGGAGTAGCAAATAGTGTGCTTTAGCTTGCAGAGATCGTGGTGGTTAGCACCTGCTTTCAACCGAGACAAGACCAATGGAGACCTGAATGTTTCCACAGGCTCTGGAAAATACATTAAGTGACTATTCCCCTTTTAATGTCTTGGAATAATCTCTGCACTTTGTGGAAGACGCAAATGTAGATCAAGACAATTTCAGTGCAAAAAGCTTAGTATAAACACATTGCCCTGTATCAGCATTCCCACAAATGTCTGTAATGGTGGCATTCAGTGTTAGATACGCATTGGGTGAAACTCATACTACTTGCTGTAGTAGGGTAGCAATTGGGTTGCTTTTTGTATTTTCTAAATACCATCCTCTATTAAAGCACTTAATAGATGCAATGCTATAAAATATCCCCTTGTCATGCTGGAAACAAATTAACTGTATTAGTTCATGTATCTTCAATAAGGCATTCTGTTTCTGCACTGCTGTCTGTCCTCATGCTACAGAGCAACTGCAAGAGCTGTCATCACTGATCAATGTCCCTAAGCCCTGCAGCCAAGTGCTGTGGTAACCTGACATAGAAAGAGTGTCCTTCAGACTCCAATCAATATTTGTATCAATTCTCTGTCTGCAGCTGATTAGAGTGAACAGATACATCATCTGCCACACTGAAACAGAGACTGGTTTCGAGATTGTTTTCTCTCTTCTTGCTTGAGCTAACCCAGCATTCTTCAGAAGGTCTCTGTGTTCTGTTTTCTTTCTGCAGCATAAAATGTTTAAATTTTTCATTTGGTATCTATTGAGACTGAAGATAATGCCCCTTCTCAGGCCAGACTGTGTTCTGTTCAGATCAGCACTGGTTTAGGATCACTCACTGATTATAAGATGCTATTAAAAACCAGTCAAGTCACTGCACATTACTGGTGTTAAATATTGCTGTGGGCAAGCTGGGTCAAGTAGTATTTGTGGATCATTCTTTCATACTAGTATGCTTTATTGCACAGGGTAAGAAAATCCAGAATAAACTCTTATGCCTGAGGTACAGTTAGTAATGCTGTGACTTGGCTTTTGCCTTCAGACAGGCACATGTATTTCCTAGGCTGCTCTGCTTTGCAGTAGGCTGGCAGCTACACAACTAATGCACAATTTCTCTCCCTTTGTGGCTGAAGCCAGCTGGTAACTTGATCTGCAATAGAAAATGCTTAAAGAGGGAGGGGAAGAGAATGATGAACAGGAGAGCAAAGCTGCAGGGACCACAGAGGGCTGAAGAGCTGAGCTAAGGTGAATTCTTATGCAGGGGGAGCAAATGTTGAGAGATGTGTAAAGGGCAGGCTGACAGCTCACCTGTTTTGCTTCTACTTGGAAGACTGTCACATAGAACACACAAGAACTGTGTTCTAACTGCTTGTCATGTGTAGGAGCAATAGCTTGAGCTTTTTTCCTTTCCTCAAATGCCAGATTTAATCAACTCTTAGAAATCCTTTACCTCGCAGATCCTTACATTACTGCTGTGCTCAGAGGTGGTGGAGAGGGATGACTATCAGATAAATGGTCATATAGATGACAAAATTACATGGAATATCTCTTTAAAAGACAAAGAGAACATTAATGTGACAATGGGAAGCCCTTATAGAGGGCAAAATTTGCCCACTGCCTGCCACTGTTTATTCCAGTGTGAACCAGTTGAAGGTGTTTGGATCAAAAATACTTACTTTCCCCTTCCCGAGGACAGAGGTATGCTATAAAGACTACCCTTAGAAGATCCTCTTCTACTGCATCACTGCAACAACTATTGAAAAATCTTTACTATACCCTGACCAGTATTTAAGTGCAGCTGTCATTTCTGTTGGCATCAGAAGACAACAATGCTTTTTGTCCTTAGGGATAAATATGACAAAGCTGCTCAGGTTAGTTCTGTAGGATGGTAATGTTTGTACAAATGGCAGGTGATGTTTTAGGGTGGTTTTTTTTTTGGTGCTGTGGTATTGGAACAGCTGAGTTAGAGCTGGCTACCAGCTTTCTCGCCCCACGCTGGTAGGTCTTGCAGGCTAAGTCCATTGCAAATTGTCAGCATGTGGCTCTGTTGCCTGCTTGAGGAGGTTCACCTGAGCTGAAGCGTGTATAAGGGAAGCTGATCTGATTTACCCTTAATCACACAAGGACTTCAGAGAAAATTGGGCAACAGTTCCTGGTGTTTCTAACAAAGAACTGTTCAGATCATGTTCTTGGGCATGGTGTTTGGTTGTTTCTAGCAGAGCAGGTCGCAGAGGAAGATGAGGACATTTCCATTTGCTACATGAAGTGCACGTCAAAACACTAAATTCTGAGGCTGCTGATTTTGATGTGGTGATCTTGTAACCATTTGATTTTTCTAGGATTTTGGCATGTATTATAAAATACACTCCTGACACAACTAATGCAATTAAATTTTTTCTATAATGAAGACAAGGCAAGGACAAAGTTCTAGACAGCTGTTTTATGGCTTAAGAGTCATATGCTTAAGTGCTGTGGCTTTTGATTCATGACTAATTTGTCTGTAAGGATGCTTCTGACCTATTTATTTTTGCATGTAGTTAATGCTGTGTGAAGTCAAATGTTGTCATCTCTCCTTAATACCCTTCTCATTTAGATGACTGTTGATGAGTATCTTTAAATGCTGTCTATCAGTAATATGCTTTGGAGTTCAGGTTTATTTATAGAAATAAGTATGAAAAGTGATGAACTCTTGAGAAGTTCTGCTCTCTGTTCTTGTGCTTCAGCATTCTGTATAATTTCAAATGCAGAAGCAATGAAATGTCTTGGCATGATACTGCAGAGATCTAGGTCTCTGAAATGCTGGTAGTGCTAGGTGTACTAGGGCAGGGAATGCTTCGGTATTCCTTGCAATGAAAACCTTAGCAGTGGCATTTTGACATCACCGTTTTGGAACTGACCATTCTCTGACAAAAACTGTGCAAAGGAGAGTTCTGCAGGATGCTGTGTTGAATGTCAGTTGTGTGCTTGCTGTCAAGTTGTAATTAGCTTGGATTGTCTCAGTCACTGTCAGAAGTAATTCTGAGCCTGATGTTAAGCAAGCATCAAACTTGGTTGGAATAACTTGCTTTCCATGGAATATATAAAGCAGAAGAAAATACATTATATATAGCTCCAAGTTGCTTCCGAGTCTTTTCTAGTAGAAACATTACAAATGTATGTTTTCCAAGAAACATGGAGATAAGTCTGAGGAAACTTACTTGAGGTCTGCAAAACTCAGTTGGTTGTCTACTACAAACAGTGGTGCTACAACACGACAAATAGGTGTGTCATCTGTTGTTATAATCAGTGTTAAATGCTGAGTATAATTACTTAAACTGTGAAGATGTGATAGGGTCAGCAGGTTGTTGAGAAATCTGTGGGTTTAGAGTTTGCTTCATGTTCTGTAAAGTATTTGTGTGTGTTTAGCTTATGTTTCCTAGATTTCTGCCATTGGAAAACTGGAAATTGTAGGGCTTTTTGGTCATCTGTGCTTTGAACAATTCCAGTTAACATATGTCAATGAACTTTTCTTTTTTTCAGTCACCCAGCATGGGCACCCTGATGGGTGTGTATTTACCATGCATGCAGAACATCTTTGGGGTTATCCTCTTCCTTCGGCTGACCTGGATGGTAGGAATGGCTGGAGTTCTTCAGTCCTTCCTGATTGTGTTACTTTGCTGCTGTTGTGTAAGTATATAGGTAAAGTAATGCCTGTGACATAAGCTCTGTGAAGCTGTTGAGAAAACTGGAGAGACTGCTTTGTAGATGCATATGTAAGGAAAAGCCAGCTTAGTGCCAGACAATTCTGCTGTGTCTGCAGCCTTGTGATTTCTTTTTTTTTTTTTTCCTTCTCCCTTCTGTTTTTGGTAGTATTTCTAAACTGACATGCTGTATCTAGTGTAGATACAGTCTTAAAAATGGTGTTTGTTCCGCAAACAGCTGTTTTCTATGCTTGTCCCAGGTCACAGCTGCCTGCCTTGCTCTGCACGTGGAGGGACACCTGTGCTCTTTCATCTTGCTTTGTCTGCAGGCACACAATGTTTGACCTGATAAAGCAGTGGTCATCTCTCAAGCAGAAATTTGAACAGCCTGATGATTAAATTCATCCTACCCTTGTTTCCTTTCAGACAATGACTTATTGAATAAATACTGTAGAAATGCAGGATAAATAGAAATACTGTATTGTGTAGACAGTAACAGCTTTACCCTACCAAGAAATTAGTTATTAACTGCTATTGACACAATGCTTCCCTTTCCTTGTTTTTCCAGACAATGCTGACAACCATATCAATGAGTGCTATTGCCACAAATGGTGTTGTTCCTGGTAAGTGTAGTAAGCAAACCTCTCAGCTGTGTTTCAGAAAGAACAGGAGAGTTACTGTGAGCCGTTAATGTGGTTTTATTCCAGATAAATTTGCTTGAGCTGAGATGCAAAGCCTGAATTCATATTCAGTGTGTCTGTCCATATCTAGTATGTCTTCTTGGCATCAATTAGGCTAAAGATTAATTTATTTGGTTTATAGGTTCTCTTGTGCTAACAAAAGGATACTTCAGGTGAACCCCCCAAAGAATCGGATACACCATGTCAAATGTTGTTATTTTGTTATAATGTGTAACAATAAATGCATTACCATTTTACTCCATTTTTTTTGTTTTGTAGCTGGTGGCTCCTATTTCATGATTTCCAGGTCATTAGGCCCTGAGTTTGGTGGAGCTGTTGGGCTGTGCTTTTATTTGGGAACAACATTTGCAGGAGCAATGTATATCCTTGGTGCCATTGAGATTTTATTGGTGAGTAGTACTGCAGTAGTCCTGCTGTTATGATGAATAGCACATAGACATCTCCCAGTATTCTTGTCCCACGTGTATGCACAGAAGTTCTGTGGTGGCTCAGTGTCCAGTTGTGTACCATGAATGCTTCCCTTGGGAAGCTATGCACTTCATGAGTAGCCAGAGTAAAAACACAGATGGAGTATGACTTAATCAAAGATACATGCTCGTCACTGGTGAAGCTAGCTCAGTTGTGCTACTGAAATAGAATGGGCTTTTCCTATAAGCTGAAGATTCTTGGTGAAGGGCATGTTACAGATTGGAAGGTGATGTAGTATGTAAGTACAAGATCACTGCAGTGACGTGGACAGAATTCTCTTCCTGTCTTTGTTCAGCTGGCTCTTTTCTTTTTTCAGACATACATTGTGCCACAAGCAGCAATTTTTCATCCCTCCGGTGCTCATGATGCATCCAGTGCCATGCTAAACAACATGAGGGTCTATGGGACTGTGTTCCTCATCCTGATGGCAGTGGTGGTCTTTGTGGGTGTCAAATACGTTAACAAATTTGCTTCCCTCTTCTTGGCCTGCGTAGTGATATCTATACTGTCCATTTATGCTGGAGCTATCAAGTCCATCTTTGACCCACCTGAATTTCCGTGAGTAATACTTCTGGATGGGGAAATAGCTTTGACTACAGGTCTGGAAGGTGGAATTCCATGGAAGTTACTTGAAACTTGTGCCTAATGTATTCTCACAGCTACCTATTTTGTGAGTTACTCCAGATTTTTTCAGCTGTATGTAGTGACCATGGTAGAGTGCTATATGCAGAGCTTATGGAATAGAAGTTTCTTGGGCTAAAATGAACGCATTACTATGTTCTTAAACTGTTTGGTAGAATGAAATCTTGTGAGTGTATAGATTGATGGAGGCTGGCAGTTCTCTGCTTCCTGCAAAGACAGTCCAGTATCTTGACCTATGGCCGTGGAGTTAAATTTTAGCAAGAATTTTGCTAGTTTGTTTATGGCAGTCTGCAGGAAGCAATTTGGCAAGTCTAGTTTCCCCAGACCAGTCACAGATGATGTGCTGCTTGCCTTTGTGGTTGGAAAGTCTGGTGGTGTGATGCAGCTGCTCGCTGAGAAACAGGGATCTCTTCAGCATGTGGGAGGCAATGGTGAGGCCATGCTGAGGCTCCAGTGAAACTTCCTAAGTCTGAAAGAAGAGGCTGCGCAGGAGTAGCGCTGCTCTGCACACAGCGCGTGCTCCTGCGCATGTTGGCAGCTAAACATGTAACTGGGGTTCTTGAAGCGGGAGCAGCAGCAGTAATGTGGAGATGTGAGCTTTGCCAGAAAGGCAAATGATATTTCCTGATACTGCTGACAACAAGTGAATGGAATGAAAACAGAGGAGTTGAGTCCGCATAGTTACTTGCATCTTAATGCTGTGACCATAACTAAGCACTTGCATCCCTCAAGTGCTCCCTTTATAATCATCAGGCCCTAAATATCTAATGTTTTACAACAGTGGCAGGTTTACAGCGGTAAAAATAAAACAAGGTTTCTACCTCTCCCTCATTACCTCTTGGATTGTTCTTGAATGCTCTTATCTTTTGCTTTTCTACCTTGAGCTGTATTTCTTTTTCTGTGGGTGAAGTAACTAGATACTGTATTGATTCTTAATTCTGGAGAGGAGGACTTCTCTGAAGTTACAGAAAAGTGTGAAAACTGAACCTATGTCTTCCATTTTCCTGGCCTTGGTAATTTATAAGACATGTAAAACAAATTAAACCAATTAAAATAGAAGGAACAATATATTTTTCAATATTTTTTTCCTGTCAAGTGTTTTCTGGCACTGGAAAGAGGAGTTGAATGGCAGCAGTCTGTGAGGTTAAATTGCCATGTGTTGTGGAACCATCTTTGGTGAAGTGAATTACAGTTCTTCAGATCTGGAATCAACTACGTTTGTGGTTAGGTGAAACAGAGCAGGCACTAGAAGATTTTTAATGATCGTTCATATTTGCTTGTTGTGATTGAAATTTGCCTTTCTAATTCTAAAGCTAGAAAATAGGAGGTCATTTGAGTGCTGGTATACAGAAAACGGGATAATAGGACTCCAAATATCTGTAGATACTTTCAGTCTTTAGTAATTGGAATGCCAGATTTCTTCAGATCTCTTCCGCTCCAGTACTTCTATTTAACTGGGAGAAAAAACCCAACCAAACAAAAAACCTCCATCAAAACACCAAAACCACCATGCCCCCGCCCAAAAAGAAAAACCCAAAAGCCAACAACCTTGACCTTATCTTTCCCTTTGTTTAAGGTAATTGTGCTAAATTCAGTAAATCCGATGTAGCTCTTCCAAAACTGTTGGAAAAGTAGCTTTCATACTTCTAAACCTGAAAGGAAACGGATACATGGTCCTTGTCCTGCTGCCAGCATCTTTTTGAGGCTGAGAAGTCATGTAACAGACTAGAGCAATTTAAGGGCTCCATGATATGAAAGAAGAGTAATGGAGAATGGTGAAATTTGCTTGCCTGTTTCCTTATAACACTGGTTTCTTTGTTTCCCTTCAGGATTTGCATGTTGGGCAACAGGACTTTGTCAAGAGATCAGTTTGATGTTTGTGCGAAGACCGTTGTTAAGGATAACATTACTGTGGCCTCCAAGCTTTGGGAGCTATTCTGCCACACTACCAACTTAACCACTGAGAACTGTGATGAATATTTCCTATATAACAACGTTTCTGAGATAGCAGGAATTCCAGGAGCTGCTAGTGGCATTTTAAAAGGTATGGTAGAATAGGGTTTTTTCTATTAAAGAGAACACATACTGAGCAGTTGAAACGGGTTGAACTGTTCCCTGCTGGTTCAGAAAGGACTGAAAAAAATGTAATTACAGTAAAGAAAATTATCTTCAATAAAGGAATCCAAGTCTTACAATCTTTAAAAAGAGCAGGCAGCACTTTTGTCCTGATACGGTACTTGTCTGCTGTAAAATTGATTGAATTTGCCTTGTACATCTCATCATTTCAGCAGGAAGTCAGCTGTAATTGTGAGCTATACTAACATGAACAAGTTGTTAGTTTTGCAGAGCTCTTTGTTGCTGCAGCTCTCCATTTTAGACAGGTTAAGATCATGTCCTGAAAGATAAGAGTACTTGTATAAAAACAGTATACCTCTTTCTTTGCCTGCTCCTGAATATAATATCCTTGAAAAGTTCTTTACTGAAAGGAGCTACAGAGAACAGCTGTTCTGTGCCCATGCTGAGTGCCAAAGATGCCTCTCCTCACAGAATGCAGTAGTCTAGTTCCTGAAATGGACTCAGCATTTATGGGTGACATTTCAAACGGCAAGTATATAATTCAGTCATTCTTCCACTATCTAAAGAACAAATCTGTTTGTCTCCAGAAAGCTGGTCTGGTCAGTATTGCAGCTTTGGGTTCTCTGAGCTCCTCCCTGGGGGTATGATGGTCCACTGAAAATAGTCACAGTATTTCTTGGGACTAAAATAGGTGTGAAGTTAAAATAAGGTTCCAGTCAGTAATAATACAGGGTACAAAGTGCTTAGTCTTCTGCAGGCTACCCATACATATTTACTGCCTTTGTTACAGGTTCCCTTAGAAGCATGCAATAAAACTTTAATTCATGTAATGTGTAGGTCTTAATGTATGTTGATTGCTGCATGTGTAGTCTTCATTTCTGAACCCCTGATGATGAGAACAGGTTTGAACAGAAACATGCCTTTTTTTTTTTTTTTTTTGTGGTGTGATAATAACACTGAAGACAACTTATGGAGCAATTATTTGGAGAAAGGAGAGATCCTGGAGAAAGCACATCACCCATCTGTTGATGTAGCAGGCCAGAAGAACAACCTTCACCTATATGTGCTTTCAGATATAGCTACTTCATTCATGGTGCTGGTTGGTATCTTCTTCCCTTCAGTGACAGGTGAGAATACTGGGATTGAGGGGGCATCTTGGGTCTCTAAGCTTTCTTTTCTCCCATGATCTTGCATCCAAAATGTGTTTTCAGGTATCATGGCTGGCTCAAACAGGTCAGGTGACCTCAAAGATGCACAGAAATCCATCCCTGTTGGAACAATTCTTGCTATTGTTACCACATCACTAGTCTGTATCCTTTTCAAATGAGCAAAGTCCTGGCATGTCGTGACTCAGATGAATGACGGTGTGTGGTTTGTATGACTGGTTTGGGGGGATTGTATGATCGGTATGAGTATGATTGGTCAGTGAGGAAAAAAGTAACCAGTCCTTTTCTTCTGCATTTCCATTGCTTATCTTGGCTGTGCAGTGATCTGTAGCTTTTCAGGCTGGTGGAGTAGAGGTATACATTTTATTTTAGGATGCCATGGACTATTAAGATAAGGAAGGGCTTTAAATGGGAGAGATCATAAATTTAATTTCCTTTTTTTAACAAAACTCCAAACAACAACCAAACACATTTTAGCTGAGTGATGTCAAGGAGTATAGGCTTCCCTAAATGCTGCAAGACAAATGTGAGTTAGAAAGTCAGCTAGTTATTTCCCATGTGTGGGTTTTTTGGAAGGGGTGGGGGGAGGTCTGTCTGTAGAGTCAGCTGCTCACTGGTACCAATGACATTATGTATTTATTTTGAAGTCAGTGAAACAAAATCATCTTGCATCGGCTTACAAAACTGGTTTGTTGATTTTTCCCACCCTTGGTTTTGAACACATTCATCTGGTTTGATCCTGTTCTGTGATTCTTACACACATTCCCATCTGGCAGGTGTGGAACTGTTAAAAACTGCTCAGTGGTGAGTTTCACATAGCTATGAATTGTTCCCTGCCTGTTTCCACTGAGACTAGAGCACTTAACTTGCAGAGTGTAAAGCAGTTCTTCATTCCAGATTTCTGAGTCCTGAGTGTGTTTGTAGGAACAGACTTTGTCTCAGTTGCAGTTTCTGCATTTCACATGCGGTTAAACTCTTCAGGGCTTAGGAGCACAGGAACTTTGCTTAGGAAGGACTGTCTTCATCTGTTGTGTCCTGCTAGAGAAGAGATGAAGCCAGGGTCTTTCATCTAGCTGTTGGTGTCCTAAACTAAAATTTACTAACACAGGAAGTTAGGAGGGGATTTTAAAAAAAGCCTTTAAAAAAGCCAGTTATAGGAGCAAGGGCTTAAAAGTTTATTTGTAAGAGCTTTCTGAATAATTTCCACCCAAAGGGCAGCTGGCCAAGATCGTGACTCCTTGACATTCTGCTGTTTCAAACCTGTTTTCTGCCCAAACTTGCCAAGCTGTAAAGCAGGACCCCAGCTTACTTGTCCCAGCTTCTTAGGGGCACAGCCTTTTCCAGATGTTGCTTTGGGAACTGACTTTGTGTCAGGAGGTCTACATTTCCTGTGGACTTAGTAAATGATGCAGCAGGTGACAGATGTAACCCCAGCTTCAGCGTTGGAAGTATTTGCAGCTCAAACCTAGTTTTGTGGTGGGTTAACTTTATGCGCCGATCTTCCTGCGCCACCCAGTGGAAGGTTTACATCACAATTCTTAGGAGTGATTAATCTTCCTCCTTTATTACCCTTTGTACTTCACAGTGGATCTGTGGGGTAGAGTTTGGGATTTAAACGTTCATGTAAACGTAAATCACGACATCAAAAACCTTCCTGGAATGCAGGATCCAAAATCCTTCTGAATTATTTTGTATCCCCAACGTGGAAATAATACAACTTCATAACCCAGTATTAAAACACTTGGTGATGTGAATGCCATCAAAGACCAAAGAATGAGAAAGTGCAAGGTGATATAAGGGGCAACTTCTTTAATGTTAAGGGTCCCAGAGCACTGGCACAGGCTGCCCAGAGATGTTGTGGAGTCTCTTTCTCTGGAGACTTTCAAGGCCTGTCTCGATGCATTCCTCTGTGATCTGTGCTAGATTGTGTGGTCTTGCTCTGGCAGAGAGGTTGGACTCGATGATCTCCCTGGGTCCCTTCCAAACCCTAACATCCTGTGACAGCTTACTGTATGTTCAAAATAGCTTCAGACACAAGGAGAGAAAAAAGTTATTTTAATACCTGTTTCTGTTCCACACCAGCAGATTAAATCAGTATATTTTCGTTTGAAGTTATATCCTTTAAAACTATCTTTTGTCCAAAATGGAACTTAGAGAAGGAACTATCACTGTGGTGTTAGACGACGTATATGAGTAGTGAGAGACATCAGTTCACTCACCAGTTTCCCCATGCACTTCTGGAGATGCTGCAGTGTGAATGCTGTGGGACAGAGACACAGACTGAGCATTGCACAGTACTTCCTCTGGTGGCTTTCATCTGTCTAGTAAATCCTGTTTCCTTAGCGCTCTGTACTCCAGACTTCAGTTGTGTTTTACTGTTTGGAGCCTGCATAGAAGGTGTGGTCCTGAGAGATAAGTACGTTTTACAGCTTCAGTGCTCTCCTTTGTTTTCTTCTGTGTGGAGAAGATAATATTCTTTTTCTGTCTTGCTTCTCCTCTTGGTTTTTTTTTTTTTGCTTTTACTTCTGAATGCTTTTTAAGACCTGTTTTGTATGTAAATGAATTGTGAACAGTGCTTTGGGAGTTCTCCTGCATTAGGTATTTTCTGGCATGATTCCCTCAAGTACTCCATTGAGTATCTTAATTTCTCCACCCCAGCCCTCCCGAACATACTCCTTTGTACTGATACACACTTTTTCATTTTCCACGGGTACTCCTTCAAAGATCAAATCCCTAAGAGAAACTAGAGCGAGCTCTGGATTTCTACTCCTTATTTCTTCTCTCAAGAGAAGCAAGAAGCAGAACAATAAAATATTTTTTTTTCTTTTTTTATTTCCTTTCCCCTCTTCTCCACTTGAACCTTACTTTTTTTTTTTCTCTTGTTCGTTATTCTTATTTCGCTGATTACTGAATTTGGTAAAATTACTGGTTGCGAGCTCTTTGCCTTTATTACTATCTGAGGCACTACTCCTGATTTCTGTAAAGGTACTGGTGGCATCAGTAGTGTGTGCAAGATAGGTGAAATTATTTCAGCCTATGGTACACTAGCACATACCTTACAAAGCTGCTTAAATTTTTCTTGCACTTGCTGACTACAGTCCCCTAAGTCAACAACTGGCACTTTCCCTGACCCATACCAAAGAAAAATCTGGAGACAGGCAGATAGCCTGTACCTCTCTACCTCCAGATGTTGCATTGCTCATAGTGATATTCACAGGAAGAAGTATTTCCTCATAGCATTTGTGATTGTTTTCTTGCATAGAAACCCAGTTAGTCATCTGGAACTGGACAAAGTTTGGCATTTGGTTACCTCCATTCACAGATTACCAGGCATTTCTGTCTGTCAAATCAGTAGAAGACCAGAATCTGCCAGTGCTTCTCCTGAACACTTCCTTCATGCTAATGGACTCTTTCCAGTGGACAAGCAGTGCAGTGCTTGTGGATATAATTGTCTAGGGGAGGTAAAAAAACCCTGAACCAACAAGCCAAACTAACCAACCAAACTGAAAAACCCCAATAGCTTTTGTTGAGTTTTCTGATAGTGTGGGGTGTTTTAGGCATTATCTTTTTTCTGTTGTTTCCACTTTTTTTTTTTGTTAAGAACTGCATCTTTCTAGATGAAAGTAGAAAAAAATCTTGGCAAATCAAGAGTGTTTGGAATGTTGAAATTTGGCTGGAGAAGTAACTCACATTGTTTGATACTTCTATGTTTTCTAATCAAGAAAATACATTTAAATGACCTCTTGAAACACTGAATAAACTAAGTGTGTCAGAATACTCCTTTGACTGTCTGTCCATTGCTCTCTGCAGGTACGGGGATGCGGTGAACAAGAACCTGGTGGTGGGCACCCTTTCGTGGCCCTCGCCCTGGGTCATTGTGATAGGCTCCTTCTTCTCCACCTGTGGAGCGGGTTTGCAGAGCCTCACTGGAGCACCCCGGCTGCTGCAAGCCATAGCAAAGGACAACATCATCCCTTTCCTCTGGGTCTGTACATGTTAGAGACAAAACAAATCACCCCTCAGAGGCATTCTGTACTGTGTAACTAACCAGCTATTTCATCTTGATGCTCTTGAAAATCAGATCTAGTTTGCCTGTTTGCCCAGTATTGAAGTGAAGGCCAATATTATTTATTTTTTTTAATGCTTTGCTTTCTTTTGTTGCAAACTAGGAATATTTTTAAAGGAGTGTGAATAGATATTCATGGTAATTTTGTGAAGAAGTCTTAACATCCAATTCAGTGAAGCAGAGAAAGCCATTAGAATAACTAAATTCCTTGCTGTAAGGGGAAAAATATATAGGAAAATCACTACTTAAAAAAAAAAAATTACTTTTTTTTCCATTTATAATATGAAATGCTTGGAAGATAGGCTTAATGTTTCTCTTTCTTCAGATTTTTGGGCATGGAAAAGCCAACGGTGAACCGACATGGGCTCTTCTATTAACAGCATTAATTGCTGAGCTGGGAATCCTGATTGCTTCTCTCGACATGGTGGCTCCAATTCTTTCAATGTAAGAAATAAGGCAGTTACTATTTAAGGGGGAAAAAAAGAAAAAGAATGATAGTCTTTTCAAGTTTTGCTAATTTGATTGCTTTTCAGAGCTGTATCTTAAACCAGTAAGGCAAATCACTGAAGCCAGAGTTCCACTTCAATTATTTCTATGAAGTCTCTGTCTTCAAGTTCTGCATACAAATCTGTTTCTGCTCTATGATTAAATATGGTTACAGTGTAGCTGGATTGTTACTTTGAAGACCATGTTGATGTTATGGATAGATCTAACTCTACCCAGTGAAAAAAGTGTTCTAACTCCTTGGTTCAGGCTAACAAAAACAGAGGGATAGTGACACATGGCAGAGCAGCTGTATTTTGACTGTATATTGTGGGCCAGAATCTAAATGTGTGTGCTAAAACATTTTCTGTTTTTTTGCTTGTGCAGGTTTTTCTTGATGTGTTACCTCTTTGTTAATCTAGCATGTGCAGTACAAACACTTCTTAGAACTCCAAACTGGCGGCCCCGATTTAAGTACTATCACTGGTAAGCAGAAGACAGCTGTAACCTACAGTGTGGGGTTTGGTAGGAGCCTCCCCGTGGGAGTTTTGCATGTATGTTATTTCTCTGGATACCAGTTCTAGACAACAGTACTTCAATGTAATATTCATAGTGGACCAGAATTAGATATTTTAATGGCATGAGAGTTTCATTCCAACAGCTATTGGGAGCTGGGGAGATAGGCTGGAAGCTGTCAGTTGTGTACTGGCAGTTCAAGTAAAATGTAATGAAAAAAGAGCAGTAGGATAATTAACTTATTTTTAAACTTTTCTACCCCACTGCTCATTAATATCTTTGCTTTTTGTTTTAGGGCCCTCTCATTCTTAGGCATGAGTATTTGCCTGGCACTGATGTTCATTTCATCTTGGTATTATGCTTTGGTAGCTATGCTTATCGCAGGCATGATTTACAAGTACATTGAGTACCAAGGGTAAGTATTAACTGGGTAGAAAAGGGCATGAAAGAGATATTTGTGAATTATTACTAGCACTCACATTAGGAGAAGAAACTTTCCAGAGTTAGGACTTAGTATTTCCCACCTTTTTTTTTTTTTTTTTTTTCATTGTTTTACTCTGTCAGTGCCAAACAGAAGCCCCTGAAGTGCTTTGTTGTTGAATGTCTAAATGGATTTGGTAAACTTTGAGTCACAGGAAGCAGAAAGCCTGTTTGGGATTTGTGTATCACACAATTAATTCAGGCCCAGAACTCCAGAAGGTGGTCACTTTATGTGGTGCAAAGATCAGTCTAGAACAGTCCCTGAAAGGCTGACTCAGCAGATTGTTCTTATCAGACAGAGTAGTCAGGCTGTAGGGTGGCTATGTAACCTAGTTTTGACAAATCAGTTACTCATGTGCCTGTGGTGTCTTCCTGCTTGGGAAGCATTCTCTGCAGTGGGGTCTTGATTGCAAGTTAGACAGGGTGGAGGTGGTTTGTACGTTTGACTGAAACATTTGCGTTCCTCGTGTAATATAAGTATCACACATATACATGTACCAGTGGTAAATTATACATGTGTGGCATGCTATGAATCACATTACTCTATGCTAAGTTTAATAATGATTTCTCTATAGCATGACTGTAAGTGTGCAATGAAATGCTCATGCAAGCACAGGTCGGCTAAAGTGTGTGTTTTCCACAGCGCAGAGAAGGAATGGGGCGATGGTATCCGAGGCCTTTCGCTCAGTGCAGCAAGATACGCCTTACTTAGGCTGGAGGAGGGCCCACCACACACAAAGAACTGGAGGTACTCATTATAGACTTAAGAAAATGCACTGTCATGATTATCCATTGATGCTTAAGGAATTAAACTAAACTCCAGACAAGGTGCTGTACTTCAGAGTAGACAAAATAATGGAGCAGAATTCCCTCAGTTCTTCAAATCTGTTTTCTATCAAGAGAAATAAAATACTAATTAGAGCCCCTTTGGTGTGTGAAATGCAGAAAAACATCTGCTGTTCCAGAGTTCAGAATCAAGCACAAGTGAACTGAGGAGAGAGGCAGACATCCAGCAGTGTTTTCGTTTGGCCACAACAACCCCATGCAGTGCTACAGGCTGGGGACAGAGTGGCTGGAGAGCAGCCAGGCAGAGAGGGACCTGGGCGTGCTGGTCGACAGCCGAATGAACATGAGCCAACAGTGTGCCCAGGTGGCCAAGAAGGCCAACTGCGTCCTGGCCCGTATCGGGACTAGCATGGGCAGCAGGACCAGGGAAGTCTTTCTGCCCCCCTACTCAGCGCTGGTGAGGCCAGACCTTGAGTCTTGTGTCAGTTCTGGGCCCCTCAATTTAAGAAAGATGTTGAAATGCTTGACATGTCTGGAGAAGGGCGACAAGGCTGGTGAGGAGGCTGGAGCACAGGCCTTATGAGGAGTGGCTGAGTGTGCTGGAGTTGTTCAGCCTGGAGAAGAGGAGGCTCAGGGGAGACCTTATTGCTCTCTACAGCTATCTGAAAGGAGGCTTTAGCCAGGCAGGGGTTGGTCTCTTCTCCCAGACACCCAGTGACACAACAAGGGGACACAGTCTCAAACTGTGCCAGGGCAGGTTTACGCTGGACATTAGGAAGAAATTCTTCACAGAGAGAGTGATTGGCATTGGAATGGGCTGCCCGGGGAGGTGGTGGAGTCACCATTGCCTGAAGTGCTTAAGAGGAGTCTGGACGAAGCACTTAGTGCCATGGATTAGTTAATTAGAAGGGTTAGGTGATCATTTGGACTCGATCCTAGAGGTTTTTTGTAACCTGGTTAATTCTGTGGTTCTGTGTTAAAGCCTTAGCCGAACACATCCTTGCTTTTTATTTTTCCAGGCCTCAGTTATTGGTGCTTTTGAAACTTGATGAAGATCTGCATGTAAAATACCCCAGACTGTTAACGTTTGCGTCCCAGCTGAAAGCTGGCAAAGGTTTGACTATCATAGGATCAGTGATCCAGGGGAATTTCTTGGAAACTTATGGAGAAGCCCAGGCTGCTGAACAGGTCAGTGTCTTAAATTGCTAAAGTGAAAGGAGTGAGTGGGAAGGTAATTTAGAAGGTTCATAATCATACATGGGAAAAAAGTCTATCAGTAAAGCTTCCTTGAAATACAGGACTGGCCAGGTATTACTACAGCTCTTCAGGAAAGGGCCTGCAAACACGTTTCAGCTGCCAGGCATGGCTTTGGGAGTACAAGATCAATGCTTGCAACTTGGGTAGACAGCCTTTCTGCATACAGCTGTCCTCATTTATAAGAAATGACTACCATGGAAGTTGGTCTGTGCTGATTTAGTAGAGGGAAGACAACTAGTGAATTTTCTGAATGTAATAAGAAATGCTTTGAGAACTGTCAGTTATCACAAACTTAGCCAATGTGCTGTGTTCCCTTCTGTGTGGACATAAATTTATTACACAAAGCATTGAAGGATGGTCCTGAAAATTAAGTAATAAATCATTTCATCTTCCTCACTATGTAAACATGGCATAATAGCTCTGTTTATATCTGTATAGTGTCAGCCAGCACATCGCTCTTTGTTCCCTAGAGGCTTTTTGTGCAGGAAAGCTATTATAAAGGGGAAACTAATCATGGATCTACGTGTTGAACAAGTTTGTCTAGTTTTTAAACAAATAAAGGATATGATATTCCTGACAGGTATGCAGAGTTTAATGCTTACATTTGTAAATGGAATATAACACCACAGCATGTTCTAGAGAAATCTGAAACTGGAAATCTGAATGAAGTTACTTTGCCTTGGGTTTAAAATGGTGGTTTAGGGTTAGAAAATAGAGAGTTAGATAGTAACACAGATATCACTAATTATTGCTGTGTATAACAGATTATAACACAAAGCAGAAAACTCTAATCTGTTGGGAATAATTATGTTTGAAAGGGAATTATGTGTGTTTTAAACAATTATTGTTCATTATCAGGGGGTATTTTCTCTTCTATTGTGTTAAGGCAAGTGGACAAGCAGAACTTCGAAATATGTTTTACCTGTGGGCATGTGAACCAGGAATGTGCACTGTAGTCACATGATGGAGAAACACTTAAGAGTCCCTTTTGGTTGTGAGGTTTCCCCTTGTCTGTCTTGCAGACTATTAAGAATATGATGGACATTGAGAAGGTGAAAGGATTTTGTCAAGTAGTTGTAGCCAATAAAGTTCGAGAAGGAATTGCCCACTTGATCCAGTCCTGTGGACTAGGTGGCATGAAACATAACACTGTGGTTTTGGGATGGCCATATGGCTGGAGACAAAGTGAAGATCCAAGGTCATGGAAGACCTTTATAGGTGAGCTTTAAAGGTTCTGTGTGGTGAAACATGGTGAACAGAGACACTGTACACAGGGCATCTTAACAGAATCCTTGTGAAATTGGTTTGGGTTTTTAGTCAGTTTTGTCTGGAGTTAATTGTGAAGTAGGTGGTTCTCCTCAACACTGCTATTAAGGAAATACTGCTGTTTGGAATACTGGGTTTTGTAAGTAGAGGACCTATGAAAGCTTTTGAAAGATTAATCTAGCAGCTAAAATGTATCTGTCTAATGAATGCTTACGGAATTACAGACTTGAGAGAGACTGTTTTTATGGCAAACTATAAATTACTTCGTAGATAATGTCTGTCTTCACAGGTCCTAACCTATCCATCCCTCTTCACTACTGGAACTAATGCTCTTCTTGCATATGTCTCTGTCTTTTCCCTGTGGTCCAGTTATTTAGCTCTGTCAAATTAGGACACAGCAGATGCTTTCTCCTCATCCTTAGCTTTGAAGATTGCTGCTTTTATTTGAAACAGGGCTTTTGTTCTGTAATTCCGCTTTATTCCAACCTGTCTATCCAAGCTTTGCTGTGTGCACTTTTCTTAATGCAAACAATGACGTTTATGGTTTGCTGACATTTTCTCTGAGTAAGTTTTGTTGCTGTTTTAAACCATAACTTAGTCTTGCAGAACTGGAAGTGACTGTTTGTTCTTCCCCATTTTGGCAGGTACTGTTCGCTGCACAACTGCAGCTCATCTGGCTCTGCTGGTTCCCAAGAATGTGTCTTTCTACCCCAGCAACCACGAGCGTTACAATGAAGGCAACATTGACGTCTGGTGGATTGTGCATGATGGAGGCATGTTGATGTTGCTTCCTTTTCTTCTCAAACAGCACAAAGTAAGGAGCTAGCCAAAGAATGTCTGTCACCCAACCACATCTGTGTGCATTAGTGTAAAGAAACAGTGCAATAGTAGAGCGGATGAACAGGAGTGGATATATTGAACAGTTTCTGTTTTGTACAGCAAAATGTTATTGGTTTCAAACATTGAGAGCTTGTTCCCTTGCCAGGTTTGGAGAAAATGCAAAATGAGGATTTTTACTGTAGCTCAGATGGATGATAACAGCATTCAGATGAAGAAGGACTTGGCTACGTTCCTCTATCAACTCCGAATAGAGGCAGAGGTAGAAGTCGTAGAAATGGTAAGGGATTTGAGCTAGTTTTCACTTTATGATGCAATTGGTGCTATTTGGTTGTGACCTTATTACAAGCACAATGTTTTTTTTCTCTTATTTCTACAGCACAACAGTGATATTTCAGCATATACTTACGAGAGAACTCTTATGATGGAGCAGAGATCTCAGATGCTGAGACAAATGAGGCTGACAAAAACAGAAAGGGAAAGGGAGGTATGTCATTTGTGGTTGGTTGCTATGAGCTGCTGAGGTGGATGGCACAAAGTGCCTCCCTAGTAGTGTTTTCTATAGCTGCTCCTTAAAATATAACTCCTGTATTCCAAAGGTGTAAGAAAGTACTTTTAGTGTAGCTGTATTTCCTAGACTTGTCTGTAGCCATTGAATAGCCTGGCTGTACCTGCGAAGTCACACTAGGAATTACTAGTTTTGGGGGGAAATAATGGCAGTATTTATGCTGTAGAAATTATTTCTGTTTCCCTTTTCCATGTAAATGATGCTCAGAAACTTGAAGATGCAAGTCCCAGTCCTGCCCTGCCTTTTTTATGTGATGCCCAGGGTTTGTCTCAATTGATAGTATCTTATTTTCCTACCAAAGATTTAATTCCATTTTGGACTGTTAGGATATGTAGCTGTGAAAGGTGCGGACACTTCATTTTTTCTGCATTTGTCTAACTTTTTTATGTCAGTTTTGAGTCAGACCTGTCCATTATTTCAGACCATGTCATAGAATCATAAAATTGTTGGACAAGACCTCTAAGATCATAAAGTCCAACTGTCAACCCAGCACCACTATGGCCATTAAACCATGTCCTCAGGTGTCATGTCTGCAGGTCTTTTTTTTTTAAACACCTGCAGGGGATGATGGTTCCACAGCCTCTCTGGCCCCTCGTGATCTGTGCTAGACTGTCCTTTTCATCTTGTATAGATACAGGCCTCTGTTAGTCCAAATTCTGCGTGGCTTACACCCATCAAAGCTGTTTGAAGTCAATTTAGTATGTAAAATTATTGGCTGTGTTGAATGCCTGGCATCACATCTGCCCAAAAAAGTTGAACTGACTACAGAACAGAGGATAAAATGGAACAAAAAGCCTTTCATTGCTTAAACAGAACCTGAGAATGCAAAATCAAGTCTCTTGACTTCACTTGTTGTTCATGTTTAGGCTCAGCTGGTAAAGGACAGACATTCCATCGCACGTCTGGAGAGCCTCTACTCAGATGAAGAAGATGAAGGGGACTCTGTTCCTGAGAACATCCAGATGACCTGGACAAAAGAGAAATGTGATGCTGAGAAACGGAACCGGGGCAGTGCTGTGGGAAGCTTTAGAGATCTCATCAGCATTAAGCCGTGAGTCTTGTCTAAGTCAACAGCTTGCACCTCCACAAACTACATGTGCTGTGCTTTTCTTCTGTCTCCTAATCCTTTTTAAATCGAGACCTGAGTGCTGAGAAGTCAGTACTTAGCCTCCTGAGAGTTCTCTAACCAATTGTGGCACAGCCCTCAGTATTTTACTTGGTGTAGTCAAATTCTAAATTGGAGCTGTTAAATCCTATTGTAACTTCCCTGCCATCTTCCAAGCACTTCAGCAAAACAATAAAATGAAAACCCAGGCTCACGATTCCACTGATCTAATCACAACTGGAATTAAGACTAATTGAACTATCTGAGGTGTAGTGCTGATGTTTAACACAGCAAGGAAGAGGCTGTGGAGATGGTAATGAGTGGCTACGGACAGAGGGTGTGTGTAGTAAAATCCTCCAGGAGAGATGTGCTGTTGCAGGAGCACTGATGTGTAACAAATGCATTAGTGTTGCCATATGTCCCCCTTTAGCAGTTGGCAGTGAAGTTCTCCCTTGGCTTTCTAGAAAAATGTACATATCTCTAACCCCTTTGGTATACCACGTCTTACACCAAGAGTTCACTTGCTCAGGGCTTACATACTTGGCAAAGATTCAGATTTTTCTTCTTAATAAATTGGTGGGAATTCAGGTCCAGCTTAGGCTGAATCATACTACAGAAATTCCACTGAATTTGGTGTTAACTACCTGTACTTTTTCCTCTTCCATGCATTCAGAGAGTGGGAAAACTTGTAAGTTGTTATTTAACTTAGAAGTACATTAAGATGGTTGAGAGGGAAGACTTCATTTTCTCAACAAGAAGCAGGAAACTATATGTAGTTAAGGAAGAAAAGAAATTCTAGTTGAGCAGTCTTAGCAATGTTTTTAAAGTGAGCAGGATTAGCCACTTAAGCTAAGTGTCATTATAAATAGTGGATAACAAACTACAGGAGTTGTCCTGTCAAGAACTAAGTCAGGACAGAAAACAATTGCATGTCCAAACCTATTTTCTTAGGCAGTGTGTGACACAAGAAGTGGGAAACATTACACATTTAGAGAAGCTCTCCTTCCACAGCATTACTGTGATGTTATTTCTGGACATTTCTGGGTGCTAAACAAACCCTTTTTAAGAGCCTGCACCTTCAAGTCACCAAGGAGATGTCAAAAGTCACTTCAGAGAATACCAAACTTGTAGTTTCCAATTTCTTTCCCCAAACTAGAAGAAGTTAATAATAGTGTAGCTTCTGATGGTGGTTTCTTCTTCGCTTCCTGTAAACGCAATATGATCTCAGTGTTGTCCCTGACTTTCTGAAGCTGACGTGGTGAAGACAGAGTATGTCTTTGCTCTGAGTTAAATAACAACATGACATAACAGTGAGGAAATTCACAGGGGGTGAATTATGCTGTTGGTGTCATAAATATCCTTTTTACTTTTAGATCTTCTGTTTTCTATCTATGTAAAATATTTCTTCATAAACCTAAATCTTTCCAAGAGCAGCAGGGTTGCTGAAGACTTTATCACTTGTAACATGTAAAGCTGAATTAACAAAACTATGGATTCATATTGGTTTCCTCTCTATTAATGCTTAGTTTTGATATATTAAAATGAAGAAGAAAAAAGCAACAAGTGGGAAATCCTCAAAGCTGCAAATATGTTCTCCCTTTGATAAGTCTATTTCTGTGTTGTTTTTCCTTTTATGTTACCAAAATAATAGTTGATTTCCTGCAGGAAGGAAACGTTCTCCGGCTGAAAATCCCTGAAGGATAATTTCCACTTCCGTTCCTGCATGAAGTTGTATTAATTGGCAGTAATATATTTTGAATAATTCATTCTGTTGCCTTTCATAGCCTGGAGTCTTCAGGAGGAGAGGCTTAGGAGATCATGCTATGCTAATTCCCTTCTCTTCCAGAACTTTTGAACCAACTGGTTACTCAAATTATGATTTAGATGTTAAAGACACTTAGGTCCTAAGTGTTTTCTTTTAAATAGCCAGACAGAGAGCTCGATTGGTGTCCAGCTGAAGGGAAGGTTGAAATTCTTGTTGTACACCTGCAGAAAGCCCCGTAAGGGACCCAGGTTTCTCTGGAGAGCTCAGCTGCTGTTCAAGACAAAGATGAGTGTACTCAGGGGAAGTGTGGACTGATTGCAGCAGTGCCAGTCTCCTGCTTGGTTCTAATGGGTCTCTGAAAAGGAGTTTACCAGGATTCCGGGAGTGAGGGGATCCAGAGCAGGCTGCCTGAAGGGAAGGCTCTGCAGTCACAGCTGTCTACAGTCCAAGAATATGGCCCCCTGTGCAAATGCATTTCAACTTCTTATTTAAGACAGGCTAAATAATCTTTATAAAACATGCTTCCTGGAGAGTAATGTAACTTCACAAAGTGAAGGCTGGACTTCAGGGAATCTTAACCAATGGACTAGCATTACCTGAACAACTCTGAAGTCTCTTCTGTGTGTTTATCATGAACTTTGGAAAAAATGTACTGTTGTGTTGCGTTGACATTTAACAAGGTATTTAGGAGATTTAAGGTGTGCTTCTAAAGGCCTTTTTAGTAACTCAGTTTTCAGAGGCATGTTTCTAACAGTAAGTCCAAATGTGCTTCTTTTGCAGGAACCAGTCTAATGTCCGAAGAATGCACACAGCAGTGAAGCTAAATGAAGTTATTGTAAATAGATCCCATGATGCCAGACTTGTTCTCCTCAATATGCCTGGTCCTCCAAAGAATACTGATGGTGATGAAAACTGTATCCTTTCAGGCAAGGCCTGGTCCACAGAGAAGATCTTTCTTTAGTCTGTGCTCTTGAAGTTACTGTGCCACAAGCACTGTCAAGCTGAGTAAGTGACAAGTTGTCCACTGAGTGGAGGGTTCTGAATGGTGGCTCTTGTGTAGCAATTGCATAAAGCAAAACTTGGCACTGGTTACTCTGGGAGCCTTATAGGTTTGAATTCACTCTTGTCTAAATTCTTACTTGATATTATTAACTTGTTAATTACATTTATTTACTTCAAATTCTCAGGAGTGGATGTAGCAGCTGCTTAAAGTGGCATTCACAGCAGCCAGCACTCTGTCTGTACTGGAGTGAACAGGAAGTCCTGAAGGAGTGGAGGTAATTCAGACGTAGCTCATAGTCCTAGACGTCACAATCTGGGAGCTTAGCTCCAAGTGCAATGCTCTGCTAACACTGACATTCAAACCACACTATTTAGGCACATAGAGGGGTGCTTGCACTATGCCCCTAAGCGAGGTCAGAACTATGTGTTATCATCTGGTGAGCATGTTAGTGTGGCAGTTGTCTGCCACAGCTGCTCTTTGACCTTGGTTTGTGCCAATAATTTAGCAAGCCTTTCACTAGCCTGTAATACATCAGAAGTCACAAATCATAGACGAGATTGTTTTCTCCCATGTCTAGATAATAGTAGTGGTAGTGTCTGCTTCACAGTAGTGTGCTAGCACAAGACAGGATAAACACTCCTCTTAGTGTAAGGGGATTTCATCCACAGCTCCGGAGAGATCTTAAACTTGAGGTTATAGGTGAAGATGCTTATTCCTCCACTGTTCCCTGGAGAGGCTGAGCCACCCTCACTGAAAACCATTCCATATTCATGGAAAGCAGCCAGGAGGGACTGTGACTGTGTAACCTGGTGCCACTCAGCTTTGAGCAGCAGCAGGTTTGATCTGGAGGTGGCTGAAACTTGCTCTCTCCTATGTGAGAGCAGCCCCTAGTCTTGTCTCACACAGCATCCCCCCCTGCAGCCTTCCTGCTAACAAAACCTTGCCATGTAAACCTAATCCAGAGGCTAATCACCGTGCGCTTTGGTTTTGACGTTTCTTTTGTCCTTGACTTAACTGAAACAGACATGGAGTTTCTTGAAGTCTTGACAGAGGGTCTGGAGAGAGTATTACTTGTTAGAGGTGGCGGCCGAGAAGTCATCACAATTTACTCCTGATTTAGCACGAGCTTCTCATGCTGGTCTACATTTACCTTCTTGGTGATCACAGACATTCCAGTTGTAAATGGAGAAGAAGAAGTTTTTTTTTTGCCTAACTTTCTCCTCATCCAGTCCTATCCGTTGTCTTTCCATTTGCAACACACATATCATTTGGGATTGCAGTAGTGTTACACCACCAATTAGCAACATTGGTTCAATTGCAAAGCTGCCACGTGACTCAGTTTCTGCTTTGGTACTCCAGCCTTAGTGCATGTAGTTTAACACTAAACCTCTTTTTAGCCAGCACTGCTACGTGCAGTATTTTTAGTAACTGTATGTAAAGTTAGGACATGAAAGCCAGTTACTGTAAAAAGATTTTAAAAGCTTTTTATATTAGGTTTGGGGGTTAGAATTACCTTATATAGCTGCTACTTTCTGCTGAAGTTCAGCTAAACAGCATTTTCTAAGAGCACACTAAATTGTAAGAGGACTGGTAAAGCTTTGTTTTTCTGGGTTTATTTCCAGAACTAAACTCTCAGTATTGGATAAGAATTTATACTTTTAATACATTTATTGATAGAGACATAAATTATGTTGATATAGTTGAAATTATGTATGTAGCTTGCTACAAACTGTGTTGCTTCTGAGACTTGAGGTTCTGTGAGGCCAGACCCCTATTTATTTTTGTATTTATTTGTCAGAATTATTTGATATGCAGATGTGGACTGTTGAGGGTAAGAGATCTCACCATAAATTTGGAGTCATTAGTGGATCAAAGGACCGGTCCTGTGCAGTTCTTCCATGCTTTAAATTTCTTGCAGACCATCCATCAAAGTACTTTGAGCATGTTGGAGTCCCGTCTGTAGAGCCAGGTGCTATGCTGCGCATACAGCGATGGGATTGCACTTGCACAAGTACAGGGGACCTGCTGCTTCTTTGTATGCTTTATGCCCTTAGAGGAAAAAAGAAGAAAAGAAGACCCATATTAACCAATTAAGTCTCTAGGGAGTTTATCAAGCCCATTAAGTTGTACCTTATGTACAGAACATTCGTATTTTTTCAATAAAATGTTGCATACACTTTGAACTGTTCTCTGCTCTGTCCGCTGTGGTGCAGCATATAGGGACGCACCATCTGCACTTCCCTGCTGTGAGCTGACCACAGTGTATCTGTGCCAGTGTGTGAGGGGAGGGTGCTGGGGTTGTATTGGTGCTCATTCAAATGGCTCCTGTACTGCATGGTGGAGGTGACAGCTCAGCCTTTGAGCAGCCTGGAGGTGTGCTGCAGTAACTAAAGGCTCCTGGGTCTAAAGTTCCAAACGTATGTATTAGCCAGGTGGAACTTCACACCTGTAGACTATGGAACACAAAGGCTGGTGGCCCCAGGCTAGCACTTCCTTCAGATTTCCATCTGTCTGGGAGAGCACTAATCCTGTATGAGGGAGCTCACCTCTGTGGGGTGCATATGTAGTATGGGAAGAAAGGTAGAGATGGGACACATTTCCGCCCCATGTGCTCTTGGAATTGGTATAGTGGTTGTGGCAATCCCCTTGTGACAGTACTTCTGGTTGTTTCACTGCTAACAGCATTCCCTATTTGTCTGAGACACAGAAATATGAGAAACCCTCCAGGCTTTTATCCTGGATAATGTCATTTAAAAACGTTTTTATGAGATTTCTATAATAAGAGGCAAAGTTTGTTCTGCAAAATGGAACCTACCTGATGGGAGCAGGCTGGTGTTGGTGTGTGCAAGATCAGCCACCAGGAAACAACTTCAGCGTGATCTCCACTGGGTATTGTTTATTTGTTTTTGTTTTTTTAACAAGTCTGCAGTTTGACCTTTTCTATTTGTTTCAAAAGCCAAAATTCATTTCACTCACACGTTAAAACCAGTGTGTCTAAATAGTATGCTATTTGTAGAGGGATTGTTTTTACATCTTCAGAAGACTGAGTAGTATGCATGGGTAGAGAATCATGAAAGCTAACACCTGTAAGAGTCATAAAGTTACAATATTTTTATTCCTCTGACCTTAGTAGGTCTGACTTAATAACTTTCTTTTTACCCAACGTAAACTTCTAATAAAGATCTCCTGAGAAATAGATGCACTTACTCTTCATGAGATTTTATGCAGTTGATGTACCACCTCTCAAAGGATTTCAGTGCCATGTATTACCTGACCCAAGGAACTGCTTTGTGGCTTGATTCTATTTTTAACGTCAAGCCACCTGAGTGAGTATCATCACAGATATATTCAATGAGGCCTTCAGAGGTGATTCTGTGCAGTGTGGATTAACACAAACCCAACTTCAGCACTGTGTGGACCCTAAGGATTTAATGGGCTCCATATAAGACCTCTTTATGTATAGAAGGTTCAAAAAAAGTTCCTGTGAACCCTAGCTTATGCCTAGAGGCAGAGTCTGAGGGTGCAAGTCAGTGATAACTGGAAAGTAGCATGGAAAAAGTTGTGTAAGAAAAACATCAATGATAAAGATAATCTCTGGTTGAGTCAGCTTCTTTGAGGGCAACCAGATGATTATATTCCATTTCCATCCCTATGCTGAAGGGTGTTCAGCTAAGGAGGCGAGAACATCACAACTAAAATACAACCTGGCAAAGTTAGTTGATTTAAGCTCTTTGTATGTGGATATAGAGAATTGCACTTAAAGCCTTACCTTAGTGAAGTATTTTAAAAACCATACAGTAGTGGAAAAAAAAAAAAAAAAACAACAAAACAAACCAAGCAAAACCAAATCCTGCGATAGTGCGAAAACGTCACTGCTTTGTCTTTCAGCTCCAGAAAACTCGCAATCCAAGAAGCACGCACTCAAAAAGCTGTTCCGTTTTGTGTGTCGCTCCATGGCATTGCCTTACCGCGGACCACCACCAGAGGGCGCCGGGCTGCCTCCTTTGATGGTTCCCAGCTCTGCAGATGTTCCGTGCCGCAGCAGATGTCCAGATGCTTGGAAAATCGACGTCGAGTGGTAGCTTCTGATGCTGTTCATCTAAAAAGTTTTTCTCTGACTTCTAGGATGCATTGATAGGAAACGAAATGTGATAGATTTTTTTAAAAGTCTATTTGAACAATACATCCTCATCCTCTGTCCCCATTTCTTGTTTTCTCAGCTGCATCATCCACAAAAAGGTTTGCTTCTGTAGTTGTTCCCTGGGGAAGGGAAAAACCACCTTGTGTTCTACGCTGCGAGTCAAAGGTTCCCATTCTCTGCTGGAGTAATTGTCCCCCTGCACAGTCCCAGGCCCAGGTCTGTAGGCAGATGCTGCCGCTACAAAGTGCTGCTTTCCCCTAGGGAGAGGTATGCCATCACACTGGATCTGCATAGGAGCAGTCAGAACTTCACTGCAGTCCAGCAGATGATGGGGTTTTGAAGAAAATTTGCCATCAGAGTCCCTCTACTCCAAGGTCAGTCAGCTCTTAAACAGAATGTGTCCTGCCGGTAGACAGTTGACTAAACTGGAGTCTGTGGTTGGCGACTTCTGTCCAGAGTTCTCTTTGCTCTTAAAGGAATGCAGGCAGGCCTCTTGCTGCTGGGAAGAGTGTCATAAGGGCACATCTCTTCCAGCTGTGGGAGGGCAAATGCTGCTTACTTCTGGCAGGCCTGATGTTCATGTCCTCTGTCAGCTCCTGAGGCAAGTCTGTCCTAGTGCTTCAGGAGGTGCTAGACAGTCGGTGCACTTCCTATGTGTGAAGGGCTAAATCTGAGCTGAGAAATGGGTGAAGACTGAGGGAACATGCCAATTTCAACAGTAACGGGGTACCTGGCTAGTTTTGAGTTGTGATGGCAGCTATCTCTAGTTTATCTCTGCAGAAGGAGTGAAGTGAAAGAGACTTTCCATGATCTCATGGGTTTTGCGAGATAACTCAGTACTTGACACCATGAGGTCTGAGGCTGATCGGCTTGCAATGAGTTACGCTGTTCCCTTGCAGTATCAATCATATTAGGTGCCACTACTGACAAAAAAATGGGACAGTTGTTGATGGCCCATAGAACTGGCATTGCTGTGGGCTAATAACAAAATCAGAGAACTCAGGCAGAGGTCTAAACCTTTTTAGAGGTTGGTGTCCTGCAAGCAGGCCAGTGATTCTATGGCATTAAAAGAATAGAGGGAGAAAATGAGACTGTGGTGCATGCATCTTATCCTTTATAAAGTAAAACAAAAATTGTTTTATCTCAGCAAAGAAAGTATGTTTACAGAATTGCTAGAAGAGGAAGATACCAGTTGGGGTGTTAATCTTCTAGGTGCAGGCAGTCAGGGTCTATGACAGGATATTCTGGGTCAGCTTTAACAGGGAAAGGAAAGCAGCGAGCTACCATTTTGATACACAAGTATCCGCTGCTTGGATACTATTTCGCCTGTTTCCTTTAACCCAGCCCAGAAGATGCCTGTTTTCTGCTCTCAGATATGCATATGACCATTTAATTATTGTTCAGCATTGCTCTGGACTCAAATTTGGGGAATTACATGAAAAGTTTTGAATTGCCATAGCTTGCTATTGCTTCTGGAGGCAGTTCTGCCTGCTCTTTCCTGCTGCACTTTGTGTCTTCTACCTCTGCCCATTTTGTGCTGGCAACTTCAGACAACTTCAGAACACATGGTACAAACCATTGTCCTGCAGGTCAGTATGGCCACATCCTGACATGGCTTGAATCCAGTTCTGATGTTGGCATTTCTGCTGTCTCATGCACAGAACTTCTGGTTTCCTGTGCAGACTGTACCCCGGGCACAATGGCTGCCCAGAATGATGGGTTTGGAGAAAGCAGGTTATTTTTTTTCTGCGACAGTTAGGGAGCTTTCCCTCTGAAGGCTTCTTGACCCCTGTGGATGTAAAGTTACATGCAAAATCAGGGAGGTTAATTCAAAGTACAACCTCTGATCTAAAGCATGTCAGTTTTTAATGTACATAAATAATGTGCATTATTCTAGTGCTGTTGAAAACTCTGTCAGAGTTAGTCACTGTCTCATGACTGTAAAGACCTGTTGGAGAGGAGTTGGAGGTATTTCAGATGAGAATGCTAGGTCCTAAGTTTTAGACCACATGCTTTTTAACATGGCAGATTTGTTTCCCCACATTTCCCCCTTGTCTTTAGCTTTCCTCTAATACCACAGTAGTGTTGATTTTCCTGAACCCCTTATTTTGCATGAAGTTACAACAAAAATGAGGCGAGCCAGAGAAAATTTACCGGGAGATGGAAGTTTGAGGTAGTCTTCTCTCTGTGTTAATTCACCTCTGTCAGTGAAGTCTGCAAAGACAACAAGTTCTTTTAGAACTCACAGTGCTTGTTTACTTGGACATCTGTGATTCTGCCAAGAGTTTAGCAGGGCGTATGTGTGGGGTGTCTTTTTTCATACTGCAATTTAGTGCTACGGGATTACCAAATGAATATATTTGCGTGTGTGATTTCATAGCCAACACAGCATTGTGCCAACATTTATCAGGCTACACTTAGTGTCACAATCTAGTTACAGAGAGGCAGCTCTTAGTGAAGAGTCTGTAATGAGGAAAAAGTCACTCCTGTAATCTCTTCAAAGTCTAACACAATTAGGAGACTGACCCTTCTCACATCAGGCTTAAGGATCAAAATCTAATTAGAATCTCATTTCTAGCCATATGCCCATAATCAAATCCTGGGTACTACAACTTGCCTCTCAGTATTTTTAGGAAACTCAATAACATCTTTAAAATGGGCATGCAGTGGCATATTTTCTGAGAAGCAGAGAAGGCAACTTAGAAAGTCAATAGTCCTACAGATAAAAGGCTTAAAGGAAAAAGCCTACCCGTTTTAGTAGTGTCTGAATGCAGACATTTTGCTTTAAGTTGTATCTTGCAGATTTGGCTAAGAAATTGACCCTTCCTTTGTAACTGAAGACCTGGACATGCTTCAACCTCACATGTCCTTATAATCTTGTATATTGGCATCATCAAAGAAACCCATGTCAAACACTCATACAGAGATTCCCAACCTGCTCCATTAAGATGCCTAGCCTGTGACATCTATATGTTTCTTGGAGATAGTGAAGCTCAGAGAAGTCGTTTTGCTCCTCAGGAAACAAGACTGAGATGTCATCCTTCTAGGCTGGGCCAATATTTCTATTAAACTTTAGAGTTTAAAATGAACACTGGATGTTCAGTTTAAATCAGAAATTACTCCAAATGCAATACTGTGAGTCTGAGTTACTGAATTAAAATGGAATTTGGGTGAAAATTTTGGAGGCTGAGAATATCTCCACAGGTTATTCTTACCATAAATTACAAATAAAAAAAACCCACCCAAACCAAAAACCCAAAACCTTAACAACATCTAGGTACCAGAGTAAAAGGATAGAGATCTTCCTTTGTTGAACTCTTTTCCTCATCAGAATTACATTTGGAAACCTTATTTACTAGCACAAAGGCATGGTCCCTCATACTGCTTGTTTCAGTGTTGAGTAGAAGTATTGCTAGAAGTAGCAATACAAAAATCCACCTTCTGTTTCAGTCAGTAGGTCCTCCTGTGCTCAAATAACCATTCCTCTCAAAAGGATACTTCAAATATTCTGGGTTAAATGTCTGTCTTGCCATATAAGGAATGTGAAATAAAACTCATCTTCATTGTTGCCTGATGGACCTTGTACAGCCTCAGGGGAGAAGTTGAGATTTTTCATCTCTGTTCTTGATAAAAACAGTCTCTGACTCCCACACAGATGATGTAGGGGCCACTGTTAGTACAAGCACTGAATGAAGTAAAAAGAGCCTTCCTGCAGCCAGGCTCAGCAGCATGGAAAACCCCTGCACTTTTTATTTGTTGGATTGTTATTGTAATGAACATTAAACATGTTATGAATGGTTGTGGCTTTCACTGTTCTCACTGGAAATGTGGCGTTACAGATGTCATATCTCCAGCAGTGTCTTTTTCTACTTCTAAAAGCCTTCTGAGTTATGAAATAAAATAAGGATGTGCTCAGTCTGCTGATGTCATGTTTCTCAAGGCATGCCATAGGAATAGGAACCTAGGGATTTTAAGTAATTTCTCATTCACAACTGGAATTGTGCAATTGGACGTTGCTTATTCTTCCACATTTCAAGATGTGTTATTTATGTGTTTACTGGTAACTGCACAAAATTTTGTATTTGAACACCTGCTTTCTGGAAGTTTGTTTTCCCCTGAATTGATGTATTGCAACAAAAGGCTTCTTAAATGAAACTTGCCAGATGCTCAGCATACAGCTGTGATGAAATGTGAACAGAGGGAGTCAGTAGTGGCACTCTGTAGGGGCCT
The DNA here is from genome assembly GCA_013400475.1 of Tricholaema leucomelas. Classification (NCBI taxonomy): domain Eukaryota; kingdom Metazoa; phylum Chordata; class Aves; order Piciformes; family Lybiidae; genus Tricholaema lacrymosa; species Tricholaema leucomelas. The sequence continues at coordinate 1,230,740 of WAAF01019521.1, forward strand.
GTTTGCCTGGATACCTCTGTTAGGCCCATCCTGTTACTCAGTTGATTTCTGTTCCAACACCTACTCTCGATACTATTAGGAGAACTCTCTTTCCTCAGTCTTAAAAGTCTGTAAATATGTCAACATTCTGGTGCCTTGTCATAGCCCAAGTGCTGTTTGAAGTTGTATATAAGTGGCCACAGGATTCCTGAAGTGATAGTTGTGCAGCTTCTTGTCTCTGGCATTCTCAGTTAGTCTGTCCCTTTCTTAAAGGCAAACAAAGCTTGCAGCATGCCTTCTGCACAGACCTCGGGGATGAGCAGAGCTGGCAGAGACACTCATGTGTGAGCATGGGCAGTCTGTGTGTGTGGAATGTCATGGGAGGAAGGTCATTCAGGCCCATTTCTCATAGAAGAAGCTGTAACAATCTCTGCTTTATCCTGTTTCTCCCTTGACACTACTATTCCTCACCTTTCCACTTGTTTGAAAGCCAAGGCAGCTGTGCTGCACTGCAGATGTGAGTGCCCTGTGGTTAGACAGGGGCAGCAGCTAGAGCTGGGGATGGGTAACTTCTGTGGAATACACTTTGCACACACTGATTAATTGTGCTGTGTCAGTGGCCTTGAACTGCTGCTGGAGACGCTGTGGTGCCCGCAGGTTTTCCCAGCAGCTTTAGTCTCTGTGTCGTGGACAAATGAATGCTGTGAGACACATGACATGAGGATATGAGCTGGCCTCACATGCCCCATGATGACTTTTGGAATTGGTAGATAAGGTTGTATTCCAGCTTTCTTGTATTTAATAAACTATTATCTTCCTGCAGGATCCTGTAAATAGCACAATGACTTCTCAGTAATGCACAGGGGCTAAAAAGATGTCCTTTTATGGTAATCTCTTAGATGTGATACAGTTTTCAGTAAGGAGTTAATGCTGGAAGATTATTGTTACTGCTGCAGTGGATCACACAGGCAAGTTTGCTTTTCTGTGTCTCTGGTTATAGAATCTAGAAGGAGAGCAGAAACACCTGAAGCAAAGTTCCTAATAACATTGATGCCTACATGACCTAATAATGACAGGGAAAAAGGGAGTGTAAGCCTTGTCCTCCAGCCAGAGAGAAGTGAATATAACAGCTGTCATTCAAAAAGTCTAATCCAACCTATACCCTCCAGATGTTCACCCTCGACTGGAAGGCAGGGAAGAACCAGCTTTTTCTTTGGAAGGCCCTCAGTATACCAATGAAGTCTTTCTGCAGGTGACACACCATCAATAGTTTGCTTTGCTTCCTTCTGTTTCCTTTTGAGGGAGAGTTTTAAGAAACGCTTAAGTGGCTACTTTAAGATTAAGAACTGTGAAAAACTAAGGGCATATTTCTAGAGCATTAAGTGTTGACTGTCAATACATAACCATATCGGCCTCTTTGTTTGTTGTTTTCCTTTTTGTTAGCAAATGTTTTTCATTTCAGAGCACACTCCTGTCGTGTTTAAACCCATATCTGTTTGCTTTTTTCTGGTCTTTCTGGTCTTTTTTTTTTTTTCCAGCTTGGTCAATTTCTGTCTGAAGGGAACAGACAGTGACTTAGCAATCCAGCCTTTGATTCTCCCTTGCTTTCCAGCTCAGCTGTTGTGGGTACTTCTAACAGTGGAGGAAAAAACAAAAGTGAGATGATATGGATCATAGCCATAGTTTCCACTTGAATCAATAGCAGCTCTGTGTTCTGTGTTAACCAAAAGAGCCAAGAAATTGTATTAAATTAACTGTTGTTCCTTGGAGGGTTCGTAGAACTCCTATGAATAAGCTTATTTCTGTGAGGGAACTATGTATCACAGCATTCACTTCATGAAGAGTGTTTAAGAGTAAGGCAAGGTAGGGTTACCTAAACCTAGGCCACAAGTCTGAAAGTACCCTCAGGTAGTATTATGGACCTTGGTAACAAGCATTTAAAATTGTATAACATTAAAAAAACCCACAATGTTGTACTGCAGGGTACTACAGAATCTGATCTAACACCAAATTTTGGTACTGGTGGGAAATGCTGGAAAGAAGAGCTTCACAAGGTTAAAAAAAAAAACACTTATTTATTATTGCTGAAGTGTTCTCTTTTGCCTCTAGATATTGTTGTCTAAAACGGTTTTGTAATAAAAAGCCCCAGTAGGTAATGTCAGGCTTGTTTATTATCATTACTCCTAAATTTTCTTTGGTGTTATTTTTATGAAAGCCAAGCAGTGTCACAAATAGCTGTGGAACCCTATGGTGCTAAGAAGCTCTGAAAATGAGTCAGCCTTAAATAATTTTTAACAGACAATGATTGCTCTGTTTTCCAAATATGTGAAAACTATTAGCAGCTGCTACACAAGTTAATTTGACGTTTAATTGCATGGCATTTGTCTGTGAGCCAGAAAATATATAGAGCAAGTTTTGTTTATTGTCATGCTATGCAGTGTGATCAACTTACCCTCAAGATAAATACCAGCTTCTTCAGTAAGGGTTTTGCATTTGGGAACCATAGTCCATGGTCAAACTGCAACTCATAAAAACTTTGCTGTGTAGGAGATGACACATAACCTGACTTACTTTTAGGTGGCAAGACATGGGGAAAAGGGCATATGAGTGAAACTAAAATTGCTTATTGTAATGGTTTTGCTATGCAGCTGTTTCTCAGGCATAGGTGGTGCTGTGTCTTAGGAGACAGAAGTCACAACGTTTGTTTAACTTGCACAACAACATAAAGAAGGGTATATGTGTTGTGATTATATATCTATGTGCTCTTCCTCCTGCTCCAGCTGGGCCAGCTATACCACCACAAGAGTTTGTGACGGTAATCGAGTTCAAGTACTGCCAGTGCTCTTCTTTGGGACAGTGAAACCATTCTGCAGCTCTTCAGAGTTTTCATATCTGCAAGCAAGTTTTATTCATTTAGAAGGGAGTGGGCATTTTGTTTTACAGGTTAGAGTTTTTATTGTGATCCAGATCAGCTTGCCAGGTCAGAGGCTTCAAAGTCTTTGTCCAAGTTTAGCAAGAGTACACTTTCATTTGAGTCTCTTAACCCTTTTAACAATTTAATCTGGCGACTTGGGAACAATCACTAACATTTTGGTAATTTTTATGGATGTCCAACAAAGGAAGTGTTGTTTATAGGGATTGTATGTGTAGCCTATAGTAAACCTTGTTTGCAAATGGCTGAGGCTTTTTTCTTGGAGGTCGCAATTTAATACTAGTAAGATGGGGAAAGGTAAGCTTCCACCTAGAATTCTAATAAGGCTGTTCTAGATCTGGGGGAAAAATTGTGAAAATAATTGCAGCAACAACTAATGAAACTTTAATCTGCTCGTTACCACAATTATGTCAATAACCTGATTCTTGTGTAATCCTGGAGACACTTTTCTGGGAATATATGCATGCTTTGTCTTTGGCTCGAGTGAAATCACCAGAGAAGTCCATTTGTTTTTTCAAAGAAAAGGACAGTGTCTTCCACTAAGAGCCAGAGAGGGCATGTGACTCCTTCAAAACGTTTGGAAAACATTTTCACATCCATCTGACAAGGCCTGTACTGTAGCTGACAGAAGCAAGGAATAACCTGCAGATGTTGCTCTGCTACCTCAGCTGATGAGCTAACAGTACAAGTTTGTTTACTATTTTCAAACAGTATAGAACCAAAATAGAAACATATTTAGCATGAAATTACAGGAGTAACTATGGTTTCAGATTAAATGTTCAGAAATGCCTTTGCTGTGTTCTTGATTTGATGCACTTTTCAAATATTTGTGTAAAACATATTTTATAATTAAGAAGATTTAAAGAAACAATTGATTCTAAGCAGGACCAAGTCTACAGTTCTCCAGAGTTAATAGAAAGGCTTCATCATGAAACCTTTGGAAGCTCTGCTCATCTGCTTCATATATTAGGCAGCAAAACACAGCTGTCCAGCTGTTAGTGACTCACAAAACAACCCCTCACCTCCTCTTTTTCTTCCTGGTATAAAACTTCTGTTAAAGAGATTAAATCCTTGAATGCATTTTTTGTTTATTTAAAGTTCTTTCTCTTTTTTTCTCCCTTCAATTTCTTTTAAAATATTATTTGAAGTGGTTAAATGAAATCACTCATGAGTGCTTGTGATCTCAGACTGTCCATGTCAGAAGAGATGCCTGCAAACAGCTCATCTGCACATAGCCAGCTTTTTCAGGAGAGCTGATGTTGGGGAAGGTAGCATTTGGTGCCTCAGTTAGGATGCTATTCCATATAAAATGTGAATTTCTCACACCCTAGGTGAGACTCACAACTAGAGGATCTAGTTGATGAAGAGCAAAGACAAAGATATTCCAGAAAGCAATTCGGCTTATTAAAGATCTGGATTTTTAGTGCTCTCTGGTGATGCTTTTTTCTGTGGACTGCAGAGGAAGTCTAAATGTGTATACATGGCTATTTCAACTCATATCAGGATTGCATTTTTAATACACATTTCCTATTTGTTTCTCCTGAAATGTTCTGGCTTGCATGGATTGATATTAGGACAGTCTTCGGTGCACTGTACCTTCTGTGGTGGTGTCCAGATGACAGAGGTGGTGATCTCACTGTTTCCAACAGAACAGAGCATATTTGACTTTTCTTAGGACTTTAAAGTCATACATGGCATAAAAATTTTGAAGCCGATGTGGTCATTGAAGCTTTTAACCCCAGTTTTACAGAGGTGACTACAGAGCCTTAGGGTCCTAGAGTATTCTGTAGGGGTTTATCATAAACTATTGATCAGAAGGAAAAGAGCCACTCAGGAGCTTCTTTCAGTCTCTGAGGGGAAAAAAAGCCTTTCATGCTTGCAAGATTTGTCAGTTCATAATTTCACATTCGATTCCAATGCATATTCATGGAAGCTGTTCCCCTGTATTTCTGCTGCTCTGTATTTTAGGTGTCTCTGTGACCATTTCCAAGGAAAGGGGCTGTTTGGAGAATGACCGAGCCTGAGAATTCCCTGCAGCCCCTGAGTCGGTTTTGCTAGGCCGATGTGGGTGTGTTCACACAGTTGACTCTGGTTACGTTTCTGAGTGGATATTTTATGAAGTTATTGCTGCTGTGAATATTTTTGGGAATGGTGAAAGCCCCCACCTCTAGGGATTGCACAGTGGATTTGACTGAATGGTTTACTCTGGAGAATTTAGTTATAGTTTGTTGTAATTTATTATCTTCGAGAATGAGCCTTATGAGGAGCAGCTGAGGGAAGTGGGATTGTTAGGTGTGGTGAAGAGGAAGCTGAGGGGATACCTCCTTGTTCTCTAAAGCTCCCTGGCAGGAGATTGCAGTGAGGTGGGGGTTGGCCTGTTCTACTTAGGTCACAGAATGAGAGGAAATGGCCTGAAAATGTGCCGGGGGAGGTTCAGGTTGGATATTAGGAAAAATTTCTGTACTGAAAGCGTGGTCAGGCTGCTCAGGGAGATGGTGGAGGCAGCGTCCCAGGAGGTGCTCAAGAACCGTGTGGTATGATACACACCGATTGGTTTATAGTCTGAAAACCGGTGTGACACGGCCTACCACGGCGGCGTAAGACAGCTTCATTCCGTGGAGGCAGCAGCGCCCCCGTTCCTTAATTTGCAAGCACTGCACCAGCGCCGCCGAAAGGCCAAGGTGCGCACCGCACTCTGCGCGGCTCCGGAGCTCGCGCCCCTGCCGCGCGGGGGGTGAGGGCGGGAAGGTAGCTTCTGGGCGGTTGCTTGTTAACAGCGTGTTCGGCGGTTCCGCTCGGCATGGCCTGCGCAGGCAGCTCTACCGCGCCGCTCCGCTCCACTCCGCACTGCCCGCGTCGTCCCGCAGCTCCGCACTGTGAGTAGAGTTGTTTCTAACCCTGGCTGTACAAGGTTACAGTCCGTATGGAACCTTTTTCTGCGTGTGCAATCTAGTAAATATCCGTGTAGGCTGTAATTTTGTATTTGGCCTAGAAATGTACCAGGACTTAAAGGAACTCAGGGTCCAGTCGAAGTCATTGCACTTTATCATCTCTACGTATTCTTGTAACTTATTTTGGTCTTACTAAGTACTTGAGCAGGAGTTAACTATTCAGTACACATAAATGAGCTATTTTTTGCTGAAATTGTAGCAAAATGTGGAGAACAGAGCAGTGAATAACTTACCCTCTGCTTTGTAAAGAAAAAAATTCTGAAGTGAAATTTTGGGAGGGGTAGCGTAGTTTTCTTGACAGAAGCTTTGACTTCTTGCCTGAAAATACGGTTGATGTTTTCAAAATAGTTAGCTCATAAGCCTTTCATTCGCTGTACTGAGGCCCTCATTTGGTGAAATTGAATGTTAACCTTAGAGAGAGTGATGTTGCTAGCAAAACAATCCAAAAAGCCTGTTTTGGTGTAGCTACAGGATAAGGAGGTGGGTTGAAGATAGTCCTTGAAATGGAGCTGTTACTGCTGATAGGTAGATGCTAATGATAGCTAGTGGAAAGTAGTAATTTCTCATGGATTAAAACTCAAAATCCAGGGAGGAGCAAAGCAGGTTTCTGAAAAATAACAACTAAAATATCTTAGAAGTTGTTGGGGCAGGCCCTGTATAATGCCTAAAATACGTTCTAAGGGGTATTGCTTGACGGAAAACAAGGCCTCACGCTGGGACTTGGGTAAGTTTAGACTGGACATTAGGAAACATTTTTTTCATGGAAAGAGTGGTCAGGCATGGGAATGGGCTGCCTGGGAAGGTGGTTGAGTCACTAACCCTGGATGTATTTAAAAGTAATTTGTACGTGGTGCTTGAGGATATGGTCTAAAGGTGAACTTTGCAGAGTAGGAGTAATGGTTGGACTTGATCCTGAGTTTTTTTTCCAACCAGAATGTTTCTGTGATCTAGAATAAGTGGTAAGGTGTCTTTGAAGTTTTGTCATGTATGGGATGCATGCCTGGGAAAAAAAACAACCCAACAAACAGAGCAAAACAACTGAAGCAAAACACCAAACCAACCCACAGAGCCTGAACTGAACTCTTCCTGACCTGAACTTGCCTGCTATCCTCATTTGTATTGCGATGAATGTCAGAGCTGATGTATCTCTAACAGGGCTCTGCACGGAAGGGGTGAATGGTAGCAGAAAGGCTTGCTCAGTATTAGTTTTTCTTTTTAGTTGCTTGTTTGTATACAGTGACTTTTCTGTGATACCCCTTTCTTGATGATTGCAGTCTCATGTACTTAAAGGGTAATGTCATTTGGTCTTCAGAAGGCATTGAAAAGTCAGTGGAAAATGTGAACTACTGAACTGGCATATTGCAAAGACAAAACCATCAAGTCAAATGAGCAGAAAACAGCTTGTTTTGTTCTTGGATAACAAAGAATATTCTGCATGCCTAGAAGGGACATGAATATATCAGTTTAATTTTTAAATAGAATAGTTTTAAAAGGTACTTAACAAAAAGCAAAAGAGTAGAATAGTCACTTAGAGCCTGAAATTGCTAGGTTTCTGTAGTGTTTTAGACTAAAGCAAGGCTGATGTGGGCCTCTCTCTTTTCTGGGCAGGTGTACTGGCACTCAATCAGTACCCAAGTCTTTCTTGCCATTCTTTTGGATGAGACAATGAGAAATTGATACATGTTGTGTTCTTTTCCAGAATTAGGGAATCGGTGTCCTTACACAGGTAATTCTTAGTCTTATTTACTGTCCTGATAGGAAAAGGGCCATTGAAGCTTACTGCCACAGGAAGCCAAATGAATTCTTTACATAATAAATAAAACCACATCAGCTCTTTCTAACATTCAAAGATAATAGTTTTCAAATGCAGAGCCTTATCTGTGGCTTTTTAGATTATGGAGTGTTGTATGGAAAACTTAATGCTTCGTTCTGTTTGAAAGGGATGGCAGGGATGACTGCTCTGTTAATTGTCCTGGAGCAACTGAGCTTTAGATATAAATGGTGGAAGTGACTTGAAGTCTTTTGACTAAAGAGAATTTGGAAACCCACGTGCAGGTCGCCTAGCTGGCAAAGGAGAGGAGAGGCAAGGCCTGTGGCATGGTGTGGTGCGGTGCATGGTGCGGTGCAGCTAGGGAACTGTGGTAGTTTGAGTACAGTTCTAATGTGAGCTAGGACAGCTGATAGCAGGCAGTGTGCCATGGCCTTACAACATTAAGGATGTGTGTTCTTTCAGAGGGTTCTCCTTTCTCCACGCAAAATTCTCAGTCATCTGTTTCTCACCACACAGCTCTACAATGACTTTGTCCCCTTCAGGATTTTCATTACTAAAAGCAGAATTAAAGTTGGCTGTAAAGTTAAATCAATATACTCTTTACAGTCAAGTTTAATTAAGTTCATGATTTGAAAGCAGAAGCTTAAGGGAAGCTGTCAGTGACCTCTTAGAAGAACATGGAAGACTGAATGTTGTTCAGCTCTCAGGACCAAAGTTCTAATGAAGACAGTAGGTGGCAGAAAAATCAATCGGTTCTGGGAACTAAAACCAGGACACAATCCATTATCTTGCACTCAGTATCTGTTTAACTTCAGGCACAAAAACTCTGGTCTGTGATTGTTTTAATGTGTGTTCTGGAAGGAAGTTGGGAAAGAGTTTAGATACATGTGTATTTGGTTGTGGGAAAATCACCTATTAGTTCCTTTAAGCTTTGGTTTAAAGTAAGCTTCCTTTCTCAGGGAGGGAGGAATTAGTGTTAGTATGCTAATACAGTTAACTATATGTTGAGCAAGTTTCACTTTTTTTGTCCCTTTTATTTCACTTGGAGAAAGACAGAAGCTTTCTGTGTAATTGGGTCACCTGTGATCAGGGGTTCCTAGGGAGCCATGTTAATTCTGTCTGTTTTGATGACTCTTGTCTCGTAGAGTAGATTTTTCCTGTCTTGATGTTGAGCCTCTCTGCAGAGGTTTTCACCAAGGGAGTCTGCATTATCAGAGCATTCTGCTGTTGCACAGGTAGAGACTGGAATAGAACCACCTTTTCAGTTTGTGGTGTTTTTCCTGTGTATGATTTTTTTTCCACTTTTCCAAATAATAAAAAAGCAATATTGATTATGAAACTTCAGTTCTGCATCTGACTAGCTATAGCTATGAGTTTCCAGTCACATTCAATGACAAATTACGTTTCTCAAAAAATTCATGGACACCACAGAATGAAGTGTCAAGCATCTCTTCCTTCAAAGGTAGTTTTATTGTTCCTCCAGTAGAAAGTATGGATTTCTGTATTTTTTGCTATCTATATGTCCTTTATTTCTGCTGGAGTTGCCTGGAAAGGTTTAGGTGAAAGGTAGTAAGTTAGGAAACCCCTTATTTAGCAGAAATACATTGATAGAGGTGAAATTTCTGAAGGAATGCAGTTTCTGGTCAATGTTAGGTGACAAGAACAGGTATCAAGTAGATCTAAACTGAGGAGTCACTGCCACTTTCAAAACAGGGCTGAGAACAGCTCACTGTAGTATTTGGGCTGAAAGCCAGTCTGTGGCACTGACTCCCAGTAAATAATGCTCTGTAGATAAACCTCTTTAAAGTGAGATTAAAAACAGCTCTTAAAACAGGACTTGGACCTAGATCTCATGCATTCTGTACAACTATCTACAAGTTGGATATAGGGAGTGAGGAATACAACCACCTCTGTGTATAAGAATATGCACATGAATGAAAATTGAAAGCAAGATGTTTGAAAAAGAGCAGTTCTGGCTTTTTATTGAGTCCTCTTGTGTAATGTACTAAAAAGGTTGAATGTGCAGGTGATGACTAACACCAATTTCACTGTTTTGTCTCAGTGTCGCCTTAAATCTGCATTGTTTTCACATGCCCTGATACAGGCTTTATTTTTATGGTATTTGGAAAGGCCAGTTTGAAACACCTTTGTAACTTCTTGTGGGTGATGATTCTGTTCTTGAAATTGAACTACCAGCCCCAAACTTAATTGATCATTTGGGAAATTAAACTGTCATTTTTTATATTTTGATGTTTCTTCTTAAAACATTTACTGCAGCATAATAAATTGTTCGCAGCAGTGTGATGGTTTGGGTGTTCCCTGTCCCCCGCCCCCATTTAGAAATCACCCAGACTAGACTCAGCTGTGCTCTGGAAATTGAATGAAGCTTATTATTTACAGCTTAGCACAATATACAAGCAGATATTTAGAGTATATACAGAAATATACAAGGTAAAAAGGTAATACAGAAACACAACAGCCCTCCCAGAAACCTGAGTCCCCAGGAGGGGCTCTCAACCGCCCCTTCACCTTCCCCCTACCCCACTCAACCTTACCCCAGTCCCAAGGAAGAATGGAAGTTCGGCCAGGGAGTTAGGAACCAAAGTGGATTCATTAAAGAAATGGAGGGTGAGGTTAGAAGAGAGATGCAGCTCCAAGCTCGCCAGCAGCAGAAGTGATTATCTATGTTTTTGTTTCTTGTTCTTATACATCTCAGCAAGCCTGTGAGCGAAGTAGACATCACTATTGTTTTCCTTTCACAGCCTGTAATCTAGTCCTTCTCACCGAAACATTCTAGCTAGCTTCAAACTAGCACAAGTAGTTGGCTTCTAAAGCTGTCAGATTATTGCATGTGGTTTGTATCTAATGAGATCTCAGAACTGGTCATTACATCTTCAGAGAACTAGCTTGATTGAAAGGCACTCATTGTGTTTATATGATACACTGTTACATGTAGCTGAGAAAAATGTGATTTTCTTGTGTTTAATGTGGCGTAGTTGGTCATTGTAATGAATATGCAGATGTTTTGTACATCTTTTAATAAGGGAATGATCTGTGTAGACCATGAATTTCTGAGAAGTCATCCTTTGAAATAACACAGAACAAGCTGCTTTGAACCCTCCTTTTGACATGTTTCTTTTGTCTTTGACCAGTTTCTACAATAAACAAAGCAGTAACATAAATTGAATTTTTTCTTTAAAAGCCAAGTAGTGACTCAGGTTCCTTTGCAAGGTTACTTTGGCATGAAAATCAATCTTCTTCAAGTACAAATATTACAAGAATAAATACTCCCATGAACTGGGTTGGAATTACTGACTAGAAGCATTCACGTTGGGAATATTTCTGCCTTCTGCCTTCTAAGGTCAGTCATTGATATTTTTTTCTCAGCTCTGAAATAGAGTGAACTAAAAAGACAACCCGTTTAAGCATGTTATCACTCTATACTTTCAAATTGAGGGACTGGGAGCTAGTTGGTCAGATGAAGCCTTTATTGTACCTGTCTTATGTTCATGGAGACTGAACAAAGGTAAAATCTGTCTCTTGCGAATGTTTATATGAATTAGGCTAGCTGATCCTTTACCAGCCACAGTATAAGGAACCTGGAGAATGGATGAGTGGTCACATGTCAATACTGCTGGTCACTGGCAAAGTCCTAGTCCTTGTTTGAATTACAAAATTAAGACTCCCTATGAAGATACTCTTGAGTTCTTCCGCTTTCTTTGTGTGTTGCTCTGCTGCCTATAATCAGTGCATTGCGCGAGTGGCCTTATAGCAAAAATGGTTGTGTTCTGCGTACTTAGCTTGTCAGGAGAAGGGCACAAAGTAGTTTAACACCAAAAAAAAGTATTCTCTGTGCTAGAATAAAGGAGCATACAATGAAAGTGGATTTCGGAAGTGGGTTCTAAGTGCAGATGTGTACAAAGGGGAAGTTCCCAGGGGAGTAGAACACTCTACAGCACTAGAAATGCAGCATCAGCCACAAAGACCAAAAATCAACCTGTGAAACTGAGTAGTCTAGTATTGTACTCCAAGCTGTCCAGCTTAGAAAGGCACAGCTGAGCAAATATTTCCCCAAATCATTCATAAACACTTGGACCAAAATGTCAGTTTTGTTCTCTCTTTGTAAACTGTTATGTTAATACTGTTGCAAATAGCTGCTTGCAGAAATACATGTAGAGGCAATAATTATCACGTTAGTATTTGTGGAAAGCAAATGCTTTCATGGATAAAATTGAAAACCAAATTCTGAGCATTTGTCCCATAAATTTATCAAAAAACAATACTGTGTGTCAAATAGTTAAGATGACTTGAACTTCAAGTGTTGTTTTATGAGTTAGTCTATGGGAAATTTGTGATCAGGAATGTAGAAAACCCGTATTGACCAACAATATTCCCAGCTTGATTGTTTTCTGGCTTTGGAAGAAAGAAAGGAAATTACAAAAAATGGAGTTTTGTTTAAAGATGCTTCAGCATTATGCAAGAATCTTAAATTACCTTCTGTTTTTCTGAGTCTCGGTGACTACAAGTAATAAAACCTCAACATTGCGAAAATGTATGCAGTATCACACGTTCTGGTTAAAGCTGATGTCTATCCATGTAGTTTGAGAACTAAATCTTTGCTTAAATGAAAATCAATGCCTTAAGCACACATCTGCACCTGAAATGACAGTGAACTTCACAATTGTATTTTTAACATGACACTGAAGAGAAATGAATTAATGGGTGGCTGAACTTTTTTTTTTAGTCTGCTTGTGTGTGTAAACAGAATTCAACTGCAGTAGGTATTGATATTTAGCTTCCCAGTTTGTCTCAGTGATGATTTGCATAATGAGGAACAGCTCTTCCAGCTCTTCATTAAAAGCTGTATATGTTTCCACAAACACTTTGTAGAGCCAAACAAGAAAATAGTTGAAATATTTTGCTCTTTATTGCAGACTATGGGAAGGGGAGAATTCAAGTTGGGTCTCATCTTGCACAAGTGATACTTACTCTAGGGATTTTTTAAGAGCAAGGACTCCTTTTCTTCAACTGGTTCTCTATGTCTACATCAAACTATAACCCTTCAACATCTGTATCTTTCCAGTGACTCTATGCAGTCTTGAGGAAATATTTGCTTCTTGGGGGGATAGTTCTGCAGTTAATGTGTCACTGTGTTTGATTTTTTTGATTAAATTGCTTTAGTTAGTCTTTGAGAGACAGTTCTTGAGAGGAGAAATGCCAGGTGGTAGGTGTGGTTAAAGGATTAAGTTATTTAGCAAATGATTTCCAGAGAATTTCCCTGGGTGTTTTGTAGTGGAGACAGCAGAAGTGTAATGAGGACCAAAGAGCTGTGCTTGTACATATGAGTAACCCAAGCCATCACAAAATCACAAACTTCATTACTGATTTGAACACCAGAGGAACAGGCTACTTTTCTTTGAAGTAACTCTGTGTGGGAGGAAGAAATAAATCATAGAGTGGTTGGGTTTGGAAGGAACCTTAAAGATCATCTAGTTCAAACTTCCTGCCATGGGCAGGGACACCACTAGACCAGGCTATTCAAAGCCCCATCCAGGCTGGCTTTGAAAACGTCCTGGGAGGGGTGTGGAATCCACAACCTTTTTGGGCAGCCTGTTCACTGTGAGTGTGGTGAGGCACTGGAAGGACATCTTCCTTGCACAGAATCTATATCCTCTCCCATTTCAATCTTAAAGCCATTATCTTTGATCCTGTCACTACAAGCCTTTCTAAAAAGCCCCTCTCCAGTTTTCTGGCAGGCCCCCTTTAGGTACTGGAAGACCACAATAAGGTCTTCTTGGAGCCTTTTCTTCTCCAGGCTGATCAACTCTCTCAGCCTGTCTCTACACGAATCATAGAATTAACCAGGTTGGAAAAGACTTCAGAGATCATCCAGTCCAACATATCACCTAATATCTTCTAATTAACTAAACCATGGTACTAAGTGCCTCATCCAGTCTCCTTTTAAACACGTCCAGGGAGGGTGACTCCACCACCTCCCCGAGCAGCCCATCCCAATGCCAATCAGTGTTTCTGTGAAGAAACATCCACCCTAAACCTGCCCCTGCACATCTTGAGATTGTGTCCCCTTGTTATGTTGCTGATCGCCTGGGAGAAGAGACCAACCCCCTCCTGGCTACAGCCTCCTTTCAGGTAGTTGTAGATAGCAATAAGGTCTCCCCTGAGCCTCCTCTTCTCCAGGCTGAACAACCCCATCTCCTTCAGCCACTCCTTCTAAGGGTACTACAGCCATCTGTGGCCCTCTGGAACTGTTTCAATGAGTCTATGTCTTTACGTTGAGAACTCCAGAGCTGGACACAATACCGCAGGTGGGGTCTCACCAGAGCAGAGGGGGAGAATCCTCTAGATCTTTTAGCTACATTTATTTGAATGCAGCCCAGCATACAGTTAGCTATTTGGGCTTCAGATGCATGTTGCTGGCTTATGTTGAGTTTCTCATCAACCAGCACCCTGAAATGATTCTGTTTGGTTTTAAGATTATGGCATCAGAACAGGAAATGGGCTCAAGATACAACAGGTAATTATTATAGAATCCATCAAGCAAACACTTGGAGCTGGCAGCATTGTCAGATATAAACACAATAACCTGTGTTTCTGCATGCTTGTTTGGTGCCTTGGGGTTTTACTTGCTTATAATGGACCCAAAGCAGGACAATCAGAAGGCAATCAAGCTGGATTTTTTTGCAGTTTGGTTTATTGCATATTTATTTCTTTTTGTTTTGGAAGAATGTTAATTTTCCTGTGGAAATGTTTGGGGTTTGACTTAGTTTTTTGTATTTTCTGCTTTGTCTTCATGGGTATGATGTGCGCACAATTCTGCCCCTCCATAGTGGAGCGTGTCTGTGTTGTAAACCTTGTCTTTCCTTTTCTCATGTTTTTCAAGCCTTTACAATGGTAGTGCCTGGATACAGAGATAGTCTTGTATGTTTAAGTCAGAAGAAAGTGAATCGTCTAGGAAGATTATCCTGAAGAAGTAATCGTGAAGACAATCTAGCACATTAATTTATTTGGTCATGGCACCAGCTGTGTATATTTCTCATATCTCGTTCTGTTTGTACATCTGCCCACAGCTGATGTTTTCTAGTCTCAAATGAAAGCAGACATGTAGATTATGCTTGGATTTAGCATAACAAGGTGGTTTGCAGTTTTTGGGGGAATAAATACCAACTTCATGCAGCTCTAGAATGTATCGATTTATTTTGAATTTTCAACAATGCCTGTTCCCTTCAGCAACTTCCTTGTCTATGTTTATGTAAATGCTCATTTAACTGGGTCCTTGCTGGCTCCAGCTTCTCATTGTTGGCTGAGGTGGATAGTTTATTGAGCTCCTTAGAACATTGGAGAGGATTGATTCCATGTTGTGTTACTATGAAATCAGAGAGCTGTGCTGCAAAATGGTCATATTAAATATAATCTGATATATAGAATAATTCAGTGGAAAATACAAGATGTTTGGCTGTATGCCCATCCTCAGCCTGTAAGTTTATTGTATGCTGTTGTTCCTGTATTCTGAAGGAACACAGTGAGCACTGACCTATTCTGTCCTGCCAAAGAATTACTAATCTGGTATCAAGAGTATAACGATGATTTTGTTTGAAGTGGTTAGACAATGGATTGTGATAGCATGGGGGAAGACCATACTGCTGTGAGAAGAAAACTGTAGTAGTCACTCTAAATGTTATTTCTCTGATTTCAGTTTAATCTTTTCTATTCACAGCACTTAAAATACATAAGTGGATACCTGGTCCAATTTTGCATGCGTCTTAACTTGTGTCTAGAGGCATAAGAGAAGTAACAGAGTATATCTGCAGTGGTTTGTTAGGTGAAGTATTGTGACTGGTCATTCTTTTCTTAGTCTGTATTACACAGTGGGTTGTTGTTTTTTTTTGGTTTTTTTTTTTTGTTTTTTTTTTGCAAGTCCACTGCTGGCATTAAGAGGGAAATTATCTATTGCAGTTTTGGCCAGGTTTGAGGGCAGGGCTGATAATGGGGCTTGACATCCCAAGGCACAGTTTTTCAGTTCTTGACTCTCATACTGGAATCCACAGAACTATGTTAGGCAGCAAGCTCCCTGTACATGCATGTGCATACACACCTTCTTGGAAAGTCTCTGAGAGGAGGTATGGAGTTTGGATATTGTGGACCAAGGCATGTCCAAGGGGTGTCTTGTGAATCTGGACTTCTTTCTGACTGGTACTTCTGTAAGTGGGACTGATAGGCTCATAGGAGGATGTTAGGAAGTTAGGCACAAAGAGGCTACTTGTTTGCTTTCAGAGGGATACTGAAAATCCCATAAAATTCAGAAGTGCCTTTGAAATTAGTGCTGAAGAAAATAGGAGTAAGAGAAGCAGGAATATGGGTGGATTGGGAGGAGAGGAAGCAGGTAGCAGCAGATAGTTTTGTTGGGAAAGTTGCTGAAGTTGCTTCAGAACCAGGTAAAATGCAGATTGTTTCAAAGGCACAGTGGTTTTGCCACTCATATGATTTCAAGTCCTTAACTGAAAATAATTCTTTTCAGGGCAGAAGTGAAATGAGACTAGGACAAATTTATTTCCAAAGTATAGAAGTAATTGTAAGAGGGTGCTACTTCTGGCAGTTTTTGGTGCTTTAGTAAGTTTTAGTAACTGTAGGAGTCAAGGATTGTATTGTTTGGATTGTGTATGCCATAACTGTGATCCTTCAAAGGTCTTGCAAAACTTGGAGATGTGCAGATGGAGGTTTTACAGCTGAGGAAGCAGAGAGCCTTTCTGTTCTCTAGGAATTATTTTTGATTTATAGCTGGAATTAGGCATTGGAGAATTATGCAAGTGAAGGTTTATGGTTGTCAACTATAGCAGTATATTTTTAGTGTTAAAGTGGTTTTCTCTTTGAACTTTTTTAAAAAGTAAGTGTTACTTGCTACTACTTGGAAACAGATCACATCTGGTTTTCTCTTGTCATTTGATTTGCATTCAGAAGAATTTACTATCTGAACTTTCTGGCAGCACTGTTGATTTATGTTGTAATGATGAAAGATTCAGATCTATTCTGACTTTTTTTTCCCAGCCTTCAATTTTCTTTTCTAAGATTTTTTTTTTTTTATTTTTTTGTGCTTCTGCTTTTTAGATCAGGTTATAAATATTAGTTTAGGCTAGAGGGCAAACTAAAATTCCATGTTCAGATGTACAAATCTGAAGAATCATAGGTGTTAAAGCAGTTGCCTTTACTGCTAGCACCATGGTATCTAGTCCATCTCTTCTGTTTTGGGTGTTGCAAAAATATGTAACTAAACTTCCTGCTTTCAGAGGAAATTAGAGGAGTATGAAAAGGTATGATCCAGTGAGCCAGAGGCAGA
Organism: Tricholaema leucomelas; assembly: GCA_013400475.1. NCBI lineage: Eukaryota > Metazoa > Chordata > Aves > Piciformes > Lybiidae > Tricholaema lacrymosa > Tricholaema leucomelas. The sequence continues at coordinate 1,247,725 of WAAF01019521.1, forward strand.
GAGAAAACTTGCTTTTTACAGTACTTCCAAGAGGACAGAAATCCTCTGGTATTTTAAGTAAGCCCTGTCCGGTTTTACTTTCAGAATAGTATGCTAATGCTATTGACTGAAGTTTGGTGAAAAGAGTAAATGGGAGAGTGGAGAGTACTGAAAAATTAAAATGTTGTAATCAGACTTTTGCTGACCAACAAAATAAACTGAAAGAAACTTCTGTGAAATACTTAAAGCACTTGGAAATGAATTTCCTTTGCATTACTGTAATACAAATTTGTGGCTTCAAGTGTTTTACAGTATTAAAAACTGACTTACAAACATTCATAGTTTCAGATAATTAGAAAATAAATTAAACCATGTTTTTCTTACTTGCTTGAAGGCAGTAGAGGAATAGAAATGATTAATAATAGTAAGATCTGTTTAAAAGAAGTGCTGAGAGAAGTGAGTCTTTGTATGGGCAAAGTGAAATTATTATGTAGATAATTGAGACTGCCTAACAAAGTGTACCATTGGAAAGAGTGCTTCTTACCATTTTGTGCTATTCCATGTGGAAATAAAAGAAAATGAGTTTAGTAAAACAATTGTTATTATCCATTCTCTGTTCATGTTGTGTAAGAGTAGCCATTTCCTGGCTGACCCGTGATTTAAGAACGCTTTTATGGTTGTTACTGCTGGTAAAACTAAAGAGACAAATGGAATTGTTTGTAAAAAGGGCAACAACATAGCCATGGGGAGTTGCTTCTTTTGTTCTGTGCGTTTTGATTCCTGTTCCTTAAAGATCTTATTTCTTTTCAGTGTGTGGTTGTGAAAACTTTATTTAATTTCTTTAATTACATTCCTGAAAGGAGTTCACATGTAGAAATTCATTTGTTCCCTGCACCCTCTAGACACTAGAAAGCTGTGAACTGTCTCATGAACTCTCATTTGGAGAGAAAGAGAGTTTCTGGTCATAGGAGGAAGGGGCAGGCTACTCAGGATGACTACAAGGTTGTGCAGCTATGCAGGGAGAAAATCAAAGGGACTAAAGCCCAAGTTGAAATTAATTTGGCTTCAGATGTTAAAGGGACCAAGAAATCCTTCTACAAATATATTAGGAATGAAAGCAGGACTAGGGAGAATCTCCTTCCTTTGTTGAATGCAGAGGGGAATACCTTCCTTGCCTCAGTGTTTAGTAGTAAGACTTGTTATTTGCTAGATATCCAGCCCCTTGAGATGGAAGATGGGGAGCAGAATGGAGACCCCAAGATCAAGAGGAGATGGTTGGTGACCTGCTGCACCACTTAGACGTACTCAAGTCTATGGACTGGAATAACAGGCAAAACTTGTATTTCAGCTGTACATTAACAGTCATAAGTAAATTCTTTATACTTTTTTTATGTGCATATTTGTCAGATTTTATTTAAATAATTTTATACACAGTATTGGAATAATCTATTACATTAACACACAGCTTAAAACAGTTCTTATGTACACAGACGACAGAAAGACAGAGGAATGAGGACAAATACTTTACTTTCACCATCTTTATCAGCATTTTAAGTATAGTTAACCAGCACACATCAAGCACATCCACAACCATATTTACAAGAAATGTAGTTGTTTCTAATTACTCATGGGCATGTAGACATCTCCCTTTAAAAAAAAAAATAAGACAATTGAAATGCCATTTACCCCAGACGACCAAAGACTTACCAAAAGAAAAAAAACCAAAACCAACCAAACAACCAAAAAAGGCAAATGGACCTGCTGATTGTACAGTGGGATCAGGCATGGAAATGTGGTAGCTGTGTCTGACCACTGGGGCACTTTGGAGGGTTTGTTTTTTTCACTGGTGACAAGTTTTGAACTGCCATGAAAACTTACTCCTGACAACTGCAATGTGATCTCTTGCGTTGGAAGTGGACCTGCTGGACACTGGCACATCTAATTTAATGTGCCATCTAACAACACAAAATTGAAGCCAAAGGAGGCTCTGGATGTTTTGGGTTTTTTCAGAGTGTGAATTAAAAACATTTGACTTCTTAGAAGATTAAGGCAGCAATGGAGAATATTGCGCTACAGTGCATTAGTTGTAGATAATACTCTCTTCTCCTTTATCACATTTTTACGTTTATAAGCAAAGGCCAACGTACTGAACTAGAATGCCTACAAAGTTTTGTAACTGAGAAATAGGTGTTGTGTGATAACCTTGTTATATCAAAGCTGAATTTCTTGCCTTACCATATACACTTATATTTTATGAAAATTAAAAAAAAACTGGTAAAAATATTAAAATATTTCCTATACAGAGGTACTCTTGTCTAAGGTAAAGTCTAGTCACTGCTATAAAAAGGCATTAAATATTAAGGAAAACACTGGTGTAAATCAAGTAAATGCTCACTATAAAGCTTTCATTTGTAAGGCAAATCTTCATCACACCTATTAGAAATACATTACTTGGAGATTCTCCCCTTAACTGGTACTACCCATAGCTAATAACAGCTAAGTCTTGCAGATAAGTTCACAGAAAGTGCAACATAAATTACAACTGCAGGTCGCCTGCAAGTTTGAGGCCTCTTGGCAGTGACTGAGGAACACCAGTGCACAAAGAGTGGCTACCAGGAGGATGGAGACTCCTTTTTTACAAGGAGTCACATGGAAAATACAAGAGGTGATGGGTAAAAGTTACTGCTGGGGAGATTCTGATAGGAATAGGGAAGAAAATTTTTCACCAAGAAGACAGTCACATGCTGGAATCTTCTTTCAGGGGAAGCAGTGGATTCTCCTCCATTGGACAGTTTTAAGACACAGCTTGACAGGTCCAGCTCATTTCAACCATGCTATCACCTGGAAAGGTTTAACCAGATTCTCTTCCAACCTGGCATTCCCTGATTTTGTGAACGTGACACTTTTAAGAGAGCCAGTTTAAGGCTTATTTATTGTATTAGTTCACTGTATTCTGTTCCTTTATTAACAAAATCATGCAAGCAAAGAAACACTTTCAGAAGGGAGGAAAGCAAAGAACGCTGATGGCCTAATCTTGATGTCAGTACTTGGATGAAAAGGCCCGCATTCTCATAATGAAAACCAAGGGCAGTAATGGTTAACTTGCATGAAGGCTGGACAGAGGCTTAAGCCTCTTGGTTCTTCCTCTTCTTGGCTCCCTCACAGCCACTTTATCTAGACACCTACATTTTCTTCTAAGGACAGTTTCGTTCAATGCAACAATATTTAACACAGCATCTGTGTAACTTAATGGTCTTCTGAGTGTCTTCTCTGTCTCTGCATACTCTGATTACAATTGGTTTAAACATTGGTTTTAAATTGTGAAGCAAAATGGATCAAAGTCTGTGCTTTAAATTACACTGGTATGCTTACCTTCTGGTTGCTAGTTTCTGCTGCATGTAGATGCATCTAAATTCAGTCTCAGGCACTGAACAGTGTGGAAATTAAGCATGAGCTATGGATCTTTGTGGGGAATCTTGGTCCTCTGCTATATTTAATTTTTATTTGAAACAATGTGCAATAAATCTGAAATTTTCTGACCTGGGAAAAATTTCTTAGTGCATGGCATGGCTTCCAAATCTTGTCATTAGCAGGCAACCCCAAGTAATGTCAGCGCTAAAGAACACATGCATGCCTGCCTGTCTGGTCAGTCTGAGTAGTCTTGGCTAGTTGTCAGCAAGTGCTTGGTGGAATGCTCCAACTGAAATCTAGATTACAACAAACTGAAATGGCTGAACAAAATACTGCTTTTCACAGTACAAAGCCACTCAAAAATGCATGCTTGAAATAGAGCTATACTCTGTGAATAGTGGTACAAGGGCACACAGATATAATGAGGCTTAACTTCTTTAAGTTCTAAAACCTTTCTTGGAGCATTTCACAATATCCTATACTAATGTACTTTTTTCCTAAAGGAAGCCAGAACCTGGCTGTCCTTTTTATGTACCAGCTAACAGTTTAATAAAGATCTACATAGTTTAGGTGCCCATCAGCTCACAGGTTCAGTCCTGTATACTGGTTCCTGGCCAGCTTTCCTTGAAACAGTCCATATACTATTTCTGGCGCTTACATAGGTATGAACCTAGTAAGGTCACTTCAAGGTCCTGTTTCTGACTTCTGTGTTGTATTGTGTAAGCAGTTTAGCTTCGTTTTCTAACAGCTTTCTACTAATTGTCTAGGTCAGCCACAGTCACCAACAGGAACATGAGTATGAGTCAGAGGAAGGTAAACTGTAAAGGTATTTTCCCTTGTGGGAGACTTTCTGGCGATGTTTTGAGAAAAACTGCTTCCCTGTACTGTAGCCAGAAGATTCCAAACTTGTTCAAGGGTTTAATCTGAAACGTCATGTGGGCCTTTAACTTAGGGACATTGAGGTATTGCATGAGTTGATCTGTGGACCTTAAATGTTCTCAGCCCTGAGAAAATAGTGTATTGCAACAAAAATACCCTATTTTACTTCTCTGAGAGCCTCAGACTGCAGACCTGATTTCTGCAGGTATGTTCTATTCTGTCTCTTGTTGAGCTGTGATAACTCTTTGAGTCTTTAAGTCTCATTGTCAAATGATTTAACAGGGCACTGCAATTGAAACGTTTTAAAGTCTCTGTATTTGGTTTACATTTACTTCTTAGGAAAGAGATGCTTAAACATTTGCCAGTGCTTCATGCAAGTTCGTGAACTAGTCCAGGATGTGAATGAAAGCTACTTAATGCCAAGAAAGCAATTACCTGCTAATTGCTGCTCGATGAATTGTAAGAACTGCAAAAGCAACATAAAAAGCAAAAGAGCTTTCTGTGTGGCCACCTACAACTTTAGAGTACAAAATAAGTTTAATTCATGTTGAAACAATAGGGTAGGAGGTAGGAGGTGGATGTATATACAAAATGTCTGGGCTCAACCTTTTAAAATAAGCATTTAAATGGATTTTGCTGAGAAGAAATGACCAGTTATAGGAAATTCTTCTGGGAAAATTACATTCAACATACACTGCATGTGCAATTAGGGAACATATACAATAGTAACAGCCAAGTATTTCTCCTACATTCTGTATTTAAAATATGTTTGATCCTGGATTTCCTGCAAAATCCCTTGCTATGGTAAAATATCTTTCAAGTGTTGCCAGGGTGTATGCCTCAGGACATGACAGAATAAGATGGGCTGACAAAAAAGGATACAGTTCAAACAGGGGCTGAGTACTAAATAATGCAAGGGCCTTCTGGACTGTTGCCTGTGAAAGACCCACTGTTTCTACTAGGAATCTGACTCTCTGGAGGATGAGTAATGTGAATTTAGAACAGAACCAAGTATATGAGGAATTGTGCTGCTGAATGACAGCAGGAGTGTATAAAGAAAATGGAGTGTCTCCTTCCTTGCTTCTGACTAACTTTCTGTATGGATAACAGGCAGGTCTTTTGCAGTGACAGGATGGAAGGTCAGAAGAGGTGCTGATGTGTGACATCTGCTTCCTTTAGCCAGTTACAGAAAAGACTTTCAAGACAATATTTTCTAGAACTGGCAAATGAGCTACCTGATTCCTCCACTGAATTCTTCACAATTGCATGTTGCTTAAAACAGCCAACATAATTAGCAAGCAAATGGTACTTCATTATGAATAAACTTGTATAAAAAAGTTGTTATTCTGTTGGAAGTGGACTGTCTACTCCATCTGTATACTCTTGTCCAACGGGGATATGTGAGAGAGCACCATTCCCCAGAGTGAGTCTGTTTCCACAGTAGGCATAGCTGAAGGGAAGTGTGAGCTGCTTGGCTGAAAATTCCAAGACTGAGTTAGAGGAAGACTTGCAGTTAAACCAAATGGGTAATAAGGACCTCAACTGAAGGGATGTGTGGTGTCTGGTATTTTCCACATTGAAAATGTGTTTGGGAGTTCAAAGCAGGTGCTTAAGAGGAGTATGGTGCCAGACCTGTGGCTTCTTGTTGGAGTGACTGTGCCATATCGCTCAGAGGAAGCAAATAACATAACCTGGTTTTCAGAAAGGTATTTCTCATTTGGATGCATGCTAGTTTATGTTTAATGGTATCGTCTATTATCCAAGAGGCATGAGGTAGTTGAGTATCTTATTTTGTGGAGAGCTAAGTTATTGTTCATCTCAGGGACAGAGGTCCTGTTATTTGGAGGGAGACTTTTGGGCAGTGTCTTGAACTGAAAACCTAGCTGTGCTGTCATGCAACGTGTATTATCTATGTTTTTCATTTGGGCTATCCCTGGTAGTAAGATTCTTGCTTTCTCTGATTTGTCTGATGTCTTCGCTATAAATTGCAAGTTGTCTGTCTATAAAACCTCAAACCAAAATGGCAATAGTGTGGTGGAATCCTGAGCTGTAAATACTACACTAAACCAAAGAAGTGGTACAGCAATGGAAATAAAAACAATGCAGTAGGTAATTGCCTTGGTAGTAGCTATGGGAGATACAGTCAGACCCTAACATGGTGGGTAAAGCTGATTTCATTCCCATGTTAAGATAGCTTTGCTCACATTTCAGAGTGGAGTGGTGATGAAATGGAACTTTTCCTGTGTGGATTTTGTGATCTGTCTGGTGCAGGTGGAGTATGTGCTAAGTGAACATTGGTGCAGGTTGTTAGTATTTCCAGTCATGAGCAAACCAAATAACGGGACAAGCTATCAAACTTCCATGTTAAAAAGCCTCAACGATTTTCAAAATGTGGTAGTTTTGTGTACACTAAGAGGTTTTTATGCTGTGCCAAGCTAGTGACTGTAGCAGCTGTATTATTGAAAAGTAAACTTTGTAACAACTAAAAGATTCTTAAGTGGTTCAGCAAACAATAAAAACGGGATTAACTATGAAATTGGTGCATGGCCTTTCTGCAGGCCACAACACATTTTTGCTCCTGGCCTCAGGTAATAGCAGAACTAGAACCATTAGAATTTTTTTTATTATTCAGATGTTTTTAACAAGAAATTGGTCATCATCTGGGCCAGAAAGTATGCCTTTTTTTATAATGAGAAAATGGGTTTGGGTTTAAACCCCTAAGTAAAACTGCTGTTTGTCAAAGAGACTCTTTTTAAGAAAAGAACAACACATTATGTTCCAAAGTATTGATTAATATTGGAGGAAATGCATGAGAAAAACTTCCTTTCTGTTGTTTTGAACGGAAAACTATGCTAAGTGCTAAAGGCCAAAATCACCTGGGACTTCTAAATGGGGCTACTTTAAAAGAGAAAAATAAAAACACTCAACAGAAGTTGTTTTATAAATACCCACCCAACCTTTGGAAAAAAAAAAAAAAACAACAAAAAAAACCCCAATCCGAAACAAAACTGAACCCAAACACAAACGAAAAAGAACAGAGGAAGCACTACTTACATTTAAATGACAAGTTGAATGTATAGAGGCAAAAATGTTTCTAGGTCCAGAAGCAGACCTTGGGCTGGATTCAGCAGAGAAGCTACTGTTTCTGAAAATTACTGTAGATCTAGTGGTAAAGAAGTATAAGAAATAACTCAAAACTTTATCAGATGTGATCACTGGAAAGATACTACAGTGTTAAGTGACCAAGGAATACGAACAGCACCCAAATGCAGAGTTTGTTGTCTGTACTTTGCATAATACTACCAGAGAGAAGAGCTGGAATAGGTTTAGAGAGTGGAGTATGCCTGAAATAGCCTTCTAATGTGTTCAGCACAATCCTACTATGTTTTGGTAGGTGAATCCATGTTAAATTACAGTAATAGCATGTTCACAGCAGGAGAATAAAGCCAGAGTTTTGATATTTTGGTGCCTCTGGGTAGATTATGTAATGCAAAAAAAATATTCCTTCTTCTATGTATTTTACATTCTTTATTTGGAACAAAATGTAACAGAAGATGAACGTCTGTATCTGCCAGTAACTTTCATACTTAGGTGAAAAAGTCTGGACTGTGAATTGTATGATAAAGCCATTTCAAATGTTGATGCAAGAGAATGCATTTTTCAGTAAGTACAGTGTGGTATTAAACTGTATGTTGTACTTAGTAGCTATAGCAGGAGTTCTGCTCCTGCTGTTATTCAGCTTGTGCAATTACACTGGACAGAGAATGGCATGGGCATATACAGCAAAGACAACCTTCTTCAGCAAGAGAAGAAACTAATAAACCACTGAAAGTGAAGCACTGAGTCTTCACTTCAGAGGAATGCAAACTCATATCCCAAAGGATAGTATGGCAAGAAAGCTAATGACATTAGTACACAGTTAAAATTGCTCTTTTCTCACAACTGAGATGTATTCTTTCCTTACGTCTAAGAATATTCTGATGTCATTGGTTTAAAATAGATCATGGCATGAATGTTTGAAGTAATTATTACTGTCAGAAAAGTTTAAATCACTTCTTCACAATAAAAGAGCATTTAACTTATGTTGATTGCATTTTTTTCTCTGCTCCCCCCTCCTCCACTTCTGCCAATAGTGAAAACTCACAAGTTTTGGTCAATGTACGGATCTCATGGCACCAAAGGATATATGAAAAATTAAATGGAGTCTTTAAAGATTGTTTGAAGCCAAGGAACAGAAGGGAGGAATTGAGAACAGAGAGCAGATGTCTTCCCTCAAAGAGTCTGTAGATAAGCTCTGAGCCAGCTTGGTCCAAGCGTAATCGAGGGAGCTTTGAACTTTGTGTATTCTCAGTTGAGCTTAAAGTATTGGCTTTTTCCTCAGGCTGTCAGTTGTCATATTGTTAGCCAGTGCTGAAGCTGTAAGGAAACAGAAGTAGCTGCTTAATAACATTATTGATTCAAGTTGTGGTAGTAAGAGATGTTTTAAATACACTGACAAAATCAGTTGCAAAGAGGTTTAAGAAACTGTAATTAAATTTTTGGGGTTTCCAGTTTGCAGTGAGAAATGTGCTGAATATGAAAGCTATTGAGTTAGCTTTCATTTGAGTTTTACAAATTTTAAAACTGCTGACCATGTATGAGAGGAAGACTTCTGTACTTGTTAGGTTAAAGTAGTTAATCCTTTATTTAGAAAATTAAACATTGTGAACAAAGGACTAACTGTGCTTCAGCAATAGAAATGGTGTCCTTAGGTGTTTGTTAAAGGCAGAAACAAATTAATATGCCCCAGCGTTTGACATGGTTTTGAGGCATCACTGGGAACTTAGTTCTGTTTACAATCTTTTCTAATTTAAGGGAAGTCAATTTGCTTCAATTTTGCCATTATAGATTTAAGGTCAGAAGATCAGTACTGTACAAGAATACCTGTTTATAGCCCACATGCACAGAACATCTGCTGCTGGAACAACTGAGTTATTACTTAGAGTTGGAATGTTAAATCTACAGACAACTGAGGGCAGGAATAGGGGAAAGAGAAGGCAGGAAGAGATGCTGTTCTACTACACATTCTTGGCCACATCAAATAGATTGCAGTCATGAGAATGAGAAGCCTTTTCTTCCTGCATGCATTCTGCATCCTGTACATCTACAGTTGGATTATTTCCTTGAAAAATCAAAATTATACTTCAAACAGCATTTTTTTGAATAAGCAAATTAATTTTTTCAGTACAAACCACCACTATAAAATCTGGGTCGTGTTTGGAGGTGATGTGCATAATTGTAGTTGCTTTCAACTTTGAAGGCAGAAAACAGTCCAGATGAATGCTAAGTGTAATAAGCTTCGTATTTGCATCCTTTTTATCTTCTACAAAAAGGACCTCATTTCAGTACGCTCATTTATTTGCTAAAAGAAAAACAGTATTTGGAAACCTGTAGCGTGTCTTTCATGGTTGCTTAAAAAGTCTCCAGCAGTGTTTTTAGTCAACTGTAGGCCTGTGGGGAAAGCCTATCCCTCATAACCTATCTAATTTCATCATGGCTGTAATGTCCAGTCTCTGACGCTGGATATTTGCTTTGCTGCTTACTGTGTGTTGTGGTACATAACTGGAGCTCAGGAAAAACAACTTCTGTGCAATAAATGAGGGAGAGGCTCTGACCTATACACATGGTAGTTTGGAAATACCTTCATCTCTCGGTGATATCTCGCTGTATTTGAATACAACCTAAAGTACTGTATTCAGGTGATTTGTCCAATTGTGAGTTTTGCTTAGTCAAAGAAGGAAAGTGCCTATTGGTGCATGTGGTACTGAGCTTCCTGCACTTTGTCATCCTGGTGGAAAAAAAAGAACCACAGACCTGCAAAGGTATCCACAGTCAGGACCAAACCTGTGGTTTTTACTGAAGACAGGAAGCGGGTTGGTATTGGGAGAGGAAACATGGTGAAAGGAGCACAAACCTTAAATTGCCTGACATTTCCTTGGGCCACAAGTTGGTGCTCGTTTTCAGGTGTGATGCAGTATGCTAGTCTCTAAACCACATGGGAAGAAGAAGAAAAAGTCAGCCATATGAAATGAGATTATGTCTGTAATCCCCAATCTATAATGGGAAAATAGCATGAACTTTATTTAAAACAGTAACTTAAATCTTTAATATCCCTGCATTATGCACCTTTAACTTAGTTCTGGAGAGAACAAGCTTAATATATGCCCCTTGGTATTAGCCTTTAATATAAGAAGTAACAGTAGAAAGTTTATACAAATACTAAATCCAAATATTTAGCAAGTGCATATGGAACAGAACATTAGGAGCAACTGAGTATCACAGACATTACATCCTCTAAATGTGCCTTTTACTGTTAGTGCTGAAATGGGGTTGCCTGGTCCCAGTAGGAGAGGAAGGAGGTACTGATCTATTTTCCATCTCGTCTCTCTTGCCTGCTCTATGCTGTATCATTTAGGATCACTTGTAGATTTTGGTTTGTTGTAAACTTTCTTACTGTTAGGCAAATTGTTAGAATAAGATGGGCACAAATTAATTCTCCCTCAGTTTCTGCTTTATTCATGTGTAGACCAGGCATAAAGTGATTTCCCCCCCTCTCCTTTCTTTTTACTGAGGTAGTTAAAAACTGGCAGGCTAGATGAGACCATAAGCAGTGCCTATATCTGAATTTGCTTTGTTTCTGGACTGGTTTTGCACACCTTGATTTATCTTGAAGATTAAGGTTCTTCAAACACTCAGGTATCTGTGCTGAACACAGCAGAAAACAGTAATTCTAGCCTTGGCAGAAATTTGAAATAATTTCAGTAAATACAGGATAAAGATACATACTTGACAGAAAAAATGAAATAGAAAGTGGCTGATGTTAAAGACAGCATAATGCACTAAATGGATCTATTGCTGTGACCCAGTAAGGCATTTCTTCTGTCCTTACTGGTTATTAAATTAACAAAAGCCCTTCTGAACACAGAGCTACTCTGGAGGCACATCCCCTCTTCCAGCATGTGGATATATATTTAGAGACTCTAAAAATGCAAAGATAGTAGAGGTCTGAATTAACTTTGTACGTATAACAGGTTACAACACTCCAATATAAAGTGATAAAACATACCTTGGACCACACTCTTTTTAGACAGAACTGAGTGAAGACTACACCTCAGAGCTGAAGATATCATAATTTGTATGGGTTTGTTTTTTTTTTTGGTTAATCAGGTTAATATAATCTTACCAACAGGATTAATTATGTGCATTAAAAAAAAAATATTAGAATTATTATGGTGCTGCCTGGAGAGCTAATTCCTGTCTAGAAACTCAAACAGCTTGCAGTAATACTACATCAAAACTCCAATCTATCTGACAATTGAATCCAAAAGGTCATTCAGAAGTAATAAGTTTCAGGAGTAAGAGAAACAAACTGCCAAGTCAAGACCCAGCCATTTAATTTTATAGCAGCATTTCATGATATTTTGTTAGTATTCTACTTACTTCTTTAAAGGTCCCACGTGCATTCATAAACTTATAGATAATATAGGCAGGCACAAGTATCATTGAAGATAATGCTATTCCCCAGCCAATGCGGTTTGCCCAGAGAGGGAAGGTGTAGTCATCATAGGTCAGAGGTTTGAAGTTTATTATGCTGACTATCACAACAAACTAGGGAAGAAAGAAGAAGAACCATCATACTCTTGAGATTGAGATACTTAATGGAAAACTAATTTCCTGTGATCAGTTAGGCTGTCAGCCACCCTAAGGTATATTTCAACCTATCTCTACCTTGGTCCTATTCATTTTGTGCCTCTCACTGTTTAACCTGGTGAGGCTCTTGATGCATTTACTAGTATTAACAGCTCATTTTAGTTACTCTGGTCTCAGACTATTTTAAATCTTAGTAGGAAGATCCAGTGGTTGTCTGTTACTGCCTCATTGAAACTAATGTTACAGATATAAAAAAAGAGAAACTGTGTTCCACAAAAACTTCTGCAGGTTCCATTGTTTTTCCCCTCTTTATTTCTCAGAGGCAGTAAGCATCATTTAAAAGTTGTACCCATTTTTCAGTGAGAGGCTTAGCACAGACTCTAATGTCTTATATTTATTGAGGAAAGGCCATGCAGCCTTACGGCTTGAAAAACAAAATTGGGTTTTGTCTGCTGCTGTTACCCTGTCCGTTACTAGATGCAGAAAGGAAAGCACGAGAAGGAAACCCTATTTCCCTCCTGTTAAATCCATATGGTTTGTGTAATTTGGTTCTTCAGGCCTACACATTCTGTCCCACGTGGGTATGTCAAATCAGAGTATTTGGGCCTACAGTTTCAAAGACTATACAAGGAGAGTACTGGAATGGGTTAAAGGAGGCAAATGGTGCTAATCTGGTTAGAAAATACCAATTCCATAATGAGATTTCTCTTGGAATGATCTACTTAGCTTCAGATAGTATGGAGAAAAGGCAACAAGATGATACTCATAATATCAGATAGCTGACCAGCTCAAACTTACCTTTTCCTTATAGAGAATTGTTATTTATCAGTACTAATGTCTATTATGATAAGTCCCAAACAGGGGCCACTTTGCAGTAAGCACACATGGGATTGTTGAAGCAAAAACTATTTTATATCATTTTTTAAATTATCCAAAACTATGTCTTATCTCAGATAAGTGATATCCATTGTGGTTCTTTTTTTTTTTTCCTTTGATTTGCATTTACTATGCTGTGGTCTGGTGTGGCAGTTTATGTCCTTCATACCAATGGAATAAAAATGCTGGTTCTTACATCAAGTGACAAAATTTCTAGAATTTGGAGTTTTTAATTATGGTGGCTAATGTTGGACTATCTTTTTTACTTTTTTTTCATGATAGTGTTCGTCTTTATAGCTTGCACTTTTAAATCCATAAATTATACTATATTGGTCAATTTAATTTGTTTTATTTTCTTACTGTGTTGAGTAATTAACCCAAAATACAGGCTTTAAGAAAGAAATTATATTTACTTTTCCCAAATAAATCATCCCCAAAAGTGTTTGAAGGACACAGAAGTGGGGTGCTGAGGCATGTAGGTTGGTCCCAGCCTTGACAGGGTTGGGTAATGGTTGGATTTGATGATCTTAAAGGTCTTTTCCAAACAAAATAATTCTGTGATTCTAAGATTGTAATGTCCTTACTGTTTTTTTTAGAAAACTAAGTAAATATACAGCCATAATACAACTGCCCAATGTTCTCTATGCAATCTGTCATTCCTGTGGGGTTTAAAATTGATGTGTTTGCAGGTTTAGCATTTGCAGTTGGAAAAAAATCTCTGCATTGTGATGGCCAAATATGCATTACCTAGATAGCCTACCTTAAGCTATCTGAAGGTTAGAGTGACAGTCACCCCGGCAGTCACTAGCTAGCTTCCTGGAACTCTTTGTAAAATGGAAATTTTCAAGTCTCTTAATGTGCAAAACCTAAGGTGCTTGGTGCAGCATTTTATCATTCTAGTTGAGTCAGCCTGTGTGAAGGGCTGCGGAATATAGTTCCATGCAAGCTTCTTTATAGAAAAGTTTAAAAGGGCAATTAATACTTTTGGTAGGTGCTTTCTGATAAGTTGAGGCCAGAAGCTTTGATGTTAAAAAAGTAAATTGACCCAAAAGCTGTCATAAAAGTCTAGCTAGTGTACCTTTGGAACATCAATAGTGCTTTAAAAATGCACAGCTTTGAGGGTCTCCTAAAATTTTAGTGGAGTCAAATTTCCATATTATTCATCCTGACCTTTTGATTTACAAATATGCATAGGAAAAAAAATCACAATATAAAACTAGTTCAGTTCTGAATCTAACCTTTACACAAAGCCACCCAACTCACACTTTGGGATTTTTTCCCCCAGATGAAATGAAGCAGTTGTTTTTCGCACCAGGTATCTCACAAGGTGTATTTTATAAATCTCTTCAGTGTTTTATAGAGATAATAACTAAGTACAATTGTATATTGTTTTTCCCAAGGTGTTGTTCCACAATTCAGGGATCTTGGTATTCTCCAACAGAAAACAAATTCTGACTAACACAACACTTTAACCCTGAGCAGTTTATTTTCCCAACAGAATTACTTGCATTTAGTACACATAGAGGCACAGAAAGGACACTGTCCAAGTGCTCAGCATTCATTAAGAAAAGTTGGTTTATTTAAATCCTGCTGTGGGGAAGGTGACCACAGCCACAATCTGTTTCTCTTTCAGAGCTAAAGTGTGTTCTACAAAATGTATCCTGTGTGATTGAGAAGAGAAAAAAATAATACATTGGAATGTGTTCTCTTCATCCTGACAATATCTAGCATAGCAAGGGGTATAGTAGGAAATGACATACTAGCATTCTTCCCACGGCAAAATAATTATCTACACTTACCAATAAAAAAGCAGGGCTAACAAATTTCCAGCACAATCTCCAGTAGAGGCCTGGCTTGAAGCCCATCATTTGTTGGATATCTTCACTGAATCTGTCCACACCTAGAAGGGATGTGAATATCAGACTGGCATAAATCCAAACTGATAAGGTGTTGGCACAGCCCGAAACGTCTGCTTTTTCAGAAGCAGACATGAATGATTTCCCAAATCAGTAGACATGAAATAATGACAAGATGTGTCTAACATCACTGCACACGAAATTTAAATGCCCATGAGCACTTAGGGCCTGTTGCAAATAGCATTGAAAAGGGGCATTTCACAATTACCTAGGATTTAAGTTGTGAATGAGATGTTTGTGTGTTTTGTTTTTTTTTTTTGCTGTAACATAATGTCTCTGTGAGCACATTGAGGGAAAACCCAGACCCTTTGCTCACATAGACTGCTTATTGATAACGAAGTAAATTCTTACCGCTGACTATATTCCTTAGGGGCCCTGGCTCACAGAGAAGTAGTTCTCTCTGGTGCAATCTGTTGTATCAGACTAGTAGTTTGTAATTTATTATACTTGATGTGTTGAGGAAGTGTAGTTTCAATCCTGAACACCATTAGGTAAATAGCAGAAATGCCTCTTTTTTCTTTTCATGACTATTTGTTAGAGAGGTTGTATAATTTAGCATAATAATTGTTTCTCTTCATGTGAATTAGGTCACTAGGATTTATTTAGTGTATTTAATCTACAGTTTGAGTTAGTCTTTCGTGTGCAGTCCGGATGTAATGTATTTACAAGGTTTGTACATTTGAGTGTAAACTTCCCTTGGTATTATCTACAGGTGAAGAAAAGTAGCCAAAAGCATCTGCAAATGCTCTTTCAATTTAATTCTATTTGCAATGCCTTCTGTGAACTTTGAAGTGACTGAATTTCCACTGCTATGAATTCTGAGTGAAATTTATCAATGTAGAAGGTCAAAGACAAATGTTTTACTTATAGGTTTCCATGCAAACATACCCAGAGCTCAGATAGTGCTGGGTGCTCAATTTCTGCTGAAAAGAGGATTAAGTAGGCCAATTTCTCAGACTGCTTTGTCAACAGCATGCACTTTCTACACTATGTCATCAAATAACTGTTCTAATAATCAATCTGTAAAGCAGAACATAACTAAAGCTAGAGGTGATGGCACCTACAGCGCTTGTATTTTTCCTAGTATTTTCTTGAAAGCATTCACCTATTTTTTTGGTGTTAATCTGCAGGATAAACTGAAACCGTGGGCAGCTCTTAGTTACAGAAAGGAACTGCTGTACAAAACTCTAGATTACTTGCTGGTGACTTGGTGTTGAATATGGAAATGATCTCCTTGCATTTCCACTGAAGAACTAGTAAGAGATAATTAAAATTGGGTCCTGGTTAAACAAACTAATGCTGAGGAAAATTTCAGTGTAATAATGAAATAATAAAGACTGTAGCTGTCTGAGAGTGTCACCACTGCAGTTGGTTTCCTAAATGACGCAAAATATTCCTGTTCTCTATGTGCATAAAATTGTGTTGTCAAGAGGATATGCAAAAAAGGACAGAAAGAAAATGAAGAGTAGATTTGGCTATAAATGTGACTTACCCTCTTCACATGGGGACAACATTTCATGTGAGTGATGCAGAGATCAAAATTCAGGTAAAATGAAAGTCTACATGTTACTAGTACCTCTTGCACCTGCTGCCTGCTAGGACTTTGTAAGTCACTTTGTTCTGTAGGCTCAGGCAATGGCTTCAGAACTCATTTGCACAGAAGCCCTTCAGCAGGTCCTGGCCTGAGGTGAAACAGTTCAGTGGCCATAGCTGAAATAATCTGGGGACATGTTTCCAAACAGTTGTGTCATAGCTTCAACAATCATTAGTACCACTACAAGCACTAGAAGCAATCTCTGTATGTGTTGCTTTTTCCTCCTGTCTGATTTAACTAATTTGTCAGGGTTTTTTTAATATGCTTAGAATTTTATTTTAATTTGGAAGGTAAAAAATTGTAATTATGCCTTAATGTCACATATATGGTATAAGTTAATCCCCCCAAAACAAATTACTACATTGAAATAGTATAGTAGTAAGTAAAAAATATACTGAGTCAATCTTGGAAGTTGTTTGCACTTAATTCCCTTTCCCTGTGAATATTACTTAATTGTTTTTCCTCCCATATTGAATTGTACTTGTGTGGACATGCAGCATTATGAGCTCACACAGTTTGGATGGAAGTGAACAGTTGTAGTGAAATTGCTCCATTGATTCATCCTGTATTTTGGCCCTTGTCAATTACAGTAATTCATAGAGCTCTCAAAATATTCATCTTGGAGGAGATCTTGGGAGGTGTCTACTTCAGGTTCTTGCTCAAATCAAGATCAGCACAATTCAGAACACTTTCTCTTGGCTTTGTCCAGTTGAGTGTTGAAAACAAGAACTGCTTCCTAGGTGAAATTATCCTCATAATAGAAAAAATATTTTCTTCCCTTCAATTTGATCATGATTTTCTGTTTTCCCACTGTGCACCTCAGTGAAAAGCCTTGATAACTTCTTTGTAGACTTTCTTCACAGAGCATGTGCAAAATCAAACCTTTGGGTCCAAAATTTCAGTATAGATATTTAAAAAACATTATTTAAGTAAATGAAAACAGTGAGATTATGGATGAAGATGAAGATCTTTGCTGGCCCATACTCAGCTTATTCCAGTCATTCAGGGGGATTTCACAGTAAAATCTGAGTAGATTCTTTTTCCTGTAAATGAAACCTAAGAGCAGTTTGACTGTGTCTGGCTTTTCTTAGAATATTCATCAGAGCAATGGTATTAGGTCTGTAGAAACGGAGGGATGGTAACAAGCTGTCAGTCATAACTGAAATACATCTGTGCAGTAAGCCAAACTCGCTCTCCTTTATCTTACATGTACAGTTGGCCTTTGCAAGAAGAGACTTGATAGTAACTGGTCATACATAGAATTTAGACTAAATGGCCATGGTTTTGGTCTGTGCCAAAATGTCAGTGCTTGCCTTCAGGCTGGCTTAATATTTGTCTGGGTCATTAAGGCAAGTGAGGTCTATCAGAAAAAAAGATGTAGACAAGACCATGTCAGATTTAATCAGTTTAAATAGCACCTGGGGCTGTAATAAGTTCTTTATAAAGCAGCAGGTCATGCTGTAAAAACATCTGTCAGCTGCTAAGGCAAATGAATGGATATTTTCTTGGTTATGAGGAGGCAGGGAGGAGAAAAGAAAAGATGATGAAGGACATAAGTTACAACAAATAAAATTTGACCAACCTTGACTTAGTCTGTGAATGATATACAAATTCTAGCTATGGTCAAGTGCAGTAAATCCTCTTTTGATTGCAGCAGAGGATAACTTGCCCTTGCTAACTGAAGAGTATTTTAATCCCATCTGCTTCCAAGCTAAACTATGATCACCCTTCTGCATTCACCTTTTTTTTACAGGAGTTAAAAATATGTGTTTGTGAAAATTAGCAGCTCTACTATTTTGAGAGAGAACAGCATATGAGCTGCTAGCTCCATGCTGATGTTAGGTGACAGCATGAATACACTAAAGCTAAAGCTTTCTGTAGTAGATTGAACAGCTTTATACACGAACAACATTCCTTCACCACGTTGGTCCAACAGTTTTTAACTGGAAGAGAGTCTGACTAGAAGAAGATGGTGACAGAGAACAGATGGATAAATAAGTGATTGCGGGAGGTAAATGGCAGTAAGAATGATGATGTCCAGGAGCCTTCTGAATTGTACATTAACTATAAACAGTGGTTAGAAAAGATGATGAATTTCTGGGGAAGAACAGTCTTACTGGGAATCAAGGCAGCCAGTTCAATACAGACTTGAATGGGAAGGATATTTGCAGGCTGCTATGACATTGAAACATGGTAGTAATGAGAGATGTGACCTTCCAGAAAGTATGACATGAGAATTAAGAGAAAACCAAGAAAAAAACCCAGGAGCTCAAGAAACTTCAGTAACCTAGCAGCTGGCAATTTCAGATATAGGAGGTAATTTGAACTGTTGCAGTGAGGTGACTTGTAAAGGATCTAAGATAAAAAAGTGCTATTGTTTTATTTATTTATCTAAGTCCCTGGAAGTCTTGAAGACCAGGCTGGATGGGGTTCTGAGCAGCCTGATCTAGTGTGAGATGTCCCTGACCATGTCGGGGGGGTTGAAACTAGGTGATCCTTGGGATTCCTTCCAGTCCTGTCATTTCTATGATTCTATGATTTGGAGAAAATTAGATATTCTCTTTGAGGTCCTTATAATTTTACTAACTTTGCATATGAAACCCTTTCACTGTATGAAACCTGGCTTGTCATAGTTTCATGTATACAAAGTGTACTGTTTTCCCCTAAATCAACATGTTAGCTTGTCATGAGCACTTGGAATTTTAGAAAATAAAATTTGTTGGATTTTTTAAATGTTAATTTTCAGGTGCAAAACGCTTACCATAAAACCAGGAAACTCCAATTGCCTCCATTAGAACTGCAAACAATATTGAAGTCCCAGCTGCAAATGTGTCCAGTAGTGTGAGCACATAAATTCCACCCTGGTATTGAGGAGTTACAAGATGAACAAAGCCAAGTTAGGAACAGAATCACCTTAGTAATTTAGTATCTAGTTAATACGAATCTGCTTCACTTGGAACATTATCTTAACACAAGTGTCTTAATACTGAGCTGATGCTGCAGGCAGGTTCACATTTGCAACTCTTCTGAAGTGTCTTCCTTTCACGTATGCCCTCCTTTAAGTGAGAAAAAGAACCCTCAGCTTGGCATGATTAATGAATGCTCTTGGCACTCAGCATTCAGTGGAAGTTGAAGGCAGTGCCTGTTTGGGGAAATGGTCTGCAGCTTGTAGGACAGGGCCTGTCTACAGCACTTAATAAAGGTCTTCCTAAATTACTGTCAGGAATAGAGCACTAAAAGAATTTCCACAAGCTATTATCATTCAGTTTGTTCCTGAGAGTCATTCTGTAGTCCAGTGAATCGGTGTCTCCTTTTCCCAGGCTGTATCTCTCCTTCCCAGTGTTCCTGCAAAGGGAGCAGTTCCATGTTAAGTTTGTTACCAGCCCAGTATGGAAGCAGCTCTGCTGCATTTCTTTGCTTTGGTATTAGCAAGCTTTTCTCAGTGAAGGGAGCAAACTAGATCATCTTCCTTCACAGCATGTTTCTGTATTCCAGTGGTTCAGGACTGAGAACTGAAAATGCTGTTATTGAAGTCTTGTTTCATTCCTTAATTTTTTTTTCTTTTTCAGTTGCAATTTAACAACTTTTGGACTCATTTTACAAAGTGACGTGAATTTGTGTAAACTACCTCTCATTTTATTTAGTTTGGGCTTAATGAGGAATGGAAGACTATAGTATGTTTATTTGTTTCAAAATGATCCTGAATCAAGTGTTTCAGGACATTTTGTCACATGTAAACAACTGAAATGCTTTCAGTTGCAGCCGATTTTTGTTAAAGTCTTCTTTTACAACTAGGCTTTATCTGACTAGACTTGTTCTGAATGGAAGGAACTGTTTTTAACAGTGGTTTCAATAACACTTGCACTATTGAGATCTCTAGGTGCTTTTAATCTCTGCAATCTTTCTTTTTTATTTTTCTCTTCTTTTTTTTTACAAGAAGATGGTTTATGAAACAGCTGTGCATATTTACAAAAATAGAGAGGACAGTGCTTAGGCCTTGTCTAGGTTTTGAATTCTCTGGGGTCCTATATGGAAACTAAATGAACTTTGGCTGTAGTGTTCAAAAGAAAATGTTGCTTATTGAATGACATTCAAGTTCAACCTCTTGTGTTTGCTCTTACATTTGCTCTAAGTGAATTCCATCACTATGAATGGTAAATATGGTTTTGTAATGAAATGTGTTGAAGACAAACTCAAGCAGAGTAGTTTAATGCAAGGGGGCTTAATTTTATTTTGTGCACATCAGAAATGTTCTTCTTCAGCTATGCAGATCAATATATTTGGACAAGTCTGGGCAGTGTTGTGCCTTCCAGCTGGAGCGGTGATCTTAAGTCTAATCAGGTGCTATTATTTGAAAGCTAGAGGTAGGTTGTTATCTTGAACTGCTTTAGCTCACTTGAAGACGGTGGGATTGCACCCACTGACAGCTGTCCAGGTTCTTAACCACTGAGTTTCTTCTGATCACATGCTTCAAGAAGTTTTATTTCATGTGAAACTTGGAATAATAATGAAATATGTTCAGTTCTTTAGATATAACAACTGAGACAGCATGAAAATGAAAGGAAAGGTATTTAAATTGAGGTACCTATTTTTAGTGTCTAAAATGTTTTCTAGTTTGAGTAAACTACAGGAAAAATATTGATGTGTTCTTTTAGGGAAGGAGAGATTCAGCACATCTGCTTTCATAGTGGTGACCTCAAGTTTCAGTTGTTTTCTAACTCTTTTGGCATCTTTATTTACAGGGCTTTTTCATATTTTTTTTCCTCTCTTGGAAAAAAAAAGCAATCAGAGTTCTATCTAGCTTAGAACTCTGTGATTCTTATCCTTTAATTAGTTGTCAAAAGCCTCATGAAGCAAATCATTCCAGATGATGGTAGTTATAAATGAAGATTATTAGATGTGAACATCTAATAATAAGGTATGTGTGCTTTCTATGGTGGTTTTTGACTAAGAGAGAAGATCTATGTTCATGAAGGAACATTAGGAAACGATAAGGGAGAGGAGATCATTATTATAAACTGCTTTCAGAGGAAGTGAGTGCTGCTTATTTGCTCCACAGGAGACCAGCAAAATGACTAAGGATCTGGACACTTGAAATTCGTAGTTTTTCAGACTAATAAGATGTATAGCAGTAAGCACTCAGCACCTTCTTGTTTAAGTGGTTTAGGAAAAAAATCCAAAACACACGAAACCAAATCAAACCAGCAATAGCTCAGATAGCTCTTTGGAACACAGGCTTTTAGGAAATTTTTGCTGCACTTACATTGGTGATGCAGAAAAGGGCAAGTAGGAAAGTGCCAAAAGAAACACCGAAGGTGAAGAGCTTTCTATGCTGCTTCAGAATTTGGAAGTCATCTGCCAAGCCGGTGATGACAGCCTCCATTCCACCCATCTGAGAAAGGGAAGGCAAGAGGTCTGGTTAAACACTACTGACCAAAGGATATAAAGCAGCTTTTATAATTAATTCCCAACCACTGTGTGACTTCTGACATTTCAGCTGCAGATCACTGATGTACTTAGAGATAATTTAATTTGTTGTGGTAGAGAATTTAGTTGGACAACTGAACATCAAGTGCCATGCTAGTTGGCTTGATAGCCATATTCTGCACAGGCCCTTTACTGACTCATCAGGATAGTTATCAGGCATTGCCTTGGGAAAAATAATACATATCTTAAAATAGTTTGGGGAAAAAGCTGTTAGTTTAACAAACTTCTTAAAAGATTGTAATATGATTTCAGATACAACAAGCAGATGGGGAATATATACTGAACAAAGATTCTGTTGAACTGTCAGTTAACCAAATGCAGTTTGGCAAACATCATTACAGACCCAGGAGAACCACTACATGGGAAGCTTGATGGAAAGAATTTTACTTTGTTTTCTAGCAATTAACGCTGAAAGTTAGCCATTATTTTGCAACAAAGGAAAGTTAGTTTCCAGGTCTTCATGGAAATTGCCTGATTATGTGGGTGGTTATGAATTTCAGTTTCTTTCCACCAATAAAAGCATTCTGCCTCCTCCACCAAGAAGCTGTGAAAATGAATCCTAGTATCCCCTCATAATAAATAAATTTATTTATTATTTTGGGGAGGCTGGATTTTGTGCTTTTTCTGATGCTGAATGATCATGGCAAGGCCTGGAGTCTTTGGTGTTGGTTAGCAGGTACTGATATAGCCTGTCTTTTCCCTGCAAACAATTGATGAAACCTATGTCTCTGGTTGAAACCAGCATCAGAGAGTTATCTCCCAAGAATTGATTCCTGTCTAAAGCCTAGTTGTTGTAGGCAGTACATTTCTTTATTAAGGTAACTGATGTTCACAAGTAAAATGTACCCAGAACTTAGTGCAGGCTTTTATTTTCTAATGTCTAAGGCAGGCATCAGTGAGTGACCTTCAGGTAAAATGGATTAATATTTGACATTCCCGGAAGTTATTACTGTGTTGGCACTTCAAGATCTTGAAGAAGGTGGAAATGAAAAGAGGCAGCTTGTCTTATTTTGGCAAAGGACTGCTTCTTAATGTGTTATGATTTACACTCCTTTTTAATCTCCTATGCCATGCTAGATATCTACTCCAAAAACTGTTTGCAAACATTTGTTCCATTTTCTGTCCTTTTCATTGCTGCTTACCCAAACTTGCATGATCAGATTTCTTTTAGCTTAAACATTTTGATGGTTACATTTTTATACAGATGTCTGTATTTCTGTGCCAGTGCAGACTTATAAGCATGAATAAATATATTCCTGTAAAATTATTCCCCTTTAGCTTTAGGGTTGTTTGATATTTTAGACTTAAAAATTTACATTTTCCTTTCAGGGCATAATCAGACAAATGTTGGAGAAGAGTTGAAAAGACCATCATAAAAACCACTGTATGACCCGAGTTTTCATGGGTAAGTGATGAAAAATTCTACACAGATTATTTCTTTATATTGCCTTAAATGTTCTGCTGGTGGAAAGTTAACTCCTTTGGATCTAAACATTTCAGAGCCTGTGTTTTCTTCTTAATTATGCCCAGTTCCTCGTGGTCATTCATGTCCTTCCACTGTGCCAAACCTTTCCTTGCCATCCTTCACGTTTGCTTACATTTGAAAAATGACCAGGTTACAAACCCAGATGTAATTTTGCCTCAAACTTTTGAATAAGAATCCAGATCTTGGTGTCTAAAGACAAACTTAGTTGAACTTGTGCTGTAATCAAAAAATCCAGGCACTTTGAAAACATTTGGACCTGAATGTGACATTTACAGATCAGATCTCTCTCCACAAGGTATAATTCAGGTATGCGCCAGTGATTATCAAAGCTTCCTGCTGCAAACTCGTTTTTCTTTGCTTTGTTGACCCCCATGTCAATTCATTGTCTCTTTCTTGTTCTTTAAAATGATTGAAGTTTTCTGAAGTTGTAAGCAATGGAAATGCTGCGTTTTACCACTTCCAGCAAGAAATTCCTAGATCAGCTTTGTGCATTGAGAATGACAAAAGATAATTCTGTGCTTTAGAGTAGTAGGAAACCCCAACACTTCTGAAAATAATGAATGTTTGTTTGTGGCTTTCTGTCCCTTAAAGACTTTTTCCCAGAAATTAATCAACCTTTAAGGGTAAATATAAGAGGATGTTTCGGTACCTCTTTGACAGGAACGAAGCCTTACAAGAGTTGTCAGGACATTTTGTGATATTTCCTGGTTTGATGTGTCTGTGATCCTGAATATCATGGTACAGTAAAAGTTGTCGAAGTAAAATGAAACCACTATGGAAATACTCAGGTGTGAGTTTTAGATTGTGTGTGGTAGGTGTGAGATTTAGATTTGCAAGTATCATTGCTTACAGGAAAATATTAGATTGCCTTCAGTCTTTGTTTGCCTTGAGCAGATTAATGAATTTAGCACTTGTACAATTATGTTCTAGAAACTACTCTACTTAAAGTCTTGGTATGGATTATATTTAGAATTCCAAAACCTTACTGCAGGTTGGTAGTAATAATAGTTCATAGCACTAATGTTGCATCATATCTTTAAATATTAATTGTTAGTGAAGAGCCCCTCTGTCAAGTAAAAATGTAGCAGTGAATAATTATTTGTGGGCTTGTAAAAGATAGGATCTTTTCCTGGGCCTCTTAAATATTGTGAGTCTTTAAATATAGTGCCATGGGTAATACTATTGGTATGTTGGCTGTGATAGTGAAAACAGGTTTAGGGAATGTAGAGAATGTTTATTTGAAGTATAATAAATCCTCTGCTTAAGGTTGATACCTGTCCAGTTTCAGAATGTAAGTGAAGGAAAAATATCAAGGCTAAAAGAAAAAAGTACTCACAGAACTATCAATACCAAGAGTAAGGAGCATGATGAAGAATACCACAGCCCAAAATGTAGATCCTGAAAGAGTTGAAATTGCCTCTGGATACAGGATGAAAACTAAACCAGCTCCTGAAATAGAAAAGTATTAATAAATGATGTTTCTTAGCTTCACAAAAGTGTTGAGTAAGTTGTAGCTAAACTGTTACATCAGCCCACCTCATAATGAGTAGCTGTCCAAACAAAACGTGCATTACACCAACAATATATCCCAAATGCTTTAATAAGTTACTGATTACAGTTTTGTATTTAAAAAAAATTAAAAAAAGAGAGAAATCTATTCCATTGTTTCCCCACTTGTAATAATGTTTTAGCAGATTCACAACCTTACCAGCTGTTTTTCAGTGATGTAGTTGCAAAGAAACCATGGTGGATATGGGATCCAGTGTTCTGCAGGAGAACTCTCAGATATGGTGAGAGCTCAAATAATGAGTGACTTGTTACCAGTGAAAGGACTCTACAACAATCTTGCCAAAACCATCTAAACTAATAATCTGTCACTAAACAGCAATACTTTCACAAGATACTGTATAGTGGTAAATGCCTGTTGAAGAGGCTAAACTTGTGAGGGGCAAAATCATGGGGAGCCTCAATCCAGTAGAGGTGAGGTGCATCAATACAGTTCAGAGTGGAATTTATGCACAGAGTTCTAATTCCAAGCGAGTTAATTCAAGTAATTTCTATGAGATATTCACATGCTTGTTTGCAAACATATTTGTAAAGAAATGGTGGACAAAAAGGGATAAACCTCATATAAAATGAACTTCCTACCTTCAGTAGCTACATCCTCGATTTTAACTTTGTGCTCATGAGCCATGTAGCCCAATATGGAGAAAATTGCAAATCCTGAGATGAAGCTTGTGACACAGTTAATGGTACTAGTCAGCAAAGCATCCCTAATGATGGAGAGAAAAACAGCCCAGTGAAGAAAATAAATGAACACTTCAAGAACTAGATGGGGATTTTCTTATAGCAACAGGAAGTAACTTGTGAAAATGCTGAATGTGTGATTATCCTGATGATCAAAAGCTCAGGTCAGCATACTGTGCAAGGAAATGACCTACTTCCATTTGCTGTTTTAAGACTGAGTTCTATTAAAAAAAATCCACAAAGCTATATCAAATATTGTTATTGAAGAGCAACATCATTATCCTAGCAAGTGGCTCTAACATAGCAAGAGTGTCCTGAAGTGACAGAGGCTTCCCTGTTCATCTTCTACTATTCATCTGTTGATGTGAACAGATAATAGAGGGAGCTGCTCTGAGATTAATGCGAAACTACTTGCTGGAGATGATAAATATTATTTATGAAGACTGCTATGGCAGGATTCTCAAATCTGATAATATTATCTGCAGAAAATAATCAGCACCTTAAAGTTGCTCAGGATTAAGTACAAAGCCTTCTGAAGTCATCCAAAGTAATTTTGGCTTTCCATCTGTAAAGCAGTTCAAATCTATATATTTTCTTGTACCTTTTCACTTTAACTCCCCCCCCCCCACACTTCAGTTCACAATGTATTTATAATACATGTTCTTTCTGAATTTATGTTTCATGGGAAAATTAAAGTGATGCTTGTTTTCATTCCAGAATGGAATGTTAACAAAACTTGAGCAGCTCTGGTTGAATTTCCATGGCGGTGATTCAGCAAAACACTTGCAAACTGACTTGATTTAAAGTGCATTCCTAAATTGGAGCTCAACATAAAATATCAGAAATGTTATCCTAAAGCACAGAAACACTTTTGGAAACTGGAATCCTTCTGCTTTTCTTTCCTGGACCAATAAGATTTCATCCTGTGTTCACCGTTGCACTTAATGGTACTTTTGTAAGGCAAACACAAGCACAGTTTACACAGCTGTCTAAAGTCCAAACCTAATCCCATTCTGTTTTTCTGTACAGCAGATATCTTGGCAGATTCCTGTTACTAAAACTTCAGTAGGAAAGACAGCGTTTCAAGATTTGGGTTGGTTGCTATGTTTACAGGAGACTGACCATCATTAATAAATGACTGAAGATAATGAGATAGCTTAGTTCTCAATCCAGCTGCATTAAAATGGTAGCGTTCTGAAGCAGTGATGAAAGAATAGGCTATCTTACCTGTAACAGTTGTTGTCAAACTTATTGTAACTGGCAAATGCAATTAAAACGCCAAACCCGGCTCCTAAGGAATAAAATATCTGAGTAGCTGCATCGATCCACACCTGTGTAATGACACCAACAGTATCAGTGTCAGTTCAGTCCAAAAGATACATGCAAGAAGTGTACAGAACACATGGCTTTTGAAATAGGAATATCATTGATGCTTATGGGAGTAGAAGTGCTTCTCAGGCCCCATGAGGCATCACAGGTAGCGCAGTCATGGTCTGGAATGGCTTAACTTGCAATCCTAAGGGCCAAAGCAATGGGCAAGTTCTTCATGCACACACTGCTCCAACAGTGGAGTGTACCACTGGAGTGTGTACTTCTGAGCATTTACTGAGTACCGAAATGATTACATGATGTTTCTCCTGGGTGACTGAAATACACTTGCAATAGTTTTTGTTCCAAGTTAGTTTGGAATGTACAACTAGAAACCCAAAAATAGCTAATGGGTCAAGAGTAATGGGACATTTTCTTTCCCATAAGACAGCTTTCTTCATGGAATTGGTAGTGCACTTTATATGATGCTTTCTTGTTTCCAAAGTTGAAGAATGACTGGCATGCTGTGAACAGACCTATGCAGGTCTTCTGTCACCTTCCACACAGGAATTATTCCTGTGATAGTCACTAAGTGTAAGTTTAGATGCAGTTTGATCTTTTCAAGGCTTATTCACTAGGGAACACGTTTTTAGTACTGTAACATTTTCTAAGTGACACTTCAGCCAAACATCCACTCACTCAAGATATGCAGACAGCACTCAGAACCAGTGCCACAGTGCTGGTCTCTTCAGTCAGAAGCCTGAAAATAGCCTGCCTTGGCTAGTGAGGGTTTCACTTACACAGTTGTTAAACAGAGATACTCAAACATCTTCAACAAGGGTAATGAAACCAATTGAGTGAATAACACTCAACATTTCTCAAAAAGTGGCCTTCAATGTTAAATCTGCCATGTGCTCGAGACTATGAAAAGCTCTTAATCTCCTTCCATCTCTACAAGTCTGATGCAGTAGCTTTCTAGCAGATCTAAGCTTATGAGCTCTGTCTGTATTGGGATTCTAATGCTAAGCTTTTGCATTTGGCCCAGTGGAAAAAGAGAGAATGCTGTATGAACACATTTATGCTAGTGAGCTCTTTTTTTTTTTTTTTTTCTGAATGTAACTGGTTGGTGGTTTCAGATACTGCCTGCTAAGGGCTGTAAACCACTGCATTCTGGATTTGTGGGGAAACTTAATTTTGTGAACCATCAAGAGTTAGTTACTTGAAAGATAGTACAAGGAGCAACCTCTGATGTGTTTATTGCAAACCAGTAGATGATGGGCATAATTTTTACTTGACTTGCAATTCATACAGGGCTTTTCAGTATCAATAGTAAAACCATCCCATAAAATTAATATCTTGCTCATTCCTTTTATATACCATATTATGTCATAATCTTCTATTTCAGAACAAAGATTGAGATTAAGTGGGGTTGTGCTCTCTGGAGAGTGTTTCTGTGGATGAGTGTGCAGAAGGAGGGATGCAAGGACTTCCATGTTTTTTCTTGGATTTTATAACATCTTGTAATTTGTGTCATTAATGAAGAACCTGACATTTTTTTAGACTATTTTTTTCTTAAAATGTAGCTAAATCTCCATGCTGCTACCATAAGATGATTTTAATGCTTCTCTATATCTCCTGTGTCTTGCTAGTGGATCTTGTACTTCTCTTTTCTCACTATCTGAGCACTGTTAAACATATGCTGAATTCCTCTTGATTAAAATAAGAGGCTAGTACCTGCTGCCTACCAAAGGGGTTATACATGTGCTTAAGTATCTGTTGAGTAAGTCTTGGGTCATAATAATTATGATTAGGAGACCCAATTGAGATGATCAAGATGAAGAGGAAAATAAAAATTCCTTTGGAAGTAAGACTAACTGCAAAACATTGTCTGTATTACAACAAAGCAGGACGTGAGAGCGGGGCTGGTTGTTCTGCAGTTTCTTTCCTTGTTCTCTGGTCACTTCAGCTGAACGGTTTGATTGATGCATGGGCTGATGCATTTTATGGTACATGCATTGAAGATGAAAAAATAGAACCACTTTACAAGAGGTAGTCATCAGTCTTTCCAGCTTTATTGATAGTTGTTTATGCCATTATAAATTTTGTGTATCTTCTTTCTTGTGCACGTGAGTTTAAAGAATTACTGTTCTTTGTGGAGAGGAAACATTTTTGCACACCTCCAGGTGGTATGCAATCTTAAGGAAACTTGTGAAGGTGTGTGAAAGAGTATCTTCCTCACATCTGATCCAACTCTGTATTTAACACTGATACTTTAGCAGAACAGAAGAGAAGCTGCTGTTTCACACAGATGTTTCATGTATCCATTTGTACAGTTGGGATGAATATTGTGGCTTTGTAGCTCCTGGACTTTCAGCAAGTAACATAGGTAGACATTGGTCTGGTTAAGAGATCCCCAAGTGAGTAACTTTGTCTCCTTTCTAAAGAAATACCCTGTGAATTCAAAACTGAAAACAGGTGTCTCAGGGCTTGCTAGCTGCTGTGCAGTATGAGGTAGGCCTTGACAGTGATCAGGATGCTTTGAGGTTTTTTTAGAGCAGTAGCAGGGCCCTCTGTTGGTCATTACTGTTTGTAACTTATTCATTTGTTACATTTGGTATTTGTGGGGAGAAGAGTCATAAATCAGAAGAGTACAGGGATGCATTGATGTGGAACTGAAGGAGTCTATTCTTTGAAGCCTGAAGACAAAGATTAAACACAAGCTTATTGCAGGAGCAATAAGTATCCCAGCCTCTGAACAGGAGAAAGCCTGATGTGACATAACAGTCTGTGCAACTTCTTAAAATTCTTCTTGAGTCTTTTATTATTTTAGAGCAACTCTTTTGTTGTTGTTGTCTGAAAAATGTAGTCTTAGAAACATAACTTTAGGCTCAACCAAATAGCACCTGCAGAAATATTAAGCCAAGGACCAGTGCACAATATCCTTCCAAAAGCAGAAAACAGCTATGGAGGCCTAGGTTCTGAGCTGATGCAAGTTGGCACAGCTCCACAGACATCTGCTTGTAAGTCACAAACAGTAATGACCAACAGAGGGCCCTGCCACTGCTCTTCCAAAAACCCTTGGAGCATCCTCATTACTGTCAACAACAATTTGTGATTTTTTTTCCCCCAAACAACACTTAACATCCATAAGAAGAAATTAAGCACCTCCTTTGTTCACTCTTGTGTCCTTGTATTCATAGCTGTGCACAAAAGTGATCTACTGAGGTGGCTTTTTGATGACAAACTTGGATGGAAGTCCCATATCTGAAGTTTAGGTTGTTGATTCCAAAATAGTGTGAAATGGAGTTTGACTTCTGGTGGTAACTTCTGTTGTTGAAGTTTCAAAAAAAACCAAAAGAACACTGCAAAATCTCCACCTGCCAAATTTGTAATGTTACAAACCTAAGAAAGGATCATTTTGCTAGAGTCTGTATTCCAACAGTCAAGATCTTTTTAATAATTCAGGAAATTCAAGGTAGCATGCATCGAAAATATGTAGTACGACTGTGTCCAGACGACAGGCATCTCTGAAAGCTGCAAATATTCAAGATAATTCATTTCTTTGTAGTAGAATGGTTATTTTTTTTTTTTACTTTTGAGTTTTGTAACCATTTGAGTGGCCTTGTGACCCATCCACAGAGATACCATTAT
Source organism: Tricholaema leucomelas (assembly GCA_013400475.1). Classification (NCBI taxonomy): domain Eukaryota; kingdom Metazoa; phylum Chordata; class Aves; order Piciformes; family Lybiidae; genus Tricholaema lacrymosa; species Tricholaema leucomelas. Next base: position 1,278,248 of record WAAF01019521.1, read on the forward strand.
CTTATCAATTATTTATGGTATTTTTCAAATACCACAGTGCTAAGATCTCTCTTGCATCGCCACATCATTGTTCTTTGTAGGTCTGAAATGCCGATAATTCGATGAAGTCGTGACTATACTTGCAGGTCTTGCTTTTAGAATGGATAAAGTAATTGTTAGTTCCAAGATAACTCCACAAATGGAGTTGCTTTGGAGATATTTAATGATATATTTAATAATAACATCTTGCAACACTGTGAAATGACACTGCAGTGTACATTCTTTTCAATATTGGCATAACACTGTACTACTGAAAACCTCGTGCATATGAAAGACCATTATTTGATTAGGTGAGATAGTCCTGACTTAGCAGATTTAGCAAGGTTTTCATAGGCCAGGTCTTCTATTCACTGGGTTAATTTCTGTGACAGAACAGTTTGGGTTCAGGCTGAGATAGTCCTATTACAGTGTTGGAAAGTTAGATGATCAGGGCAGTGGGCTAGTGCTTATGCAGAAACAGAAGTGTGGCTCTGATGTTCAGTTTTAATAACAAACCCAAGAGGCTTAATAATAACAAGGGAATGAGAGCAGAAGAGTACACTTACTGTGGCTTCTTTTAATCTTCTGAAATCTATGTGCAGGTATGCGTTTATTCCATTGTATGCACCAGGCAGGGTTATTCCATGTATTAACAAGACAAATAATACAACATAAGGCAAAGTGGCTGTTATCCAAACAACCTGCAGACAACAGAGATCCCCACGGTTAATCAACTGTTACAGATGATTTTAGAATGTGTGAAAAATACAGCTAGCCCTCTCTTGATTTTGTCCATTCAGTTCAGTGGAGAAACTCTACAGGACGTTTTGGAGAAAATCAGGAGTCTTTATGTACATATGCTTACAGGTACAAGACAGTTTTGACTAACAGAAGAGTGCTTAGAAATGACAGTTGTGTGTTAGACCACTGATTAGCTGTTAAACTATGTATTACTTACTAAACAAGTGCACTCATTGCCTGATATTAGATGATACTTTGGAAAGGTACAAAAAGCTCTCAGATGTGTCCAACCCTGGAACGTCTGTTGAGATGTTTTCTGAGGGATGTCTAAGTAATTTCCAATGACTTTCATCAGATATGTTTCTTGTCATGGCATTTTATATCTAAACCCAAAACATTTTAGACCATTGAAACCTTAGTACATTTGGCTAAGAACAGGAAGCACATTCAAGGCAACTTACAGTCTTTCAAAATACTTTCTGGATGAGGCTGCTAAGGTTGAACACTATATAGTAATAAAACTTCCAATTGGAACATCACAAGAGGAAAGCTTGTAAATGAAGTAAAGGGAATGTGTGTTTGCACTGTATGTATCTGGAGGCCTTTCACATGATTTGGTCCCTGAGGATCCCTCAGAAGCAGTGATTTAGTCTCTTGCTTTCTCAAATTAGGAGGCTTAAAGGAAGCAAAGAATGTAGTTGAGATAGAAGGACAATATTAGCTCTACCTTTCCTGAAGTCTTCACACCTTTCCACAGACTAAAGAAAAGAATGATTACCACCACCAAGAGGCAGAGAGAAAGTTGCCAGCGAGGCAAGCCAAGGTCGTGGATTCCACGGCTTTCGTGCAGGTGTAGAACTCCTCGCCTACATACCAGATACAAGGAAACAAAGTATAGTTACCGTCGTGAAAAGGCTTTTCCATCTGTTACCCTGTGGGCAGCAGAAATGGATGCTCTGCTGTAGTAGTTACATTGCTGACACTACTAGTAGTTGGTGAAATCTGTTCCGTGAAATCATATATCTTGCTTCTTCCCACAGCACCTTTATGGTCTCCCTGGCCCATCAGTGTCTGTTTAGCACCACAGTGCCACAGTGACAGCATTCTCTCCTTCAGTGGAAGAGTTTGGGGATTTTGGAGGTGCTGTTCAGATTGCAAAAATGTTATCAGCTTGTCAGCAAGTTACTGTGCTAACTAACAAATGCCTTTATTTAGTTAACATATCAAGTACTTCCAAGAATTTTGAAGTATGTCTAAGGAGTCACTTCTTAAGGATCAGCTCCAAATGGATTGAATTACCTACAAATTGACTAAGATATAAATAGCTATAGTCCTGGTCTCCTGTGCGCCATCCCCTGTTCTGGTAGTTTTTAATGATTTAAAACTTAATGCAAATTGTAGATGGAAGATGCTAAAAGGACTGTCAGTGTACAGTGTGCAATCTATAGAAATTAAATTGCATACTCAATTTAGAAGGCAATTTGAAGCATGATAATTGTGCCCAATTAAAAGGCTCTCCTACCTGCATCTTCTGTGCTATATATTTGGACAACCGCAGTTCAGCTGTCATTGCTGCCAGTTCCCTTCAGAGGATGAAATGGATTGGTTCATTTCTCTGTGAAAGCTCAGGCTATCTGCATTAAGTAGTAGTGGATAGAATTATTTTTGCAGTTTTTCTATGCTTCAGGTGTTTTTGCTTCAGGTACAGCTCTGCTTAAATTCAGCTGTTCTGTTTCTATGACATTTTGTGTCCACAGTGCCACAATGGGTGTATCTACAGCTGTTTGAGACAGTTTGTGGTACGAGCCCTGCAGACCTGAGCTGGCTCCATGCAGTTGTAACACCAGTGTCTCCTTGCTGTGAGGTAGCACAGTGACTTTAAGTCAGCCCAGTTCATCAGGGTTAGCCTGGCTCACACCTAGCTCTGACATACATATAACTGCTGTCTGAGCTGCTTGGGTGTCTTTGGGCTCTTCACAAAGTGCTTCACAAAGTGCTTCAGGTGTGGTGTCACTGCATTGCATAAGGATAGCCTGGCTCCAAGAGAATGCTGTCCCACAGCCAAGAGCACAGGAGCATGGATAGTGCTGAGCTAGCTGAGGTGCATTGCAACGTTCCCTATCCTAAATGCTGAGGGTGCTTCATAGAGATGTCAGGGACTCTGCCGCAGCCAACTTGGATTCAACTGAACATGCTCACTCCAGGTTTGTTGGATGCTGCATTGTCTTTTGCCAAGATCTTTGTGGTTTGGATTTTTTTGTTAAGATATTTCAGCTCCCTCTTGTGTTGGAGAATGGACTTCAAAATAGGCTTTGGGAATCACTCATAGAAGGGTAATTTACCAGTGGCACCCTGGCTGGCCTGTAATGAATGATTATTTGTACTGAGTACTGTACTGTATTTCTTTTTGAGCCATGATAATCCTGAAATTATGTGTGGCCACTAGGACTAAATCTTTCATTCACTGAGGATCTTTTAACTCAACTCATTGAAGTTGTATAATTCTCCCATTAACTTAGTAATTCTGACCTCCCCTGCTGTTTGTGCCACATTTCAGCACATTCAAGTCTGCACTGCACTCTTAAAAAATAGATTTTTTTTTTCCAAATCTGTTTCTAAACCTCTTATAATGAGATTTGCAATTATAGGTCTAATGAATAAAGAACTTGTGAAAAATGTTTGTTTGAAGATACATGGCAAAGTACTTAGAGCACTCTCCACTGCCCCAGCCCTTAGTCAGCAAGTTACACAGTCCAGCGTTCTCAGTGGGCCATGTGCTGCCCTAAACAGGAGGATTACAAAAGAGGACCCTCCTGCCTCTCCGAAGAAGCTGCTGAGCTCTCAACAGTTTTACCGGTTTCAGAAGAGCTGAATTGAAAGACACAAAGTTGCCAGAAGAAAATCAACCACAGGAATAGGTCCCTGTTCCAGAACCTGAGGCTGACACATTGAAATGAACGCTCACTTTGTGGTTTGACATGCTTTATATTGCTGGGTCCTTTACACGATGAGGTAAATTCTTCGAAGTGATAGTTTTGATGAGCAAACACTTTCTCTGAAGGAAGCAGCACACAAAACACTAGTGGTGATACTGTGTCAGTACAGTGCTATAGAGAATACTTGATGAGAAACAGGTGAATATGAGTACATGGGTGTTTAGGTGTATATGACATCTTCACTGACTTTGCCACAACCAGCAGTGCAGGGGAAGATGTTCCCCAGAGAAAGGCTATGCTTCTGATTACTAGGAGTTAAAATGCAGGGCAATAGAAGGAGAGGTGCTGCGGAGCTGACCTCAGTGGCTGTAGCTACTGCCCAAAGCCTAGTCCCATTATCCAGCTACACAAGATTCTGGATGTAAAATTAAGCAGTTAGAATTCCTCCTACAAGTTAGTACAGTGCAAGCCAGTTGCATAATGTGCAACTCCTGACATTTGCAGTATCTCATAAACTCCCTCTGCTACTTTTAAGTTGGCAAAGTCATTCTTCCAATCTTTGGGACTGGCTACACAAGGACATATTGTAGTTTAAGAATCATTTCCATAAAGCTCTCCAAAGGCCAGGAACATTTGTACGTACTTACATGGTTTGCATCTACCGTGCTTGCATTTAATTTCTCTTTGTGTAAGGAAGTAAATAGTCAACAAATGTGAAAACGTGAGCATACCTGAATAGTAAATTTCAAAGCTGCACAAGCAGGCATTTATGGAATAGCTGGTTTTGTTTTGTGCAGCTGTTACTGTGGTCTCTGAAGAAAAACAGATGACTGCTGTGCAACTTCATACTTGTCAGAAACATCTGACAACACAAGTGGAAAAGTAAATACAGAGTGTGTAAGGATGCAAATGTATTAGTCTTGGATTACAGATGTGTGAACACTTCGTAGCTATGCCTGTGCAGTTAACATGGAATTGAAACCTAAAGCAGCTTGCTCATTGCCATTTCAGTCATGTGGCCATAAATTGCCCACATGAAGTATTTACTAATGTGCCTGATTCTAAGCCTGTTGAAATTGGAGGGGTTGTTCTGTTATGTTCAAGGGATTTTGTAGGGGTGAAGGTAAAGAACTTGGCATGAGTTGTTAATCTTTGACTGTGTGATCACTATGAAGGATACACAGATGACTGCTATGCGATTTCAGATCTGTCAGAAACATCTGAAAGCCTCTCTTTCAATTAAGATGTGAAAGGTGAGTAAGTCTAGATGTCAGGAAAGGTTCTTAATTCTTAACAGCTGTATATAGGGCTAATAGGGTATGGATGTTGTATGAGGAAACACCTTAAAGAAGCTTCAGATGTATTCAGTGGAGGTTTGTTGTCCAGCAGAGTGGTGTGCATTTGGGAACTGCTGATCATTCTTAGCACAAGCATAGAGTTTTTTTCTTACTCGATATGATTAGCAGAATATAAGGCTATCCACTCTCATTAGTTCTTGTTACCTGATTCCATTTTTATAAGCATTTATGGGTACCTACTTATGTGCTCTTTTGCAGTGGTGTTTTCTCTCTTTTGTGAGGTTGCTTCACAGTTTTATAGGATAGGTTTCTGCATCGTCCTTTGGAACACATAGTGTGAATCAATCCATTTGGTGTGATACTGAACTATGTAGACCCTTTGGCCTGTGGTGGTATTTTTGGTGAAGACTTGCACTCCAAAGCACAAGTCTGTTAATCTACAGGAGAGGTCTTTGCTATATAGAGGGAGTTTTTTCCCAGGATATTCTTGGTTCACACAGGTTTTGTAAATTTATGTTTATAAATATAATAGATGTAGACTGCTGTGACTGAATGTGCCTTTATTCCTTGCTAGGTAGCTTTGTTCAGTTACTTATAGCTGGGCAGACTTCTGAATTCAGTGCATTTCCCTTACTGAATCTGAGAATTTCGCTGTAAAAATGTCTGTTCTTTCCTATGCAGAAGGAAAGACTGCACACCTGAGAACAAGCTCGATAGAGGAAAAGATGGCCATAGCTCAGTACATTTGTTGACAATTTCACTGTTTTATTTAACAATAGCCAGGATTTTTTCCTACAACAGATGATGATGTTATACAGGCACAGTGCCTCACAAGAAGAATAGGGCTTTTGTTCCTCCAAACTGGTATTTTTTAATTGTCAGTGCAAATGAAAGCAAGATGGCAACAAACTTTTCCCAGATGCAGGAATGAAGAGAACAAATATAAAATCTCCCTGTATTCAGAGAAAGTATTGAAATGTGAGTGATACAGAGTACATGGGGGAAGCTTTTTTTCAGTGACACACTGGTGTTCTTTCAAAAAAAAAAATTATGATGACTTATTTTAACAACACTGAAAGGATAGGAGGTCCTTTACATTTTGTGTGTTTAACTCCAAACCACTGAGGAGAGATGTCATTCAAGTAATGTATGTCTCCAAGGAAATGTGAAGGTGACATTTGATTGCTAACTGGATTTCTCTTTTGACTGACTATTACTAGCAGAAGGGCATCTGTTGTTATCAGATATTGGAGTACTTGCTTTGCAAAGTTTGCAGTGTACAAATACTTAATAATCGACTTTAACCATCTCTAATGAAGTACTTTAGAACTCCCATTCCTTCTGTTGTAACTCTCCGGTTGACATCAGTAACACCTTTGCCTGAATTAAACCTGAATGACTGAAATCAGACTTAGACTTTCTAGAGTGTTTCATTCTACTAAGTGTAGAACTATTTCAGCCTGACTTAATTGCCCAACTCTTAGAGCTTGAAAACAAGCCAAATGTTTGTTAAAAGTCTGTCTGTCACTGCCTTGGCATCGAAACTGCGGTTTGAAATGATTTCTTCCAAGTCTGAGGCTTAGAGGTTTCTCCCTGTTTTCCTTCCTTGCCAAATGAAAGATTTGGCCAAGATTCCTAGCAAGTTTTTCCTTCTCTCACTCAAATGGTAAATGGTGAGAATCAGCATGTTACTGTTGAAATTAGAGGTGCCTTTCTTGAAGTATTAGATGAACTATCACATATACAATACTCCCACTGCTTCCTACAGTTTCTTGCTGTGATAGTGGAGATACAGTCAGCTCTGGCAGCTGCATGGTTTTAGTAAATAACCTAAACACAGTCAGCTTTGTGTGAGGAAATCAAATCCCAGGGAAAAGCATCTCCTTTTCTGAAGGGTAACCACACATCTTTTGCTTTTGGTCTTCTTTGGAAGTACTTCTTTTTGTTTTCCAACTGCAGAATAGATGTTTGGTCTTGTCTCCCTGCTCACCAGAATGCAAAAGTTTGCATATATTTTCCATGTAAATATACAACCTAGAGAATCTGTACCACTTTCTATGTAGTCTTGAGACAGAAGACATAAGTGCTTATGTGCATTTAGCATCCTTAAGGAATTTTCCATACACTGCAGTGCATCCCAGTAACATAAAGCCACAAGTTCTTGTTACACTAACTACAGTAATTAAAAGCACAGCTCCAGATATGCCAAATTAGATGGTCTCCCATATGCCTTGGTAGTACTGAGAAGAATAATAGAACTTATTGTTACATCCATTGGCAAAATCACTTACATTCTGTGATATTCCTACAGTGGGCAGCAGCACTATTGCTGTTTGAAATCTCTCTTTAAATATTGCTAATTATCATGCCTTGTGTGTAGAGGCTGGGCTTGCATAACTGTCCCATTGAAGTTTGAATGAAAAGTTTGATTTCCGTCTGGTATAGAAGTAGCTGCTCTATTTCCTCGTTTCTCTGTATACCTGATCAAAGCTCAGAATAAGAAATCTGCCATACTACTGCCCCCTAAGTAATGATTTTTGTTATTACTAATACCTTGCAGCACTGAATAGGACTGGAAACCTTAAAGAACCCATAATCGTAGAATTTGGAAACCTGTCTTTGTGATGTTGTCGCTTAAACTATTCCCTATCCGCAATGTTCCTGATGATGGATCAGTTAGCTACCCAGTTCATAATTTAGGATTTCTGTCTGTAAGGAATAAGGAATAGGCTGACCTTACACAAACTACTGGATCAGGAACTGTTCTCCTCTGGAGAAGATGTGTAAGTTAAGAAGTGGCTAGTGACTGCTGACCGTGAATACTCAGGTATGCTTCTTACATATACACTTGGCTTAAGTTCAGCATGAGTGTAATACAGGATGTGGACACCTAATATTCTTAAAGGAATATTCAGCCTTTACTTGAAGGGGTTCTCAGAGGGAATGTCGCCAGTCAAGGCTTTTACTCGAACTGTTACTTAAAGGTGATTCTCCCCCTTTACTCTGCTCTCGTCAGACCCCACCTGGAGTACTGTGTGCAGTTCTGGAGCCCCCAATACAAGAAGGACATGGAACTGCTGGAGCGGGTCCAAAGGAGAGCCACGAAGATGATCAGAGGGCTGGAGCACCTCTGCTATGAGGACAGNTAACACCACTACACTGATGCAAGTTGAATATCATATTGCTACTTCTATATCCTAATCTGTTGCACACAATATGAAGCTTTATAATAAGATCTATCTCTTTCTGCTGTACAACCCTACTAGTGTTAGGTTATTGGCTGTAAGACAAGAGGCACTGTTCTTTGGCTGTCTCCACTAGGTTAGATCTGAATACTCTAAAACTTTGCACAAGTTTTGTTCCACACCTGAGCTGTACAGCTGGACTCGGTGACTGAATCTGAATACTGGATAAGTGAACACAGTGCCCCTTGTGAATCCCTGGTTTTACAGGTAGGAAAACATATGTTAAAGATCATGCAAGTGGTTATTCTTCTAATTTTTGCAATATAATCTAGCTTTTAGTAAGTACAGGGCTTAGGGACTGAATTACAGCCTCAAAAGTCAGGAATCAAAGCATAATGAAATTTCAAAATATTTTTTTATCCTTACTTTCTGAAACCTACGCCCTGGATCTATTTCATGGGTAGGAAGGACATCTGGTATTCCAAGTTTCAATGTACAGACAGAGTCACAAATTGAGCTGTTCCCAAGATCAGTGGAACTAAATCAGAACACTGATTCTATCACAGTCTCACCCACTAAAACTCAGAATCATACCCCAAGCATGACATGGTGATGGAAAATACATATAACCACTTTAAATCATAAAGGAGCAAAGCAAGAACATAGAGACTGCATTTTGCTGTACTTAAACACAAGAACATTTTAAAGACAACCTTTAACTGACTGCGTACATATACAGCCTTTTGCTATAAATGATCTGTCTTTATATTTGCATTACAAACACATATATTGTCTCTGTCAGGGCAGTAGATTGCCTGGCACTCATGATTTACCATTGTAATGAGTTCCACTAAACTCACACTGGAGTTGTCAAGGCACTGAATTTAGTTTACCTAAACTGCTGACAACTGTGTTGTCTTTGAGAAGTAGCAGCCACAAACGTTGCAGTTATATAAACACAGACCTCATGATCCCTACTGTAGGCAGGCATGGTGCAACACACACTAGGTGACTTATGGTAATGGTGGTGTCCCTTTGTTTCTACAGGGTTGGACTGTCCAGCACAGAAATTTAATTGACTATTGAGATTAATTCAACAGCTGATTAAATTAGCCTGATGCCCATTCTCCTTTCTTTAGCCTAATTAAATCCTATTTTCTTCTGGAGGTCCATAGAACAACAGAATGCACAGATCACAGAACAATAGAATACACAGATCTTTGCTATATAGTTCAGTTGTTCATTTATCTACCTCTTGGGTTTTGATTTCAAGTGTTTGATTTTAGTGTGTCTTAGCATGTCTTGACCCATACTGCAGAATAGTCTGACCCATACTGCAAGAGTCTGTGCTCTTCCGGAATTAGAAAAAGACCATCTTTCTACAACTGTGGTGCTCTCCGCCTGCTCAGTGCTTCATCTCACTTCATTGAACTGTTGAAGCAACTGAGCAAACAGGTCTGATTTGAGATACCTCACAGATGAAGAAACAGGCCAAGTCTATAGAGCAAATTATTATTTTAGAGCCTTGAAGTCAGTTCATGGTGGCATGCAGACATCTTTGCCAGAATATTGCTGTGCTTTCAAGCCTGGCAAAGTTTATGCAAGCCAGGGAGGTACATCAGGGAAGATTCACATTTTTTGTCCAATTCCATTTTGCTCAGTGGCAAGCACTACATTAGCAGAGGAGAAACCAAAGCTTGCAGAGACAGGAGTTTTAATGACACAGGAAAACATTACAACATTACAGCAGCATTTTAACCTTAAGCTTTTGATGCCTATTCTAGAGGCTGTGTTCTAGGTGATTTTACTGTCTGGAGGAAGCACACTCAGACATAGCATTTGGAATAAATAGCAAAGTTAAGTCAATACTTACTCATAAAATTCAGCTGCAGGAGTGAGCTTGTACTTTGAGTATTTGGTACCATTGCCAAGCACTGATGCGTTGAAGAGTTTGGGATCTGTGCAATTTGGACTGTTCCAACTGTTGTGGCAGTTTGTCCAAGGGAGCTCAAATGTGAATGATGAAAACAGATAATACAGAGACCAAGCTATGATAACGTTGTAGTAGAAACCCACGTAGAGGGCTATGAGGATCACTGCATAGCCTACACCTAAGGACAGAGGAAAACTAGATTATGTATTGCTTTATGTGCAACAGCATATGCAAACACTTTGGTTGAACTCAACCATACATGGCTGCAAATTTGTTTTAGATATTCAGACCAATGAAAGGATTTTTTGACATTCATATATGTAAATGCAGACACAATCATTAACCTTAAAGCAAAAAAATTACAATAATGATTTTGGGAAATTACTGTCTTCTATGAAATCCATTTGTTTGCCAGAAAATAAATCAGTGTAGCATAGATATTTGCTCACATACAACTCTATTGCTACTTTACTTCCAATGCAGAAGATTGCAGTCCCATGTTAGGAGTGGAGCTCACTTCCTCTTCATAATGTCAGAGTCCTTGGCAACTTGCCTTGGAAAAGTAAAGTTTGAGACTTAAGCGAAGTTTCCCTGTGGCTCACGTTCCCACTCTGTGCTAGTCTGGAACAAACACCAATCCCTCTCATGTTAGTTTTCCCTTGTGAGTCTCCAGACTGGCTTCCATCAGCATGTAGCTAGGTCCAGAACACACATTAAAAAGAGTCTGTGCTCTTCCACTGGGGGGCTCTGAGTGGTTCTTTGGCATGCCAGTAAATCCTGGTGACTGTTGAGCTTGGGGCTAAATTTTGTGTGGACTTTCAGACCACTTTATAGTCTCCACAGGATTACAGAATCCCCACTGTAAGCATTTTTCTTTCCATTTTGAACATTTGTTTTGTGTTTTTGCCTACTCTCAAGTGTGCTTGGAGGATCTCTTTAATGAGAGTGTGTGTTCTTCTCACAAACCGGACATTTTCCAGTGGTTTCGGAGGAAGCTTCAGTAGTTAAGTCAGAACACAACAAAGGTTTGTTGTCAGAGTTGTTCAGGAAGCTTGCTTTACCTTGACTTTTGTCATCCTTCATTCTGCAGTATTGTTCTCTGAATCCTACCCCGGAGTTGTAGGTATTAGATACAATGAGGTAGATGCTACAGCTGCTTTATGATTGTCATCACTGTGCTGTCCTAGCACCTAAGTGTAAACATTTTCCTCTACTTTTTTTCAGTTTAATTTCTTTTGAGGCCTAGCAGTGGGAGATGGCTGGGCTTTTGTATTTCTTGATAAAGCAGGGAAATAACACTCACTGAGTATTAATTCTTGGTTTCAAACTTTTGTAAGGAACAGATTCTGAGCCCAAAGAAGCTGGCAGTTCAAAGACTGCTGAATACACCAAAGTTACTCTGCACTTCAGGAGGCTTTTAATACATAGCCCAGTTCACTCAATCCTAACAAAAGATTGTGAAAGTAAAGTTAAAACTGTATCTTCAAATTCTTGGGGCTTATATAAATCCAGTACATCTGTCACTAGAGTTTGAGTCTTAATTATGATCAATAGAGTGGAGCAGAAAGGAAAATCACCCAAGTTGCTAATTCCTAGAACTTATTTTAACATTCACATTAATCTATAACAACTGAATGTTGTACTGAAATTGGATTGTACCTGTTTTCAAAAAGCAGTTGTGAAACTTCTCCTATCCAAGAGGACAATGATATTTAATACCAAGATTAAAACATACAGGATCAAATATATCTTAAATGTCACTGCTCTGAAGTCATAAGAATGTTCATGAGTTAATTTGTTTTCCTGTTCCTAAGTCTAGCTTTTCTTTAAAAGTAGTGCTGCACCACCCACTCAAGCCTGGGAAGTGCAGAGATGGAAGCAGATTGTGTTGCAAAGGTTGTAGGGAGTATCTTTTAACTGCATGAGAGTATCTCTTTGAAAGTAGAGTCCTTAGAGTTCATAGCAGTAATATTCATAGCTAAAATCAGTACTACAGTGCTGTTCATTTAGAGAAGCTGTATATAAATCTGTGTAGACTCTGTACTTCTCACTTGAGTGAGATGTTTGAGTTATCCCAGAAATGACTTGAAAGAATTAGCAGTAAAATGTGTTTGTGTGTTATCACAAGACTTGCCCAAAACATTAAAAGTGCTGAGTTTATTCTAGCACGGAGGTGCAAATACAACACAATGCCTATTACTGTTTGAGAGTCAAATAACTTATGCTGATCTATATCCTAGTAATAAGAACACTTAAAAATGAACAGCAATGCATGTTTAGTCCACCTTGAAAATGTCAGCTTAAAAACACAGCTGGAATGTCAACAAGACTATACATGAAATAAATTCTGTTTTCTTTTCTCATCATCTTTTCAATCCTGAAGTCAACAGATAGAACACCTCCAAGCACAGTGGTATTTGTCTCAAACACTGAGATCCTTCAGGTCTAAATTTTGCAGTTAGGTTTTTAGAACCTCCTTTACCATCTAAAGGTACTAGCTGCTACCAGCAGGAATTCTAATAGAGCAAGAGTCTTCAAGTTCTGGGGTGTTAGGATAAATTCTGTCTCCTCTGAAGGGATTATGAAAGAGCTAGGTAAATCTATGTGGATGGCACATATTATATTAGCTTGCTTATTTTTTATTATATCTCTAGTTTTGCTGCGAGCTTTGGGTTTGACTGATAACAAAAAGAACCTTGCGGTTTTCCTATTCTGCAGCACTGGCCTCCTTGAAGAGGAAAACTGTATTTTGAGAAAGAAGACTAACATTTACTCAGTGTAACCTATATCCAAGCACTGAATCTGCCAAGTTTGGATTGCTATTGTTAAGCTCCTCAGCTTTTGACAGTGGCGGGATGAACATGATCTGAATTTTAAGCTTCTAAATTCAGCTAAGCCTGACTGGTTTCATTTCAGATAGCTCTGTGTTGAAGAGGCTGCTTCCTAAGATTTCTAGAGATAGTCTGGTGTAGATACCAAGAAATTTACAGTTTTGGCTGGTAAGCAATGCTTAGGAAAATTCTTGGGGCTCCTTAACAAATACCTGTTTCATGTACAGAAAGCATATGGCCTCTTTCAGCCAGGGAGATTGCTTTTATCTCTCATGTGCCAAGCACCCTGGTTCAAACACCTAACCTTAGCTATTTATTTTTTGTAGAACAATTACATCTCAGTGTACAAGACACCCCTCCCCAGCTTCTTATTCAGTGATGCTGGAGAGTTAATTCTAGTTGAAAACATTCAAAAATAATAATAATAATTGTGCTTTATTACATGCTTTTCATTGCTGGATTTAAAACCCAATTTATAAAATCAGAATCACTGCTCTTATTTCATAGGCAGGAAAACTAAACTACAGAGCCATGGATAACTTGTGAGATGTTCAGGTCTAGTGGCTGAACTGCAGGCTTCACCATTCCATTTTAATGTTCTAGCCACTGTGGGACACTGACCTCCACAGAGAAAACTCCACACAGTAAACTGGAGTCAGTGGTTTTCTTAGTCTCTGGGAGAGGCAGGGTTGAACTGACCTGGATGGGATTTGTTGTTTCTAAATGTTTGTATTGTCATCTCCTTGCTCTACTTGCTCTACCTAGAGATACCCCGGTTCTTCCCAGCCCTTGACATCCAGGGGAAAGGGAGGACAGAGCTAAACTGCTCCTGCACGTTGCTCTTTGCTGCATTCCTCAACAGTCACCCTGAAGATGATTTCTGTGGCTTTTTCATTTTGTGCTCCAAAAATACTTCTGATTTCAAGGGTTGGAGAAAGGTCACCAAATACCATACTGTCTGTGAAAAGATGAGAGACCTTTGCTTTATTTGTGATCGTAAGTGTGTGGCACTCTCACAGTACTGTTCAAGTGAGCAGAGGGACCACTTACCTTTGAAAACTGGGCAGATTTTCCACACAGTGGCAGCCCCTTCTCGGTTATACTGTCCCAGTGCTAATTCCATATAGAACAGGGGCATTCCAGCAATGATTAAAAAGAGAATATAGGGAATAAGAAAAGCACCTGGAAAGAGAATAGTTAGACATTGTAATCTCTGTTTGGGCAACACTTGGCTTTCTGTTACTTACTTATACTGTCTACATTCAAAGTCTCTGCCTTTGGGAAGTTGAAAGGAAATACCAGCAAGGAAGAACCCATGTTCTCTTGTCCCTTTCCTGTATTTTTGTTAAGATCTCAGAGACAGAACCCCTGTGGAGAACTGTAGGTCTTGTATGTGAGGTTTGTGTCTGGTTTGGTAATTTGAAAACTTCCCTTGCTAAAGGAAGCAGTTTTGCATTGCTTCTCAACAAACTGCATGCTTAAAAAGTGCTTCTGAAACTACTGTTGTGCTTTTCACAGTCTGAACAGTTGTTGCACCTTTAACCTATCATGTTAGCTTTTCACAGGTATTAGTAGTATAAGCTGCCTAGCATGACTGTTCAGAGAGAGGATTGTGAGTGTATACTAGAGAATATGAATGGAAAAACAAACTCTGTTCTCTTAGTCATACCACAAATCCACTTCTAAAAGTAACATGCTGTAACATAATGCTGTAAGGATAACATAGTCAGAGATAAGTCCTACATTTAGGCATTTTAAAGTTTGTAATCCTGTAATGAAACAGCCACAAGATATACCAACAGAAATAAAGAATAGCTTAAAGCTTTGAGAATGTATCCTAAAAGATGAAGTGCATTGAGTGGGGGCAAGAATCTTTTTATTCACTACGTTTGTAAGGAGCATAGTGTGACTACAACATGCATTCACAAAAGTTACTACAGTACCAAGGATACATGTTTTAATAATATGTCAGTGTTGTTGATAAGCTGCTTTCTATGATCGTCAGGGTGAACTGCCATGTGTTTGAATATTGTAGAGAGAGATTTGTATTCAATAGCCAGTTGATAGCATGCAGTTCTGAGCTCTGTGCAGTCTTCAAACACGCTTGGCTGAACCAGTCTGGGATACCTGATTTTGCTTTAACTGTATCTAGTGTCTAGAAAAACTATTTTAGGTGGTTTCACTGTCAGATTCCTTGCAAGTGACAGCCTTTGAAGTGCTGTATTTGTCTTGCTTCGATAGTGTTACACTGTGTAGAGCTGACTCACCAACCTAACTTGTTGGGAGGTACAGAGTTTGCACAGAGTGCTGTTTGACTAACTTTAATGTCAGGAGACTGGAAAACATGATGCCACAAATGGAATAAATTCATGTGAGAGAAAATTAATCCTGGAGATGTGTAGTGGACACACCTATTAAATGTTAGTTTAAAATATGTGGTTTTTAAGTATGACTAACAGCATGATGAACTGTGAAGTGTATTGTACTTAGGCATACTTGCTCAAGCGTCATTTATTTGGCTGCGAGTCATTCCAGGCTTTAGTTAAAGGAGGTTTCGTACTCTTTTTTTCCTTCCCCCGCCCTGCCCCCGCACGGCATTAGTAAATGTGGTGTCATTTTCAGCAAAGAGCAGTTACAGTATAGCAGGGTGGCTTTTCAGGTAACTAAATGATTGAAGTATTTTGAAATTGAGATAAATCTCAAAGTAAGGGTGCTTAGTCACATGAAGTTGACTTTATGTTTTGGAAACTTCTGGAAACTTCTTGTTTAGCAGCTTTTGCTTAGGTGAAAAACAACCCCTAGAATTAGGTATTTCTAAATATCTAGGTATTTTCTCTTCTCTTTTTTTAGCCAATATCTTTGAATCACTGAACCTTTTCTGAGATCATGGGCACTTCAAAGGAAAATAAATGACAGTCAAAGTATCATTCAAGTTGCTGCTAACCAGGACAGTATGTAAATGCTTGTACACAGGGTATGTGTGATACATAACCTCACTTAGTGATTGCATGGGGGCTCTGTTGTAGGACTATCTCTTTTCAATGGTGCTGACAGGACAAGAGGTAACAGGCACCAACTTGAACATAGGAAGTTCCATCTAAATATAAGGAGGAATTTCTTTACTTTGAGGGTGATAGAGCACTGGAACACGCTGCCTAGAGAGGTGGTCGAGTCTTCAGCTCTGGAGTATTTAAAGCCCACCTGGGCGTCATCCTGTACAACCTGCTGTAGGTGAACCTGCTCTGGCAAGTGGATTGGACTTTCTCCTAACTCCTATCTTAGAATGGCTTAGGTTGCATGAGACCTCAGAGATCATCTACTACAACCTCCCCACCATGGACAGGGATGCCTCTCAATTAGACTCAACTGCTCAAGGCCTCGATTCAGATGCTCAAGACCTCATTTTCCAGACTGGCCTTGAATATCCCCAGGGAGGAGGCATCCACAGCCTCACTGGGCAGCCTGTTTCAGAGTCCCACCACCCTCATACTGAATCATTCTATGATTCTGTGATGGGTTTGTGTATGAACAGAGGTGTTTTATGGAACGAGACCTCATACTGTCTTGCATGTGTGAGTGTCCTGTGGGCCTGGGAGAAGGCAAACTGATGTTAAGGTGGACCTCTTGCTTTAGGTACAGAGGTGTCAATATGAGCAGCCTGTCAGATTTCTCTGAAGGAGCAGCCTCACTGTTAATGCCTACCTCTCTTATGATGTCAAAATGTGTTAGGAAATGATGTGATGGCAGCTCTGTCACTCCCACCTGTGCCGCTGGCCACAGAAGCTAGTGCGCTTTAGTTTCCTGAATCTAAGGGGCCAGCTGGGTGTGTGTAGCCCAGACAGCTGAACTCTGAGGGAGCACACAGTTTGGCTAACACTTCAGAATAGCTGGCCGAGATCTACCTACCTCAGAGAGCTGACGGAATACAATCTGTGGGATGACTGTGCTGGCAGTAACATGTGGATAGCACTCAAGGGGATTCCACTCCCCCACTGAGTGGTGTGATGGGACTGAGCAAGCAGCTGCATCCCACAGAGCAATACTGGTCTCAGCAGTCCCTTAGGGTTCCTGATTTCCCTTTAGAGCTAAAAATCTGAAGATATTAACATCTGTATTACAGCCCTGGTATACTTGTCTTGCTACTGAGTCACATGCAGCTCACTGGCCACAGGCTAGACTTGGACTGTTGCAAATTGCTGCATCTCTCTGTGAACAGATTTCATGGGCTCCACATACATCCCCTAAGGTGTATGTGTGGAGTTGAGACAACCTTGTGTCTTTTGCAAAACTAGAGGAGGTCAAACCCTCAGCTTCTACAAGAGCCATCTGTGTGAAACTTCAAGTGGAAACTTACACAGAAGTTTTTTTTAAAGAAACCAACTATTACATATAATTAATGAGGGACAAAATAGAAGACAAGGTTTGCATTCCTGTATTCAGTGCCAGAACAACTTCTTAATTTGGCCAAACAGAATCCACACAAAGAATGTTTCCTCCCTCTGTTCTTCAGCATTCACAGCATCCTAGGGGGTGGAAACAAAAAGGAATACAGCTCTAAATACTGCTCTTGGCCCTTCAGGGAGGTCTCCTCTTGCTTTTAAATACCAGGAAGAAGGAAGCATTAATTTACTAATGACTGAAAAAAGATCATTTAAACAGCTGCTGTTATCCTAAAAGGATTTTTTGCTGCACATAGAAGAAGCAGGCCAGGCCAGGGGTAGTTGAGACGACTTTGAACTATTTGTGCTTGTTAGCCTTCTGCCTTGGTTGCCATGGTTATTCAGTCAAAATGTTAACTGGCAGCCATGTCTGCTAAAACAACAAACTTTGAGCAAATAATACAGTATATTTTCAGATATGAGTGCTTCCAATATTTGTTCAGGAAAAGGGTCTAAAAACAAAAATCTCCCAACTGGTGCACTGAAACACAAGCCAGTCTCCACGTCTGATCAACACTGTTTTTCTTTCATACAGTATAAATAGGACTTCAAACACTATCAGCAACCAGTTCATAGAATAAAATACATGCGCTTGAACAACAAGCAAAATGAGTGGAAGCTCTAATCTGTGGAGACTACTGTGAATGAAAAAGGATGTCCCCAATTCAGGGATCTTGAACCTAGACTGTACAAGATCAGTATAGGTAGAAAAACTCACTAATGGGAGAGGCAGAAACATCAGTTCTGGTTCTGCAGCAGACTAGCTACCAGCTGGCTTGTACAAAGGCACTTCTGAAGCAAGCAAGCTT
Source organism: Tricholaema leucomelas (assembly GCA_013400475.1). Lineage (NCBI taxonomy): Eukaryota > Metazoa > Chordata > Aves > Piciformes > Lybiidae > Tricholaema lacrymosa > Tricholaema leucomelas. The sequence goes on from WAAF01019521.1 coordinate 1,296,438, forward strand.
GAGCCTGCTGCAGAGTCCTGGGAAGAAGAGGGTGGAAGGGCAGACTTTTACTGACATGAGATTTAAACCAGCAAGGGTCTGCATGGTACAGCAAAGAGAAGTGAGAGATACGGAGGAGCATGATGTAACCGCAGCATCAAGGCCAAGTGTATGATCATAACAGCAGCTGTGTAATGATGTTGAGCCCATTCAGCAGTAGATTCTGGTAGACAAAAATAAGTGTTTTCTGCAGAAGAGATCGCATGGCATACTATAAAAATTTCAGCAGCACTTTGCACACATAAAATCCTCCAAGTATACCTTAAAATCTTCCAAGTATGCAACCTCTTCCATGGAAAGTATTTCTGAATCATAAACTTGGTGGAGCTATACTATGGTGAGTGACATGTTTCTTTTGAAGCCCTTATATTTAGCTACTCCCTCTAACAAACTGCTGATAGATTTCAACCGGTTTATATTTCTACTCTCAATTTGAGCTCAGAGCCTTCATTTTTTCCAGAATTCCAATTTTAATAGTGTTCTTTTCACTCAAAAGAAAATAAAAACCAATACTTTGCAGAAACATCCAATCCTGTCCATGGGCTGATATCAAATTAACCCTACTTTGTTTTGTTTTGAGCACTTAACTTTCTACTGCCTTGAAATCACTTAAAGTGACTTGAAGTGCACTGGATTTTTAAGATGGCCAGTGGGTTGTAATAGTGAGGATTACCCAAGCCCTTCTGTGCAAACTCAGTCATCTCTTTGGCTTTTTGTTACAAGAGTAATGAGCCAAAGAAACCCATTAGTAGGTATTTTGAACAAATTAATGGGAGTTAAATACACCAAGCCACTCAGCATGATTCATTCATAAATAACCCTTAAGTCGTTGGCCAAGGTCCTGCTTACATAAATTCATCACAGAAACATCCAGATTGGAAAAGACCCTCAGGATCACCAAGTCCAACATATAACCCTACTCTACAAGATTCACCTTAAAGTGTATTCCTAAAAAGCACATCCAAACAACCCTTAAACTCATCCAGGGTTGATGGCTGCACCACCTCCCTGGGCAGCTCATTCCAGTGCCTGACCACTCTCTCCATGAAAAACTTTTTCATAATGTCTGCTTTAAACCTACCCAGTCTCAGCTTGAGGCCATTCCATCTTGTTCTGTTTCAAATTACCTGCCAGAAGAGACCAGCACCAGCCTCTCCACAATGTCCCTTCAGGTACTTGTAGACAGCAGTAAGATCTCCCCTCAGCCTCTTCTTCCTCAAACTAAACAGCCCCAGCTCCTCATAAGATTTCTTCTCTAGGTCCTTCACTAGCTGCTTTGCCTTCCTCTGGACCTACTCCAGCACCTCCACATCTCTCTTGTATTGTGGTGCCCAAAACTGAACACAACACTCGAGGTGTGGCCTCACCAAAGCTGAGTTCATGGGGACAACCACCTCCCTACTCCTACTGGCCACAGCATTTTTAGTACAATCCAGGATGCCATTGGCCTTCTTGGCTACCTGGGCACACTGCTGGCTCACATTCAGCTGCCTGTCTATTACAAGATCCCTTTCTGCCAGGCAGTTCTCCAGCCACACTGCCCCAAAATCATCCTATTAATGTTGGCCCATTGATCTAGCCTATCCAAGTCCCTCTGAAGAGCCTGTCTACCCTCATTCAAATCAACACTGCCACCTAACTTGGTGTCATCTGCAAGCTTACTGATGACACTCTCTATGCCTGAATCAAGGTCATCAGTAAAGATATTAAAAAGAAGAGGTCCCAACACAGATCCCTGAGGAGCACCACTAGTGACCAACTGCCAACTGGCTTTAACTTCATCGACCACCACTCTCTGTGCCTTCCTGTCCAGCCAGTGCTTTATCCAGGAGAGTTATCACATTTACAACAGTGTGTATTTTAAAAGTAATCACAGGGGACATATAAGAAAAGAACCCTGGCCTTTCCTGTTTGATAGGAAATTAAAGAATAGATAGAGATATGATGGACTTGAGAGAATATAAATCAAGTTGGTCCAAGGGGGCCGGTGTGGCAGTGGGAGTTCTGGAGGTTTATGGGGGGCTCCTCCTCACTGCTGCTAGCTTAGGAAATTTAAGTTGTTCCTATCTTCTGCCATGAGGGTGACCATAGAAAGTCCAAAAGTCTGCTTTACAAGGTTGCAGTGATAGCTACATGATTTTTCATCATGCCTTCTTATAGCAGAGGTACTATTGAAGCTGGCCTCTTTGTTAAGTTAATTAGCAGCTCGGTGAGTTTTGACAGTACTCTGCAGTTTGTGACCACGTGAAGATCTAATTACTAACATTCCTGCCTAAATCCATCTTGTGGAGTTTGTGCCTTTTTTTTTCCTTTTTTTCACTACCTGACTGATTTAACTAAGAAATGAGTAAGTGAGCTGCAACACAGAGCCAGCTTTTAGGCTATTCTGTTGTGCTATTTATTAAATCCCTACTACTAACATTCAATACAACAGGGTTAGTAGGAGTGGTAGTATCATTTTCTGGAGCTGCTGACACCGTTGGGAACAAAGCAGCAGTCTTTCTAGTTCACAAGCTCTTCAGAAGATGCTGGTCAGGGGAAGTGCACAGAACTGGACTGCCAGTTCAGACTGCAGGTACCTAGCTGGAGAATGCTGCTGCTGCTTCACAACAGACACAATTGTAAGCTTAAGAGATGCTAAATTAAGAGGAAAAAATACTAGTCTATCATTTTATTAATAGGAGTGTTCTATTCGTGTTTTTGCCCACCCTTGCAGTTATTGGGGGTGACACAAGGATATATTCACCTGCAACTGCATATCAACAAAACCACCCGTGTAAGGTGTAGGCTGTACTTGAGATGTGCAAAATCAGGTGTCTGTCAAAATGTGCCTCATTTATTGGTGGCAGAACGTCCATGACTAAATATAGCTCTGAATCAAGGCATCAAAAGCTATCTGCTGCGAGCTATTTGCTATGGATCAAGATAAGCAGGTTTTGCTGGATTCCAGCAATAGAAAATCTGCAGTAACATAACCACATGTGACAGTTCTTCAGTACTTATATTTCAAGGAAAACTTAATGATGTACAGAGTATAGCCATGTGCATGAGAGGAAATACTACATCATCTTAAGCTGTCTCTTAATTGTAGGGAAGTCCTTGCTTGGTGCCAGGGAAATTTTGGCAACTAGTTTTACTTTTTTTCAGATATATGGACTGTTAGAAGGTCTCTGAAGAGAAAACTAAGGCTGTGTTCACTTACATTTGTTTAGCTTACAGATGACTGAAGACAAAAGTGAATGCTTTAAAAATTCTTGGAACTATCTAATTTTGATGCCAGGACAGCCTGTCAGATACTTCCTGTCTAACATATACCAGAATTTCAGACAGGAAAATTTACAGTCCTGATTGGAATATACTAGCCAAATCTTCCTCTTTTTGGGTTCTCATTACATAGGTTAATAACTTCCCTGTTATAAAAAATAGTTTTTGTCTGTTTTGTGAAAAGAATAATCATTTCTAACCTGAATATACCTGGTATTTGCCTGTGGCAGTGCCTTCCCTGATAAATTAAAATCCTCTTCACACTGAATTTGCTTAAGCACTGCAGTCAAGTATTTCAACATTCTTAAACTGAAGAGACCTAGTGAACTAAGCTAATACAGCATAATAGTGATTCCTGCTTTCCTCTCTCCTTGCAGGTGAGAACTTTTGGTGTAGCAGGCTCATACATTGGCAGGTTGAAGAGTTATGTCAGCACTTTTTGTACTCACATTAAGTTACGGTACCTACTTTCTGAGCTGTGCATTACTAGGTCAGGAATGCCAAGTTTATATCCCTGACATGTTCATCCATCTACTAGAAAAGATCCTGGGGTGAATCCTGTAAATTTCTGTCCCTTATTTAGGCAGTTATAGTCTTTCCTTTGGTCCTTTTGTTCTAACTTTCTCTGGATTGCCCTTGTTGGATCTGCTCACTGTCCTGTGTACCTTCTACAGGGTACACAGAGACTCACATCACAAAAGCAACCAGGTTGGAAAAGATCTCTAAGATTGAGTCCAAATGATCACCTAACCCTTCTAATTAACTAAACCATGGCACTAATGTTCACAGTGAGACAAGGTGTGTTTAAATGTGCTTTGGTTTTCATGTGTAACAGTGCAATTTTGGGTTCACAACAATCTCAGATGGAGGGTGTTTCTCTTAAAGACTTCTTTGCTTTGGCAGTTGTCAGAATGAAAAATAGCTCCAAAGTTAAGCACTCTCTGGAGAGGATGCAGTACTCATTTTAAGCAGTATGAGATTCATAACTGTGCCAGGGTAAAACAGTGCTTAAGACATCTTAAATCGGCTCTAGACAAAGTGCTAGGCACTGAAAGAATCCTTTTTCAAGAGGATTAATGTGCAAACCAATAGAAGGTAAATGTCTTGAAATTCTGCAAGAGAAGAATCAAGTGTAAACACTCTGAGATACTCTTAAGCTTGCTTTACCATTTAGTGATTAATCCAGTTGTAAGTTGTAACTCTATAGTTTTTTGATTCAGTGACCAAAGCAAAACATTTCTCATTCTTCCAGGTTTTATTAGAGATTTATCTGTAAGAGTGTAATACTTTCTGTGCTGTCTTACATTTACAACCTCTTCACAGCATCATCCTATAAATTCTTTCTATCAATAAAGGGTTATGTTCTGTCACTGAAGTCTGAGACAGTTACACATTCCTATGTACAAGAGATCTAGTAAATCTCTTTACTCTTAAGTTGTCATCAATGAAGCCTTCAGGATGAATGTTCTTTCTTATGCCACTGAAGGAAGCAGAATAATTCTGCTGTACACTACATATACGCATGTTTATACTGAGCTTTAAGGCAGAAGGCAGACAGTTGCAAACCATATAAAGCCATTCTTCATGTTTTATTAAAACTCACCTGTTTTCTGTCAACACTACTGGGAAGTATTCTCAATGTGGTTTTCTAGTACTCATGTATTTCTTAGACATTCTATATAAACTACAAAGTGCAGATTTCACACCCATTTTGAAATAGGTAGTATGGTGTCTAACCACAAATAATTCTTACGTGAGACAAATATTGCATCATTTCAATTTATTTGTAAGCTTCACTGGCTGTGTATGATGCTGTTAGCAACAGTTTTGACAAATTTACAGTGATGGCTACAACTGCATAACTGCCTAGAAAAGTGAAAATCCCTGTATTCTTATTGAAGGTTATAGTTAGATGGTTCTAAGATTTGCAAGGTCTGGGTGAGGATAGCTTCCAAATGACTGCGGCTTTGCTTTGTTGTACCTTTCTATTAGCGTGGCCACAGGAATTTCACAAACTGTCACAGCATTCCTCACGGAAACTTTTTTCATTTGGAAAAAATCTGTTTAGCCTGATACTATTTAGTGCTGATACTGTTCTGCACGCAGTGGTGTGGTTCCTGAGGATTTGGGCATCATGGGCACAAAGCAAAACTCTTCAGTATTATCTCTGCACCAGGAGGACTGTAAGGACTTCTCTGAACACTGCCTTGCTCCAAAGGGTAAAGTAAATCTCACCTAGACCAGAATGAAACCATAACAGTGCTGCACCAATCTAGTTGTAGTGGGTAGCAACACCTTCTCCATCTTCTGTGGAAATTAATCAGACTCTTTTTTCAAGTTTAAGTTTAAAACCCAAGTTTTATGTTTGTTTTTATTCAGAGAACTATTTTTTCTAATAGGTTTCAAGCAATGAAGTAAATTTTCCTCTCAGTCTAAGCTGTCCAGTACATACTTTATCACTGCCATTCTGCACAGGGCCTCCTAGTTTGAAATGCCATAAAAGAATGTGAAAGTGACCTCAGGGGCCATCATAGCTCACTGCCAAGATGAAGCAGAGGCCTTTCAACAGTTTGAAGCAAAATTCTCCTTGTTTTATCATAGTGCAAACTTTTGCTAGGGCAGATTGCAGGGCAATTTTGTTCACTGATTACTCAGACCTTGTGATAAATCAATGTGGCTGAGCATGGTGTTTTCAGCATACCACACAGCTATATACTTTTTCATATTCCTAAACATCTTTTAAAGGCATAATACCTCATGACTTTTAAATTGTAATTAGAATGAAAAATGTAGGTGGTCTTGAAGATCTCAAAATTCTTAATTTAGAGATAGAGTGATTTTGTCATCAGCCTCTGTATGCACCAGTGGAGGAACAGAAGTTTAGGAGTAGCCCAGTAATTGTTTTCTTTGACTTTCTTTGAGGAAAGGGTCAAACGAGAGAGAGAGTAGCTGATGCCAGCTATATTCCTACAACCACCAATTTTGAAAGTTCAGAAACCATGGATTAGGCCCCAGAAAAACTTTTTAAAGTCTTTAAATGTAAGATCTTCTGTTCTTATCCTTTCATTTACCTATTGGCTTTTAGTTTGGAACTTGCTTTTTCAGTTTCCAACCTTTTTTCTCTTCAGCCTTGAGAGCTAGAAAGAGATTCTTGCCCAATCATTTGTCTCTATGAAACTGTGAGTGTAAAAGGCACTTCTTAAAATAGTACATTTTATTGCTTGAGCCCTGCATAGGAGAATGCTGAGGTCATAGTTTAACTCTCATAGAGTAAATTCATTTTGTGCAATAATGGTCTTCATCTGTGTGAGTCCTGACATTTTGTTTATCAGGTGAAGTACTGAGCTATGGCATCGAGTGATGATCACTTGTTAGAGGAAGTCCTCTGTATCAGTTCAGTTTGAATAGTGGTTTGAGTTGGTGGTTTGTTTTGGGTTTTTTTTGTTTGTTTTTTTTTTTTTTTATTCTGTTTTTCTCTCACATAATTCCTAGTCTGGAAATTCTGTCTACTTAGGAGTCCTTAAGAGAGAGAGAGACGTCTGTTATTTGGGTCGAAATCCTGGCCCTGGTGACGTCAATGGAAAAAGAACACCCACTGACTTCAGCTGGGTCAGGATTTCTCCCTTGTGGTTTAGGAATCTATTAACTAAGGCTGTGGAGCCATACATAAGAGAGGAACAACCTACAGGAAGGGAGCAGATTATCAAACTCTCCCCAAAATAAAATCCTGGAGTGTCTCTGGTGTCACCAGCAACTGCCTCATGATCTCACTGGCACACCTGCGTCCTTCTTTTGAGAGGAGACAAAAGCACTGTACAACACATTCTTTAGTTTTGTGATAAATCTTATCAAGAAGATGCCCATGTACAGCTAAAATCACCTCTCAGTTGGGCACGTGAGCTTTTGAGCTTTCTTCTAGCATTGGTCTTACTGGACATCAATAAACAGATACATTGCATGCTGGTGAAGAATCATGATGCTTTAGAGTATCTTTTAGGCTGTGAATTGGGTGTTTTGATAACACTTGAACGTTGATTTTTCTAATGTCATGGTTAGCCCAGTATCATACAATAAACAATTGTCCACTGAAACTCTTTGCTTTCTCTTACTGGTGTTGTGAAATCAGAATGCTTCTGCCAAGAAGGCAAGCACAGAGACCTGCTGGAAGACAGGCTGCATTAACATGGAAAGAAAGTAAAAAACAAAACCAGAAACCCCCCTGAAGCATGGTCTCTACTGTAGAGTGCAAGCAAAGTCTGTATGGAGCTTGTCTGTTTTCCAAAGGTAAATCTTTTGAGGGAACTACAGAGAGCTACCTCCTATTCTTAGTATGTAAGAAATTGTTTTTCTCCTGTATCATTCCTTAGGGGGAGGAGACTCTATCTCCATTTTAATGCTGCACTCGTTTAAAAACAGTGTGTTCAGGGAGTAGCATTTTCTTATCAGCAGACTGTCCCCTTGCTGTCATTGTGGCCATGCTGACAAATTTGCTCCTCGGTGTGAATTAACCATTACTAAAAGGAGCCACTCCTATAATGTCCTAATAAATGAAATTAACCAGAAAATCGGACATGGTCTGCTTGGGAGCAATCATTGCTATTACTGGCCAGCTCTGCATCTGAAAGTCATGAGCCAAGCTGTTAAGTCCTCCAGTAATTATTTTCTATAAATGCTGTAGGTTGCTGTCACATTGCGTACTAGGGTAGGACCTGCCAAGATCTGTAAGGATCTACTGCTCCATCTCGTGGTGTGAAAAAAGTTTTGTTACTCTGCTCTGCAGAGGGGTGTGCTAGAAAGTCTGGCCTCCCCTCTCTTTTGTTATTAAACTGGAATTTGACTGGAATCAGTATAGTGCTTTTCCTTGAGACCCTGTTGTTAAGCACAAAGAATGTGTGGTCATCTTCAGCATGCTTCAAGGCAGACAGTACAGGAGATGTTTGAGTACAGAGGAGAAAGAAAAGTCAGTGAAGAGTGTTATTGAGCATACGTGGTTTAGAATGTGCAGAATAGATGATAAATAGCTAGCAATAAATAAAACACACAGCACTTGGCTGCCTTCACTAGCCCTTGGTAACCGTGTTTGTGTGGTGAGTGAGGCATTTAGGATGTATTCTTCCATGCTGCTGCTGGGTCAGAACAGCAGCACCCTCCCACAGGTCTGCAGGCTTCAGCAGAGATGAATGCTATGGGATTGCCTGGCCACAGTCTTTCCTGTACATCAGTGTCACCAAAGCTGTTTCTCAGGCTAACAGGAGAGCTATAGCAAGACCTGACTTTTTCACTCTGTCAATAATTGAAGTACTTTGAAAGAGTGCCTGGGAAAGAGTAATGGCTTTCTGCTGTTGGAATGGCAGCTCCTGTGTGCTTCAGTTTAGCGGGATCAAACCAGCACTGCTCTTCTGGTGCTGGGTTTGTTCTAGGGAAGCAGTTTATAACAAAACAGTCCAAAAAAGCTTTGTATTTATGAAGTCAGGGAGTGTTGGATCCTCTTGTGGACACTTAATATAATTTCCTAAACAACAGTAATTGCCAAATAGTAATAACTAATTCATACTTACATTAAGGGCACATCTTCTGTCAACCACTCGTGCTGTTGAAGTGAGTGGTTGTGCTCATAAAGCCTTAAAGAGTAGGAGCACTGGGAAAATGACCATCTTCTATAAAAAGGCTTCTTGTATAATGAGGGCAGCTTGTCTTACTGTGTACTAGCAATCAAAATACTAATCATATATAAAAAAACACCAAAAAGCCAAACATGAACTGACAAAAGATAACTGCCTGCCTAGTCCTGTCTGACTTTTGTTTAGTAGTACATTGTCTTGGAGTTCTCTACGCAGGAAAGCTGGTGTACTTTGTATAAATAGGAGTGCAAAGAAGTATGTGGCTTATGTAGCCAGACCTCCCTGCTGACAGTTTCTGTTTCTGAATGGTAGACCCATGCTCTCAATGGTGTACTGTGTTGTCACCTTTGTCATGCTTCAGGAGACAGATTGCAAAACTTGTCTAAGCAGAGAATGGGGGAAAGGAGAGGGAAGAGTGAAAATAAAACAAAGGATAGCTTTGGTAAGTAGTTTAGAGGTTCTTTCCTCTTCATGAAGAATAATATATCATAATGCAAGGAGCTTAACTGTTTCACTTCCATTCCTCCTACCTCCTTCCCCTTTCTTTATGGATTAAAGGTTTTCAAATCTGTATAGCTAAAACAAAGTGTGTTGAATCTGTATAGAAGCTAAGATGTTGAATTATGCTACAGTGCTCTCCTCAGAATTTCCATGAGAACAAGAGATTATGGGGGGTCTAGGCACTTTTGGTGCTGCTTTCCTGAAGGACTCAGATGCCCATCTTTAGAAAGTCAAGTTCCAAGTGTCATATCAGACATACACAATCAGGATGAAATCTTGCCATGAAAGGTTCAAGACTTAACTTGGAGGCAGGGAGACAGAAAGAGGAAGATTAGCAGTTGTAGTTGGAGAAGGGAATCACAGGTTGTGAAGCCATGGGTAGCAGGCTACTAACAAGAATACTTTATCTCTGAATGCTCTGAGAAAGGGAAATTGAAGGTTTATGATCAGTGTGATGTTTCTGGAACCTTTACTTAGTCTTCATTAAAGTTGGACTGGGGCAGTGAAATTGCCCTGATTGTAACTTAGAATAATTTCTTGTTGTCACATTTCGAGTCAAGACATTTGCAAGATTCCCCTAGATTCATCCTCCTGGTTTTGTTTCTCCTATATGAAGGATGTATACAGAGATAGTGGAAAGTACTAAGAGCAAGGTAGTACTGAAAAATCTACAACTTTATTATGAAGATATTCCATTTAATTTGTCTCCTGCCTCCTGAATTACAGTATTTGAATATAAATGTATCTCAAAGTATAGAATTTATTTTATGGCATATTATTTTGAAATATGGTTGAGAGCAGTCACGTACAACATCATCCAATAGTTACAGTGTGTGTAAATGCTCTGAAGTTTACAGTGCAAACTGATATTAAAGGCCCGTAGCACAGTTCTTAACTATTTAATCAGTTAGCCTGGGACAAAGGTTTTAGAGGTGGGAATTGCTGATGTGATTCTCATTAGACAAAGCAGAAATGAAGGCATGAGCTATTTGATGTTGCTTCCCAGAACTGCTCAAAATTTTTTAAACCATTTGTTTCTATTTTAATTCACAGCAAGAGGTTCAGTAATTTGTGGGCTGATTTTAATCATCATTTCCCTCACAGCACATCTAAACACTCACTAAAGCTGTATGTTCTCTCTGCTCTTGTGTAAATAGTTTTATTAGCATTCTGTTTCATATTGGTGTAAGTATGGGGAGGAATGTATCTGTCTTGAAATAACATCTTCAGGCTGCAGGAGCTGTATTCATGTACTCATGGAACTGACAGACAGGTTTGTGATACTTTGCCAGAAGATGAAAGGGAAATTCTGCCTTGACACCACGTAGACCACATCTCAGTGTCCTTAGAGATATTTTGGATTCTTCAGTAAAGAAGGACCATTGGCTGCTACACTCCTAATGTGGCCTTTTTGTTTTCCATTGCTCCCAGCAAATGCAATGAAGAGCTTAAAAAGATGTTTGTGAGAAAGACTGGAAGCACATGAAGATGAAGTGTCTGCTCTTTCAGTTGGAATGACTATCCAAAACCTGAGATTCCTAGCCAAACCACAAGAAACTCCTGCTTCTCTTTTAATAGGTGTTAATAGGAAGGTGGAGGGCTTCCTAATGTGACTTCCAAAATGTACTGTTTGGGAAGGGATATATATGCTGTTGGCATGGCTTTCTAGGGATATTGCAGTACTTCAGTTTCTTGGCAGAGTTGAGAAGGGCATGAAGGAATGAAGTTGGAGGGCAGGGGAGGAGACCTTCAGCAAAGATTTTTATACTTCCAAACAACAAATCAAAGTACTACTTGATATCTTTTCTGCCTCTTTAAAGTAAAGTGCTTCTGAGTGGTAATCAAAACGCATTCATTCAGCATGCTTAGAGAGGTATCTTTGCTTTGGTCAGAACAGCTTATTTGGTTCATATCACCTTTTTTTCTTGTCTTAGCAACATGGAGAAGCAAAGGTGGAAAACTAATGTGTTGATTGTTTGGAGCACCCCATAGATCACTTCTGAATGTGTGCTCACCATTAAACATAAGATGGACCCTTTCAAGTGCAACATAGAATCATAGAATGGTTTAGACTGGAAGGGACCTCAAAGATCATCCAGTTTCAACAACCCCCCACCATAGGCAGGGACACCTCTCACTAGAACAGGTCACTCAAGACCTCATCCAGCCTGGCCTTGAATACCTCCAGGGAGGGAGCATCCACAGCCTCCCTGGGCAACCTATGTCAGTGTCTCACCACCCTCACTGTAAAGAACCCTTTCCTAACATCTAGTTTGAATCTCCCCTCTTCCAGTTTAAACCCATTACCCCTCATCCTCTCCTTACGAGACCTTGTAAATAGCCCCTCTCCAGCCTTCCTGTAGGCCCCCTTCAGATGCTGGAAGGCCACTATAAGGTCTCCTCAAAGCCTTCTCTTCTCCAGAATGAAGAGCCCCAGCTCTTGTAGCGTGTCCTCATAGCAGAGGTGCTCCATCCCTGTGATCATCTTTGTGGCCTTCCTCTGGACTTGATCCAACAGTTCAGTGTCCTTCTTGTATTGGAGGCTCCAGAACTGCACACAATATTTCAGATGCGGTCTGATGAGAGCAGAGTAAAGCGGGAGAATCCGCTCCCTTGCCCTGCTGGCCACGCTTCTCTTGATGCAGCCCAGACTGCCAACCATGTCCTGGGCTGCACGCTGCCGGCTCATCAAGCTAAATACTATGTATCTTGTCTAAAAATCTTTCTTGGCTTATATATCTCTAGAATCCTTGTAATATTGTCAGTCTGAAGGCTGCTGAAATTGCTTAGGGACAGGTAACTTCTTTGCTCAGCCAGGCATTTAGCTCAAAGTCTGTGTAGTGTGTGGCTTATAGTGCATAATGTCTTACCCCAGAGTCAGAAACCAAAATTTTAGGACTGACAGAATATTTGGGTGAGAAAAGTTCCATTCTTCCTCATTAACTATTCATAATGCATCTTATGTACTATCTACATGACCTAGTGACTTTAAGCCCTGCAGATGTTACACTTCCAAGGATTCATATTGCAGTGCCAACAAGATGTAGAGGAGAACAGGAAATTTCAGAGAAGTAGCTGCCAACTGCCATGCGAGCTGGTCAGTGGCTGATCAAGGAAAGAAAGAGAAGTGATGAAGTTGTGTGGGAAGAGAGCAACTATGAGCTGGCCACTGAGACAGCTCTGGGGAGGGAGGTACTGTCACACCACACAGCTGAATGTTGTCCCCAGTGTGACACAATGCCCAGAAGTCCAAAACTTATGGCCGAAGTGTGGAGATCAGTGTAACAGTTTATCCTGTCTGAGGCCACTGATTCAATATGCTAACAGGAATTGAGAGCCCCTTATTAGGAAACCAACATCACTAGATTTGCATCTAAGCTTTGACTGATTGATGAGTCAAACTCCTGGCGTAGGCTTTGCAGTTAGATTACTTCAACACTGATTTATTATTATCATTATCAGTGCTATTTTGGAATGTAAACCCTGTTATTCCAAGGCAAAGGTCATCCACCTTTGAAGTGTGAAGTGCCAAATCATATTCTTTCTCAAAACATTGATTAAATTTGGTGGCAGACACTTGACAAAATGCAGGGAGGAAAGCCTAGTACAAAGGCAAGGTGCTGCTGGCCAGCATCAGAGCTCATTTTTGGTGAAGCGGTGTGCTTGCCAGACTCACACCTCTGTGGGAGGTTGTACTTTCACAGGTGGCATTCTCAGTGTGTGACAGCTCTTGGCTTCTGGCTGCGTGCTGGCCTTGTTTGAGGATACTGGGATTTGGTTGTACGCTGTCTTTGGTGACTGTGCTGTGGATTGCTTGGTCCCTACACCATGGCTTACAGAAGGAAGAATAGGAAAGGCAGCATTAGGATAAAATGTAAGATACTTCTGAAGTGTATTGATTGCTGGCAAACTGTTCTTGGAAGCAAATGATTTCTTCTAGAAATACTGTGGTCTAAAACCACTTAAATAATGCTTCAGAGGAGATTAAAAGTTTGTGTTATGATAGCTAGAGAATTGCTGAAATATTTATCTGCAGCTATTTGTGGATTCATGAAAAGCTTAATCTGATTCTTATGATACAATAAGTCTCCAGTGACTAATCCAACAATTACATACTTCCTAATGAGTTCCTTCTGAACACAACTGACCTTGCAAATGCTTTGGCTCACAAAAAAAGTATTTCATGTTGTAAGTCCTTTTTCCACAAATTTCAGTGGGAAACATTAATTTTACCTATGCCTGTGCAAGAAAACAAAACAAAAATTAACATTAACACTAAAAGTATTTTGTACAAAAACTACAATAGCTTTGTTGAGGAAGCCTGAACATCATCCTCCCCCAGTATGAGCACATCAGTTAATCATACGAGGCATTACTCAACTTCATTTGGCATCAGAAACAGATGTAATTGATATATCAAGGTAAGTCTTTTCCTAAGTTGATAAGAGTCTAATTTTACTACTCATTCTTTAATTTAGCATAGCCTCTTGAAGAACTGGGGCAACTTAAGAGCCTGAGTTAAAAAGACTTGTTTTGAGTACATTAATGTTGACCACTCACAGGGAGGGTCATACATCTAGGGAGTCTCTTCTTAAAAAAGAAAAGGAGCTCTTGCCAGAAATCAGTTTAATGAGAGTATAGTTCTTGTGAGAATAGCTAGCAGAAGTGACCGTAGCCAATCATTTTTCCAGTGACTTACCCTGCTCCTTGAAACTGTCACATGTGGGCTGCACAAAAATGATTTGTGTTTCTCCTTTTTCAGCAGTCAAACACATGCAAGTTGTGATGTTTATTGATCAGCCAAACATATGAGGTGATGTTTGAGAATGTCCCCCTTCTGGAGCCTTGCCTTATATGCTTAATGACAGCTTGCAGAATTTTACCATCTGTACAGAGCTTTCCATCTTCTAAAGTAGTTTAGAGCACATAATGGGCATATCCTGCTTCCATGAAGCCAGTGAGGGCAAGGTCCTATCCAGTATGTTCATAGTAAACTGTCCTGGAAGTTTCTGTGGCCTGTTTTGTGTTATAATAAAGCCTCTGCATCAGTCTCTGCCCTTGTAAGGCAGGCAAGTCCTGTGGAAGCAGGCAACCGATACAAAAAATGCTGTAGCTTTTTAGACCTTTACTCAAGTTTTAGAGATTTTTGTTGTTGGTGTTTTGTTTTGTTTGGTGTTTTTTTTTTTTTAAACAGCAGCAGAATGTTTCCAGTTGCTCACAGAAGGGTTACATTCTGCCATCTATCTTTGTGCAGAAGTCCCATTGGGGGTCTCTCAGCAGGCTACTCACAAAACACAGATGTTTTTGGCTGTTCATTCAGCATCTTACTGTTGCTGGACACTTCTTACTCTCTAGCTTTTTGTTACTGGGAGCTTGTTAAAATACAAATAGAATTTTTGTTAACACTTCTGGTGCTATTTCCCAGTTACCTGCCATGAATTCTGTATAACTACCACTGGGTGGTGTGTGCCTCGTGTAAGTAAAACTCCCTAAAGTAAACTACCGGAGTTCTGCAGCTGTGGAACGTCAATATCTAACCCAAAAGCCTGTCTGTCTTTTTTAATCAGAAATTTTCCCTTAAGTTTATCAAAGTTAGAAACTCCACGCTTTGGATAGTGTAAGAAAGTGGATGTATATACGTATCCATGTCCTTCAACGTTGAATGAGAGAATACAGTGTGTATTTATACATCCCTTCTGTTCCTGTTAAGTTCTCATGCTTTATCGAGAACCACCTATTTTTACAAGCATGGAAAGGTTCCTACTTTCTTACTGTGTCTCCTGACATCTTATATTAATCATAGCCAGTCTTAGGAACACATAACAGTCCACATGTCACCCATGTCACTTCTTTCAGATGCAAAGGGAATGTAATTTTCTACCACCTCCATGTCCTCCGTGCTGTTGTTAAACATCTAAGAGCAGATGGGCATCAATTTTGGAAGTATAACAGGATTTCTTTTCTGCTGGATAGCACAAGCTATGCTAAAACAAGTGCTAGAATATTTCAGTGATTTAGGACTTCTGGCATTGCAACATGTTTCCTTTTCACTGCCTATTTGTATCAATGTGTTGAAGACTGACAGCTTCATAACCCACATTTCACTATCTAAATTCAACACTAGTTGAATTGCTGAGATGGAGTAATTGCTGAGGCATTCAGAGTAAAAAGAAAAAGAAACCTTTTTCTTCATGGATTTATGTTAGACAGGGCATCCAATTCAACTAGAATGTACTTTGTTGTGCTAGGGTTTAACATTTACCTAGTAGCCCCTTACAAATATCAAAAGGCAAACTGTAATCCTACTGTGAGCATCTTGTAAAACTTTTTAAAGAGCAGGTCTGAACATGCTATACAAGTAGAAATGCCACCTGATTTTGTCTCTTTAGCTTGCTCAGCAGTCCAGAAAAACTATTAAGAAAATGAAATTAAGTTTTCTCCATGCCTACTAGTACCTTTATTATATCTTCTGTATGAAGATATGTAAGCCAGAAGTTATATAAAACCTGTTGGATTACTCTTTTGAGTTAGCACAACTTGCTCTAGTGCTAGAAAGGTTCCCTGCTGCAGTAGCAGTGTGGGGAAAAAGAATGTTTAAGAAAATCTGTGATTTAGGACTGGGAAGATATCAACAAAATTCCCCCATATCTTATGGCTTTACGCATTGCTTCATGTTCTTTGGTCTTGTAGGGAAATATACCCGTACAGCAAACAAACTCCCAAACCCAGTTTGAAGGAGAGATGTGACTAAGTTGGCTTGAAACTCAGTAAAGTACTTTTAGAGCCTGACCCTTGTGCAGGAGTTTTTATTAAAGAAAATTGATATCTGTCTCCAACATGGGAAGGAATGGATGGAAAATTTTAAGGTATCATTGAGACAACAATAAATAGAAGGCAAAGACCTGTTAACCAGTCCCTGGCTATGTGTCAATTCCCCACCTAGAGCAGGGTCTGTGCAGGAAATTCTGTTGTTACTGAATGCTGTTAGCTGACACAGTGATGACCATACTCTATCAAACACTGTAGAAAAAGAAAAATAATCTCTCTGTCTACATATTAGTAAACTTCACTAATCCAAACACAATCAAACTATAAATATCAGCCACAGACATTGTGTTTTTGTCCAGATTAGCTAAACTGTGTCTTCCATGAGAACAACTCCATAGGAAGAGCCCATTGTTGATGGGTTTTGACCATCAGGATTTCTCCAGCTTTCGTTTTATGGTGAAATAAGGGATTTAGTACCAGTAAAAGAATGTTGTGATACTATCTATGTGTTCAAGATTGACATCTTAGTCACCTCATAGTGCGGTTTATTCTCTGTTAAAGAGCAAAGTCAAGGACTGCTTTATAATTTCTGTATCATTAAGCAGTTATCAGTCATTTCTAGACTTTGGCTGCATAGAACTTCTCTAATTTTGATTGTAAAGGGATGGTTTCCCTTCAGTGGTTTGGGGCAGACTTTTCACTGAGAGGTGCCTCTTGGAGCTGTGTAGTAGTTAACTTTCTCTTGACTGTAGTTTGGAAGTATTTGAATTAAAAGATGCTAAGGAAGACCCAGATTTCTCTAGCTAAACTGACATGAGATAAAGCATGGTGATTGAACAAAAAGCATGAGAGCCACAGACTGACTGTTCCCTCTTATGCCTGAGCTAGCAGCAAATGGTAAAGGAAGCATGTTAGGAAATTAAGTGACCTAAAATACAAGAGAAGAGTCAAAGCACTCTGGGTGTCACCTTGTGCAGTGTTAAGTTGGAGAACCTATCTCCTTCCCTAACAATGACCAGATGACCTGGAAATTTGTCAGTGGAGCATATGTACTGAGTGGCATGAGTGATGCTGCCACTACATCTGCATCTGACAGTGTGGATATCTGCCGAGCTCATGCTGCACTGTGATGCTTTGGTCTGAATTGCTAGAATTGGTTCTAAACGTGATGAAATAACAGTGGAGGTTATTTTTCAGTACTAACCGCTTTATTCAGCCTGTCTGGGTGGTGAGCAGAGAGATGTTCTGACTCCCTTCAGAAGTTGTGGAGGTTCCAAACTAAACCAAGTGTTTGAAGTGCCAGCCCTTTCTAGTATCCTGTTCAGTTCCAAGGAGGAGTATCATTCCACATTAATTGATTGGGATTTTCCTGTCCTGCACTCCTCATTTGACAGCAAGTATTTTGTGTTACAAGTGTGAACCATTAGCCTTTATTACCAGGCAACCATATTACCAAGCCATACATAACTATCTTGCAGAACATGATTAGCTCTAGCAGTTCTTCTGTCTGTATCACTCACCATCCCCATAAACAGTTCTCCATCTGCTAGGCAGGCTCTGTTCTTCCTATGTGTGATTTGAGAGCACCCCAGGCACCTGCCCGGCTCGCAGATGGTGTTACTCCATCACAGTGTGGATTCATCGCAGCATGTTGCAGGGGGATGAAAGGGGGTGATGGAGTTAAAGTCTTACTGAAGATGTGCCAGACAATCTGAGCTAACTGTAGTTATTGTATGTGTGGGTTTTTTGTTGCTGTCATTGCCAAACTGTGCAGAAGGTGAGGTTTTGTTTGTAACAAGTCTCCTGCCTGCTTTGGAGAGGGGAGAACCCCCAGCCTACAGAATGGAGGACAGAAAGCCTCATCTGGCATTAAAACTGCCCCTAAGAAACCTTTCAGCGGGCCGGTGCTAACTTTCCTAGCTGCGTTCGTCTGCTCAAGTGTTTTTGGTTGGTGTTGTGGGTTTTGGGTTTGTTGGTTTTTTTTTTTTCCTTTCACTCCCTCGCCACTATTTTTTAAGAACGAAAAAAAGCATTAAGCGGGCTGCAGTGCCAGCAGAAGGCAAACTCGCCTGTACTCCAAACTAAGTTAAACTCGGCGGGGTGTGCGAGCAACCCTCACCGTGACTGTTCGGGGCGGCACAGTGGGAGCGCCCGCTCGGCTGCTAGGGGACGGGACGCGGCAGGGACCGGGCGGCGGAGTGGGGGAGCGGGGCAAGCCTGGGTTCTTCGGTCTCTCCGCTAAACTCCGTGAAGAAGGCGATGGGGGTGTGGGGAGCCGCCTTTGCGGCGGTGCGGCTGTGGGGCGGGGGGCCGGGTAAAAGGAGCTCGCAAGCGGTGCGCTTACCCCCTCCATTTTTGTAGCAGAGGTAGGGAAACCGCCAGACGTTGGCCAGGTCCACGGCGAAGCCGATGACGGAGAGAAGGAAGTCGATCTTCTTGCCCCAGGTCTCCCTGTCCTGGGGGCCGTAGCGCGGCGCCGGGGCGGCGGGCAGCAGGCTGCTGCTGGTGTACTGCACCCCGTTGTGCTCCTTCACCAGGATCAGCTCCACGTCCTTTCGCGGGGGCGGCGGCCCCGCTCGCTCCGCCAGTGGGGCTACCACCGACACTTTGCGGTCGGGCTGGCTCGGCTTGTTCATCTTCGCCTTGAACATCCAGAGACGGGCGGCTGAGGCGGGCTGGGCGGGCGCCGGGAGCGGGAGCGGACTTCCCGCTGGAGGCGACTCGGCGCTCAGTCCGCCGGTGTCAGCGCGGCAGGAGCGAGGCACGGCCGTAATAAGAGCCATGCAAATGAGGCGGGAGAGGGGGGACCGGGGTGCCCCCGGGGAGCGGGGCTGCCTGCGCCCTTCCTCCGCGGGGGAGCGGCCGGCAGCCGGGCCCGGAGCCGCTGCCCGTAGCTCGCAGAGCCGTCGGCGCACCTGGAGCCACACCGCTTCTACCCCGGCCGCCGGCGGGCACAGGGCTGCAATCTCTCGACTCGCCCCGGCCGCCGGCCGGAGCCCCTCACTGCCCCGTGCCCACTGACGGCAGTTTCAGCCGAAACCCGTACAGACAGGGCTCGTCCTGCCGCGGGCTGCCTTGCGCGTCCTGCCGTGCCAAGCGCACACCCCTGGGCGAGCAGCCTGGAATTACCCTTAGCGGGCAACAGGTAGGGCTCATCCAGAGTGCCCACTGCCTTTCTTCTGTAGCAGATTGCTCATTACCCTTCTTTCCCAGCAGAATGCCCGCTCCCCTTTTTTCCTAGCAGATTACCCACTGCCCTTTTGCCCTGGCTGAGCTTCTTTACTGAGACACCTTTCCCCTGTCTGCTAGCGTGGCTGTAGTTAAACGGTGAAATTTGGCTTTCCATATCAGAACCTGGTGAGTTGCAGGCCAAGTGATAGAACCGGACACTGCTAATACTCCTGTGCCAGGTTGTCCAGTTTTTTTTTCTGTTGTTCTGGCAAATGCAGGGTTCCGCTGTCAGGTTGAGGTATTTGCAGGATATTAACTACTTTTGCTATTCTAAATGGGACCTGAGTCTTTTACATGTAAAATGAGCAAAGAATTAGCTGGCAGGGCAAAAGTGATTCAAGTGTAAAAGTTGGCCAAACATAGCTGCAGAAAGATTTTCGGGAGCCCTTCCTGTTACAGCTGTGAGCAGTAACTTTACATTCAGCATCTGTGAAGGGAATAAAATTTGAGCACTAAAGGCAGAAACTGTCTCCCCTTCTTCAGTGTTAAATAGATTCAGTTCTGAGTGGCATCAATGAGAACAGGGCAGAACTCAGAGGATTATCAGTGGTACTGCAGCCTACCAAGTCCTCACTCACTCTGCTAGGACCAGCATTGCAGTATATGAAAGGGTGCTGGTCAGAATTCACAAAGGAATACCAAGTTTCTCTGCAGACTTGAGATGTCAAAAAGTATCCCAACTCACTTGAGCTTTAGCTCACATATTGACATCTTCCCCTCCTCTCTTTAGGCCACAAACTGTAAATATACTAGTGACATAGCTACTAACAGTTTCCAGATATTTTTTTTTTCACAGAAAGCTCTTGATTCACGCTTCAAGATCTAAGCTGTGACTTGGATTCTGAAACACTCACCTGTATGAAGTAGTTCAGCAGCAGCTTTACTGTTTCAGAGCAACTGTATGCTTAGAACACACAGCTCATATATTCTCTTTTGGCTACTCTACTGTATCCTACCCTCATCTTCTCCAAATACACTGCATAAGAACATGTTCTCTATTCTTTCTGACACTTCATGCCAAAAATGCTGCATATACTGAGCATAGTGCTGACATAGTGCCTTGTAGACACTTGTAGTTTGCTTGTGCCATGTAACCCATATTTTTACACTTGTGTGCAGCTACACTGCTGCCTGCTTCTCATACCATCAGTAACTGCCACCTCATGCATCAAATACCCATGTTCTAGGCAGTGCACCCAGATATGCCCCTCATCCCCACGTTTCTGTGAGCCTGAGCTCCCATCCTCCTATAGCAAATAAAGGACAAGCTCTCCTCTGGACACGAAGAGAGCTTCTGCTCCCAGACTCAAATCCCTGAAGCCATCTTGCCGACACTCACCAGGTAGCACTGAGGATGTCTCTGTCCCATTCCCTGGTACCTATGGGGAAGATGCCTGATAGGGGATCCTTCCTCCTTGGTTCCACCAATCGGGGACTGCAGTCTCCCTGGGAGTTGAAGCTGTAACCTAGACAGTAAGGAGCTTTTTAAACCTGGGTCCCTTCTCTTCACGTGACTATTACTGCCTTAATAATCAGCAGACTTCCTGCACTAGACAACAGTACTCCTATATTGCTTCTGGAAAAACAAGACCTTGCTAAGGAACACCCTTTTCCCCACAAGGTCTCAATTAGCTGAGCTTGATCATGATGTCTATGGTGGGAGGAATCTAGAAAGCCCCTGCTTATTTCCTAAGAGAATTAAGTCACTGTGCATATATATATATACATATATATATGCATTTAGTTCTTGCATGGAAAGTGTGCACAATCTGGTTAATGTAATATCTGCTGCACCCTCAAGGTAAGAAAGTCCTCAATTGGATTTTATAAAAAAGTTGCTTAATCTTCAGTCTGTCTGGATCTTGTTATGCCTAATGGAGCCTGACAGTGGGCAGAGTTGAAGTCAGAGAAGGGAATATTGTATTTAGAAACCTTCATGGAGCCAGGCAGGATGGCAGGGTGTTAGTGATATTCCACTGTGGACTAGGAAATAGGGTGCAATTTACTTCAAAAAATAGATGGTGCTAGTGTATTCATCAGTTATTCAGATTCTTGTTTGTCATTCTCTTTGCAATGTGTAGGAGAATATACTGTAAGCTGTAACATTAAGTAGGGATTGTCACTGTCAAACATTGGTCTCTACAAAGGAAAAAAAAACAACCCTGTGAACAACAATGTAATGTGTACTTTTAAATCTTTGTGTGCTGCTGGTGTGAAGGCTCACTGTGCTTGTTCACAGCAGGGTTTAGATTCCCCACCCTTGGCAGCACAGCCCTCTGCTGCTGATATTACAGAATTGATACAGAACTAGAGGAGTTGGCTACTGTCTTTCCGGTGAGCCAAGTTTGGAGAGACGCTGTATCAAAGTGTTCGGCTATGCTGGAACTCACACTTTATGGTTGGTACATCTGAGTCTTGTTTTGTGTTATGTCTGATACACTTGATCAAAGAGCTTGGCAGTAAAGACAAACAAAACAGTGACTGAGACAGGGGATGTGATTTCTTTAAAAATAAATTGAAGTAAATGTCACTGAGAAAAAAGCCCTCACCACCACCACTTAAACCAAAGGACAAAAGATCCATGATAAATTTAGTTCTAATTGTCAAAGCAGTGAATACACAAGGGACTAAAGATGTGGAGTTTAGGATGTTGTTTTTATGAGCGGGCTTGTATGATGAATTTGCTTGTGAGAGCTGAAATTTGGGCTTGAAGACCAGGGCATCCTTTTCCTGTTGTAATCCAAGATACAATGAAAAGAGTAAAATGAGGCAGGGGACATGTACACCAACTATGTAATTCTACATCCTGGTACATCCATAGAAACCTTGAGCTCATTTTGGCCTTGGGGCTTACCAACACTGAAGGATATTTTTCAAATCAAGTACATGAACTGAATGAAGTTAGCTTTGGTTATTCTGTGCTAGAAGAAACTTGGGGAATAGCCAGTTGCTACAGGAACTGGGAACAAAGTAGACATCAGCCTTCTGAGTGAATCAATGTTAAAACAATTTCACAGTGATGGGAACATGGCAATGGCAGTAGTGCCCATCTTTCTAGGTTAGCAGGTAAAGAATACCACACTGTAGACTGTATCAGACACCTCTTGATGACAATAAATGTGCCAGCTCCAGCTTCTTGGACTGTTATGATTGAGCTGGGTAGATTTGCTTCATAGCATCTTTAAAATCACATTGCCATTCCAGTGGTATTTAAAAGCTTTGTGTTGTATTGTTAGCAGGCTGTCGTCATAGTATCTCTATCCTAGAGCCAAAGCAATGCATCTTTTTCACTGAGAGGGCCTGTTTGGGTTGGTCCAGCTCTGCGTTTTGACAGTTGGTGTCTGTCATGCTACAAGCAGACTTTGCAGTGAAAACAGTATTACAACAACACTCCACAGTGTTTTGGTATTCCATTTGTGCAAGAACACCAAGTTACAGGGTAAGGCAATGCCTCTCCTTTTTTATGATAGTAGTGTTTGTGTCTTCCTTATCAAGTTGCTTGAGATTATCACAAATACACACCTCCCAAGCTCATTTTGCCTGACATCTGCTACACCTGGCATCAGGTGAACTTTTTCAAGGGAGCCACCAGCGTCACCCAGGCAAGCTGTCCCATCGCATGGTTATCATTTTATCACACAGAATATGTTTGGGTGTGGGAGGTTTATCTTTCACAGTTTCACCACTGCCCCCACTCTATAAGTACACCCTTTTCACTTCTCTTTGGCCTCTTTCCAGCTTACTAGCACTGACTATCCATTAAAGATAAGAAATCTACACTGAAACAGTTCACCCCACAAATAGTTCAGTTTCAGCTTCAACAAAATTCTTTTTCAGAACCTGTTTTGAATAACTAGCTTCTTGGTGATGCTGTAGCATCAGATTTATCTCAGGGATAGCTGCATGAGGGCAGTTTGCGAAGCTGCATATCAGTGGGGTGGAACTGCGACCACTCTCAATTTCAGTCTTACTGTGCATGAGTGCACTCCACCCTCCTCTCCTCATACTAGCTTGTGCAGGGTCCAGAAGGGAGCAAGGGCACACACTGCCCTAGTCACTCGGGTCTGTTCTGGTCCATCTTCTGTGTTCACCATGGTCTATGTTCAAATAATCTTCCTCTTCTAGTTGGAACAAACCTCTCTTGAGGAAAATAATAATTTACGAACATATAAAGAAACAGTAATAATTCCAAGGATTATCAGCCAAGCCTTTAATGAGAAGAGGATCTTACTTGCCTTTTTCTCACCTACACTGTCCGCATATAGGCGATAAACACACAAACCATTCTTCTGTGTCATTGCTGTAATTCTTAAAGGCCAGGTTGAACATTATATTCTCTTCAATTCCATCCCATTTTTCTTCATCATTCTTTTTTCTTTGTTTGAGGTCTGTTCTTCACTGATTAATATTGCCTGCCAACTTTGTCATCTCTAAATTTCATGAGCAAACACAAACTTTTGAGTGCATATTATTAATGCAAATATTTAATAAGCTCATTCCCAATAACAGATCTTTCACGATGGATAATGTCACTCCCAAGCCTGTAATTATCCTTACAGAACAACATAGTATTATATCCTCTTTAGTCAGTTCCTTTTCTGTCTTAACAGTTCTATTTGTCTTGATCTCTTCTGCTCAGACTAACAATTACAAGTGTCATTGCAGCAGCTGCTTTTGTGAAGTTGTGATAGGTTAATATCTACCACATTTTCCCTGCTTTTATAAAAGGCAGTTATCAGAAGGTGGCGCCAGATGAGACTGGCTTCCTTTGAGAAGCTTGGTTTGCCTGTAGCAGCCTTCTCTGCTTGTACGTCTGTGGTTACAATTCCTGAGAAGTGTTTGAACTTGGGAACTCCATGCTGTCATAGGATTATATGCATCTCCCAAAAGCAAGGCTTTTGTAAGATATTTTGTAATTTCTGTAAAAATTATGTCAGACCTTGAAGGAGATGCCTTGCTTGATGTCCAAAACTAGACTGAGGGATGACCCAAAATATATTATCATGTGAAAACTCAGTGAATTTCAGATGATCCTAACATAAGATTTTTTTTAAAACTGCACTGCTGGTGGCAAGGTGCTGAATATTATTTTTCTCCTGTTGAAAAGACTGAACAAAAAAAACAGGAGCAATCTGTCCCTGCTTGCTGGGAGGACCTGCCCTTTCTCTTGCTGCCAGTCTCTTGCTGGTTTCCCTGTTTGTACAGCAAGTAAAATATGTCCAATTGTGTTGGCTGCAAAAAAAGACTGAGAATGAACAACGACAACTTGCTTAATTAGAAATAGGCACCTTAACATGGGATTCTGATCTCAAGTTTATTGTGTGCTGCACTGGTAATTGCACATTTCAAAACAAACCTGTACATACATTCATTTTAAGAGGCATCAGTAGAATCATAGACAGGTTTTGGCTGGAAGGGACCTCAAATGCATCTAGTTTCACCCATCTCCCATGTGCAGAGACCTGTTGTGCACCTATATATGAAGATACAATAGGGCTCATTCTTCTTCCAAATGCAAATCATACCAAAGCCCCAGTGAACAGTGAGAACATTAAAATTATTTACTGCTGTTGCTTTCTCCTAAGCCTAATACCAGTATTTCTGACCAGATTATTTCCTTTGGTATAGAGACAGAACTTGCTTTGTGGTCTGCACAGATCTGGAGGGGAGATCACTTGGATAAGTTCTGTCATTTTTGGCTTTTCTGAGAGTACTCAGAATAAAGGAAATTGTGCTCCATCAAGTTGCCTTTCAGTAAGAGAAGGCGTGCAAGCAGCAGCTTGCACTGCTATTGCCCAAGACTTAACACTGCAGTTATAGCCAAATCAGAATTCTGTTGTGCTGGGTCCTGAACATGCACAAGCACAGAAAAAAAGTAATACTCACCTTATCTGCCTAGCAGCAATTAACTTTCGATTGCTGGTAGCTCAGTAGAAAGACCACTGTGTCTGTCAGTGGTCCAAATCAGCTGATTTCCATAAGCTTTTGACACCTTGAGTACTGTGTCCAGTTCTGGGCTCCTCAGTTCAAGAGAGATGTTGAGATACTGGAGCATGTCCAGAGAAGGGTGATGAAGCTTGTGAGAGGCCTGGAACACGAGCCTTATGAGGAGAGGCTGAGGGAGCTGCGGTTGTTTAACCCGGAGAAGGGGAGGCTCAGGGGTGACCTCATTGCTGTCTGCAACTACCTGAAGGGAGGCTGTAGCCAGGTGGGGGTCACTTTCTTCTCTCAGGCAACCAGCAACAGAACAAGGGGACACAGTCTCAAGTTGTGCCAGGAGAAGTCTAGGCTGGATGTTAGGAGGAAGTTGTTGCCAGAGAGAGTGATTGGCATTGGAATGGGCTGCCCAGAGAGGTGGTGGAGTCGCTGTCCCTGGAGGTGTACAAGAAAAGACTGGATGAGGCACTTAATGCCATGGTCTAGTTGACTGGATAGGTCTGGGTGCTAGGTTGGACTGGATGATCTTGGAGGTCTCTTCCAACCTGATTGATTCAATGATTATGATTGTATCTCTTTGAGATAGAAGGAGGGCAAAAAAAAAGCTAATTGAAAGTAGTCTCTTCCAAAACACTGAACAAGACTGGTTCTTTATTGCTTCTCAAAACAAAGTGAATCTAAAACAATATAAACCTTCAAAAGAATCCCAATCTCATCAGGATGTTAGTTGAAAAGCCAAAACCAAAATTTTCTCAAAGTTCAGGAACTTCTGTGTTTGTTTTGCCTTGTGTAGATTTACATGTTCATCTTACAGGTGTTTTCACATGATGATCTCATGTACAGGTTTGAGTGGGTTGGACTTATTTTTACTGTTCAAAGCCTTTGCTGTTCTATAGCAACAAGTTCATCGAGTTGTGAACTGATTTAGTAATTGGAGACCTCCAGCCACCCTCAGTTGTAGCATTTATCCAAGTGCAGCACCAAGCAGCAAATTAGCTTCCCAGCTAACACTGACTAGTTTGGACAGTTATAAGTAAATTGTTTTTGTTGAACTGATTGTTTTAAAATTAAGCCTCCAAGCACTGAAAGAATCCACAATGCTGAAGGAGACTTGGAGCCTGTCTTCAAAGTTATGACAAGTCAGGCACATGGCCGTTTTCACAATGACCTATATTTTAATATAGGCTATTGGATTATTTCTAAAGAGGCTTCTTAGCCATAAAAGAATTATGCTCATTGGCTGGGCTGTGGCAAAAATACAATTGAATTAAGGATTGAAATAATTTAGGATCCAGCTGGACAAGTTGTCCCTGCGGCTGAGCAGTAACAGATGTATTAAGCATTGGAAATTGCACAGAAAAAAGGTCTAATTGATCTAAGGTAACCTCACTACTTTATATTAAATAAATCAATGCTCGTAAGCCGAAAGGTTAGAAGCAAGAAGCTGAATTGAAGGGAGGTGGACCTGAGAAAAGTAAGTTTAGGTAAAATAAGTTAACTTTGAGGTTCTAAATGTGGTAGGAACTGTGGGCCCTTGAGACCTGAAAGCACAGTCACTGTGAGCTTCCAAATCAGCAGGAATGCTGGGTCATGTTGGGGGAGAGCAGAGAAGGGGATCTCAAATTGCACATCTTGCAGAAGAGACACATCTTCTAAGTGAGGAAAAAAAAAATACAATTAGCCTCTGTTAATTTGTGTATCTGAACTAATTCATCACTGAAAGGCACAGGTGACCCATGTACTCCCTATCTCACACACCTGTGTGTGTCACTGCATTTCAGCTCAAGGATAAAAGGGAAGGCTGCCCATTGACAGCTGCAGTACACAAAGCAATGGATCTTTTAGGGTTGCAATGTGTGCAAAAGAAGCAAGTAGACCCAAAATATTGGCCAGTAATGTAGGATGCAGTAAATTCCTTCCAGAGACACCCAATGCCCTGAATACCAGCAAATGAAATGGCACCAGAGAATGAAGCTGTAGAAATAAGAAAAAATAATATATTTTTCTGTCTATATTTGTTCTTTCAAAAGTCAGAGGCAAACTTTACATAATAAGAGCAACTTCAAATAAACTCGTATATGTATTTTATGCAGATGCAAATAAGGGTAGTAGAAGACAGGATTTCTCTGTCGTTACTCACTGAACTTAGAACTCTTCTTCTGCATTTCCAGACTGAGCACAAATGGCTTCAGACACTAACCTTGTTTTGTAAAGAATGAAAACATACAGGAAAGAGTACTTGCATTGTTGCTTTGTGTGTACATATATTAAAGTTAGCTACACCTGCATGACTCCAAGACTTTGAGTATACATACCTTGGAGCAAACACATACTTGTATGGCTGTTGAAGCTGAGGAAAGGAGGCCCACGGCTTTGTGGAGAGAGTATTGCCTCAGTGAGGATGGTGCAGCAAGTTCTGTTGCCATGTGTCCTGCAGAGCAGACAAAGCAGGTGCCAGGACGGCCTCCATGTGTCCAGGCCAGGGTTACTGAGTGTCTAGAGAGGTAACTGCAGTGATTTGGCTTCTGCTTTCCTGGCAGGAAGCCTTTTGGGGGTGGCTGGGGATACACAAGTTCGAAACAAGGCTGCGGAAGGCAAGGCGAGAAGTGTGCTGTTGGCTTGCCCTGAAGCTCCACCTGCTGGTAGTCCTTCCCTTGGGGCTGCCGGACGGGCTCTGCAGTAGGGGACGCACGGCAGCTGGGGGTTCTGGTTCTGTGAACCTGGAACTTCAGCAGATTTTTAAGGGAAACTGAGACTTGGGTTGTGTGCTTGTTCTCTTGCTCCTGTCAAGTACTGTTGACCTCTAAAAAGCCTGGAACTCAGTGGTTTTCGACAGAAATCAGACACCTGCTTTGAAAATAAGGAAAATGCAAACTTTCTTAATGCTGCAGCAAATATGCTGATGTACAGCATGTATTGGAGACCCACCAGTAGCAGTGTTAAAAGCCAGTCCTGGCTGCAAAATCAAGCAATCAAAATTTAGGAAATGTTGTTAAGATAACACTTTAGTTAAGACTTTGCTGTGGTACAAGATAATAGAAAAACTGGTGTTAGCATTTAGAACATGGCTGTGCCTTGGACATTCTTCTGCCAGCCAGCCCTCTCACACACCAGACATCTTCTACCTGTCTGCCCTTTCCAGGAATTGAAACTTCAGTAACATACTAAATCCATGTAAATTTCTGAAAGCCAGTACCAGATTTCACCTGGTTGCTCCTTGTCCTGAGCAGACAAGAATCTTTGATGTCAAAGGAAGTGATCATTTAGTTTTCAAACTCTTCTTAATCAAGCACATTGCCTGAATCTCAGTAAACATAAGCATGGAAATGGCTAAACATTAAATTGTGTAATTTAAAATGAAGTGATTTTACTTTTCCCAGCTGAAGCCTCAGTTTTTGTCTATGAACTGAAAGAGTAGCAACACTGGAAGATAAATCAGCATGAGAGACATTGCACTCTGAAGAAAAAATGGAACATTCAGGTGTATCCTCAGCACTAAAAATTGGTTTTTGCTTTCTGAATGTTTGCATGTTTCATTTTCTTGATGCCTAAGTTATGATAAGAAAGTGATCAAGGTTAAAAAATACTCATTGGAAAGCTATGATGGAGAATTAGAATATACTCTGCATTGTCATTCACAATTTCTGTGCTCTTTCTGAGAGAATATTGTCACTTGGCAGCAGAGCCTAGAACCCTGTGGTAATAACAAGTCTACAGTGGATGTCATTCGGTGCTCAATCATGGTTAGAGACAGGGACAGAAGATTATGGTGGTGACAGATTAAAGGAAGAGAAGAGACACATAGTGGCTCAGATTAGGCTTTGGAAGAAGTCATCTGCTAGTTCATGGGCAACATCAGATCCTTCTTACCTTTTTCTGCAGACAGAGGATAAACCTGTAGACTAGACAGTCTGTTTTCCCCAAAGTCTGTCTTCTGGGTAGCTTGGTGTTGGGGTGATTGACTTTCTGATACAAAAATACAAAGTTTTTCATGTTTCCAGGAGGGACCATTGTGGCATGTATGGTAACACTGGGAATCCACAGTGGTGACCAGAGTCCTATATCAGTTCATGACACAAGGAGAACTTGTCCTATTAAGAGAGCTGACAGCTGTGTTCCTTCTCAGGAACACCTGCATTTGCAGCCTCCCCATTCTCTGTCCCAATGGTGATCTCTTCTATCTCTCTACAATCCATACAGTCTCAGCAGAAGAGTGTTCTGCCTACCTTCCCTGGGCCTGCAATGTGGATTTCTCCAGTTTAGACATGGAGAATATGGCTGTGCGCTGCACAGGCAGGGTAGGCTGCTGCACAGCTTATCTCCAAGCATGGCAGAACACTCTGCTGTGGTCCACCCACCTGTCATCTGTGCTTTTGCCTCTGGGAAGCTGTGTCCACTGTTCCCTTTGGATTTGGATACAGAATGGGAACCCAAATGATGTAATTTTCTCCTGGTTTAAGTGACACCGTTTGTATCCTAAGGACAGTGGAATGGGAGTGGAATAGGACCTGGGCCTGCCTTCAGGGGAGGAACTGGGATGAGGGCATGCAATCACTCTTCTTGCCATAAAGAAGCCAGGAAGGTGAGTACGGGGTAGATTGGTAGTGTGTGCTCTGAAAGGATCTCTTGCACTCTCTTTTTACAGAGAATCTGAGATAGTGCCAGCCCCAGGGAGTGCCCAGTAGCAAGGCCGAGCTGGAGCCGAGCTTGGTGGGGCCAGAGGTGGTGGGACCTGGTGCAGACTGGCTGCTATATTGCTGCTCCCCAGTGGTCCACTGCCTTTGTGGGTGGGCTCAGGGCTGTCAGCTTGTCCAACCCTCACAGTATTTGGTGTTTCATAAAGTCCTGCCTTAGGAGTTCATATGAATCTGTTAGAAACCTAGCTTTCATTCAAGAATTAAAAGATACATTTCTAGCTCATAACCTTAGAAAGGTGACCTGTAAGGGCTCGAACCAGAAGGCTAATAACAATAAATGCCTTGCTATTTTAGGGAAGAAAATTGAAGATGAATTGAATGTAGTTTTTAATACCTTCAAGAGAGAGAAATCACATGAGCATTCAGAGACATCTCAGAACATGTCTAAGATACTTCATGTTCTGCAGGTCTGCCGTGCTACCGTGTCAGAGGAGGAAGACACAGTGAAACAAACGGAATCAGGCCCTAATTGCATAGAGTTCTCCTCAGTTGTGCAGTGCTGTAGCTGTGCAGTGCAGATTTCCTGCACAAAGGAGAACACCAAGATTTAAAAACTAAATTACAAAGACAGGGAAGGAGAGTGAGCTGAATGTGTGTGAAATAATGTCAAATCAAAAGGAAGCTGGCACAGTATTACAGCACATCCAGCTATAGTGCCACACACAGTGTGAGTTACCAAGCACCATGGAACAGTGAGCTGCTAATTCCTCAGAGAAACTTTTGCTGTTAATGGCAGGCTGTTGTTAATTACTAGTATACATAGTATTAATGCAAGCAGTGTATTTGTGATCCTAATGTTTGCTGTTGGTTTGGTTGGTTGTTTTTTATTTCCAGTTTGGGTATGGATCTGCCTGAGCTTCCATATATACTGCAGAAAGAAATCAAAGGGCTGGTCTCATCCCTGCCTTTTGCATCTCATTAGCAGATTGTACATGATTCTTTTGGGGTGGGGAAGTGCTGTGTATGTTCAGTGCTCCTTTTTGAAGGGCTCAGACTCATGCTAGGCCACACAGTAATGTGGTTTACCTCAAGGTCAATTCCAGTTCAACTCTAACCTGGAGTTCAGAGTTGGTCCAGCAAGGGCTCTGAGCTAAGGGCACTGTGAGGCAGATGAGCTGAGTTAGAGTCCAAACTTTCAGAGAAAGCTGGGAAGTGAGATTTCTCCTTTTATTTTTTTTCATTATGAAAGATAAAATAGGAAAAATACCCAAACACCAGCCCAGCCCAACAGAACACAGATAGATATAGGTACAAAATGGTTAGGACTTGGATGTGCTGGCAGCTAACAACTGGTTTGGTTTTTTTAGGTTGAAGGACAGAATGGGCTAGTGTATTTGTTGGGCTCTGGTCAACACAGGACCTCCTTCAATAAATAAACAAGTATGGAAAAACATTAGGAGGAGTGTGAGGATTGGGGGATAAGTTGGTTGAGTGTGGGGACTTCTCTGAAGCTTCCTGTGTGTTTTATTTTAATCAGAGCTCTAGGAGACCATAGGTCAAATATGCAAGGCAAACTGTACTTCAGTTCTGTGAGTATATGCTGACTTAACGAAACTGGAAGAGACAAAATAAGATAGAAATAAATTAAGTTGATATGGTCAATAACTTCACCAGGGAGAGCGCTACTGAAGGCGAAACATCTAGTTCAGTTAGTAGTTATTCTGCTTCTTTAGGTTCTAGGATTACTGTAGTTGTCTTCAACATCTCTCTTTCCTAAGGACTTCAGCCCCTGCTGCCCTTGATCTATATGTCTGTAAAGAGGGTTTAGTGCAGCAATGGCTATTTCACTATTTCTTTCTCAATAGATTAATCAGTAATATTGACCACTGACTCCTACATTCTTTTATCTTATACTTTTCCCTGTTCCCCCCCTCTTTTGAGTTGAACTCAGCAAATCTTTGTTCCGGTCACTGCAGCCCCTACAAGGAGGAGGAGAAATGGGTCAGAGCTACAGGAGGCAGCAGCAGAGCATGGCTGTCTTACTGGAATGAGTATGAGCCAGGAACAGAGAAGTGCTGAAGCTTTCTGCTGTGTTTCTGTGGTATAATAACACTGTTCTGATGGCACACTAATTCAGTTTTTTTACTTTTAGGTACCACTAAGGCAGTATTGATGCTTCCTTAACTGTGTTGGTTCATTATTATATAATGTAATTATATGATTCTGGTGTACAGTTTGTAGGACCTATTTTCTGAGGCCTGTTTCTTGGCAGATCTACCTGATAATGCAGCTCCCAAAAATGTACATTAAAGGGTCAGACTGCAGCGTTGAATAAATTATCATTTGTATTTTGGTGGGATTTGGGGCCCTGTTGTGATAGGCTCTGTAAAATGTCTAACATAAGGCCAGTCCAAGCCCTGAAGGATCCAAGTTAAAAACTGAACAAAACAAAAAGCAGAGAAGAAAATGTAACAGGTTCAAGTCAAAATACCAACCTTTTGGAAGGAATTTGGATGTAAATTACAACTCAGCAGCTCTGGAGGGTTTATAATTAAAAATGCCAAATAAAACTCTGGTAAGAGCCATACCATGTCAGTGCTGACAGTCTTACTGGGACTGATAGTGTCTTTCTTCCTTCTTGTTTAATAACCTGTTTCCTCTTGGAGGAAAACTGTGATGGTAAAATTCAGCAAAGCCACAATGTGTCTCACAAACAAATTCATTTCCTTCTTCAAACATTGTTTCATTGGAGAGCAATACATTGAAAATTCCTTTTACCACATAGCCTTTAATGGGTTTCTTGTGAAGGAATGCAGGAGTCATTCTTTGAACCTTCTTGAAGTTTGCTGAATTTGTTAAAATCTGCTGTTATCTCCCGTTGGGGACACATCCTTTACTGAATTGAGCAAGGGAATGACCTTAGTAACATAGCTGGTGTATGACTTTATTGGAGTTTCTTAGTCAAAACCCACAGATTCATTTTTACTGGTGAGCATTTGCCTGTAACATACAAAACCAAAAAACCCAACACCCTTAACATTTCTCTGGAGGGTGCAGTTGAGTTTCAGAATTGTTTAATGATTAAAAAAAAAAAAACCCACAACAAACAAACAGGTGGGGGAGATACGTTTCTGGAGTAAGAAGATCTCATTTCATCTGCCTCTGCTGCTCTGCTTTTCCTATAAATGTGTTTAGTAAGGCCCAAGGAAGGGACAGCAGCACACTTCTGTTTGTTTGACTTTAGACATGGTTTTGCTGTGTTTCTTGACTCATTGACTTTTTT
The DNA here is from genome assembly GCA_013400475.1 of Tricholaema leucomelas. Lineage (NCBI taxonomy): Eukaryota > Metazoa > Chordata > Aves > Piciformes > Lybiidae > Tricholaema lacrymosa > Tricholaema leucomelas. Next base: position 1,329,719 of record WAAF01019521.1, read on the forward strand.
GTTTTTCACACATCTGTTGTACAGATGTGATTTGAATACAGCTGGGCTTGTTCTTGATTATTTTCTAAAATTGTTTTATTCTTTTATTGGGACTATGCAGTCTCTCTGTCTCCAGTTTTAGTAAGTATAATTATTTGAAATGCAAATGTATCTGGGGTACTTCCAGTATTTAATATTCTGTACAGAAAAACAACAGAAATGGGGGGAGTGAAGGTAAAGGAGAAGTGATATGGTCTAAATGACTTTGTGGCTTAAGACCACTGACTAAATTTGGGAGAATTAGGCACCCAAGCACCCGTTTGGGAAGTGTTTCAGCAATTAAAAAAAACTAAATTCAGTTTATATTCTGTAGGAACAAATTAAATTCAGATTGCTATTGCCAGCCATTCAATGAAACAGTTATGCTACTAAAGTTAACTTGATTTTATCATTAATATTGCCTGGGAGAGCATGAATATTTCCTAGAAGGCTGTGGTTTAGGTTAGTGATTTGTATTTTCTTCTTTTTGGAGTGGTTTGGAATATTTAAAATCTGTTTATTCACCGAAGGAGAAGCAGACACATGGTATGGTTGCAACCATCTAGGCAGGAGTGGTAAGGCTAAAGCTGTGGAAGACAGTCTGCAGTGTAATGCAGGACTGAATGTGTTCAATTATAGCTATTCATTAGTTACTTTTTCATGAAGACTAGATTCAGAGAAAATCAGCACTAACTTTTGAACCATTTATCAATTAATGAGAAACCAAAGTTGTATGGTGGTGAACATTGACTAGTTGTAGAAGAAGCTCATAAGCAAGAAGAAGCCAGAACAAGATACTGCACTATGACAGTGTTCTTTCTCCCAACCTTGATCAGTGAGGGAAGTGCTTAGAAGCTGCTGTTGGAGAAAAGTTGGCACACACAGACCTGCCTTGTGAGCTGACACCAACTCAGTGCCAGTAACAGGCATTGTGCCATATAAATGTGATGAGCTTCCTTGTGCATCAGTGAGACTTTCAGGAAAGCAGTGGTCTGTGACACTGGGTGGCAAACACCTTCTATTATCCCCATAGCAGTGTTGACTGGAAATTACCTTGGCTCCCTACTGTAAGTCAAAAAGGCTGCGTCATGCTGCTGCTGTGCCTCTAGCTGCAGTTGCCTAATTACCAGGATGAGAGCTCTTCCAGTACTGTGGGTGCTGCCTGGCTTCTGCTCAGTTTTTGCTGGTTCTAAGCAAGCAGTGAGGGAAGAGTGGCTTGAGCTTTTTTACCAGTCCTGTGCTTAGATCCTCCAGAGAGCTTATTTTCACAATTACAATAGGGATTTTCTCCTCCATTGCACCCACTTTGTGCCCCATGCTTGGTTTGGAGTATTTTCTGAGGAAACAGACTGAAAATGTATTTTAGAAACCCTTGGTCCTCTAAACTGTTGGTGGATTTTGGGAAATGGTTCTTTAGGCACAGAGCTTACTTGTGAGCTTTAGGCATGACCTTCTGTCTCTAGGTGTTTCCACACAGCATTTATCTAGAAATGAAAGTGATTTTTACCTGTCTGAGATGTTGCCTCTGAAGTAACCGCTTCTGAAGAAACAAAAGAGAGATCTTGATTTTTTTTTTTTTAATTATTCCACTCACTGTGGAAGTGGTGCCACCAGTGGGTCACAGGCATCTGACTAGTGTCAAACTTGTAACCCAAAATTCTTGTTTCATGGTTCATTTAATCACTAAAGATACAAGCTACAGACTTGAAGCAGCTGAAATCTTCACATCTAGATGTGTTTTATTCTCTAGAGTTTATGAGTGCCTTGATTGCAATAGGAGAAAAGAGATGCTAACCTTGTCATCCTGGATTTCTTATAATTAAGGCTGCATCTGAAACAATTGCCAAGGTGGGTTCTTTACTGATGGTTTCAATTGGGAAGCATCACCAGAATAAATCAGGTTCAGTTTTGCTGTATCCATATTGTTTATTTTGCAGAGCATTGTGAGCTGAAATATATATATATGGTTAGAAACTTAGTGTCATTAAGTTGTTTTGTATTTTCTCAGTTGGGAGATGGTGGGATAACCTGATGAGTGGGCTTGTTACTGGATCACAATAGGATTAGAACATATTTCTCATCTAAGAGTAGTGTGGCAGTTGCAATATTTTAAAGAAAGGGATGAAATAATTAATGTACTTACAGCATAAACTACTTGCAGAGAAACATCCAGTGATTAGGAATGATTCAGTCTTGATGAATTGCCCTGCATTACACTGTGATATAGCTAAAGAACACTTCCAGCTGGTTTTATGTTGTGTGGATGTGGTACTCTGGGACATGGTTTAATGGCCATGGTGGTCTTAGGCTGGAGGTTGGACTTGATGATCTTAGAGGTCTCTTCCAACCAAAACAATTCCATTCTATGATTCTATTCTATGTATCCCCCAGAGACTGAAGAATTTTCTAAGGAGGGAGTACATTGTCCTCGTTGCATCAACAGTCCTTTCTCGGGAACATTGTGACATCCTTTTGTGGGATGTGTTTGCCACCATGCTGTATGGGAGGTGTGTGCGTAATGAATCCCATGGAAATAAACAGTGTTTTCCCCCTAGTGAATATTTGATCTATGGTTTATTTATCCACCCAGACTTGGACTAATAGCATGTCAAATGCTGCCTGTTTGTTTTCCTGTTGACATATTTCTATCAGCAGTGTCTTCTGTATTATGGACAGGAAAAATATTAGCAGACCTATAAAACAATGGCTTAACGAGACTAGTTCTTTGATGTAAGCTAAATGGACTCCACTTGGGAAAATAAGAAGAGATTAGGTAGAGGGGAGGGGTTTTTTGTCTACTGTGAAATTGTTCACATTAGGCTGGAAGAAGAGTAAATTGAGACTGACTGACTCCACCAGAAGGTCAGACACTGACCAGTACTGACAGGCCAGTGTCTGCTAGGGCAGAGCTTATTTTACGTACCCCTGGTTAACTGTATGGAGACCTCGGATATCTTTCAGTTACAGCTTAGCATACACCGACTCATGGTGGAGAGAATCAGGCTTGGTATCAGGAGAGAATCAGGCTTGGAAAATGCCTAATGACAGCCAGCAAGTCAGGGATAGCTGCACATAGGAAGTACATGTGCTTTGATACAGAAACAGATACTAAAAGAATCTAAATGCACGGTTGTGCCATAAATGATCTGTTTAATCTGTGCTTTTCCTGATCTGATGCTAAGTTCACCTTCTTATAGATTAAAAAAAAAAAAAAAACCAAAACCAAAACAAAACAGTGGAGGTCTTAAAGCAAAGAATGTCACACTTTGCTTATGTGGATGCTCACCACAAGCACCCATGGGTAATTCACTTGACCGGGAGTCAGAACTTGCATGTTTCCAACTCTGCTGTGCCTGTGTCCTCCTCTGTAATTTCTGGTAGGGTAGTTTCTTTTCTTTTGCCTTGTGTGTTTATAAACTCTTAAATATCCAGGAATGGTGGAAACCCTCCTTATTGGCTTTACACACCACTTAGTTCCATGGCCATTTCTTCTGTTAGAGCTGCAAAGTCCATTGCAATAAAATGAATTAACAATGGAGAGCTCTGTGAAAGTTGTCTCTTATTCCTTGTCATTGTCCGAAGGGCTGCTTCTCTTTGGTCCAGACAAAGAGAAAGTTTCTCTTTTCTACTAAGAGAGAAGTTTCCACTATTTAAAGCACAGAATTTTGCCTTCAACACCTGCAATAGAAAAGATAGAAAGAATGCCTCCTGCTGTTATTTATTTCACAAATTGCTTTAGGTTTAATGTAGCTCGGAGTTAATAGTTCAGGCCAACATTCAAACTGCAGGGGTGGAAATGCTGCTGTTTCTCTCTCCCCAGTGTATACTGACACTCTACTTTTCTGCTTACAAGAGACAGGCTGTCAAAGAAATGTCATTTAGTACTGTGCTGGAGGTTGGCATGCTTTCATTCAAAAGACCCACCTACAAAATCTAAACATCTCAAATAATTTCTCCTTTGAATGGCTGCTGCAGTTCATGGTTGGTTATCTCCTGTTTCAAAGACTTCCGCCATTGCGGAAGAAAGCTTTCCTAAAAGCTGCTGGCACTTCTGCTGTGACTCCTTCTAGTCTCCTACACTTTTTCCTGTTCATTTCTTTTTTACGTTTTAAGAAAACATTCTGAATTTTCCTGCAATCTTTGATATCAGGAGATACGAGCAGCAGCACAGGCTTGTGTATCTAATTGTGCACTTGGCCTTATCTTTGTCTGCAAGGCTGATGTTTACCATTGAAAAGGAAATTATTCTTTTTGAACAATTACAGCCTCAAAAGCTTTCATCATGGCTCTCTAATTTGTAGTCCTTTGCTTCTAGTGCACTGTCAGTTGCTTAGTGAAGTTTTAGGAAGATAATGTCCTTAGTGAAAAGGAAGTAATTGTTTTATTTCATTATTAGAATAAAGTGTTTTTTTTAAACAACAATCTGAGCTGATTAAAATGTACTTGATCAACTGCTCTTTTCAATCCAGTAAGGATGAAACTAAGATACTACAGTAGTCTGGAATGTGCAGTTGTAACAAGAGAGAAGAGAAGCTGGTTAAGGAGCAGCTTTTTAGAAGAGGACCTAGGACTTACAGATCTATGATAGCTGTATGTGAGTGGGCAGTGCTGTATAGCTTTAGAAAAGCTTGACTTATACTGAATGTATATGAGCAGGAGTGTTGCTTGCTGCCTAATCTCCTGAGGAATGCTAGGGCTGAAGCTGAAGTGCTGTCTCTGGGAGAACCTAAATGAAAACAGTAAGTAGTCTTGAAAGTGCATTTTGTGAGGGAAGAAAGCAAGTGAGAGATTTTGCTCTTCAGCTTAGCTTAGAGGCAGGGTGGGAAATGCAGGAGTGAAACACAAGTGATGGTAGGCTTTGGATGTAGGTATGTATAGATGGGAATAGTTAACCCTGCAGAGAAGCAGAAGTGAATTGTTTCTCCTTGAGCAAGGTTAACACCAGACCTGGTGACTACAGCTAAGGAAATACGCAAGTTAGACCCTGAGAGGAACTTTTCTAACAGCATTGGACTAGATTGACAGGGCTGTGCAGTCTGCCTCTGTGGAGACCATTAATGAGGCTTAATCTAATGAATTCTGTAAACAAATTCCATTTGCTGGGATTATAGAAAGGAAATGATACTTTGCGTGTATTTATTGGGTGTTACTAATACCAAGTTCACAATAAAAGATAAACTTAGCCTCAGATTTGTTCTCAATTCCTAGAAAATACAAGTTGCCCAGTCTCCTTTATAAAACCCATAGTTGGTTTGAATGCTTTCTGTTGTGGTACTATGATGCTACTAAATTGAGTGTCATGCAGCCATTGTATAACCTCATGACATAATATGCTCAAGGAGATCTTTAGAAACTAGGGAAAAGTGCTCTTAGTTGTGTCCAGTTTAGAAGAAAACAATGTGTGTGCAGGCGTAGCTTTAAAGATGAGCCTCATCTTAACATGCAGAAGATCTTCCATAGAATATTTTCTAGATAGTGTAATAATTTGAAAAAGAAAATTACTATCACTGCTTTCCTTCTGGCCATGAAAGCATGAAATAGTATGAAAATGCAGAATAATTGTGATGGTAGAGGAGGGACATATATTTACATTCGATCTGTTACAGTGCAAGGGGCTTAAAAACCACACAAGTCATTAGTACCTTGTTAAGGTATTGAAGGATCTCCTTACTTGTAACATTGGCATGTGTCTCTGAAGTCTTTGCCAGTAAAGCCCTGGCTTTTACAGAGTATCTTGAACTGAGAGGGTGGCACAATAGATGAAAACTTTGATGAAATAAAATAAGCTGTGATATTGTTTTCTATGTGGGAGGTGGGTGTCATTCTTACCACCATTAACAGTAACTAGCTATGGATTTTTTTCCTATTATTCAAATTATTAGTATTATTGTATACTTTTAATAAGTACAGAGTATCTGTTTGATGCCCACAAGATTAAGCATACAGTGAAGTGCTTAGCAGAAGTTGGGTCCTTAAATGAACCTCCCGTATTTCCTTTGTCATGGCACTAAACCTTCTGCGCTTCTTGAACTTTATCTGAGTAAGTGCTGCATACTGTATTCATATCAGACACATTTTTTTTGTTTGCATTTTGGCTTTATGAAATGTCAGAATCAATCTTATACTAATGAAATGTCCAAATTTCATCTCAGCTATGAACATAGCTGCTAATCCTATAAGATGTTTACTTTCTCCCTCTGTGGCTATGTATAGTAACAGAGAGTCTACTAACTTAAGCACTGCTGACAAACGTCTCCCTACTGCTAGTCAGTCTACTAAATGTTATTTCATTGAGTAAAGGGTGAAAATTAATTAATTAAATGTCATTAAAATCCCTTGCAACCTTTGACAAGTTTGCTTTTACTGCAGGCCAGTAAAAGCAGCTACCTGAATGCTGCATAAATACTTCCTGAATTTCACCCAGCTCAGTAATTTTTATGCTTTAGTCTTACAGTTTTTCAACTTCAGTTATTGTGGAATATGGCTTTGATGACAGTGGGTGCATTTGGGGCAAGAAGATGGAGGGACAAAGTGGAGAAAAAAGCCAAACTGTTCCAAGGGATGCAAAACTGACAGAAAAAATGTAACCAAAGGTCACTCTGAACAGTCTGGCCTCCCTAGCAGACCAGACAGAGTGTTAATTACAACTTCCCATGCTTTTATAGCAAATTATTACAACTTTCACTGTGGCTTTTTCAAAGGAGAAGCTGTGTAATTCTCAGCATGAAATCTCAGGCTGCTTTGCTTGAAGGCTGTGGTCAAACTGTTCCCAGGCAGACTGTCCACGGGGGAGTTTGGGTGTGCTTGTGAATGTACTGATGTTTTTTACATTAGGTTTCTAAGGCTCAGGCCCTGATTTTCCACATTCCTGCATGCGGCATAGCCCTTGGCACCTATGCAAGCACTACGAAGTCTGCTCAGGCAGAATGGTGTATTTATTTGCTCTGCTGTAGTGCCTGAGGAATTAAACAGAAATAAGGCCTTGCTGTGCTGACCACCATAGAAAAAAGATCTCAGGAAATGTTTCTCCTATATCTGATAACTTTATTTTAAATGGGAATTGCTAGGTAGATGACAAATATGGCTAAGCAGCCCTTATTCTGTGCAGCAGTTCCTAGAATGGTCATTAGGCCTGTCATGAAATGCAACCCTTCTTTGAACTCCCATGGCTCTTAGGTTCCTGAGAGAGGCTGAACATATACAGCACACAGCTGTCTTGCAAAACTTCCCCTGAAAACAATTAGGAAATCACTGGACTTTTTTTCTCTCTGTGGTATCGAGCAAGATGATGATGATGAGGCAACACCCACAGACACATTGCTGGAATACAGTTTGGCATCTAACTCGTTGTGACGTAGATGAGCACAGAAGCTCAGAAGCATTGGCTACTATCTGCCTTGGTACCTTATCTATTGACTGTGAAAACAGGAGAATCATTTTTGGATGCTTTCCATCAGTGTTACTGTCCTTGTAGTTCTACTAACGGAAGCCGCCAGCCAGGAATTACATGATTTTGGTAGCTGAAGGACCAGATCTTGTAGCAGTAGGATCTGTTGTGAAACTTGGAGGTCTTATCTCTATCTCTGTATTTATCAAGGCAGTGCCTCTGATATATCAAAGGAAGTACAAATAGTTTTTGTTTTCTTAGATCAGAGGATATTTTCCCCTGGTGTGACCAATGTAGACCCTGTTGAATTTGCTTTCCTTAAACAAATTGATCAAAATGTACTGTATTAATATCTTCTGTGTTCTAGGGTGAATAAGGAAGGCAAATTTTTCTGGGTGCCCTACCATTGTCTTTTATGTGTTCAGAAGCAAGAGTCTAGCTTTAAAGTGATGCAAATGAGATTTATTCATAATACATGTACAGAGTTACCAGGAAACCTGAAAAGCAGCATCACCTGGGACTCTGTTCTTGAGAATTAGTTGTGTTTTTCTCTTGTAATTAACTTGTCCTTGTTTGATTCTCACCCTTGTTAAGACTTCTGGAGTTTCTGTATACTTTACAGTGTCTTGCTTTGGTATCTGTGAAGGACTTATGTTATAGTGTGACAGAGAAGTACTGATTAAATAAATATTTCCTATGGTGACACAGGACTAAATCTATCTTTCTACTAGCTCTACTGGTGCAGGGCTCAAAATAATCCTTAAGAGCTGCTACCTCAGGAAGTCTCAGGGAGAAAGGTGACTGAGATCCATTTTCTGTTGAATATTTTTAACCTTCTCCTTCTGTTTAGTTCCTGCCCTGCCACTTAATGTAATGCCTGGTTATTGCAGACTGCTTTTAGTTTGGTCCTTTTAAAAGCTCCCTGAGGCACAATGATGCCTAGAAATTAATGTATTCCCTTCCCGCACATCAAGCAGATGTGTGCATATTGAGTTAGTGTCTCTAACATTTAGCTGATTTCTTTTTAGACTGTAGCTGAAATCACTGCTACATACCGAAACCATTTGTGGCCTTTTCCTCCTTATGCTATTGGGATATGTACATTTGTATACACAGGCCTTTTTTCTTTAGCCTTAAAGTGCATGTGTGACTTGCAGGTTTTTATAAAGCCGCTAGTCCTAAGCATGCTCTTGGGCAGCACAGTGCCCCAGTTGTTGGATGTGGCTGGATTCAACAAGAGCGTGTGTAAGGTATCCTTAGCATTCCAAGCCACCTTGAGGTGGTTGTCTTTGTCATCCCTGTCCCCCCATCTTTTAATTACTGGTTGAATTAGAAGTTATCTTGGAGAAGATTACTGGTAGTTGAAAAGTGGAGGACCTTGGTTAATGCAGGTCAAGTGTCCTTGTCAAGGAATTATCACAGCAAATTGTACAGCCGGGTTTGGCTAATGTCTGCTTCTCCTTGAAAGAAAACCCTATCCTAATGTTTATACCACACAAACACAGATCCATGATTGTCACTTCTCAACTGTTGCTGGGGTCATTCATTTTACCTATAAATAGCAATGCCTTATTTTCCATTAGAAAACAGAGGTACCTCTCCACATACCTGCAAATCTTTGTATCAGCCGCTCTTGCTGAGGCCAGCAACAGAAGTAACTCTGGAAGTGTGAGCCCTGTCTTACTTTTCTAGCCTTACCATAAAGAAAAATGGCTCACTTGGAACTAAAAGTGCCAGTTTCAGGTTTCATTGTATTTATTATGGTAAAATATGATGAGTGGTATTCCAGAAGTCTTCCCAGTCCATTAAGTTAGACCCAGTTCCCTTCCCACTGTACTACAAAGATTTAGCAACTCAAGTCTTTTAAAAATATAATTTATTTTAAGCACATGAAACATCAAGATAGGCACAATTATGAACACAGAAAGGTTAAACGTGGCAATGAGCTTGCAGCCAGACAGTGCAAGCAGCAACTTGGAGGTAGAGGTTATCATTTCACACCTACTGAAAACTGGTTCTTTTTGGTAATAGACATTCCAGACTTTGCTCACCTCAGTTTTAATTTGAAAACATTCTGTCATTCCACTCCTTCTAGATTCCCTCTCCCCCCCCCCCGCCCAAGTATCTGCATAAATACCTATGTATTTTAAATACTGTATAAAGTGCATTCAGATAAAGGATAGAAAAAGGTAAAGGCCCAATTTCCAGTGCACTAGAGGGGACTGAGGCAAAGCATACTCAAATCATTGACTAGAAAGAGCTTGGTTTTGAATCATACCCTAAGAACACATTGAGTAATGGCACAGTAATGCACACACGGCTTCTAGGAGACAACTTTAGGGTAGATACTACTAGACCTATGGCTTGACAGCATATTTGCCTTTTTAAGTTTTGCAGAGCAAGGTCACGTCCCTCTGTTGATAGTCACTAGAATAAAAATATGCTGAAGTTTGAAATGTTCCTCCTAATGTTCCTCCTGCAGTGGTTACTGTAAACAGCATTCTGTTTGTTTTGAAATAGTGCATTAATTCCTGGGTCTTACTGTCTGCATTTTCTTGTAGACTCTGAGCTGCTGTCTTGAACTTCTCATTAGGTTTTCGCTGTTAGAAGTGCAGCCATTTCCATCTCTAACTAGCCTCTAAGCCTAAAGCTGTTGCTGTTAACATCAGTGAATCAGCACATCTTGTTTAAAAGCTTAGGCTTTATAGTGCACAAGTAGTTACAGCAAATCTAAGGACAATTAAATGCAAACACCAGCTTCAGCTTTTAGCTTCTTTTAACTAATTTGTGTCTCAGAAACTTGAGAAAGGGATACTGCAAACAAAAAAATACTCTGGCACCACTCTTTTCCCTTAAGACACGTTGGGAATATAGAGGAATTGAGCAGCACCAAAAACTCCACTTGGTTTTACACAAGCAGACTCCTCAGTCTCCATTCTGAGAGGTCACTGCAGTGCTGGAGCCTCCCATCCCTCTTAGCACACCTATTAATTTTGTGGGAGCACAAAGTTGGAAGATAGTGAGCAACATTCCCAGTACTGTGATGCTGACACCCAATAGTTTTTTCCCTTACACTCAAACAGGAATAAATCCTTCTGAAATAAAAGTAAAACAAAACATTTTTTCCCTTTGATTGTAACTTCCACCTCTATATCAATTGTGCTTATTAATAGGCAGAATTCAGTAGATGAATTCTTTAACTCAGTCATCCTTTTTGTCAGAGGTACTTGAGTTATCCTCTTCACTGCCTTCAGGACAGACTTTATTTCCTGTGATTGGTGTTGTTTCTGAGACCGGGATTGTACTCCTTCTAACTGGACTGTGTTTGACTTCAGGTGACTCTGTGTCATCCTCCTCCAACATATCCGACTGGTATCTTTGTAGCTCTAAGTATGTAGTAAATAACTTGGCATATTCTGGATGCTTGAGTGCAAAGTTCTTGAACTCATCTGAAAAAATGTGAAACACAGATACTGTAGTGCAGCAACAAAATCAAAGAAAAATTCAGTGCCTGCTTCTTTTCACTGAAGCTGATCTCCAGTTACTTTCCTCTGAAGAACCTCGGGCATATCACCGAAGTATCAAGGTCTGTGCTTCAAATGTTTTCTCCAGAAACACAGAGTATTACAACCACCAGATAATTTCAGGGAGAAAAAAAGGCAGGAAACTCACTGTCGATGTGACTATCAGAGTGTTCTTTGTTACAGAAGTATGTAACTTACCATAGGACAGCTTCCCAGTCTCATCTGCATCTATTTCTTTAAAGAGCACAGAAACGTCAAGCTCAGGCACTCCTAGAGCTGACTGAATGATAGCAGCAAACTCATCTTCTGTTATAGTACCATCCTCATCCATGTCAAAGAGCTGGAAAAGACATTATAGGTAGAAATACTTGAGCGGTAGTTTACCTATGAACCTTTGTGCACGTTAGGTTTGTAGCATTCAAGAGGTGATGTGCAGTCAATGCTTGAGATCTGAAGAATCACAGAATGGCTTAGGTTGGAAGGGACCTTAGAGATCATGTACTCCAATCCCTCTGCCATGGGTGGGGACACCTCTCGACTAGACTTGGTTGCAATAGGCCTCATCCTAAATTTCAGTACAAGTGTACAAGTCATCTGTCACTCACTAAGGAATTACTGGCGTTAACAAGGAATTTTGGTGACTTGAATGCAGGCTGTAGATGTACCCTGATCTTCTTATCCTTCCTAGTGCAGTGACAATCAGCATCTGCTCTGAATCAGCCCCCTGAGATGTACATGGAGTGGCTGGCATAATTCTGAACTACTTGCTACAGACAAACTTTCCCATAGACAAGGAAAGTACATTCAGCGGCACAAAACCACGTAGCAAAAGGAAGACACTAGTTGCATTTTAGACCGAAACAGGCTTTTACCAGCTGAACAAAGTATTTTCCTGCTGAAACTGGAAATTAAAACAAATTGCTCATGTTATAATCAGAGCAACTCTTAAAATACCAAAAAATATAGCCTAGAAAACAAAACAAAGAAACAGCCACAATAGCTGCTAGGCTTGTTTCTTCATAGGAATCTGTAGTGATAGAACATCCCTGAAAAAGCACAAATCACTCCCAACAGCTACAGTGCTTATCTGTAGAGCAGCCAGTGGATGTCATGGATTGCTGTAAAAATTCTGGTACTTCCCAAGTATGCATCAGGACTAAAAACTATCCAATTTAAGATGAACATATCTCAGTGTATTGTTCAGTGTGGTTCATAAGTAAAGATTAGTGGCTGAAATAACTGAATTATATCAAAGATCTACTGAAAAATAAATCACCTGAGCATTTTCCTATTTAGGAGTCACAACTTGAGCATTCCTAGTCAGATATTGCCTGCTTGTGCCTGAGATCTGAAAGGAACTCCTGCTCCTTAAATGTACTATCAGGACACCATAATAAAAGCCAACAGAAGATCTTAGATGTAGCCCAGTTTTGGATGTGCCAATCCTGAATAGCTGTTCTTGATTTCTGACACACTCCCCCCCCCCCCCCTACACCTTTCTCCTACTGAATGCTTGAACCTCAAAGAGATATTGCTCCATCTATTGTCTACTTATGACACTGAAGAATTACTGCAGGAAAAACCTCAGGCAAAAAACCTGCAAGTGCTGCTGAATCTTTTTTTGAGTTAGCCTGCCAAGTTACATATTCATTAGTGCCTTCACATGGCTTTGGGAAGCCTTATCTATGAAGCTGATGTCTGCAGTTTCCCCCCTCCCCCTCACTTTCTAAATGTCAATTAGTTTAGGAGTATTGCTCACATTTGCATAACAGATTGAAGCTATGAACTTATGATTTGAAAGCTAACAGATTTACAGTCAGTCTTCATTTGTCAGGTTTGTAGATTTACACTAAATTGAACTTACCTTAAATGCCATCTGAATAGTCTCTTCTGTGTTGGCTGGGTTACAAAGAATAGACAAACCAATGACATATTCCCTGAAGTCAATGGTGCCATCTCCATTCTGTTACCAAAAGCACATGGCAGGAGTTAGTGTTGCAAATCACTTTGAAAGCTGTGGTATAAATATACTATACAACATGCACTAAGAGAGTTTACAGTACTATAGGTAATCCTTCATCTTGGAAAACAGAGAAACAGCTCATTTAATGCCTGTAATGCTAGGGCTGAAGTAGCAATACAGGGATTTTCAATAACTGGAAATTTGGTATCAATTTCTATCCTATAAACATCCAGCCAAAAAAGATTTAAAACAGCTTACAACTGTTGCTGTAGCACATGGCCTCTGAGAAGCTTCTAACAAGAACTGAAATACAAGTGTTTAAGGTAACTGTGACAGTTTATGTAGCACTGGCATTTGCTAAAGTTAGGGACAGAGGCAACATCCTAGAATAAACAGGCCACCAGTGAGGCTGTTGCTCTGAGTTAATTCTTCCCAGGAACTTTCAGCAATAAAATATATGACAGAAAAGTACAGCCTGATTACAGAATTAACCAGATTGGAAAAGACCTTTGGGATCATCGAGTCCAACCTAATACCTTCTAATTAACTAAACCATGGCACTAAGTGCCTCATCCAGCCTCCTCTTAAGCACCTCCAGGGATAGTGATGCCACCACCTCCCTGGGCAGCCCATTCCAATGCCGATCACTCTTGCTGTGAAGAACTTCTTCCTAGCCTCCATCCTAAACCTGCCCTGGCACAGTTTGAGACTGTGTCCCCTTGTTCTGTCACTGATTACCTTGGAGAAGAGACCAACCCCTGCCTGGCTACAGCCTCCTTTCAGGTAGTTGTAGAGAGCAATAAGGTCTCCTTTGAGCCTCCTCTCCTCCAGGCTGAACATGCCCAGCAACCTCAGCCTCTCCTTATAGGGCTGTGCTCCAGCCCCCTCACCAGCCTTGGTGCCCTTCTCTGGACACATTCAAGCATTTCAACATCTTTCTTAAATTGAGGGGCCCAGAACTGGACACAAGATTCAAGGTGTGGCCTAACCAATGCTGAGTAGAGGGGCAGAATGAGTTCCCTGAGCCTGTTGGCCACACTATTCCTGACACAGGCCAGGATGCCATTGGCCTTCTTGGCCACCTGGGCACACTGCTGGCTCATTTTCAGTTGGCTGTCAACCAGTACCCACAAGTCCCTCTCTGTGTGGCTGCTCTCCAGCCACTCTGTCCCCAGCCTGTAGTGCTGCATGGGGTTATTGTGGCCAAAGTGCAGAACCTGGCACTTGGCCTTTTTAAAATTCATGGTATTCAACTGCGCCCATCTTTCCAGCCTGTCCAGGTTCCTCTACAGGGCCCCCCTACCCTCTAACAGATCAACACATGCTCCCAACTTGGGGTTATCTGCACTTATTGATGGTGAACTCAATCCTCTTGTTCTCCTACCAACTTCTGGACACTTGAGCACACCAGGTGTAATCCTGGTCTTCTGCTTGGGAATAGTGGAATATGAAGTTGTGACTGGAGTATGATAAAGCTACTCTGCTGAGTGCTCTGAAAATCTTGGGTTCTATGAAAACAGGATTTCTGTTACTGAGTAAGTTTTAAGATCTTGATTAACACAGTAATGTGTAATAAGATGTTCAGCACTAACTTTTCTTTGCTAAGCTATACACTAGACAGGCTTTAAAACTGCTAGGTTAAGATTTTTTTAGCCTTCAAATCCAGTTTAAAACTCTCCACGGACAAATGTTATTTTCTTCATGTTGATGGTGTTAACCAATCTCTTTTGAAGATACACAATCTTTGACTGTCTTGTCCTTTAAAATGTGTGAATTTTAGGGAAATGCTTTAGCAAAGGTATGAACAGTCTTTAAGTTACTTCCATGTGTGTTAAACTTGCCAGGTTTTAATTATTAGATAAGGACAAAGTATTCTCATAAATGCTGTTTTATTTACAAAATTCATCTCTACTCTGACTGTGCTGTAGAGATTGACTTCAAATATTTTGGCTACATGATAGTTCTCATAACAGAGATAAAATGTATCATTATAAACCTAAACTTCAAACAACTGAAGCAAGAGTGTAGATAATAATTGTTCAGAATTCCACAGAATATTATTTTTGGACAGCTTCACAGACTGTTCTTAGAAAAAGATTCTTTGATATGATTAGAATATATTTTTAAATTTATGTTTCAAGTTGAGAACATGTATCACAGGAAAATAATTGGGAAGTAAACTTTAAATAAAATAGTCTCATTAAAAACAACTTATTTCAGAAGTTAGCTGTGGCTGCACATGGGATAATGACAAGAGCTAGGAAGAGTCATGGTAGTTTCATTACAGATGCAAAGACAGTAATCTAAACTCAGTGCAACCTGAAACACACAGTGCCAACCATTTGAGTGGGAAATAAAGTTACTGTACTTGCAAGATCATGTTGTGACTGGCTCTACTAAACCCTAGGATGCTGGCTAACTTCCAAATGCTCTGGCATTTTGGTTAAGGGGAAATGGCAGTGTTGTTGCCTGGAAGAAGAGATAGGAGTTAAATTCAAAGCAGAAAAACCTTCAGTGCCTGCATAGCTCCACTACAAACAAGCACTTGCAACAGTCTTTCTATTAGAATATCAATATTTAGGCACTTGTATTTATAAATAAAATACAAATCTCAACAACCCTTGTTTTCTTTATGGAAACTAGTTTTCTGCAACTGGTTCCACTACAGTTTTACTACTACTGCCATGGTAACAAGGGTTTTGTTGTTGTTGTTGTTGGTTTAGGTTTTTAGTATAATACAGTAAATCTTACACTTTGGAGACAAAGTTTGCATTGTTGTAAGCAGTACCTGTTTAAAACTACACAAAGACTGCAAAACAGGTGCAGTCAATGAAGTTTCAAGTACCTCAGAAGTTTTTTTCTCACTTTGTAAAGTAATGGGAAAACCCAAGTGTTTTATGTGTGCACCAGTCATTCACGTTTAGCTAAATAAACCTTGAATCACTTACAGGGCCACTACAGGGAAGTTACAATGGGGCCATCTGGGGAGAAAGTGCAGATGCACCCCTTGTGTTCATATCCAGGCTCTTGCTGTAAGTCCAAATTTTTCACCATCTGTTGATACAAGCAAGTTCTAACATGTCAGAAAGGGAAATTCTGAAGCAAAACCGGTAGGATGGTGCTCACTTGGAGGTGTCACACTGTTCTTTTTGCTCACTTTGCTGTTACTCGGAGACCAAAGGCCACTGTGGATGGATAACCATGTGCATCTCTACTGACGAACAGGGAGGGGTGTGAATGCCATTAGGAAGGAACTGACCTCTTTCATCACAGTTCTGGCCAACACAAATATTTTTAATGATTCTGTGACCCAGCTTGGTATTGGAATGCAAATGGAAAAAAAACCTGGGCAAAATCTGTAAGTCGCTTTTTTCCTAAGCTGCAAGGAAAAGGCTTCTGCATGTATACCAGGGAGGAGATTTAATCAGTTTCATACTGTTTGCCAAGTGCTAACTAACTGCAAGATGTAGAAATCAAAGTGAGGGAACTTTAGAAAACAAACCCAACCCAGAATGCACCATTAGCATTCAGATGCCCTGCAGGCATTGTGTGGTATTTCTCAAATTAGTCACTGATGTCTCCTTTGGGAGGGGCACCTGGACTGGTACTCTCTCTGGAGAGAGAGCCTGTAAAGCTTCCCTCCTCAACTCATCCTCTCACATTCCAGGCAGCTAGCACACATCCTAGAAGACTTTATTTTAAAACAGCAGAGCACTGCTGAGAAATCCACCATGTTATGTTGCAGTGCAAGAGCTGTTTTCACCAACTGTGCAATCCTTCATGCAAAGAAATGTTTCTTTGACAGTTTATGTTACTCTTTGCACTTTTACTCAAAAGTTGATGCCTCAGAATTGCCTCAGTTCCCACTAGCTTGAGTATGATGTTGCACCCTGTTAAAATTTACCTGGGCTAGCCAGAGGTTGATTTTGGCTGGCTGCTATGTGACTGCATTATTACAGCAGGCATCTCTAAGTATAAATGTAATATTTTTGATTGTTGACATTATAGCTATAGCAAGGCTTGAAGAGAAAAAACTGCATAATAGAATTGTATGAAGGAGCAAAAGGTTACAAAAGTAGCCTTATGTAAGTCTTCAATTTTGTTCTGGCCAGCAGGTAGACCTGAGACTACCACTTAGGTTTTGCCTCAGCAGACAAGCATGAAAAAGCAAAAGTAGGCAGGAAAATTAAATATGGTTATGTAAATGAATTGATCATTACAGTTATTGCAACTCTGGTGTTTTTCTCCTTGTTAGAAATAACTGCACAACTCTCTTTACTAGTGACTGCCTTCAGGCAAAGGAAGCTTTATTCCTGCTTAGCGAGTGCTGACAAATCTGATCAGTAACATCAACACCAAACTTAGGAGCCTTTTATATCCTAGTTATACTCAGGTAAAAGCCACTTTACATGAAGAAATAACTAAACTTTGAACCTTCAGCATACTCCCTCACTTCAGGGTCTAGAGAGTTCCCTGAAATACACTTATGCAGCTGTCCACTTGACCCAGACCCTTCACAAAAGCAGGTTAATGCATGCACAAGAGGAATCATCACATTTTTAAGCTGAGCTATCTACTGCTAGCTACATCTGCCCTAGAATAAGGAAAAAGCTACAGTTCTATATGCATATATAGCTCCAGATGAAGCTACTTCTCTGCTGTGCCTTCATGAATACATGGTCAGCTGCAGCCAATCTTCCATGGTCATTTTGATCTGTCCACTTCCATCTTGGTCCAGGGACTTGAAGGCCCGGAACATGCTGTCCAGTCGCACCAGGCAGCTAATGAAGCTGTTGAAATCCATGCTGCCATCCTCATTGGCGTATCTGCGCACGATTACCTGGCAGAGCTGCTCGTTCAGATGGAACCCTGCAGCCTTCAAGGCACTCGGCAGCTGAGCTCTCCCAACAGTGCCCGACTGATGGGCATCATACTGCTTGTATACACACTGCCACTTCTTGATGTTGTTCCACAGGTACTTGAACTCTTCAAAACCCAGCTTGCCACTTGTATCACTGTCCATGACAGCTACCATGCTACGGCATGTGTCTAAGCTGAAGCCATCTGTCTTCAAGTCATGATGTCTGGAAATGACTTTGTTAAGGATGTCCCTTAGCTCTGATGCAGACACTTCCATATCATCTCCAGCCAGCTGAGTGAAAAGGCGACGAAACTGTCTGACCTCTTCACTCTCATAAGCTTCCACATTTGTGAAATGGTTGCGAGGAGGTGGAGGCGGCTCTGGATTATACTGAGCTGCTGCTTCACTTATCAGGTTGACGAGACCTCCAACAAGTCCTCCAATATTCCCTCCATGTCCACCTCCTGTTAGGAGACTTCCAAGGCCACGTGCAAGGCTTGCTCCACGACTACTACCAGTTGCTTCACTCAGCAAAGCTTTAGCGAGGAACATGGTGAAGGTTTGCAAAGGGAGTTATACGGAGATCCAGCACGTCTGTAACTCTGGGGAGCTGTGTTGTGTCTGAGCTGGGCGTGGGCAAAACACAACTGCTCCCTCAAACTTTACCTGTCTGTGCATGTCTGCAGCTGCCAGAGTTTGCTCAAGTGTCAGTAGTTTCTGTCGGTTGTAGACACACCTCTATTTCTTATTTTCTTCTCTGCATAGTTGGCTTTGTGTGATTTGAGGAATCTTTTTTAATAAAAAAACAACAGTGATGAGGCTGAAAGCCACAGAGCACGAGTCTCAAAATACCTGTGCTCCTACTGGAAGCAATTTGAAAACAGCTCTGCTACATCAGTGTGACTGTTCCTCAGAGACAAATGCAGCAAAAACTTACTAAGGTTTTGTCTGTTCCTGCACACTTTTATGCCTTGCTAATTCTGGTCACTGGCATTGTTGTGCCAGATAAAGCAAAGTGTCTTGATTGCCTTAGTTATTTTGCCTTAATTATTCTATTTGCCACACCATGCATATGTGCTGTACTTCAGGACTCATACTGTATGTTCATAGGAGCCAATGCCTCAAGGCAGGGAGGTGAGAATGAAAGAATAGAATAGAATAGAATAGAATCAATCAGGTTGGAAGAGACCTCCAAGATCATCCAGTCCAACCTATCACCCAGCCCTATCCAGTCAACTAGACCATGGCACTAAGTGCCTCATCCAGTCTTTTCCTGAACACCCCCAGGGATGGTGACTCCACCACCTCCCTGGGCAGCCCATTCCAATGCCAATCACTCTCTCTGTCAAGAACTTCCTCCTAACATCCAGCCTATACTTCCTCGGCACAACTTGAGGCTGTGTCCCCTTGTCCTGTTGCTGGTTGTCTGGGAGAAGAGACCAACCCCCACCTGACTACAACCACCCTTCAGGTAGCTGTAGACAGCAATGAGGTCTGCCCTGAGCCTCCTCTTCTCCAGGCTAAACAACCCCAGCTCCCTCAGCCTCTCCTCATAGGGTTTGTGCTCCAGGCCCCTCATCAGCCTCGATACCCTTCTCTGGACACGTTCCAGCACCTCAACATCTCTCTTGAGTTGAGGAGCCCAGAACTGGACACAGTACTCAAGGTGTGGCCTGACCAGTGTTGAGTACAGGGGAAGAATAACCTCCCTCGTCCTACTGGCCACACTGTTCCTGATACAGGATGCCATTGGCCCTCTTGGCCACCTGGGCACACTGCTGGCTCATCTTCAGCCTACTATCCACCAGTACCCCCCAGGTCCCTTTCCTCCTGGCTGCTCTCCAGCCACTCTGTCCCCAGCCTGTAGCGTTGCTTGGGGTTGTTTGTGGCCAAAATGCAAAGGTAAGTACCTAGCTGGAGCTTCAGTGCAATCAGCAATTAATACTTTTATTCTTCTTGATTTTAGAGCTTGTAAGATCTTTTAACTGGAAAAATCTCGAGACAGTTTTAATCAGCGTTATGTAGTGTAATGACCTCCCAAGGGCAGGTGTAATGCTAAAACTAACATGGTCAGGAAGAATGATGCTGGGAGAGCTGCTATGATAAGAAACAGAATCCAGAAGCCCTTGCAGTACAACATGCTGCTTGCACTGTAGCACATACTAGAAGCAAGATGAAACTTATGCTATGCTCTAGTCACTGCTGCTTTTGGTATAGTCAGAAGGGCACAACCATACAGAAATTTTTATCATCTTCAGAGAGAAGCATGAAATAGGAGAGATCACAGCTCACTATGTGGGAAAGACTAATTTATGAGATTAACACACCGCCTCCTTTGTGGTTGGAGGTCGGCAAGAGAAGTCCTTGCAGCGTCTAATAACACCCTTCACAAACACAGCAGGAACACACATGCTAGTCAGCTTCAGTCTGCCTTAAATTACCTGCTTAAAACTACATCAGTTAATTAAGCTGTCAGGGTGTACATATGCTCATAATGTGGACTAGGCAAAAAGAAATATTCAGCCATTGTCAGCATGAAGAGTATCATCTGATAGTGGTGCAGCAGCTTGGTGCAAGCAATGGCTGTCATCTCACAAGCTACAAACTGACCAAACTTATTCCATCAAAACCATCTTGTCTGCAGGAGTTGCTAACTAAGAAGCATTTACTAAGGGGGGGCATAACTAATCAAATACTCTCTTGGGATGCAATTTTTAACAAAATGTTGTCAGCAAGTCCTTTAGCAGCTACTTACCCGGTCAAAGAGCAGAAACAACTCTTTAAGGACATCTGAAATAGGCAGCTTCAAGTACTCTGCAAACTCCTCAATTCCAATTCTTCCCCCTTTGGAAGCACTTGCAATAGCAGCAAATGTATCCAGCTGCTCTCTGACATGGTTCCATTTCAGGCTATGTGAACAACAAGGGGAGGAGATATTTCTAAACAGTGGATCTTGGACAGATGGAATTGCAGTAGTAGTTATTGCAGTGTTCAAAGACAAAAAATAGCCAAACAGAGCATGTGTGTACAGCATTAGAAATGCTGCACTCCCAAGCTGCTATTTTATCTGAAATCATCAATTAACAACAGTTATTAATATTAAAAGCAGGCAGTACTATGCTTGGGTATATCAAGTTTCCTTAGAGTCACTTCCCAAACCTGGAATAATCTGTGCAGTTACCAGGCTAGTCTAGCAGAGTTTTTCATTACCATAAACTCAGGCGCAGCATTATGTTCTCGGAGATGAGTATTTCCTAAATGGAGGGGAACAGATCTCAGCTAACTCTCCATCCAAACACTGGTATTGCTACAGCCTGACAACCAGCCACTCTCTCTGCAGCACAGACCACCACACCTCAGTAAGAATAACTAGGATTGCCAGGTGTGAGATAACTGCCTAGCTTATCATGGGACAGGAAGGCAAGTTGATTCAGTAGCTTTGGGACCAAGGTCATTTACAATCAGCAGGTGTTTGTGTTCAGTGAAGCTGGCCTGCCAAAGAGTTGAAGGAGGGATTCTTATGAAGATAAGATGGCCCTGTTTTGACTCAATCTGATGAAGCAAGGTTAAAATAACATAAATATCCCATTTCAAAACAGATTTTGAGTGCCAGGGTGCCTGAGCGAGGCCCTTTGCTTAATTAGCTGCAATTTAAAAGTTCACACTCCTCAGAGCCAAACATCCATTACTATGTTACTCAACTCTTCATCCAAATCATGCTAAACGTTGCCTAGAGGAACCTTCAATATATGCAGAACTTTTGCTGCATCTCTATTATATATTGAAGCTATCTGCAAAGGTTTAAGTCTCTGACTTTGTCAGATGTCACCCAGGGTTCATTAACCTGAGACCAATCATTTTGAATTTTTCCTCTTGTAACACTGCCCCCCAGAATTACTTGGGATTAGTTTAAACTGGGATTTTCCTCATCTCTCATTTCCATGTAGTTTATGTATTTAAGTGGGATCCATAAATACACTGTTATGCATGGCTATGTCAATTGTCAGGTCATTTATCCTGGCCATTGTAGATGGCCATCAACACCTGCAGCACTGCAGTAATCATAACCAACAGCTAAACTTCCTTACTTGAGCTTCTTGCTAATTTTGGTGAACTCCACCAGCCCAGCTTCCATGGGTAAAGTCAGCTGTCCTGCTGAAATCATCAGTCTGCAGTCTTCAAAAGTGTGATCAGTGACTGGCACATTCAAAGCACTGAAACAAAATTAAGAATAAAGAAAAAAGAAAAAAAATCAAGTTCTTACATTAAAATTAGTTTTAGTTGACTGTTTCCTTTCTGGGGGAACTTCTCTGGTAGAAAGTTATGATATGGTACCCATTTAAACACTCTCTAGTGTCTAGACTTGATGTGTTTATAAAAGAAAGCTGTGCCACTTTCAGCTATGATAATTTTAATATTGCTGTCTTCCTTTTTATTTTAATTGGGGAAGATGGAATAATACAGGACCCTTCTGTACCATTTTGTGAAGCTATGCAGCAAAACTACATTAGGGCAGTGTCATAATATTTATTCCAGCTTTCCTTGAATTGAACACGCTATTTTCCCTTCTTTATGTTCCATGTAAGAGCAATCAGAGTGTTTTAGTATAGGAATTCAACACCTTTTAGTGAAAATCTAGGACAATTCCTATATATAGTTTCTGGGATTTGACTAAATTGTACTTTCTGGCTGGGATATAAGAGAAGGGTTCTCAGAGATTTCATTCACAATTGAGTACATACGTTGCCATGGTTTGACGGACTCTGTTGGCAAAAAGAATGGGATCATTCTTTTCTTCTTCAGTAGGAACATGTACAGGAAGGAACTGAAAGAGATGAGTTTTCTAATCAGTTAACAGTCATCACTTTAACAAGAAATTGTCCATGTTGCTAAGATTGTTTTGGAATAGGATTAAAAAAACCCACGGCCATGCAATGAAAGAACTGGACGCTAGAGGTCTCAACCACCTCGGAAACCACTCACTCTTCTGCCCCAGCCACACAAATGACGTTTAGTCCAAAACTGCCTGTGTAAGATTTGTCAAAGCTACTTCAATATAAAAAATCACCACCCCCCCAGAGAAGGAAAGTATAATAAATGCATATTTAGTTAGAAAGTTAAATGCTACACTGGTAAGAAAGTGAGCCTGTGCACTCCTTTATGAGTGATGTTATATACCAGACTAGTGTGAGTACACTACTACTGCAGTCCCACCTCCTACCTGGTAATTGCACCTGTCAACATGTGACTGAGAAGCTTCCTGTGAGCTTTTCCTCCATGAAAAAAATGTTAAGGACTCCTAGTTGAGCGTTGTATGTAGAACACTGATCAGATAGAAATACTGTAAAACTTTGGAACTCCAAGCAGAGAGTAAAAATCCCCAACAAACCAACCCACTCTCTTCCCAGACCTAGAAAACACTCCAGATATCTAAGTGCCAATGCATTCACTGTTGAGGGTTTATTCAAGAGAAGAAGCTGAAGTACCATTACACTAAAGATACACCACTGATGAACGACCTAATATGATATGAATCAGCATCTATTTGTTTATAAAGTAGTGTGCATGGAGGAAGCATTTTGTTCTTTTGACTTCAGTCTACAGGGTTCACTTGCAAATATGTTTGATGTCTTTTCTTATTCATAGTTATAATTTATCTGAGTTCTGATATTTTCCACCCTGCAATCCTGCCCTTGAATTCTAGAATACAGTAATTCTAGAGTAAGTTTAAAGTGTTGGTTATGGTTCACTGCAAGACAGAGTTGTTAGTTATGTGTCAATATGTTTTTTCAGTTCTACTGGAGTTGCTGCCAATGCATTAATAGAGTGGCATCTGTCCCATTAGATACAGTCTCTCCTGAACAGCCTTTCTATGTATGTTTGTAAGGAATGCTGCCTTCTCACAATTAAAACCAGTACGTTTATGAAATCAGTTATCTGTCAAATAGCCATAACATTTCTCTGTTTATAGCTAAAAGCTTTCTCCAATGAAGGACAGCAAAGGTCCAGCTGCTCACAGGAAGGTTTGAGATTTCATGCCTTCTTTAAGCAGTTGCCAGTTCTGTTCAAGGCCTGACATCTGCCCCTGCTTATTAAAAGTCTCTGCCAGAAGTCAATTCTTAAATCAAGGAAACATGGGCACACTGTATAGACACAGAGAACTGTGTCATCACTAGGTGAGATGAAGTCAAAACAAACAAGTTTTATCTATGCAGACATGGGTCTTGGTCTTGAAAGTGGTCATTACATCATTAGGGGCTGAAGCCCTGCTCAGATGGTAACCCAAATTTATCAGGTTAAACATGCTTCCATCCCTTTCAAAAACCCCACCTACAATTAGGAATAAAACCAGTCTGCCAAACCCCACCACTGGGAATGGTGAATTTGGTTCCCTGACATCTTGGGGTGGCATGCATGCTCTCCAACACACACAGCTGTTACCTGTTAAAGACTAGTAAGAATAGCTTCCCTGACAGATTGTAGTCCTGTAAGGAATTGCTCATGCACAACAAGCAGAGGCAGCTTAGGACCAATGGGAGTGGAGAGCTATTTGCTTAGTATATGGGACAGCAACAGAATTGTCCACTTCCCTCCTTTCCCAGGCAAATTGCCCCTTCTCTTTTAAGGAACGGAAGAACTTTTACATCATTGCTAAGAAACTCTGCTTTCAGGATGCACACTGCTTTGAAAGCTGCAGAATTTCCCATGTTTCATCTTTTGGAGTATGAAAGTAGTTTTCTAACAGGCAAGTTGGAGGTCTGTTGTGAAGCAGAGGAAAAATACACAGTTTTCTTTGAGGGGCTACATTAACTATTTCTTGTTCCTATGTATATATATATTACATAGATCCTGTACAAAACCATAGCATGTAGCTCTTCAGTACACCATCTATAAATGTGGTGCTCTCTTAAAATGAATTTCATTGTTTCACAACAAGACCATACTGCTGATTGTTTGTACTACAGCACTGCTTGGATTCACAAAATTTGGCACAAATTTGCAAAGGCTTTGTGGATTTCTCCCATTTCCCAGGTCCCTAAACCAAATGACACTCACAATCCCTTCTGGTCTAGTAAAGAATATGAACTACAGCACAGTTATCTGGCTCCTCACTCTGTTTTGAATGTTGACATTGAGAGGGAGCAGTTAGAGTGCAAGTACTGCTGCTATGAATAGCGAATGTTTTAGTTGTCATTCATCTGTCTTTGTGGTATGCAGCTGATTTTAATGATCAAGGCAACCAGCTCATTATGTGAGGTTCACTACAAGTACTGGTTCTTAAGTAAGCTCTTAGTTGCAGAAACATTTTAGAGTTCAGTCTGGGAAGATGGTTAGGAAGGCAAGGATGTTTTGAAGTGAGCAGGAAAATGAGGGGCTGTGAAGTTACCTTTAAAAGAATATATTACAATTCTTATTTTTGACATCTGTCAAATGCATGTAGTGATAACAATGATTTTACAGTGCTTTAAAAATAAAGGCATTTCTGACAGCTTTCTTTTAGGAGCTCATCAGATTAGGTGCTACACAGATACGGACAACAAATTAAGTATATTACCATGATTCTGTTCTTGTTTCTGAGACATGTGTTTACTCTTCATCAACAGTGACTAAGAGTGGCATTTATATTAAAGTAGAAATGCTCTGATTGCTGAATCTAAGTACAAAAATATTTCTAATTCTTACCTCCACTTCTACTCTTGTGAAGAGCTGACAGAGCGTCATTACGCACAACTCTTTTCTGCAAACAAAGAGAAAGAAAAAGACATTTTACTTGAACCCAAAGTATTTGTACAGCAGTAGGAGTTACTTTTCAAAGCACTGGCAAAAACACAGCCAATATTGGGTGAGGTTTTTAAATATGTTTGAGACCTTCAGTGCTTTTAGAAAACGTTACAAATGTTAGTATCCACAGGTAGGGAGATAAAGAAACTGCAAAAGAAGATAAAGAATAATTACTTCCACTTCTGACTTGTTCTCTTCACTGTGTTTGTTTGCTCTTTATTATAATTTCCTTGATATAAAGTAGAAAACCATCAAGTAATCTTTATTCTCTTCTTGGTTTGGGCAAAATAAAATAGAGAAAATGAAAAAGCAAGAGAATATCTAAAAGAAGCCTTCCTACTTTCTGTAAGGATCCACTCTCACTGCTTCATTTTCTAAGACGTAACATTAGGTATTGCTCCATGTAAGGCACAAAAGTAAGAAAGAAGTACTGAGTGAAAGCAGAACTTGGGTCAGGAGGTTTCAGAGGAGGAGACTGGTAATGCACCATCCTGGCCACAATATCCAGCAAAGTTTACAAAAAATGTGGCGGTTCTGCATTTTGTGATAAGCAGGTTTGCATGGGGGATGTTCTTCTGGTTCCATTACTTTTGTTAGGAATCTCTAGGTTCTATCCCACCCATCCTTTCTCTTCCCATGATTTTGGCAAGCTATTCCTTTCATATTCTTGCAGGTTTTGAGCCTTCATCTTCCAGCCACCAGGCTTAGAGCACTTTCTCATTTTTAGTGAATGGGTAGCTGCCTCCCCTCCACAGGAATACCTCTGATTTAACATCTTTCTGCACATATGCCCTCACCATCTCTCAACTGAAGACACAGCTCCTTTTCAGTCTTGCTCCTTCATAGGAGAAATCTTTAGTGTGCAACTGAAATGGCAATATTCGTTACTCTCAGTATGCTGGTAATTGTAACAGCATTAATAGCAAAAACATCTTAGGCAGGTGAGGTGAGTGTTTAAATCTAGGTTGGCTTTGATAATGTCCATTCTGTAAGTGTGCAGGTGCTAGGATTAACTCATGATGGCTTCAGAGGTGCTCATGGTCTGTTCCACTACTTGAGATGTATTTTGGAATTAGTTGTCCTAAAGACTTTAGTCGCTTGGTGAATCAGTACTACTGTACTTCGATATCCTACATATTCCACGTGAAAAAGTGGTATATTCATTTTACAAATACATATTTTGTTGAATATTTATAGGGTGAAAACTATTTTTCAGCCATGTTTTCAGTGCAGCTGTAAAGGTTTTTTAATACTGTGATATATTATCATATTAGAAAACCACCTGCATTGAGATATAAACACAGATCCATTGCGTAACTGGTTTATCAAAATATTTTTGGTTACTTCAATGTCAGGTACTATGTATATGTGTTTTTCACTGGGATCTCAAAACAGCTGCTTCCATTGGGTCAGGCAAAAGTAAATAACTAAAGGAGAATCCTGGATGTTTGAACGGGAAAAGATAGGGAAAATTAACCCTTGTTTTGCCAGACTTCTTCATTTACTCTCACACAACTTCAAATGAGGAGGAATGAATAACCAGAGGAATTGGAAGGAAAAAAAAAAAAGGTGTTTTTTCTTGTCTGAACTTTCCTACCATGTAGGAACTTTCCTACCATGTTTAAAGGTTCCTACTATGCAGGAAACTGTAAACATCTGTGGATTTTGATTTTCCCAAAGAAAAAAGAACTTCAAATCTCTAGTTTAAAATGCAAAATATTGCAGAAAATGAAACAAAACAGTGTCAATAATGCTTCCTCATTTGAAATCCCTTTCTTTAGCCATTCAGATGTAAAATCTACTGCATGACAGCATTACCTCAAGTATTTCCCCCTCATAAAAACAGACATAGAAGAACATGTGTCTTGGCTTAGCTGAATCTGTTTGGCAGATTCTTTAGCAACAGGGGAAAAAATTCTGTGTGTAATTTTCAGTAGGATTAAGAAACTTACAGTGAATAGCCCTGCCATGTCCAAGTCACAGTATCCTAAGGGAAAAAAAAAAAACACAGAAATGTATGACAGAACCAGATGAAAGAGAGCAGATAAGTTACAATATAAAACATGCACAAGCTTAGTAAAAGCAGATGATATTTTCATAGCCCTGTAGTGAAAATAAAATCAAGGTGTCAAGGTGACTCAGATGACTTGACTTTAGAAGTTGGAAATAAGCATGGCAGACTTCTGAAAATATCAACAATTTGGAATAAAATCTAATATAGGTACTTAGATATTTAAAATCATTCATTATGGTTCAAACAACAGAAGGAGGAAAAACATGATCTGCTAAGTCTTTTTCAGAGGACTTCCCCAGTACATTTATAAAGATGCTCTCATAAATATGTTTCATTTATTTTTTAAGGACATTTCTGCATAGGTAATCTACCATCCTTGTTTTGCTTTGCTTTCCCTCCCGCTCCTTATTCTATGTTTGTTACTACCTATATACAAATTTGACAATGTATATTGCAGGGCCTTAAGTCTTGTCAGTCAGTGAGATGCAATACCAGTCCCCTTTAGTGGTTCACTTCAGTTCTGACATCAATCTATAAAAGGATTTTACAAAGAAATCTTTGTAAACAACAACAATCACTTACTTTTCATATTAAAAACCATCAGGCATGAAAAGATTGCACTTTTCTGGATTTCCTGGATAATTAGGTTATTAAAGAAGAAGAAGTTATCAAATTGCTAGACTCTTGTCCCAGCATATCACCTATCAGTGGAGCAGAGCCGTATGTCTGTACTTGGCAGAAAGTGTAAACTTTACATGGGAAAATAAGGGAGAGCTACAAAAAAGACCTACACGCAAAGAAGCCCTCCCAAGCTGCCTGATAGAAGGATGTTTGAGGTGTTATACAGCTCAGCTTTGCTTTAGTTCAGAAACTTTGCAAGCAGCAAGAGTACTCTGAGCTTAAATAAAAAATGATGACTAATAGGGAAGTGCATTTTAGACTTCAAAGTACAGACTCTGTGGCTTTGCAGGAAGTTTCTGACTTCCGCTGCAATACTTTCCTGTACTCTCTTTTACTTAACTATAGCTAAGAAGCCCAGCAGTAGGTTTGCACAGTCAGAACAGCAACTTGGTGACACTGGGGAAGCCTGGCTGCTTCTGAGAGTTCTCCAGTGCTAAAGCTCAGGACAACAGATTCTTCAGTGGCAATTCAAAATATTTATTGTAGGTAGTGTTTAAGTGAGGTTCGAACTTTTGTATTAGCAGTCAGTGACAGAAGCATGCTCTGCTTACCAGCTTGTTGGGGTATCGGAGCAACACAGGCTGTACAGGGACTCGTGGAACAAATGCACCTGCAACCATACATTAGATTTGATGGTTAAGACTCATACAGCAGATGGGAACTTAAAGTGATTGACATAAAACATGGTATCTGGAAAGAGAAATTTCTAAAAAGCTGAGAAGAATGGGAAGTGTTCTTATTGTTGCAGTCTCTCTGCTTTGCTTTTTGGGTGTTTTCTGGTGGGGAAAACTGTTGTTTTTAAAAAATTATTATTAAATCAGTAATGCAACTAGAAAGATATCAGGACAGCTGAGGGTTAGTTTCTGTTTCAAGGAGGAAGCTGTCTTAAGATTCCTGGACTATTCAAGCTCATTTTCTGTATATTATCTCTCCATTTATTGGCATTCACTTCAAAGGATTAGAAGCTCACAAGGCTGTTGAGCGTTTCCTGAAGTCCTCTCTGTTCTGATTATCTTCCTAAGGGGTAAGAATCTAAGCATACAGAACTTGTTTTGTAACTTTGCTAGCCAAAACACTGAAAAACAGTAAGAAAGGAGGGCACCCTGGCTTTAACTGAAGTGCAACACAACAATCAGATGATAAGTAATGCTATGAAATACCTTTCTGTGTTAAAAATTATCTATTGGCCTGCCTAACTAAACACTAAGAGCTTTCATAAATTGATTGTTAAGTCTTGCATGGCAAAATATACAGCCATCCAAGATGACATGAATTGAAATTGAGCTAAAAGACCATCCTAAGAAGCATGTATTTTGGCAGTTCAACTCATAATAATCACAGTCAAGGAAAACTGGGTAGGCAAATTAGATTAAAACTGTGCCCAGAAAAAACTTCAACCAACTAACCATACACATCATAGCTAGTTTGCATCCTGCAAAATACCTGGAATCAGAAAAGTAAACTGCATAGTATAAAATTGTGGGTTAGTGGCACTGAAAATTTAATGAGATAAAACATTACTGCAGAGCTGCTGTGTTCCTGCAGAAGTATAGGTCTTACTAGAACTACCACATTAATCTTTCACACAGTGTTTTACAGCAATGATGCAAAAAAAATCTCTCACCTTGTTTAAAGGTGATCAGGCAAGACCGGTTTGTGCAGGTGCCTTCTGGGAAAATCAGTATCTTGAATTTAAAGAGAAAGAAATACACATAGATACATAGATTTCATGAAAAGACTGTACTTCAGCATCACTTACATACAGGCTGACTTTTTATGCAACCTTTGTGACATGGTGCACTGCATCATTACTGTTTCAAAAGGAAATGAACAAATAAGGGAAGGATGCTCACAGTAATATTAACCTGATCTGTCTCGATTTGGAAACACATGCTTTGTAAGTGTAGAATTTTGGAGAACAGCCTTTAATCAGTTCAGAAATATAGCTTTAAGTGTTTCACTTGAAATATTTAGTGTTGGTAATGATATGGGAATTATTTCTCTACTGGCAGCTCCTTATTGAACTGCTGGGTGTATAAACACCAGCAGTCTGGGCTGACATGAACTTGAGTGTTTGCAGGTACAGATAAAATCAACGTGAGCTAGATGCTGACTATGAAAAGAAGATCACAGCTTGAGGGGTAGCAGCAAAAGGTAGAGACACCATGTGCAACTGATGCAGAGCTCTGAAAGCATTACACAGCACTACAAAGGCTCTGAACCTGAATGATGTAGGCACACCAAACACCCCAGAGGGTTCTAAATTAGCGACTGAAAGATACTGGGTTAGATGCACTGTGAGCTGCAACACGACACTCTGAATCCAGCCTTTGATGGAACACAGGAAAGCTCTGTGTTTCTCCTATCACTGCAGGATTGATGAATGATTGTTTAAAAGTTAGGCTGACATTGCTTCCCTTAGGATAAAATGGTCTCAGGAAGAGTTGATGAAGTTATGCTAACACTATCCACCTTAAGATAAGACTACACCAAGATAACTAGTTTCAGAGAACCTTATCAGGAATGAAAGGCTGAAGATTCCCAAAACACCAGATCTGAGTCCTTGAGAATTGTTTGGTAAAGTCAGCAAAATCCCCTGGACTGGTGCCCTTATATTGAGCTTACCTTATTATAATATCATTATAATATGAAGAATCACACCTTCTAGCTAAAGAAGACCCCTGCCTAAATAGGCCCTTACTCTCTGAGCATGTGCAGTGAATTCGAGGGATACTGTATCTTTAAGATGAAGCAAGAAAGGAAACAACGGCTAGTTGGTGTTGACATGAGGCATAGTTAATAGATTTTACTGTATAAATATCTGCCACAAATTTTAACCAGTGTGCCAGTTTTGTGGAATTCTCACCTCTCCACTGTTCTGCACAGAACTGCCATAAAACAAACAGTTCAGCTCTGTGTGTAGATTTGCTTTTGCATAATGGGTAAAGAATCCAGATATGGGGCAACAAGATCATGAGCAGCATTCAACATAAAACTTAGCACAAGAACTGGTTGAGATCAAAAGAGTGTTCAAGGTGTCCTTCTACTACAGCCCCAATGAGCAGGTCGAGGCTCGATCAAAGAGGGTGTTCACTAGGTCACATCCCAGAGACTCAGACTGTTCTTAGGTCCAAAGGACAGCTGCATGTATAGATTTACAGTTAGTTCTCAACTACAGAAATTGTTGGCTGGTGCTGTGGACACACAAGTTGGCATGTTCCTGCTTAGCATATGTCATAAGCCTCAGAAAACATATTAGTGATGGCTGACCATGAAGTAAGTAATCCTTCCCGCCATCCCCTCTGCTTTGGCACAGAGCTGGGAGAAGCACTGATCAGAACCTCATGTTATTAATAAGCATCTGTGCTGCTCGGCCTGCTGTATTTTGGTCTGAGGAAGAAGGAACAGAGAACCCAGATACTCTTTCTTTTCTATTGTGCTAAAAGAATGCAGCCCAGGCACTCTGGGGAGGATATGACAGACATCATCTTGTGGTCAGGTTTCTCAAAAAAATCCAGGGTAGGAAGAAGGTGTGACCAGGGAACAGGACTAGGTGTCACGCAGTGACTCCATCAACTGATGACTCACTCTTGGAGATTCCCAGATTACTTGACTCATGAACTATTTATGCTGTAATACATATCTAGTTTTCATCCCAAGGGCAGTACTGGTATAGAGCCAAGTCCCCTTTCCTCCCCATGCTTACTTCAGCAGAGATTAGCTTTACTGTGGCTTTGCTGGAATAACTTCATTCCTAACAGTCAGATACTGTATCTGTAGTATCTGAAGGAAACCTGAGAGCAGTCAATTATAGAATCAGACAATCAGTCAGGGTTGGAAGGGACCACAAGGATCATGTAGTTCCAACCCCTCCGCCCTGGGCAGGGACACCTCACACTAGATCAGGCTGTCTAGAGCCTTCCAGCCTGGCCTTAAACATCTCCAGGGATGGGGCTTCCACCACCTCCCTGGGCAACCTGTTCCAGGGTCTCACCACCCTCATGGTGAAGAACTTCTTCCTAACATCCAGGCTGAATCTACTAATTTCTAGCATTGTTCCATTCCCCCTAATCCTATCACTACCTGACATCCTAAGAAGTCCCTCCCCAGCTTTCTTGTATGCCCCCTTAACATACTGAAAGGCCATAATAAGGTCACCTTGGAGCCTTCTCCTCTCCAGACTCAACAGTCCCAGCTCCTTCAGTCTCTCCTCACAGGATAGGTGCTCCAGTGCAACAGAAGAAAGCAGAGACACTGCTAAATGAGATCTCAGCAGGTTTGCAACTGCTCAAGGTCTTTCTTCTTGCAAAGGATGCAGATTTCCACTCCAGTCCTCTGCCTGTTATGGAGGCAGCAGACTTGCTGCCTTAACGCTTCTCTGTCTTCTGAACAAGGCCTGCTCCATCTAGGCCATACAAGGCCTAGAAGTGCAATAGCATCTTGCTGCTCAGGAATGACCATGGGAAACACTGTGGAGAATCAGTAACTATTGCTTCCATCTTAAAATCTTTCCACAGTTCAGACTGATCTGAAAGTCTTAGGTTTAGTGTATTAGTAACCTGAAGAGGAAGCTGAGCTCCATCTCAGCTCTCCTCCATATACAAAACTCGTGTTTTAAGTACTGTTCATGCCAGAGCCTGGACAACCTTACCTGGGTTACACATCTTGTCAGCCGCTCTGTTAGGAAACTTATGAAACAGCTTTGCTTCTCGTGCATATCCTAGCTTGAGGATATGAATTCACATACACCACTGCAAGTTACCTGCTATGCTGAAGACATCACGTGAAGACTTCAACAGGGAAAAGAGAATGTCAAAAGCATCTACATTTGGAACAGCAGCTGGTACTGGCTGGACTTTACCTGACTTGTTCATCACAACAGAAATCTTTTTGGGTTTCAGCCTCTCATTCTTTCCTAAAGCAGTCATATACCTGAGAGCTGATTTCATCTTCATACATGAACAGAACCCTGTTCAGCTGGGCACTCATGATCTTACGATGCACAGTGAATATGGAATATGAGTACATGAGAGAAGAGTGTTAGTATATTAATTACCTGTGGCCACTGGCCTCTTGATAATGCCCGCTTAGTTATCTCAGTGACTGTATTCTTGCGAGAATCAGGATCTTGACGAGAAACTGCCACAGGCTGAAGGGAACTTAAAATTGCTGTGAAAGAGGTAACAACTTTTATTTGTTTTATACTACTGTTTAAAAAACACCTGAGTTCAAGGCTCTCATGTAGCAAAACCTCATTATTCTCATGCTAGGAGGCAGACAGCACAAACAGCTTTCAGTCTAAATAGATAAGAAGAGTGTTATTATTATCCTCATTCTGCAGAATGAGAACATACAGAAGACACACTGCCAGCTGAGAAGCTTTACAGTAGGTATAAACATGCCAACTTCAGCCAAACATCTTCTACTAATACTGTTATTTTTCACTGAGCATTTCTACACCCTTGTAAGGAACAGCCCTGATCAGGTCTCTGCTTATGTGCCAAATGCAGGCCTGACTTGTGCACATTACAAGTAGTTTCGTCTGTGCTGGAAAAGTAAGATGTCCCTCTTCAGCCACCAGCTTCTGTGTAAATTACAGAAAAACATTCTAATCAGAAGTCTACATCAGAAAGTGTGGACCTGTGAAGATGTGATGAGAAACTTAGGGAAGAATTGTCTTCTATATCCCACTCCTTTGCTTTTAAAAGAAGATCAATAGATTATCAGTTAGGTTATTTTCTTCAAAGCACTTTTAATTTAATACTGAGTTACTGTACAGCTAGCAGAAAGTCTACATCTGATTCTAGTAATAATGCAAATGGGGATTCTTTTCATGCCAAAAGGAGAAGAAAATAATTGAAGCACGAGTCACTTGATCTTTCCTATTCTCTACATTTCCTTTCTGATTAACTTCTCTCTTACCCTTTCCATGTTTGACTCCCATTGAAAAAGTCTAGAGGAGTGCCTGCAGGGTGAAATTTGTAAATATGGTATTTTCCAGACCGCTGCAGTTTGGGTGTGTTTTGAAATGACCTTCTCTAACCCCTGGTAAAAGACAGCAGTCGAATATATTTCTCAGGCTACCTAGTGGGAGAATTTTAAGATAAAGCTCCAGCCTGAGCAGTTATGAAACATGCTTTCAGTTACAAAGCAAATTTCAAGTGATACTGTATTTCATATCTGAAAGGAAACAGCATACTTTTTGGCATTTGGGGCAGTTCAAGGAAGTTAACTTATCACAGAGGTTTCACTGGAAATAATCCATCAGTATATATGGAGCCTAAGGAATTAAAGAATCTGTTTCTAAATCAGATAAACCATTCAGAGAGAGTATTTTTGGCCTCAAGTCAAAATGCTGACTTGTAACATTGTTTTTTATAAATACTTACTGCCAAATACTGGAGCTGACAGGTTCTCTGCTCTAGTCACTATTGATGGCATTCCAGTTAGAGCAGAAATAATGGCATCGAAAAAGCTTGAATGAGGAGCTGCAACAAAGATTGGAGCTTCCAGCAGACTTGCTACTTTCCCTTTCACTTTAACTTGGAAACCCATTGTGAAGAACAAGGTATGAGTTAAGCATGAGAGGGTGGTCTGGATCATCCTCCTTGTAAATAGAAACAAAAAAAATATTATCCATCTTACAGTTAGTATCTCTCTTGTACTACAAAAGTCCATAAAAGATCTCCTAATTCTCACCAGCACTGGGGCCAGACAGGTGGCAGTGCTATTCATAAGGAGAGTGCAGGGGTAAAGGAGTAGTAGAAGTAGTAGAACTGAGCAGTAGAAGCTTGCCTTTTCATATTGGAAAGAATTTTCATATTGATTAGAATTTCGAAGATAAGGCAATGTACAACCCCTTGCTAAGCCCTCCTACCTGGTACACCACTTCCTTTGCCTACTGTGAGGGAAGGGTGGGTTCAGTGTCCCTTTTGTCAGAACCTAGGCAACTGATACTGTCTTTTACTAGCACTTTTAAACAAGTAGGATGTATGTTCTCTTTTTGTAACATGTTCCCTCAGTGGGGGAAGTGTTCCCTTCATGGGACTCCCTGTAATCTCTTGACCTTGTTAGAATTCACTTCCTCTGTCTACTCTGCCTGCATGCAGCTACAGTGCAGGGCAGCTAGAAGCGAACTTCATGACCTTGAGATCAGAAGCTGAGCAGCTGAAATCCAGAATCCACAGAGGTAAAATACTCCTTGAAGGGCAGCATAGCTAAGAAAGGAGCTATCAATGCTAGTTTAGTCACAAATTACAGCATAGCAAGAATTACACAGGCTAAACAGAAACTCAGCCTATGGGACATTACCAAATACTTTTCTTAATGACTTTCATTTCTCAAATATTTCTATCACTATTATTACTAAAATAAGTTTGGGCATACAAATAGCCTGTAAAGATTTTTATACTAATTTGCTTTAGCCTTAAGACAGATGAAAATGTACTTCTTTAACTACATAGCTCTGCTATTGCTGTAAAATACACTCATCAGAAAGTTGCTCCACCTATATGAGTAAAACTAGGACTTGACTGAGGACTCCTCTTTAATCAAAAGAAGAGCAATGAAAAAAAAAAATCTTTAGTTGGTCTAAAGTTTTTGTATTATTAAAAAACCTGAAGTGCACAGAATTTTCACAACTGTTGGTCACTTTTTACCTTCTCCATCCTGTAAGTGGCACAGATCTTTTTCCAGGGTGCCGGAAAGTTGCGATTGATGCAAACAGCCATGCTAGCAGTAAAAGGACTGCAATGCATATGGCACGGAGGGGTAGCAGAATAATCCCCTGGAGGACAGTCTGGAAAAAAGAAAGGGGAAAAATCTTAAGAAATGGTATCAAGAGGAACAACACTGATATCTCTGTAGTTACATTACACAGATTTCAAAATACCTGCACTGCTGTGTGATTCAGAAATGAAAGCGCCAATGATTGCAGTGTTCACCTGGGCAGACAGTCATTCACAGCACTTTATTTTCATTTTTGAGTTCCCATTTCAGGTAGAACTGAATGGTCAGAGTATTTGAATTTTTGGTTGGATATTGTTAGACAGATAGGGTAGAGAGTTTGCTGGCTTTAGTTTATACTTGGACTTTGCAGCACACAGGCATCTCAAATGAGTCTGCTCAGCTGATACATATCCAGTACAGAGCCTTCTGTCAGTAGCTGCCTGTCTAGAAGCCAAGTGGGATTGTCAAGATGACTAAAATGTACACTTGCCCTTTCAAAATGACAAACACATGTTGAGTCACACTTGCTGCAAGTGACCCTCACTACTGCTGTTTGGAGTAGTGGACACACAACTTCATTTTTCCAAGCTGAGACTTGAGCAAAATGGTTTTCAGTAAAATTGAACCTGTGGTTCACTTTAATGTGCTGTTTGAAGCTGCTATAGCAGATCTTGGCTCTTTGCCTCTGGAAATTGCTTGCTCACTGTGAACACACAGCAGAAACCTTCTGATTATCAAGACTAACTTGTTGCCTTCTGTTGAAGCATCTTGGCTATTAACCTCTGTGCTAGGACCTCCTTGATTTTTCAGAATAAATAAAGGAAGCTTAGTTGCCTTTCCTCCTCACAATCAGCAAACTGTTACCATCTTGCTTTGAGAGAGCTCTGTGACAGTCACAGACAGCCAAGATAGGCAGCAAACCCAGTATAAAACAGATCCAAGCCTGTTCACCACTTCTTACATGTTTGTAAGACAGTGGAGAGAGGGAGAAACATTAACATGTCCTGGTTGCAAATAAACTCAAAAGTCATCCCTAGCCCCTCCCGCAAGGAACATTTACATTGCATTTTTTCAGGCACAGCTCCAGGAAACAGGTGTGTTGGCACAGGGCTGTTAACAGAGAGCTGTGGTACAGGGCAGGGCAGGAGGAAATCCTTAATTGTTTCACCCCAGTACATTAGGTTAGATATCCAGGAGGTTGGCCTGTGTGGCACAACATAGCAGCATGCAGATTGGGCAAGCACAGGTCTGTCAGGCAGGTGAGCTGCACAAGCATGTCCAAGTCCCAGCCCAGCATTCCTGGTAAGCTAGTGAACACCTCAACTCCCTCTGGCACCTTACTTGAGCTATGATATTAAGCAACACAGTGGATTTTAATTTATCTCTCTTCCTTAAAAAAGGAGCAAGTGTTTGCAGTATGTCTGGAATACTACAGGCATCTTTAGGGATTATTTATTCAACTCTGTTATATGCTAGGCTAGTTCTAATTTTCCGTTCATCAACATTATCTGTTCCCTTCCCACCAAATCCTTTCCATCTTTACATTATGCCCTCCTACTGTATTCTGATAAATATCCAGGAGAAGCACTGACCTCTGGCTGTAAACCAGAGACATATGGGGAGTAACAGGAATTCTGCCCCTCCAGGACTCAGTTACAAAAGGCACAGTGACTGACAGTGGATACAGTGTAAATTAGGATAAAGCAGGTACAAGGTGTTGATGGTTATGTTCTGTAAGCGCTGCCATATGATAGGTTTTCAGCAAAGATCTGAACATTCAGGTGTGATTATTTCTTTCTTTTATATAATTAGCTATGGAACATTAGCCTTAACTTCATGGACAACAGGAAAAGGACTGCTCTGGATCACAGAAATGGGTTCAGTAGCTGAGTGTTAGAGATTTATCCCTGGAGATGTATTGGTCCCATTCTCTTTGGTGCCAGTTGTGACAAATCTGAAAATGTCAGGTAGCAAGTGAAACCAACAAAGACTCCTTTCTTGTCTGCTAAAATCAGATGTGTCTTTTTGCCTCCATATGCATCCTCTTGTACTATGATCTGTAGTTCCCATTCGACATTTCAGCTGCATTCAATTATCAAGAATGGGCAGCATAAGCATAAATTCATGTTTGGACTTAAAATAACTTTTTTTTCTTTATGAAGAAAGAATATATATGCAGTGACCTACAATAAACAATAAAGGATGCAATAGCAAAAGGAAAATAATTCCTTCCTTAAAACTTTAATAAATGCATTAATCTATTTTAGGCAGATGTGCAGGTGGTACTGATTTGCTGATGTAAGCTATTGGCTTTCTAGGTCACTGTGTAATGAGGCAGAATTGATTTCTGCTCCATCAGCTGCAAAGCAGGGTAAGAAAAGGACAGAAGAGAGAAAGGTCAAGGTAGGCTAGAGAAGAAAAAGTATAGGAGAAATACATACAGAAGGAAAATACAGGCTCAAAGTTTAGTAACTATTAAGTGGGACCTGAGCCACTCTATCCTCTGTATACGGTAATCAAGAAGACAGAATTATCCTGAGTCATCCCAAGACCCTTTTCCCAGATTTGGAGTCACCTGTATACTTTCATTGACATAGCTTGAAAACTGAAGTTGTCTTCACAGTCCAGATCACAATCCCACTGCTGACTGACTCTAGGCCTATCTCCAACTGAGCTGCTCACATCTGAAACTGAGGGACTAGCTCCCAAATGAGCACATGTTTAGCAAGACAAGGTTTTTCATGAGTGTCCAGAGCAGTCACAGCTCGACAGGCACTCAGCTGCTTACCTCGAAGCACAACGTCAGACACAATGTCTTTAGCATGCTGCATCTGCCATTACAAAAATCCACTGAGCATTTCTTCTGATTAAAGCAGAATTTATTAATGTCATAGCTAGTATCTGTGGTTTGTAGTTCAGTTCAGAAGTTAGGAGAACAAGTGAGCAACTAGGATGAACAGAACTAAAATGAGAATAAATCCCAACACTGAACTGCAGCCAGACTCAGTCAGAGGACAGAAACCAGAAGTATCTGAACAACTGTTTTAGAATCTTGTTTGGCAGGTGCAGATGTTTAGCACAGCACATTTGATCCTTGTTTTGCACATTCTAAAGAAAGACAAAAATCTCTTTGGCTGGTAAAATATTAGCAATACAAGGCAAAAAAAAACCTGTAAATCATCTTACTCCACTTTTCAGTCTGAAAAAAAAACCCCTCTTTTTAGATGTTAAACTGAATAAAATGCAGACAGCTTTCCTGTCTCACAGTGAAGCTCCATACATCAGGGGACAGCAGCCTTTACATTCAAGAAGTTCACCAAGAAACGAAAAAATAGCTTTGGGCTCCCACAGAGGGTTTTGAAATTGTATCTAGTTTTATCAGAGTAGGGGGAATATAACAAACCAATTCTTTAACATGGAAGAATGGCAATTCCCTACACTCAGTTTAAATGGAAAGAGAAGGAACACTTCCCCTTCTTGAAGGTTATAGTGATGCTCTCTGGCAAGGCTCTCATTCCCAGCTGTTCTGATGCACAGTGCTGAGCAAGAGAGAAGCAGATATTCACAGTATAAAGCAGACAGCAGGAAGTATCCTACTCCCTTGCAGAAGGGAGCAACACAAAATACAAAAGGGTCGTCTCTCTGCTTTAAAATTATGTGACTGGTGCAGTTTTGCTTCAAAGCTCTCTAGCAACAGCCTGTGACCCAGCCAGATGCTTTTCCTTCCAGGTGCATTGTGGTGTTATGTATGAAGTGTGTCTTAATTTAAGACACCATGATTTTCATCACTTCCTCCTGAACAAAAAAAAAACAAAACAAAATCCAACCAACAATATATTATTGTAGCTGAAATGGTAATTGTAGCTTAAAATTACTAATTTTTGGAAGTAGTCTGTGCATGCTCTAGAAAAAGCAGTAAGCACAGAGAGCTGGCCATTTCTGGAACCTCATTAAGAGACTGGTTTCTTTACCTTTGGGGTTCATGCCTACAGCTCCTGATTCAGATGCAATTGAAATATGTTTCAGGCTGCTAGTAAAACATGAAAATAACTGAAATTGTTTTCCAGGTTTCTCACATTTCTTCCACTCAGATACCTTCAGGGCAAACATTGTTTATAACTTGAGAAAGAGTTGTATGAAATATAAAATATTTAGTTGTATATCAGTCTTGCATATATATAACAATCAGCAGAAACTGCTGTAAGATCACCTACATGCTGAGATCCTCATTGTCCTCACAGTTCATAGCTGATTCATCAGCTCAATTTTTAAAGAGCCTGGAAATGTTATTTACTTCCTTAATTGTCAAAGGACCTGATAAGTCTTGTGTGAATTCATACACACGCTGTGCTAGCAGAGCCTTCAGCTCAGAAGCCTCATCTGATTCAGCCAGCAACATTGTCAGTAGCCCAGTGGAACTGGGAATAGCTTTTTTATTGTCCACTTTGCAATATGGAACCAACACATCCTTGTCCCTGCTGAGTTGAGACTTAAATCATCCTGAAGCAAGTTAAGTTTCTGAAACAGGATTACTGCAAAAAGTTATTTTCTGTTGTGGCTTTGTATTATATCAGGAAGAAGTTATTCTCATCTTCACTCTAGAGCTGAGGCATCTGACGCGATGGACAGATGGGTAGTATTCCCTTCCTGCAATTCAGACTGGAAGCAGACTGGACTCTTGTCTTCTTTAGGAGAGCATGGGGGTTACCTGTAATGATTGTGAACGTCTTTTCAAAAGCTTGTTGCAAAGCTAGTGTTAGAAATTTTAAGTTTGAAGTCTATAAGCCTGTGTGCACAGATCATCTGTGCAGTTTGGGAACTCTGATGAGTGATGGCTTGAAGAACTTCCTTTTGGAAAACAGTGACTTTAAGACACTGAATACCTTTTGCAATGTTGCTTTGACCATTTAGATAACCTGTGCGTTTTCTGCTCTCTGTCATTAGACTAGATCAGGAAGCAAACTATGCTGCACTTGGGAAGGAAGCATCCTTCCTAGATGCCTCTTCCTGGAAAGGCCTGGAGCCGCAGATGTTTAATTGAGTGTCAGGCTGGCTGCCGTCCCTTCCCTGCTCGGTTACACTGCGGCGGGCCGGCTGTAGCCCAGCTCCTGTCATAGCAGCGCAGTTCGCGGAACAAGTGGCAGTTTTAAACCCTGTTCATTCACACGGTCGCGTTCTGCCAAGGGAAGGAGGCGTTTGTAAAACGGCCGTTGACCTTCACATCGCACTAGTGACAATCCCTAGGTTCCAGGCGGCGACAGTAACGCCAATTTAGCCGAGCCGCCAGAAGCCCAGGCCCGGGGCAGCAGAGCCGGAGCTGACAGCCCTCCCATCCTTGCTCCTGTGCACCCCGATGCGCATCCCAGCGCCAGGCGGCCCCCGGCCCCTGCCCAGCGCCGATCGGCCGGGCAGGGCGGGCCCCGGCACCCTTGCACGCCCGCACCGATAGCCTTACCCGAAGCTTGTCCCCGGCGCTCAGGCGGCGCGGATGGACGAAGGGGTTGGGGATGGTGGGTGGGCAGAAGGACTGCTGCCTGGGCAGCGGCAGCACCCGCGGCGCCATGCTCGCGCCGTACCGCCACCCCGGGCGATTGCGCATGAGCTACTGAGGGGGGGCCGTGGCTGCGCTGCCCGGCCCGGCCTGGCCTGGCCCGGTCCGGCTCGTCTTAGCCGGCCCTGCCCACTGCGGAGAGCCCCGCCTCAGGGCAGGTGAGGACGGACCGGGCGTGCCTTGAGGACACAGTACTGAGCGGGGCGTTGCCAGGCGAGAGCTCACAGGAGGTGTTTCGAGTTCCTGCCCGTTACCATGGCCAAGCTGCCCCGGCAACCCTTCCCGCCCTCCCCTCTTGCCTGCGCGCTCGCCAGAGCTCTGACCGCCTCGCGCACACAGTGCAGCGCCGGTGGCTGAGGCGGTGTTTGCGGGCTGGTACCGCAGCTGCGTTGTTCATAAGCGCTGACTGCTGGGGATTGCAGATAGGGTCTGTTACCTGAGGGAGAGAAGAGAAGAACGCGGCCATGTCCAGCAGCTGAGGTGGGTTCTAGGAGGAGGATGCGTTCCCACCACTGCAGAAGGCTGGTGCGGAGATTCCGGTCCTGTGTAGATGAAATCTGGAGATCTGCTGCAGCTTTTCTTTATGTGTTGGTAACCCGTACTGGTTACTGGGGAGGTCACACCTCAAATACTGTGTTGAGTTTTGGGCCCCTCATGCCAAGAAGTACGTTCAGGTGCCAGTGCAGGTCCTGAAGGCAACAAAACTGATGAAGAGAGCACAAGGCTTATGAGGAGCATCTCGGGGACTGTGGTTGTTTAGCTAGAGAAGAGGAGGCTGAAGGAAATCTCATTGCTCTGCACTTCACAGAATCACAGAATGTCATGGTCTGGAAAGGACTTCAGAAGATCATCTAGTCCAATCCCCCTGAGAAAGCAGGATCACCTCTACCAGATCACACAGGAACACGTCCAGGCAGGTTTTGAGTATCTCCAGAGAGGGAGACTCCACAACCCCTCTGGGCAGCCTGTTCCAGTGCTCTGTCATCCTCACAGTGAAAAAAATTCTCCTCGTGTTTAAATGAAATGTCTTATGCCTCAGCTTCCACCCATTGCCCCTTGTCCTGTCATCGGGCATGACTGAGCAGAGCCTGGCCCCAGCCTCCTGGCACTCACCCTTTACATATTTTTAGATATTAATGAGGTCTCCTCTCAGTCTCCTCCAGGCAAAAGAGCCACAACTCCGTCAGTCTTTCCTCATAAGAGAGATGTTCCATTCCTTTAATCATCTTCGTGGCTCTGTGCTGGACTCTCTCAAGCAGTTCTATGTCCCTCTTGAGCTGGGAGGCCCAGAACTGGATACAGTACTTCAGACACGTCCTCACCAGGGCGGAGTAGAGGGGCAGGAGAACTCCTCTTGACCTACTAGACACAGTTCTTCTAATACACCCCAGAATGGCACTGGCCTTCCTGGCCACAAGTGCACATTACTGGCTCATGGTCAACCTCTCATCAGCTAGGACCCCCAGATCCTTTTCACTTTCACTGCCTTCTGAAAGATCAGTCCCCAACCTATACTGATACCTGGAGTTGTTGTTCTCTGAAAGGAGACTGAAGTGAAGTGGGGGGTCTGATTCTTCTCTTAAATAAGAGGTGATAGGACAAGAAACAGCTTCAAGTTGCACCAGTGAAGGTTTAGGTTGGATGTTAAAAAAATTTCTTCCCAGAAAGGGTGGTCAGGCCCTGGAACAGGCTGCCCAGGGAAGTGGTGGAGTCCCCATCTGTGAAGGGATTTAAAGCTGTGTAGATGTGGTGCTGCAGGAGATGGTTTAGTGGTTACCTGGTAGTGCTGTGTTAACAGTTGATGATCTTCAAGGTCTCTTCCAACCTAAATAATTCTGTGATTCTTCTCACCTGCCTGCTCCATACAGAGGGGCCAGGAGCTGCCCTTACAGGGCCAGCCGTTACCTGAGGGCTGCTGCAGGCCAGGCACTGGACAGGAGTGCTGCACACAATTCCTCTCCACTTACTGCCTGTCTTATGCCTTGAAATGCTGGCTTCAACCCAAAAGGAAGTTTTGGGCTGGCCTTAAACTTGCTTTAGGTGCTCATGGAAACCCACTACAATGGTGGGGGTGAGCCTTCAGTCTCTGCACAGAGAGCACTGGTGCGATGGCTGCTGGCTCCTGGCCTCTTACATGGCGTTGGTTCACATGCTTTGTTCTATGTCTCATAGTTCAGTTCCCAGTTTGATGTGACTGCTTCCACAAAGGGATCATCAGAATTAATAAAACCTAATTATTATAAAATTATTATTTGTGGTTTATAACTGCAGGTGCTTAAGGAGTAACCATAATGATACATTTGGTCTAAGTGAAGTAGGTCTATAAGGGAAGCTTGAGTAGTGTAAAATTTGCCTTGTCTGGTTTCCAGGTTCTCCCTGTGATTGCTGGTCTTTTCTCTCAGGAATTCCCAGCTGAACCAGAAGCCAAAAAAACGTTGCTCTTTTTAGTATTTCCCTATTTAATTCTTCCGACTAGGGCTCTTTATCTTACTTTTATAAACCACACTCACAGAGGCATTTTTTGATGGAGAAATTGAAAACCTGCTTTGTGTTTGACGTAAATCTGCCCTCTAGTGGCCACAGTCGAGCAGTGCTACTGCCCGGATAGGTGCAGGCAGCATCTGGTAACCCAGAAACGACTCCTCAAGGACTAGCCACAAAACTTCTCCGTGCAAATACTATTCTGATTTTCCTCCTCCTGTCTGTGATATTAGATGTGAACTACTTGAGAGAAATGGGCATCAGACTAGAAATAGATTCTTAATGTGTTCCCATTGTCAATTTAACATTCCTCTCTTTGTCTCTTTATTTCCCTCTCTCTGTCTTTTTCTCACACTCTTTTTCTTTCTCTCTCTTTCTATCTCTCTCTGTCTTTTTCTGTTTTCTTTCTCTTTCTTTCTCTCTTTCTATCTCTCTCTCTCTCTTTCTCTCTCTTTCTCTCTCTCTCTTTCTCTCTTTCTCTCTCTTTCTCTCTCTCTTTCTTTCTCTCTCTCTTTCTTTCTTTCTCTCTCTTTCTTTCTCTCTCTCTCTCTCTTTCTCTCTTTCTCTGTCTTTCTTTTTCTGTTTCTCTCTCTCTCTCTCTCTCTCTCTGTCTTTCTTTTTCTCTTTCTCCAGGAATAAAGTGGTTTGTTGTGCACACAATGTCAACTCCAACAACATGCAAAATATTTACCGTGTAAGACAAATCAGAGTGACCCTATGCTGCTTCAAGATCTCTACTGATAAAGGACAAATTAAATTGCTGACCTTGGTAAAAAAAAGTATCCGGTTCTAAAAGGTAACTGAAGTATGCATTACTTAAAAGTCTTTAAAGTGAATATCTTTTTAGCATTGAATAAAAGCTGACATCCATGTGAATGTTTAGCAGTCTGGATAACCCGTGTGGTGTAAGTCATTAGGACTCCCATCAATCAATTTAATTCTGCTGGGGCAGAATTCAGCTGTGCACAT
Organism: Tricholaema leucomelas; assembly: GCA_013400475.1. Classification (NCBI taxonomy): domain Eukaryota; kingdom Metazoa; phylum Chordata; class Aves; order Piciformes; family Lybiidae; genus Tricholaema lacrymosa; species Tricholaema leucomelas. The sequence continues at coordinate 1,374,678 of WAAF01019521.1, forward strand.
CTCTCTGCAGAATTTATCATTTAAGACTTCAAACAATAAAAGCAGTTCCGGACTGTTTGTTTCACAGCACTTAAGTACTTGTGGTCTGGAGGATGTGCTAACTGGCATGCACGTATCCATCTGAGCAGGCACATATGCCTCCATGCATAGACACACAAATTCAGACACACTTTCTCTTTGATTTTAAAACTGTTGCAGAGATATGTGTATCCTGGATTTTTGTTTGATGTTAAGTAGAACTGAAACACCCTAAAGCTAAGCTTGCTCCTGGGTGTTCTTAGATAATTCCTCTTGCAGAAATTAATTTTTCTGCCTTTTTCCCCCTAAATGTCAGATGTTCTGTGCACATCTTATACTGGTGCACATAAGGTTCACACAGTGTTTGACTGGTAAGTTTCCAAATAATTAGGTCCATTCGAGAGTTGTTTCTAGCTGTTTTTATGAGAGTGAAGTTGCTGTCCCTGGTCTACATATGAGAATCCATCCCATAGATATGGACAAAAATGTCCAGGAATATGTCCTAGAATACTGCACCAGAGAGAGGAACCTCACGGTAAGAGTTCCCTGGAGTTGATTCTGCTGAATTTCTTCCTTGTTGCACTGCTAATTGGACAGAAGGCAAGCAAAATCAGAAGGAAAAGCCTAGGCACTTCAGTTGGCAAGTCCTACCTGATTTGACCTCCACAAAGTGTGCACTTTAGTAAATGCTTAGCTTGCCTGTTGTTAGTCCCAGAGGAGTAAGTAGGACTTGTGTTAGATTTTTGGTACTAGACAGGCAGATAGATTGCTGAACTAGCTTTGTTAACAAATTGGGGGGAAAACAGCAATGGTCTTGCTGATGCTGAGTAAAAATAAAGGTAATGTTATCTCAGGGAATCCACTGGGTATATCCCCTTGGAGAATCCTCCTGTTAAAGTTCCTCACCTGAGCTGGCTGTGGGATGGGACAACTTGACAAGAATTTCTCTTCTGTTCCTCTGGGTAAGGAAGGCTCTAGACTGATGGTGGGGGATCTCTAACTCCCACTGGTCTCAAACTAGCACCTTTCCTGATTATTGAATTCACTTGAAAACAAAAGAAAAAGTATATTTACAAGAAAAAGAGAGGCTCCAGTGAATTGTGTGAGAATGAGATATAAAATTAACTGTTTTCTTTTTCCTTTGAACTGAACCCAGGAGCCTCAGTAAAGTTTACCCTATTTAAAGCATTAATTAGGGAGCTGACTGTACATAAAGATAAAACAGAACTCTTAAAGAAGTCTCTAAGGATTCAAAAAACCCAGTTTTGTCTACATGAGGCAAAAGAATTTTAATTAGAAGCAACTGAATTGAAGCGAACTGATATGAGCAACAGAAAGAGAATTTATCCCACAATGTATTCAGGGAACATAATTGAATGTTCATTAGCTAAGAGTTATATACTGACTGTTAATGAGCAGAAATGAATATGTATTATTTCTTATTAAGCCAGAAATGTATGGAACTAACTGCATTTAATATAGTAACTATAAAGCTGTGTTTAGTAAGTGTCATTACTAAGAATAGGAAAGACATAGGTGTATTTGTGTTCTTTGCTGCAGTATTGTTTTAAATGTTTGTTATGCTAAGTGGTATTAATACATTTCTTTTCCTGGAACAGTTATTATGTTGTGCTAGTAGGACTTGGCGATGCTTTCATTTGAGTGAGATTGATGCTTTATTTATTATAAATTAGGAAAGGGAGCATAACCAAGACAGAAGCTCTTGGATTACTGTAAAACAGTGTTACTCTTGTTTCTCTTAACGAGAATCCTGTTATTCATGCTCAAATGGCACTTGGCTTCTTGATACTATGGCTTGATAATAATCTGAGGAGAGACTTCTGCTAAAGTTTCTTTGTTGGAGAGGTACAGGAGTAAGCCATTTTGTTATTAGATGTAGTGCTAGAAGAACAGAATAAACACAGTATTAACACAGTGCATGTGCTGTGTATGCACCCAGGAAGGACCTCTGTCTGCCTGGGAAGTTCTACAGTTATGTAATGGTCTGAGCTTTGGAACAGCAAAGGGATACAAAGATGATTAAGGAACTAGAACATCTGTCTTATGCAGGAAGGCTGAGGGACTTGGGTTTTTTTAACCTAGAAAAGATAATAGTGAGGAAGATCTTGTCAATGCTTGTAAATACTTAAAAGGTGTCAGGAGAATGAGGCCAGTCTGTTTTTCAGTGATGTCTAGCAACAGGACAAGAGACAATGGGCATAAACTTGAACATGGGAAGTTCCATCTAAACATGAGGAAGAACTTCATTATGACGAAGGTGGTGAAGTGCTGGAACAGGCTGCCCAGAGAGGTGGTAGAGTCTCTATCTCTGGAGTTACTCCAAATTTGCCTGCATGCCATCCTGCTCATCCTCTTTTAGATGAACCTGCTTTGTCTGGGGGCAAGGGTGGATTGGACTAGATGATCTCAAGAGGTGGCCACTTTATCATGAGGGTCTGTAGAGAAACATATGGGAGTAAGAAATCACAGTACTGTTTAGGTTGGAAGGGTTCTTTCAAGAAAACTTATCGCAGGCCTCCTTTCCCAAGTTAGTAGTGGCTGCATGAAGATGGGCAGAGCAGAGAGAAGGAATGATGTAGCTGGCTGGAGACTTGGGGCAAGGTGTGAAATGGTGTCCAACAGCTGGTGCTGACCTTTGCCTTCTCTCGTCTTTGGAGTTTTGTGAGGTGAGGGATGGTGTCTTTGTCTGAATATTTTATGGCTTTTACCATTATTTCAGTGTTTTTTTTGGGAAAGAAGAGGAACAGTAGAGGAAGAGGCAAAAGAAACAGAGCCAAAATACTCTGAGCAGAAAAGTGCCACAGAGGAAGATCCTTAAAAATAGCTCAGTAGAGTTCTGATGGCTTCCCAGTGTTGAGTTAACCTGTTGTCTTCTAGAGAAGCTATGGAGTGCTGGACCAAGGCACACCTAGTCTGGACTGTGGGAACATCCCTGGGGTCTGCAAACAAAGCTGGACTCAGACTCAGTATTCATTACAGCAGAAAGGCCACATCTTCTGCATGGCAAAAATAGATGTTTTCATCCTCCTGCTTCCTTTAAAGTGGAAGGATATTTAACAACTGCAGACAAGGAGGGTTAGCACACCTTTGAGCTAATCTGTGCCATTTGACTTCAGTGCTATAGGCAGGGATTGTGGGAAGTTAGGTTGCTGCCTTCCTGATTAAATGGAAAAGAATTCCTTGTTTGGTCCAATTTTATTTTGCATTATTTTAATGATTTTAATTTTGCAATTTAGCTTTTGCTGATAAAGGTCTTATAGATTATTACAATAACCAGTGGATCTACCTTTAGTAATCCAAATTTACATTTATTAAGTGGGGCGTTTTTACTACAGGATTATGTAGTAGCAGCAACAATTTCACGTTCGATTTTCTGAAAGATTGCATTTTTTTTCTTGTCCACAAGAGGGCGATAAATCCTCATTCATCTTTATTCAGCCTCTTAAGTCATTAGTATGTTACTGAAAAATACCATCAAAAGCAGCTTGCTGTCAGATAACTCATATATATATAGTACTGTAAAAATACTCGATTCATTTATTTTATGGGAAGTTTAGGCTTTGCTCTGTTCATTTCATGCCACTGTAGATCCTATTGTCAGTAGAAAATAATGTGGAAAAGTTATTTATAATATTCCTCCTCCACAAGTGCAAGTGTTTGCTTCATGGTCAACTTCTAAGTATTAAATTCAGATGAATGTGAAGTGTCTCAAATAATGCAAATTTCAGCATACTCTTCAGGAGAATTTTCCATAGCCTAATGATTGTTGTCTATGTTTATTTCTTCCTCATAGTGTTTCCTTGCTAATCAGAATTTTCTGTTTCTTAACTTTAATCCTTTGCTTCCACTAAAGTATCTCTTGAACTTCCCCTTTAAATGCAATGTTATTTCATCTAAATATAAGGACCACAACTTTAAGCCTTTTTGTGGTGATGATATCAGTATGGGAAGCTGCCAGCAGCACTGTGATTTCTCTACTTGCATAGATGATTTTGTAATTAACACTATTGCATTTTAAAATACTTAGATTAATTCACTTTCATTTCTGTTGTCATTCTTAAGTAGTTTCTGGTTTACACTTTATAGTAAGTATAAGTTCAGAAGTCTGGCATGCAATAAGGTATAAGGGAAAGGAAAAACAACTGGTTCAGTGTACTAAATTATTTTATGTCTCTGTTGATGTTACTCGAGTTCATTCCAGCTTCTGTGTTTGAAGGAGCTGCATTCTTTCTAGCTCAGAAGTTCCATGACCCAGCCCATGCAATTTTTAAGCTTTCAGTGTTAGAACAAATTCTTAATAATTTAGGGTATAGCATGGCCTCCAAGGAATGTTTTCAGTCTGTGTCTTAATATGAAAAATAAATAAATGCCCAAAGTCTCTAGCAATGCACTGAGGCATTTGTTCAAGGGGTTAGTACAGTGTCCAGCTGAGTTTAAGAGCCTCAAATGATGTGACTTCCAATATATCTCTTAAATAACGAGACAAATCCATGGCCCTTAAGGCTCTTTCTGCAATCTGAATGGAGTTCTGTGGCTGTCTCAGATAGCTGAGGGAAAACCATCTTTATATTGTTTTTCAAGAACTTCGGCAGACATTCAGTCTTGCGTGGCCCTTTGCCCAGCCTTCGATTACCCCAGGCCAATGGTAGGAGGGAGCTGACAGAAAGCAGGGCTACCCTTACCTTATTTATTTTATATGATCTTGCCTTTAACAACCTTCACAATTCATTGCCACCTCTCCTCAGCAGTGTTTTCTGCAAGGGCTGCACCAGTGCAAGAGGCAGAGCTGGGAGGAGATGCAGATTAGAGTTTTTAGAAGAAAAGCTTTACCTTGCTTACTGTGCTGAAGTGAAATTGAGCCTACCCCGTTCCCTTGTTAGTCACCGGACAAGGTCTATGGCATTTAAACTTTTCTCACAACCCTAAAGCCAAATGGTTTGAATAGGTGTCTTGCCACAGTCAGTAGTTCCTAAGTTAATGTAATGTTCATTAATGTGAGATGATATTTTTTCAAAATTAATGTTGTTTACTAATTTTGACGTTAGGAGTCTCACCCCCCCCACCTCCCNCATTATACAAAGGAATATCTGGATTTAGAGCAAATAACTAGCAATAACGCAGCATGAAACTCAGTTGAACTGAAAGAGAAGGTTCTTGTGGTCAGTTACACCACTTGCCCACTAGATGGATTCAAGGAGCTCCTTTCTGCTGTAAGGCAGAAGGCAACTGGTGAATTACAAGAGGCTTTAAGCATTTACTCACAAAAATCAGCTCCAAACTCGTGGGACTAGCTACAGCTTCAGACAGCACCCAAACACTTTCAGGGTGTTCTGTCAATGCCTTGTCAGCTGCTGAGATTTCTAATTCTACCCAGACTCTATCTGGGGTCAAATCATCTCCCCACTATCAAAGATGCTGGGGGAGAAGGCAGACAATCTGACCTTATCCTGGTTCCTCTGGATGATCTGTGTCCCTCCAGGACTTCCCATTTTGGCAGGAGACTTGCAGGTGTAGGCAGGACATCTTGGCATGGATGTCATGCTGGCTAAGCAAGCCTGTTGTGTGGAGGCATTTATGCCCATTCCTGGTAAACTCAAAGCAGTCAGTTTCCAGGCAGACAGGCTAAAAGTATTAGGGCTTGTTATTATGTAGCAGGGCTTAGAGTTTAGCGAGGCATAATGCTGCAGAAGGCAATGGCAGGATCACTGCCAGAAGCAGAGAGCACGTTAAGGCAATGGCAGCAGTAGCAGCAGCAGGCAAGCAAACAAGCACGTTTTCTCTACCTGCTCATCTCTTTTATCAATATAGCATGAGACTAATGGGCCTTTGGACACAGATTAGCCAATCAGAATGGCAGTTAGCTGATCTTAACCATATTAGGTGAAGCCAGAGGCTTGCTTTACCCAAATTTGGGAAAACATAGGCCTTGCATGAGGCAGGCACAAGCCAAGTGTATGTACCTTGTTTACCACAGGATGTAAACAGGAGTAAAACAGGTCTGGGCAGGCCAAAGTCCTTAGACTCAGTGGCTCCAGGTTCTTTATCCTCTTTCTCATGGTTGCTTCTCTCCAAAACAGAGAGAGGGAGAGCAGAAAAACATGTCTGGGCAGGCCTATTTTGGCCTATTCAGGCCTACCATGACAGTTAGGAGCTCTATTTTAAATACAAGCTTCTTCATAGAGATTTCCTTGGTACAGTCAGACATTTGGCTATTTTAAGACCAAAATTATATAACAAAACCATGTGACTGTGTCTGGTTTACTATCAGCTTTCCTCTGGACAGCAGCAGATTTCTGTGTGCTTCACTAAGGTCTCCTAACTTACTTGGCAAATGCAGCTCCAGTTCTGCTCTACATCCAAGGGTATGAAAGTCTTAATTGGGCAAATTCAATTGTAAATAATACAGGCCTCATGGTAATGTATAACTCATGTGTTTCCAGCTAAGGCAAACAAACCCTTCTTACCACAACTATGCAACCTCCAGAACTCCATCCATATGTCAGAAAGCTATTTGAGTCATATTTTTGTCGTATTATTTAAAGTTTTGATTACACCACAATGGTAGGAGAGCAAGTATGCAGACAGGCCAGTTCTTTTTATATGTTTGCAAGAAATGAAAAGGAGCAAGTGAGGTTCTTCCAACCAACTCACTGTGGCTCAGCTTAGGTGTCTCAGGAAAAGACATTGATAACTATAATTAAGGGAGGAAAGGAATGCATGCAGTAAACTTTTTATCTAGCAACCACAGGAAGTTGTCCTCAAACTTGGAATAGTTTTGGTGAAATATACATCCTACAGTGGTTAGGGTGAGAAAATCATCAAAACCTTGCTTTAGCACTGGAAAGCTGAAGTGGTTACACTCACTGAACAAAAATAGTGGAAGGGCCTGGACACGGCATGGGTTATGTCAAACCGCAAAGTCCATTCTGCCTTGTGTGTTGATGTAAGTCTGGCCACACCTTGTGTATTGTGTTCAGTTTTGGGGCTCTTACTACAAGAAGGACATTAAGGTTTCTTGGAGTATGTGCAGCGAAGGGCAATTAAGCTCGTGAAGGGTCTGGACAATAGGTCTTTGTGAAGAGTGACTGAGGGAACTGTGGTTGTTTAGAATGCAGAAAAGGAGGCTGAGGGAAGACCTTCTAACTCTACAACTACCTGAAAGGAGGTTGAAGTGAGGTGTTCTCCATAGTAACAAGTGGTACAATGAGAGGAAACGGCCACAAGTTGCACCAGCAGAGGTTTAGATTGGCCATTAGAAGAAGCTTCTTCACTGAAAAGATTCTCGAACGCTGAATAAGCTCCCCAGAGAGGTGGTTGAATCTCCAAGCCTGGAGGTGTTTAAAAGATGCAGACATGGGGTGCTGAGGGATGTGGTTCAACACCAGATTTAGTAGAGTTAGAGAATGGTTGGACTATAATTCTGTTCTATGATTGTATGACCAGAGATTGCCCATTCTGTAGTGTTAACAGTTGCTTTGCTCAAGTTTCTGGATGCCTGTTTCAATGCTAACACTGAAGCCATCTTGCAGCCCTTAATAAGACAAGTGTGGCTCCAAGATCTTAAGGAGAGCAGCAAGTTTCAGTTGTGTGAACTCAATTAACAGTAATGGAATGCACCCTGAACTACATCTTCTCTTGAGATGTTGCAGACTTGTTGCTGATAGTGATAAAGCTGCTTAATTTAAAGCAAGCCCAGTTGTCCATACTGTTTGGCAGTCAGGACCCAGTCAGTGTCTCCTCTACACAGGTATATACAGATACATTTAATATGACATAGGAACCAGTTTAGAATTTTGGTATGAAGCACATGGTAGTTGAGTGTTGGAGTACAGGTTAAAAGAAGTATTTCTTAGAGGAAATGGGCAGAAAGAATGGAAGCAATGACAATCTCACAAACAAGAAGTGATCGCTAAGGAAAGGGTGTCATATAACATGGTGATTTTCAAGGACCTGCTGCTAGTTGTGCAATAAAAATAAATATTCTGATTTCTTCTGCTGACTGTAACCAAAGCTGGTGGCAAGGCAAAAAGCAGGGGAAGCTCTGATGAAAAGCATGCATTTAATGGGGAAATTTCAGATGCCTATCAAGGTAGTTTGTACAACTCTTTATTTCAAGGAAGGTTTGACTCTCAAAATGCTCTGTAGGATTAGAAACACTGCCTATGTTCTACCCAGCTGGCTTGGAGAAGAAATATTTGGATACTGATATGTGAAGGAGGGTCCACAGGCTAGGACTGGGCCCTGAACAGTGTACCAGTAACTTCTTTTCATTTATGGAATCAGATCAGAGATGTGGATTTTAAAAAGGATTACGAAGCTGTAGCTCAGCTCTCATGAAGAGAAATGGTGATTAGTTACAGTGACTTGTGAGCTTACTTCTTCCCCGAAGCAGAGGGGCATGGACCCACAGGGGCTGGGTGTTGGAATTTCACCCATGCTTCACTGGGCATATGACAGCAACTCTGTGCTGGTTTCCCAGTCTGTAGTATGACGCAGTTACGTCACTGAAAGGATTGGAAGGCATAATCAATTGTAAAATGCATTGAAACAGAAACTGCTATCTCAGTGCAAAGTGGTTTTATCTACTGCTGCACACCCAAAGGATTTAATTTTGAGGTGGAGACACATTTCTTAATGCCTGCGATTTGTACTGAAACAATTGAAAATAATAAAGCTCTGGGTTAGTGGTGTTGGAACCTTGTTCTTATTGAGGTCAGTGGCAATTCTGTCACTGATTTCAGCAAGAAGGGATCAGGCTGCTTTATCAGGAAGCATTTGGTAAATACAAAAGCTTCCAAAACTAAGGATCTGGGATTTTTGAAAGGCTATGTTACACGGTGCCAGTTCTCACCCCAGTAGTCCAATAGTTCCGTATAACCACTTTATGTCAACTAACTACTCAGGGATGCATTAACTCAAAACCATAAGGAAGCTGCAAGCTTTGCTGCTGTCTACAAACATGTGGAGTGAAGGACATTTGAAGAGCCTAGGGATTCTGGCAGAAAGTGAACATAAGATAAAGTATGTTAATTGAACAAAGGAAAGTAATTTGTAAGGATGTGTGCCATTAAAATGGATCCTATGGTCTGTGAAGAAAGTTGCAAATAAAGAACTGTGCACTGCTCTTGTGAAATGGAAAAGTGACAGTAGATGAGGGGAAACCAGTAGAAAGAAAGAAGGATTGAAAAATCTGCACAAAACCAAACCAAACCATACCCCATGGAGATTTACTCCCACATAAATTTGGTTTAAAATGTATTTATATTTGGGAGATGCCTCTGACAGTTGTGAAGTCCAGCAAAGAAGCATAGCTTTTGCTCTGAAGAATTTCAGAGTGTATAAATCTGCTAACAATTTATATATCAAAGCAGTTACCAAATGGGCTGGAGAGGCAGAGCAACAAATCATTTCCAGAAGCTGCCATTATCAGGATTTAAAAGTAATGTTTATCTCAGTGTTGCTACAAAAGTGCATATTAATGTCTGTAATTTAAATAAAATCTGATTTTGATATGAGGGCTTAGAATTCCTTGGAATTGGTCTTGGAAATCTGTGTTCTAGCTGTGTCAGCTGGAAGCTTTTGCTATACAAATGACAGAAATCTGGAAAGTTTTCTGAACTCCCATGTGCTGTCCTGTTAAATCACAGTGCAGTGTTTCATCTGACCATTGAAGACCTCTGTAGTAAGTAAAGCTACCAGACAGGTGCACAGGTGACTTTCTTATTAAAAATTGGAATATCTCTTGTTTATTTCTGATGTTTTTCTAAAGGATTTGTGCTTCCAGATGATTTTATGCCTTTGCATTCATTTCTTGTTTTGGAAAGGAAGTTCTTTTAATAATGTTTAGCATCAACCTCTCCCAGCCCTGCAATTTGCTGCTCTGGTAAAAGTGCTGTTCCTCTGCAAAAGCTCATACCATGCTATATGAAATGTCAAGAATGATAAAGCAAAACAAAGAACCTCTGAATGAAAATGTGCTGCCATGCATATGTGAAATCTACTGAGCGACTGCTTTATTATACTTAAATTTCAATATACACTTTTCTTCAGAGCTTGTGTTTCAGCAGGCACAGAAATGTGTTTTCTATGTAAATAGCAGTGTTTGCCTTTTCTTTAAAAAGTATATTCTCACCACAGTGCTAAATCCTACAAGCAAGCTAAAACACACTTTAGGCCATGAGATACAGAATAAACCCCTCTGAAACCTCCCTCAGTGCTTGCTGGATTGCCACTCGTGGCCGTAGAACAAGAATGCCTTGGAGAACTGATTTTCACAATGTTTATATGTTCAAGTTTCAGAAATGAGGAACAGGAGGAAGTCAAATCTCTCCAACGGTGTTAGTAAGCTCACTTTGCCTCTTCCTTGTTTTATGTCTTGCTCCAGATTTTATAGCTTCAATCTTAACAGTTATGGTACAAAATTTATTTCTGAGTTCTTGTCATTCCATTGTAAAAAGCATTTAAGTTTTTCCCTGCAAATGCTTTCTGTTCACCTCTTCCTTGATAGCATTTTTATCCACTTACTTTACCCTGAAGTATCACTTAGAATGCTGCTCAGAGGTTGGCAAGGGTTAGTGTAACCATTAACGCATTGAAGTTGAATGCTGGAGGTGTTAATGCTTTGCGGCCGGTTGTTTCAGTGCTAGCTGTCTTTGGTGTCAAAGGACTTCCTTTCCCAAATGCAAGGCCACCGTTGTCCTTGTCTGAAGCTTTTCTCAGTAACTCTCTGAACTCTCTACTTTTAGTTTCCTGAGAAATGTGGCTTAGAGCCTTGAATGTTTGACAATGTGTCTGTAATTGGTTTTACAGATCTTTGCAAATATAACTGATTTGGTGGCCGCTCCAGTGGTTCTTTTAGATCTCTGAGGGACAATTTAGGAAGCAAGTGGGAAGGCGAGTGAAAAGGGTAGAGTGCACCAGGCCCAGTTTGTGACTCCATCCTTCACAGATATATTACTTGAAGAGTATTTTCAGTGTGTCAGGCAGACCTTCCAATGGACTTCTGTATTCCACTGTGCTTTTGTACACCTCTCCTCCAAGTAGCATCAGTAGTTTCTCAGGTGAGACTACCATTATCTGTCACTCAGAGCTTTCTGGTTTTCTCCTCCTTTCCTCACAGGAACACTGTAAGGTAGTACAGTAATAACAGTATTGCTCCCTATATTACATTAAGCACTGTGGTGATTGCTAAGCTTTGCACAGAGCAGAAAATGGCCGAAGCTGCAGTGTTGTTCAGTCTGCTGATGGTGTATTCAGTGAGGCTGGATCAGATTCCAAGCTGGTTTAGGAGATCTATTCCACCATGGCTGACTGTCAATCATAATGCTTATCCATGAGAGCAAAGTTGCTTGCTCTTGCACCGATATAAAGTATATCTCCTTGAAGATAATCTCATAAGAGAAAGTAGTTTAATGAAGGAAGAATGGGAATATTGGAGAATTCTTTGGGGCCTTTTTGAGATTTCTTCCTGTTTGCTATCTCAAACATTCTGTCTTTGCGTGAGTAAATTGAATTGTATGTCAATACCTCTGAATATACTCCCATAGCTTAAAATTAAGAGGCTGTATCACAATGTAGTTGAATGCTAACTTTGTGGCTAGGTTACAATGATTCTGAGAGGAGAATTAATATATTTAAAGAACTTTGAGATAAAAGGCAACAGCACTCCAGCTTGTTGTGCTTCACTAATGAGAAAAAACATGGGAAGGAGTTGCTGGTGTCCTGTGACATAGTGGTCTAATCAAATGCCACTGAGCAGATCCTTTGTACAGCATGGATTGGAGTCTCCCTGAGGTAAAGAGAAATCTAATTGCTGTTTGGGCTGCAGCATTGCGTGCTGGTTGTCTGCTTTATCCGTTTGGGACTGTCTTATGTAGCAACCTAGAACATGCTGCTGCAGGTGGAGAATTTCCCCTCATGTTTTCTGGAGAGAAATCAAATAAATTCTTGTGTAATTTCTACCGGTAACTCTGAATGCTGAATACTCTGACCACATCTTTCTGAAAGGGAAACTGTATTCCGTAGTTCCTGCACATGCTGCAGAGGTAGTCATGACACCAGCTAATTTCTTCAGTACTGCTAGCTTTTGGGCCAGCTCTAGCAGTCTACTACTGACTGCCCAAAAGTGCAGCAAAATTAGGAGGCCACATAATTATGAGTAGCACAGGCATGCTTTCTTCTATCCTGCCTTGCCTGTTGCTTGCTATGTAAGTTTTCAAGGGGAAGGGATTAGCAGATGCCTGTGGTGGCCCTGCAGTTCTTCAGAGCACGTGGTGTTCTGGATATGATGCCTCATCCTGTGGCAGCTCAGATTCCCCAGCTCCACAGCAAACTTACCAGTTCCCAGAACTCCACTGCAGATTAATTAATATTTATAATGTATTTTGATGTAGAAAGTGTTCTTATTATTACTTAAGGCTCTTGAATAGAGATACTTAATATACTTAAGGCTCCTTGAAATAGAGGTGCAAGACAGGTTTTAATTACAAAAAAATGTGTGCTGGGAAACACAGTCCCATTGTCTGAATTCCAGTGAGTTTTTCTTTGTGGTTTTCTGTTGCCATCCAGCTGACTTTTAAGATTGTGTGATTTTAAAATGTTTTTTTTTTATTTAGAATGGAAGTTGCCTGATGTTAAAATATTTAGATTTATTCTGATTTTGTTTTTAATGTCATACAGAGCTGCTTTGATTGAAAATATTTAGACCAATGAAATCCATGCCAGTAGGCTGTATTTGTACTCAGCATTTCAGGAAATTGTTTGTCTGTCTCTCTTGCTTGGCTTATGAGAGGCTTTTAAAACAACTTTCTGTTTTTGTTGTTTTAGACTACAGCTGGTGTGGAGACTTTGGAAAGAAAATGCTGTTGACTTCCCAAATAATTTTAAGGGGAAAAAAAGTGTAAATCACAATATATGTTAGGTGTGTTATTCATCATTGACTGTATTCTTTCTGTCAGAAGCCTTGGGAAAGTTGGAAGTAGACTTTGCTGTGGGCAAATGATGTACTTGGTAAGATGAACCTGGGTCAGTGGCAGCTTATCTGTTTTAAGGTTATTGATCATGTGCAAAACTACAGGCTGATGAGAGTAAGAGCTTCCTTTTACTTCTTTCACTAGTGAGGAATCATTTCCTTGACTCCTGAATTTCACTAGAGGTCAACAAGTCCAGACCTCATACGTATCTTTGCCTGCAAAGATGAGCACTGCAATATATTGGAAAACCTTATTAAAAGAAAAACAAGTTAATAGTTGCATTATTTAATGTACTCTAATTGAATTCTGAAAATGTGAAGTTAATCTTGATGAATGCTTAGGTTCTAGGAAGAGCAAATAGTTCTAGCTTCTGGCTTAGTCTAAGTTTAGTTAATATTACAAAACAAAGTTGCCATCAAGGAACTAACCTGAAGCAGATTTTAAGAAACACATCTGCAGTCAATAATCTTGAAGGGTAAAGAGCTTTATGGGCAAACTCGTTGAAAGCATATTCTATACTGGATATGAAATTCTTGTGCACATGTATAAATGGGGTAATTCTTGGGCTCTGGAGGCCTGATACAGGGCTTTGGGTAGACCCTCAGCTACCAGGGTTTGTGTGTTTGCACACAGTTCATAAACAGCATGATTTGGAACTCAGTCATGTCCTGTGGTTTCCTCATATCCTTCATGTTGGATGAAAAATAAGCTGTCATTCATGGCATTGTGGAAACAGAACTACTTAAAAAGACAGTCATTGAATGTGGCAAATTATCTGTGGTTTATAGCCTTTAAATCAAGGGTTGTTGCCTATCTGAAAGTGACTGTGATAGCTGTATGAATCGGTGGTGGAAATTTGAGGGGACATTTAAGGGGATCAGGCTTAATTATCACAATGTTCTTTCAAGAATAAAAGCTGCAAAAGCAATACTGAGCAAATATACAACCAAAATGTTACATACCACATGTATGTTGAAATGGGTATCTACTGCTCTAAAGCACTTGAGGGAGGAAGAGGCCTTCAGTTTAACCTACCTTTCCCCAGAGTCAGCATTAATACTGAGCTGTTTTGAAGTGCTGTGCATATGAGAAGAAAAGAACATCCCTTCTCTATCCACCAGGCAATGCTGTTGTGTTGAATTCAAGGTCAGTGGGTTTTTCCCCCCTAATAAACGTGAGAATCTTGCGTTTCAATGGAGTCGCCGTCCCTGGAGCTGTTCAAGGCAGGATTGGACGTGGCACTTGGTGCCATGGTCTAGCCTTGAGCTCTGTGGGTTGGACTTGATGATCTATGAGGTCTCTTCCAACCTTGGTGATACTGTGATAGTGTGATACTGTGAAGAGCCACCAGCACTGTGATACAAATAAAGCTGTTCATGTTAGTAATATACACCCACCCCCCTCAGAGGAATGAAGAGGTTTTGCCAGTAGATATGTGACTGTGATGAATACAAGATAGTAAGGGAGAATAGATTGATCTATATAAATGTGAAGTATTTAGTGGTATTCTTCAGCTCCAGATAATGAAATGCCATCGAGGAGGCAGTTAAATTTCTGTTTATTGACAAGTATCTACTGCAATGAAGAGCCTGCCAGGACATGGTCTATGTTTTGAATTGATTTTTATATCCTGCTAACTCCCCATTTGTGTGTGACACATGCCCAAGTGCTGGCATGGAATTAAGTACTTCTGCCTATAGTCATAATTTATCTGTTACCTTGTCTATTATTATTCTGCTTCCAATGATTCCCCCTTCTCCCTTGTAAATCATAGCAGAAGGAATACCTCTGCTTGTCCCTCTAATGACAGCCCTCAGAGATTTGAGCTACTTGAATATTTACTTTATACTGTCAATACTTTGTTAATATTTCCAAGATGATTGAAGCTTTGGGATCTGCCTCAGTGCAGTAGCAGCTGTGAAAGCTGTTTGGTGAAGAAGAATTATTTCTTGACTCAAAGCATAGCTTTGTTTTGCTCTTAAGGCTCTGGCAATGACTGCTGAGTGATGTTAAGGGTGGCATGACATGAGGGAGACAAGACCAGTGCTGGTGAAATGCAACCATGATCTCTGTGAAAATAGGCCATGTGGCTGCTTCTATCATTTACCACTTCCCTTGCTTGTCCTGACTTAAAGCCTCTATACTTCTTGGTTGATCTTGTGAAATTCTTGGCTGGCAGCTTGGTACTTTGGCTGTTAATCTGAGACCAGATTGCACTGACCTTCCTCTTCCCTCATTCTCCATAGATGGAAAAGGCAGGATTTCTCACTGTCCACTCTGTGCTCAAGTACACAAAGATACTCAGGTCGTATTTTCACTGCTATGCCATAGTTGCTCCATACCTTTTATTCACAGAGACAAGATTTGCCTAATTTCCTGTTCTGCAGGCTGGGAAGTTGGCATGCTAGTCACAGGCCAAAACCTTTTTTTTTTTTTTTTTTAAAGACTTTAAAAAGGATATTTTAGAATTCAAGAAACAGTTTCATGTGTTGAATTATAGTAGAAATTGCACTAAGGTGACCAGTTAAAATTTCATTCCGGTGGTATCAGTTTAAAGAGCAAAGAATTTAGCAATGTGCGTGTCTAGAAAAAAACCCAACAGATAATGGTTTGGAATATGTCGTGCATGGCTGAGATGCTGCTGAGAAGTGGGCTGAAGCCGAGCTTTGCTGGCAGCACGCTGTGCTGCTATAAAGACGATCTTTGCTCTTCAGACTGGCAGGAATTGCTGTGGGGCACTTGCCTCCTGCAATGAGGAAATGCCTTGAACACGGCTCAGTCACTCCCCACTCTCTCCTGGCTGAAGGCTATGCGGCTTTGGATGACTTTCCTTCTTTGGCTTGAAGGGACGGTCACTAAAATGCAGACCCTGAAGGACATGAGAAGGAGGGAGGGAGAAGCTTTCCGTAAGTACAAAGTATGTGTAGCAGAGTATGCATGAGACTCATGGAAGATAGTACAACCGTTCTTCTCTTTAAAGGATTGCTTTTGTAAATGCATTTTCACACTTAGTCTCTACAAAATATCCTTCCTTTTGATGTTTTAAGTACCTTTCATCTTTCTGAATAGCTTGGTATTACCCCAAAATAACACACACAAAGAGAACAAAATCCTGCAAGCCTCCTGCTTGGCAGCCTCTTGCTCTGCATCGAGCACTGAAAGAGACACAGCTGTTTTCTGTGCTGCCTTTGCTACAGGATCTCGTCTGAGGGCTGCGATTTGGGTTTGGGCTTGGTGAAGGCTGTTTTCATGAGCTCTCACTGGTGGAGCTGTTGCAGTGATATATTTAAGCCAGCAGATGGCATTGTTTGCCTGGTTACTGGACTCAACAGCCTCTCCGAGCACCTTACCTGGAGTGAAGGGTTTCAGGATTGCTCTTCCTCTTCAGATGTTAGTCTGTGACAGCCTGCTGGCTGACTGGGAATAAAATCAAACCAGATGCATTGCCGTGACAACTGCAATAATTCTCCCTCAGTCTGCTCTAAACTCACCAATTTGCAAAGCCTCTTCCTGGCATTGTAGAGGCTCTTCTCTCAAACTTCAGGGGCACTTTTAGTTTACATCCACATCTGATAAATGCCCTTCTGAATAAGCTGCTTACCTTGAGATTCTGTGCAGGAATCTAATGAGGGTGCAGCGTATTTCCAGATTTAGGAGAAGACTACCAGAAGACTGGGTAGGTCTCATGAGCTTTATTTATCTTCACCACAGTGTGCAGAAACTCCTTTGGCATTTTTGTAGTGTGCTATGTAGCATCTACAGCAGCTCAGTTCATGCCACAGTTATTCAGGTCATATTCCCTTATTTAAATATGATTCTTCAGAATTTTAGCATTGGCAAATAAGGGAGCTACAACTTCTATGAAGATACAAGTATTAGAGCTGCCTTTGTTTCTGGGAGGTACTTCTTTGCGTGCTGCAGTTAATTTTACTCATGTCTCTCTTCAATAAGAAAATGGAATAGAAATTCTGAATAATTGGCTCATCCTGGCATTCCTGATGCATCTGAAAACAGTGCATTTCCCACTTGATTTTTCACTTTTGAGAAACAAGAATATATTCCCACAAGAAGTGTGAAAGCCAAAAGGTCCTCTTCTCTCATAAAATTTTCATTAGGAAATGTGGGAAGGTGGTTCTCTTCTGGCGCTGTGTTGTGCTGAGGAAGGGATATGGAGCTGGCAGTCTGGATTCTTTTCTGGCTTGGAGAGATCTTTGCACTTAAGTAGCAAAGTATTTAGGTAAGATTCACAATACACTTACAAGGTGGTGAATCATCATCTCTGTTCTGTGAGTAAAGAAACAAGGACCAGTTCAAAATAGGAAAAACAGATTATTTCAAAATTGAGCACCTAAATGGATGTTGTAACATCCATTTGTTTTTCTCAAGCTCTTTGGGTTCCATGTAGCATAGCCTTTTCCAGTAGTGATTAAAATACTAATGAAGAACGAAATATTCCAAACACATGAAGGAGATGACTTAAGTTTGATGCTTACCTGTAAAGATAAAAAAAGTGAGAAGTGTTCCTGTGACTCTAGACTACTTCAACTTCATAAAATTCCCCATGAATTCAGGACTGCACTGCCAGTGTGTAACAACCTTGGAACAGGCAGAGATTACTTAGGAAGACTAAAAGCTGCCAGTGTGCCCTAGAAACATAACAATATTCATTATGATGTTATTTTGATTTTCAGAGACCACATCCAGTTTTGCATGGCTAGAATTTACAAAGCAGAACTTTTTGAGGACTTGTATTACTTAAGAAGAACTATTTCCTTTTTTTTTTTTTTGTGCACAGAGGCCCTGTGAGGTTCCAGAATCCACAGAGCTTTCCATTTCAGAGGATTCTTTCCTGTGTTTTCAGGAACTTTTCAGATTCCTGAACCTGGTTTTGGGACTTTCCCCCTAATTGAATCCAGGCTAAAATGCTGGAGTCCTGTATTCAGTCAATTATTGCAAATACATTCTCCAAATTCATTTAGTGGGTGCAAGTAGTTTTTATTTAGCACTGCCCATAGCACTGTGTCTCCAGTGTATTTTCACACTCGTGCAAAGCATGTTGGGATGTTCATATTTTGGAGCTTTCCAAGAAGGGCACAGGAGAAAAGCTACCCACTGGGAAAGTTGATTGTACAGTACCAGTCAGTAGTCATGCTCAGCTGCTGTTCGAGAGGCTTTCATGAGGATGGTTGAGCTGCAAAATCAGTTACACATCTTTTCTTGAGATTCCCATTGTGTAGTTCCTTCTAGTCACTGTAATGCTGGTAGAGGCAGTTTTGGATACTAGATGTACCATAGTTCTGAGCCAAGCCTGTGTGGCTTGGAAGGATGGTGGCACAGAGCCAGCAGTCTCTTAGGGACAGTTGGGATGGTTTTTAGTGGAGGGGAAAAGAAAAGGTTTCTTCTATGTTGTGCAAGGTGAGTGCTACACAACTGAATTAAATGCACCCAGAACTTATGGCTGCCTTAACTAAAAGGTGCCATAAGGAGCCAGCAGGTGAAAAAATAATGGTATAGTCAAACCACAAAGGAATGTCTGACTGGCCAGGTAGGTGGGAGCACTTTGTCTGGATGAGTTGACCTGCACTCTTTGCTCCTCCCTGACTGCTTGTGTTGCTTTGTGACCACTGATGGAGTGCTTTTGCATGGTTTGATTGCTGTTACGTGGCAAAAGTCTGCAGCAGGTTAAAATCCACTGCAGTGCCTGTTTTGTGGCAGAGCAAAGATCTCATAGCATTATAGGGTCATGAGGATGATCAGAGGGCTGGAGCACCTCTGCTATGAGGACAGAGTGAAAGAGTTGGGGCTGTTCAGTCTGGAGAAGAGGAGGCTCCCAGGTGACCTTCTTGTGGCCTTCCAATATCTGAAGGAGGCCTACAAAAAAAGCTGAGGAGGGACTTTTTAGGCAATCAGGCAGTGACAGGGCTAGGGGGAATGAAGCAAAGCTGGAGGTGGGGAAGGTCAGACTGGAGTGAGGAGTAAGTTCTTCACCATGAGAGTGGTAAGAGCCTGGAATGGGTTGCCTAGGGAGGTAGTTGAGGCCTCATCTCTGGAGGTGTTTTAGGCCAGGCTGGATGAGGCTCTGGCCAGCCTGATGTAGGGTAGAGTGTCCCTGCCCATGGCAGGGGAGTTGGAACTAGATGATCCTTGTGGTCCCTTCCAATGATTCTGTAAGTGATTTGTATTTAATAGCTTTCTGGATTTATTGGTGAGTGCGGCTTCCAGTAATTCAATGTGTAGAATTGCTAACAGTGGAAACATCAGTTGTATTTCTTGTGCTGAAAGTAACCTGGTAAGAATATCATCTGCAAGCATCTGTTGGGTTGGGATATGAGTGTGCAGTTACGTCTGTGATTGGAGAGATGCCAGTTAAGGGGCCTGTGATGAAGTGTAAATATTGTATTAAAGGTGAGATTTTAATCTGCATTTCCCTGCTAAAATCTACCGATGCCTACTGTTGTCACCTTTGTTTTGAAGCGTGCACACCTCCGTTCAATACACTGGGAACGGTGAATCAGCTCTTTACTACACTCTTACCCACGAAAGTCAGCAGGGATTCCTGTGTTGAGAAGAAATAGGTTCAGATCCTGAGTAGAACGTGTGAAGCTCTGGAGCTTTCACTTCTTTTAACCACTTCTTTTGCTTTCAGTTTTGATGTAAGGACTTTGTAAACGTTTAGGGTTAAAATTTAGTAATTTTGAAAAATTAAATGCTTGATTGTCTTTCCAAAAAGCATGTTTGCCACATAGCAAGATGGGCTGTGCTTAGAGTAGACTAAGTGAGGAGTACATATTGAGGGCATGACCCTATGGTGATAAGCATCACTTTACCCTGGGAAATAAATAGCTTTTTAAAGGGTTTAAAATAACCCTGCTTTGAAGTCTTCAGATTAATGCAACCTCAGTGTAGATGATTATGTATAAAACTTGCCAAAACCAGCATTGCCAAATGATGTGGATAGGCACCTGCTGGGCCTTCTTAAAAATGCTCTGTGGGCTTAGGCAGGAGGTGATTACCTTGGTCTGGTTTAGGCAGATCTATAGTTATTTGACTCCTAAATACTTTAGAAAATATGCCCAGAATCCTGATGTGCTATTGATTTCCTGTGCCCCTAATGGATTTTCTGCGAGAGCTAAGTAGACTAAATTCCTTGTCCTGTTCTACCTCATTTCTCCATTTTCTGTCACACTTTTTGTATTGTTTATTTTAGACATTAGGACCTTTGACACAGGGACAGGTCTTGCTGTCAGTTTGTCATGCATTGCATACCAAATATCCACTCTTAACTGTGAACTTCTTCTTAATGCAATTATGCAGTATTTTATGCAAATAGAAATGTGTATCTATACATATTTATTAGAAACACATAATACAATAGTTAGCATTAAAATTGGTATGTGGCCTTTCTGGCTTGAATAAACGAAACTGCCTTATTCTGAACTTGAAATGAAAAGTAGAAATTAAGAATCTATGTAGGAGATGTGTTAACAGCCAAGGAAGTGCTGATATTTAAATGGAAAAGCTCTATTTAGGCTCATGGTTTCACTGGAAAATACAGTGATTCAAGCAGAGAATCTGCTTGCAGCTTCTGCAATGATATTTCCCCTTTTTTTTTTTTGTACGTAGTAGAGAATATGAAGGGGAAGTGGTCTTGTTTCCTAGGGTAGGTTTGAAGTGGTCATTTACAGGTGATGGCTAACACCTACTTGCCAAGTTTCTTGGTTTTGTTCTGTTTTGTTTTTTAATCCCGTTGTCTAGTTGTTTAGGTAAGAAACAAAGCTGAAAGAACAAAAGAGTAAAGAGGTGATAAAAGCGCACTGAAACCAGAACAAAATCTGTAAAGGCCATGAATGCTTTGATATATTATGCATTTCCTCAAAGGACTTGCTTGAAGCAAAAGCCAAAGCAAAACCTGAAAGCTGATGATCTGTTAGGCTGGTGCTTTACCTTTTGGGTTGGAAATTTATTCCCTTTTAGCTTCGAGATATTCCTAGATTCAAAAATATGACATGAAAGTGAGAGGAACCAGAATTTACCTGTTTGAGCATAGAACCAAGCTGTAATTGGACACAGAGAATCAGTGATATAAGAGACTGAGGACAGAGACAGTGTTACACAATGCCACATAGGAAGGCATCTAAATTGTAAGAATGGATGAAAGATGTTATTAGGGCGAAAAGAGTCCTAAAATGGGATTTTAAAAGGGCATAAACAGAAGTCTCTTTGGCCACATGGGAAGCAACATAAAAAGGATTTTCAGGTTAGATCCTGCTACTTCATACTTCTGAGCTGTTGAACAAGACAATTGTCATTGGCCTTGAAAAGTACATGTTTCTTAATGGAACAGAAAAACATGCAAATGCAGGTATTTCATCAGCCTTGCCAAGCCTTCAAATAGTGAGAAATCTCTCTCTCTTTAGAATACTGAGTACAACAGTCAATACATTGACCACAGAGAGAAAACAGGCCGATTGTTGTCTTTTGAATGCAGGACTTCCTCTTGCTTTGCCTGATAGGATAGTCAACTGCTGCCCTGTAGCAGTGAACTCTTCCTGTGCTGTTAATTCTGCCTAAGTGCAACTAAGGGACTTGAAAGGGAGAGCAATGGAGAGAGGCAGTGGCCAGAATTGTCCATTATAAATGCAACCACAGAAGAAAGTAAGTCTCTGTGGTTTGACTAACTGTATGATGTGATGCTAGGTGGGAGAACTGTGGTTGAATTTTTCCAGTTCCTTGGCTAGTGGTGGTTAGGAACTTCATGCAGTGAGGGTGCTAGGTCTTCATCACTGCCTGGCATCCAGCTGAAGAATGTGAAGCTGCTTTCTAGACTCAGTCCTTTTGGCAGCAGCATTATGGCTGCTGTAATAAGCATAGGAAAGACAGAACAAAGTTGTGAAGCAATCCAAGGTTAAAGCAGTGGTTAGGGACACAGAAACAAGCCCCCTTGAATAGCTTAATACTGTGAATTCCTGTCTTTTAGGAAGGGGAGACCACCTCCAAATAACTCCAGGGATAGACTGCCAAGCTCCAGGCTAATCTAAATTAAAACAATTATCCTCTTACAATTTCAAGTTTATTTTGGCAATGCTAGCAAATTCTTAACAGCAAAGTGAGTTATTCACTCAGGAGAAGGTCAGAGAAGTCTCAGAGGGAATTACTAGGCAGTAACAGACAGCTGAAAGCTCAACGGTTTTGTGTTTTGTCACCCTCTGGTTCATTATGCAGAGTGTCTGCAGCAGGGTTAGCAGAGGAAATAGAGACCTATAGTGATGTGAAGTTCTTTATTTTTATCTCTGTTTTTCAGAGTGTCTTGTTGCTTGTTTGGGAGAGTTTGAGCATACATGTGGTGAAGCTGGCTGAAGCTAAACTTGAGGAGTATGCTAGAAGTTGGGGGATTTGCAAAGAGAGGTGAAAGAATGAGCCAGAGATTTTGCCTGCAGGCAGTGTGGAGACAGCCCTCCTGGCACTGGCCAGCCTGGTCACGTTGGCAGCTGCTGTGCCCTTCTGAGTGGTCACTCATTCAGCTATAGCAGCTACAGAGAAATTACATATTTGAGCAATAAGCTGTGGATTCTTTTGAAATTGTGGATTGCTGTCTCCACTGGTGCTACCGAGAAAAAAGAGCCGTGCAGACTGAACTTCTACCTCACAGTACTCCAACCTCACTGCATTATGCTTTGCTCTGAATGCAGTCTATTGTGTAGAGAAGGGAAAAACTGGTACAATGTGTTAAGCAGGTGATGGTCAGTTAGCATTCAGGTAGTTGGATTAGATGATCCTTACAGGTCCCTTCCAACTGAAATACTCTATTCTTACATTAATTTTAAGTTCTTTATATGTATGTATATATATGTGTGTGCGTGGCCAAGAGCTGTTTATGTATGTGTGCACACATGCAGGCATATATTTAATACATAAATTTCAAAGGTTATTGTGTATAATTTTAAGAATTACAGACATGACTTTTAAAACCTAAGGCAGTCCAAGGCTAGAAGAAGCCATTGCTTTGCTTAATCCATCCCCATTCAGTCCAGGCCAGGATTATTTTCCCAAATATGCTGTATTATCACCAGAAATAGCATGTCTGACTCTCCAAAAAGGCAGGAAGCCTTCATCTTGAGACATGAAAAACCTCAAACAAACAAAGGCACTCAAACCTCATTTCTCACTTCTTTTGGTAGCTTTGCAGATGGGTCTATTGTTTTTACTACTAGTAAAACATGTGGGTTTTCCAGATTTGCTGTTTTCTAGGCAATGGTTCATGCCATATCTTTCTCTATTAGATGGGAGAGTACTGAGGTAATACCAGGGTTTCCTAATATTTGTCTCAATTATGAAAAGACTAATTTGAGATCTTATTATAAATGTTTTTAATGTCATAACGATAATGAATCTATATTGGTGCATTGTCTTGTTCATTTTTAATAACATATACCTGGAAAATGTGAGTTCATTTATTTCTGCATGTAAAGACTTGCTGTTGCAACTGAGCTGGGGGGAAGTCATATACCCAGCTCCCTGGTTATTTGTGTATGAACTCATGGCTGTAAGAGTGTGTATCTCAGTTTACTCTCAGATGCCATTTTGCTCCCACTTCTGTTTTAAAAGGCAGTGTTGGAAGGAGATGTATTTTGAGTAATAGTATGTGACTCTGTCAGGCTCAACAGGCAGAAACCTTGCTGGCTGCTTTTGAGCCTCCTCTACTTTGGCCTGGCTGTGCTATTTTTCTGACAATCTCACAGTTGTTGGTTTTGTTTTTGTTTTTTTGGGGGTGTTCTGCCTGTATGTTTCTGTACTTACTACAGTTCCCTACATTGAAATGCCTTCATACTTGTGAGCATTTTACATAAGCAGTCTGGAACAAGTCTATTTCCCCTTGCAGGTATAAATCTCTGCCATTTGCAGTGGTCCCACATGGCCTGGTGTCTGCTCATTTGTTGGCTTCATCTCTTCCAAAAGATGAAGACTGTTCATTCAGCTAGTCTTTGCTGCTAAAAACTTGCACATCTGAGTTTGTAAATAGAGAGAATTTGTCCAGAACAGGCCCAAAGGACCTACTTCCTCCTGATTTAAAGAACAGCACAGTTACAGTCAATTGCTTAAATTTATGGGTAACTGCTGCTTTGTAAAATCATGACAGAATAGCAAGAGGAAAATGTGTTTTTAATGAATACAGAGTGTTAGTGAGGCACAAAGTGTTAAGCATGATTCACAGTTCAGGCTGCTGTGTCTATTAAGGGTTTAAACTATGGCATTTCATTATAGCCTTGGCTGCCTCTTCTATATTGTGACAGAGTGGTTACTAAAGCATTGGCCTTTCCTCTGTTGGATCAGAACTGCACTGCTGAGTGCAAACAGCCTGTCCTACTCGGAACTGACAGAAAATTGCCTTCAGCTCAAGGAGCAAGGCTGTGTTGCAACGAGCCCCTGTATAGTGTGTGTGCAACTCTACCCAGATACCAAAAACTCCTAAATGATCCTGACTTCAATTTAATAAAACTATAGAACAAGTTAGTTAAACGTTTTGAGATAAAGACTTACGCTTTTGGCTTTTGTTTCCTCCTCTGTAAAGGATGGAGGTAAAAATCTTAACTCTGTTCTGAAAATACGTTAAGAGAACAGATTGAGGGCAGGAAAGGCAAAGGCAGTGGCCTCAGTGGCTGTGCCAAAGAAAGGTGAAAATAGCAGGACTGAGGAGGACAACTGGGTTCAGCCAAGAGTCCAGAGCTGACCAGAAAAGTCCAGAGTTAAACAGGGAAGCAAGTCAGTGGGACAGATCAGCATAGGATGTGGCCAGGTACAGGCAGAGCTATAATCCTGCTCAGGCAAGAACTTTCCATCTCAAGGTTACCTCATTACTAACAGGAAGGAAGAGGGAGAGGAGTATTTGGGTTATGTACAACTTCTTGAGTTATGGCCATATGGGAAAGAAAAGCATCCTTAGATGCAGAAAATATATCAAAATAACTAATTTTTTTTCTCTGTTATCACGAATATGTGATACTCTAGGTGAAACAGGTTGTTTATGGGTTCCAAAAGTAAGATTTTCAGACTGGCTGCCAGCAAGGGGACTCAGCCTAAAAGACTTTTTCAGGACACGTTTTGTGACTTTTGGCACTTGACAGGTCAAATGGTTAAAAAGAAGGGTCAGTATACTAGGCAAACATTCCAGTTCACAAACAGAAACAGATGTGTGTGCAAATATCCTGTGGTAAGCTTAAGGTTGCAGGTCTGAAACTGAACCCAAAGAAGTGTGAGTTGGTTTAAGGATAGAAAGTTTATTTCTGGTTTTCTGACAGTGATACTGTGTAGTCATTCTGCCAGTGACTACTATATAGTCATTGAAGAATGGATTTTCACAGACAAGAACAAAACAAGAAACTGAGCAGAACTCCATAAATCCACCAGATGTGCAGGCTTTTGTAGGATTGTGATATTATTACAGAAGGTAAACTAGTAGATTAGCCGATGTTGCAAAACATGTAGGTAAGCTGTAGATGAGAAGGAAACTGTTTCAGTCATCAGTGGAAATCTGATTTAGCAAGCCCAGAGCCCTTTGGAAATGTTCCTATAGTGTATCTATATTTCAGAACCTTTCCATATTAAATACAGATGGTAGAGAATGTGGTTTGGGGCACCATTGACACAAGAACATAAAAATTGTGAAGGGATGGTTATTGAGGATGTTTAAAACAGAGCTTAAATTCTCAAGGGAGATATTATTGCATCATTCTAAGGAGCTCCTGGCAGTCATTAAAGCTACAAATGGTTTCAACACTAGTAGAGGAGGATGTCTATGGTCGGGACAGATCATGCATCCCTGCAGTGGCTCTATAGACCCTGCTATCCTGAGAAGGTTTGTTTTCAGCTTTATGTTGTTGACTCTGGTGCAGGACTGACTAGAAGGGCAATTAATGATTTCTAGAGAGAAAAGCAATGCTCAGAAGGATATAAGACATCTTTTAGTTTGGCTTAGATGGTTTATCCAGTAGTAATTAACAAACTGTCCCAAATCTGGACAGCGTGTGATGGATGATTTGGCAAAGGCAGCTGTTTTAGAAGTGGTGTCTTTTCAGAACAAAATAGTAAAAAAATATCCACTTAGAGAAGGGAAACACTGAGTGTAAACATGAAGTTGTAGAGCACATGAGAAGAAACTGGCCAATTACTAACCAGTCCTATTAATCATGGACTCAGTGTGAGAGAGGTGTTGAGAAAAATCTGAGTAGACCACTTGCGTAATGCAGTCTCTAGTCTCACAAAGCGTTTCATATGTGTGAAGCTAGATGAGATCCTTGGCCAAATGGCATCTGATTGATCTCATGGGCAGAACTCAGGTTTTACATCTCCATTTCTCAAGCGTTCATCCCCTAGACATACACTGCTCTGTCTATACTCTTCCTGTAAGGGTTATGGTGAAGTAGCTTGCTAGTAAGGAGAAGAGCCTGGATAATAGACAGGTGCATAAACTGTTCTCAGGAGGCAGCAGGCTTTGTGGAGGTCTGGAGTCTTATAATCTCTTTAATGTGAAGTTACATCTTAGAACTAACAGAGCAAATGACCTGGGTTTCTAAATAAATCCAGCATGCAGTTGTATACTGGGGTAATACTGTCTTTCCCTTGACAGGTATTTCACTGTAACATGCTACTGAATTTCTAATTTCAGATGATACGATGAAGCCTGGCCATGAAAAGTGTTGACTGTGTAATTTGATTTTATTTGTATCACTGGCATTTCATGTGTGGGACATTCTTTTCTGGTTTATTTTTTTTTTAATGAGAAACGTTCCATCAGATTCTGAAGAGAACATTTCCTGTTGCCCAAGCAAAAAAAAAACAAAACAAAAAACCCAAACAAACAAACAAAAAAAGCCAAACTAACAAAAAAAAAAATCCTCAATATTACAAAGAACAGGAAAATAAAACAAGTTAAACAATAATACTTGACTTTTATGTATAACGCACTGACTTCAAAAATCTGAGTCATTCCATCCATATAAACAAGTTATGTAGTAGTAACAAAGTGCATGAAGCAAATTACTAAATTTAACTAAGGTATTAAAATAAAAAGTACTTTAAAACAATACTTTAACACAGTTTCTTGCCATGATTCCATCATGCATCGACACAAATCAAATCCTGAGGCAACCTGTGCCTTTGACAGTCTTTCTGGTTTACTATGTAAATAAGTGGGAGTAATGATCAAACTCACAAGAGGGTGGAAAACATCAAGACAAACCATCTATTTATAACAGAGTTGTATTTAAAAAAAAACCCAACAAAACAACAAACAAAAATCAAAGTGCACTGCTGGTACATCTGGTTTGAGCCTGTTTGGGTGAGTGTGTAACACAGGGGTGTATCCAGTCTCCAATGCTTTCAATGCTTTGATTAAGCACCAAGAGAATCAAGAATGGTGGATGTTCTGTTACTAGCATTACTATAACTAGCATGAAAACTGAAAAACTGTACCAGAATAGATACGTAAACATCTTCTGTATATTGAGGAGGCAAACACTCTTAAATTATCTGATGTGTACAGTACTGGTACTTAATGTTTTGGTGCCAGTACCAGACTGGTCCAGTAATTAGCATTCAGATCTATTTCTAATTACAGATAAGGCATATAACGAAAAAGTAAATATTTGGTTATTAATATCTCATACAATTCAGCAACCCAACCAGTCAGAAGTTATCTTGCCAATTTTAACAATCTTCAAACTCTTGTCTTCCATTTGTAAATAGTACTGATCTTTGAAAAAATAGGTATATCCTGTGAAGGTAGAGAAAAGAAAAAGCATACTCAGGTTATGTAATTCTTGATCAAGGCTTTTTTGTCTGACTCCGTGAAGCTTATTGAATTAGAAGACTTAGTTCCTGAAAAATGTATACACAGTAGAAAATATTTACTTAAAAATACATTAAAATTCCCATCCTAGAGAAAAGGTCTTGTTAAAAGCAGCTTGAAATCAGGTTACTGTTTTGTGAGCCATACATTTCTGGGAAGAAACATTTGCTGGCAAAATAGATGTTGAAAGTCTAATTGAGTTCAAGACTCATGTGATATCAGTGCTGCTTCCAGATATTTGTGTGTGTCTGTGCAAAATAAGGACACTTAAAATCATGGGCCAGGCTCTCAGCTACAAAATACAGCCCGTTTGTGCCTGAGATCAAGGAGATTTTTGTCTTTGAGTTATGGCTGTGTTAGAGCAGGGTGATGCTGAAATGGGGCTGTGACTGCATGCTGGTACTGAGGAAGCTATGGAGCTGTTGAGAGGTTTGGCAACTTCCAAGCCATAGGAACTGGCCTGGTCATGCTTTCTGGCGTTAGGACATCCTGTGCCTCAGGCATCAGGTGGCAGGAGTTGCTTTAGTTTCTGTCTCAAACTGTACTAAAAGGAGAATTCTCCACACAGCTAATGTTGTCCATGTCCCTGAGCTTTGGGGACATCTTGACACAAGATGTGTGTGTCCTGTCTGACATTTGTGTTTCTAGACGTGTACAACATAGCAATGCAAAGCAGTAAGATGTTTAAAGACACTTAGGCAAGGCAGCACATAGGGGTTGTCTGTTTGTTTGTTTAATTAAAATAGAAAAGGCAAGGGAGGCAAGGGAGAAGATGCTGCTAAAAGCTGTTTCTTGCCCTGTTAAGCTTTGCAAAGCGTTCATCAAGGAGCTAAATGATAAAGGGTAGTAGCAGATTGAAGTTAAATGAAGTTAATGAAAAGGGAAATCTGCATAACTAATTATTTGCTTGGATAAAACTGTTCAGGTGAGGTTGTTTTTTCTAAATGTTTAAACTGTGATTAGCATCATGTTTATCAACTGATATTTAATGAGAAACTAAAGACACAGAACTGTATTTGAACCAGTAGTTTGCAAAGCTGTGTGGTAATGTGGGACAATTTGGCTCCTGCTCATGGACCACAATAAGTTTGACAGCAGATGAATAAGAAAGCTTATTAGTGACTTAAAACAGAATGACAGCTTACCACTGTCACCAAGACCCAGGACAGCGTCGAGGTTGTCTGGAACGCCATTCCAAGAGTCAGCAATGAATTTAGGGGATGCCAGCTCCATTTTCTTCTTCTCTTCATTGTACCTGAAGTAAATTAAATCTCTGCATTACAAATCTGTATGTAATGTTAAAATTTAACATTTTTTTCAGGGACACCTCAGCAAATGTGACTGTATAAAACAAGCAAGTTTAATAGCTGAGATTCTATGATTGATTCTATTTCATTATAATTATTCCAAGCTCCTTTAAACGCTGTGAGATTTTACATTTTTCCTTTTGGAAATGCAGCTCTGGCTGAACTGAAAATACACTTTCTAGGCAAAACCCTTTATGGAAACGTAGCTTTAAAATTCCAAATGTAGTTCTAGGAAGAGTAACTTACTTTTTTCAGGCAGCAGCCAACCTCTGAAGACAGCAGATTTCCATGTGAAATGGTTATCTTTTAAAAATCTTATTTGCAGTATGCTCGTCATTCATGTAATTGATGGATTGCTATTGAACTACTAATACATGTCCCTAACATGTCATTTAAAAACTCCTACTACATTCACAAAGTGTCTCACTGATGGTGAACAGATAAACACCAAGCTAATACTATGTGCTTTGATGGGGCATGGAGTGGAAACCCCAAACTGCAACGGCTTTTACAGTCTGTGCTTTGAAGGGTTTAAGCTCAGCTGATGTAAATCCACCCAACTCCTAGGAAGTTGAATTTAGTTTGCAGCTTCCTTTGGAAGCTGTCTGTAGCCGCATCTGCAGGTGGTCAGTTGTTTCATTTTACTGTGTGCTCTCCACTGTAGAAAGCAAAGAAAGCCTGTTCTGCACTCCCATAAACAAATAACTAGGGTCTTTTTTTCCATACATAATTAAATAAATGTCCCAGGCATGTAAGATCCTTGAGAGTGAAGACAGAAGGAGCAGGACTGTGGCTTGGTTTCTCTTTTTCTGATTTGTAGATGAGAGTAGTTGCTGATCAGGAGTGGAAATGTCCTAAAGAGCAGTGACAAAAGGATATAGATTGAACCAGGCTTCCCATGTCTTTGACACCTCAATCACCCTGGCAGCACCTCCTTAGGAGCAGTGGACTTCTGAGAGGACATCTTTCACTAGGACTGGAAGGAGGGAAGCATTTATTTCTTGATTTCTATTTGTCCATAGCTGTGTGTATCTCAGGTTAGCTTCCCCTCATTGCTGTATGGAACTACCTGAATTATATCCAGACTTACACTAGTACAAGTGAGCAGTAGGTTGGTCCAAATGAATTTAAACAATTAATTAAAATTACTTACTGTTTTTTTTTTCCCCTTGGATGGTTACAGAAAATCTAGTGCCTTGTTGCGTAGCTTTAAACTTCAGCTGCAGAATTTGAGCCAACTCTGCTTTGTCTCCTTCACAGAGCTTTGCTTTGCTTAGCAATCTTGTTATAGTAACACTAAAATAGCTTGGGACTGGAAGCAGGAAGAGAAGGTGGCTTCCAAAAAGTCCATTTAAAGTAAGTGTGATAATGGCACAGGAAGGACTATGGTATGTAGCTGTTTTGCTTCTATGTGGTAGGATCCTTGTATAAAGTCAAACAGCCACATACTTACAGATTATTAAACAATATTAATAAATAAATAAATACTGTCTGTATTAAACAGTTGCTTCCCTCCCTCCCCCTCCCCAAAATAGTTGTCAACCACTTGCTTTCTTCTTTATGCAATCTCTTAAGCTTATTTTGATCCCTTAACAACAAATCATACATTCTGCAGTGATTGCAATTGCTAAGAAACTTTGATAGAAATACTGTCTGTGGTTAGAGCAATTACTTGAAGGCTCTGGGGTATGGTTAATCATACCAAAAGTTGGTACAGAGGAGAGCAGCAGCATTGCTAACTCAGAATCTGTAAGATTTGGTAGGGATCTGAAGTATTGCAAATTGCAAAGTATTGCAAGCAGAACTACTTGCAAATGTTTAAGATGGTCTCTAGAATAATACCTTAAAAAATGAATAACATTCTTGAGCTTTTAGGTTGCTGGGGTTTTTTTTTTCAGATAATGGAGAAGAGTACTGTCCTCAGAGCAATTGAAAGTTATGATCAAGTGGCAATTATGACCCAGTGAAAGGATATTTTATTTACTTACAGGAATCCACAGCCATTAAGGTATAATAAAGACACTTACTCAATTTGATCATAACAGGAAATTAATGCTCACATAAAATGGACTCAATTACAGTGAGACTTGCTTTGATATTTTATATAGAGCATCTGTCAAAAGGAAACCTTATACCTGGAGAATCTTTTAGATTTTTGGTTGGTGTACCTAATGTTTAACTTTCCCCTATATTGTCAGTCAGTGGATAGTTTGACTTTCAGCCTGTTGTGCAATGTCTGCATGACTGAAGTCCTGTTCCTGGAAGGGACATCTGATGGTGAAAGTGGGATTTAGTGCCTCTATTTTCTTCTCATGCCGTTCTGATGGGTGGCACAGAGGTAACTTGCTCAGTTCCTCAAAGCACTGAAGTGCCTTGAGTGTTTCTCAATGTGACCTTTTGTGCCAGATCTTCCATCCTGCCAGTTATGATAATGAAACTCTATTGAATACAATTAACTGACTCTTCATCATGTGTAATGTAGAATATCTATTTATACCACATTAATAGCCTTGAGACATTTTTAGGGTGTTTCTCCTTAATCTAGGAGTCCAAGGTATTTTTTGGATAGAGTGTTGTAGCAGGTCACTTGAGTTTGGGTGCAGCATATTTTGCTTCTTGTACAGTCTTGGAACAGGAACCTTAATGCAAACACAGTTACAGGCGTTTGTGGAGCACCACATCTGTGGTGTCCTTAGCAACAGAAACTTTCTGAGCATGTACTGGAAAGATGAAAAGGGTTGTAGAGACTGTCAGAATGAATTGAAGCTAAGATTTTTCCCAAAGTACGAACGGACACGCTGCTTGTGATTAGTTCAAGTCTTTTCAGTGCCAACTGTTACTGGAGCAAATGTGTTAGTGACTGGTACATAAACTGCTGAAAGGATTCACAGTCATCCCCAGTGTGCACTGCTAGTCATGCTTCTGTTTCTTTCACACCCAGCAGTCCAAACCTGATTTTCAGTGAAAGAATTTCAAAGACAATCTGATTAGTCTTTGACTTCAAGTGATTTGAGACCAGTCCATTTTTAAGGAATTTCTTTTGGAGGTTTTTCCTGGCAATTGAGCTGACAGCAGGGACCACTTGCCCCTCTTAAGAGTCTGAGATTGAGATGGGGCAGTTGGTGACACATAAGGGTTGGGAAATGGGTTGTTAGTTGTGAGCAGCGTGGTACACTTTCAGATATCCTCTTGCACTGCAAGGTGTTCCCTCCAGTACATGCTGATTCCCTTCTGAGGTGCTTTCCCAGCCATACTCCCTGGTTCAGCATCCTCACTCACTGCTACTGTCAGTGCTGTCCTGGCAGCCCCCATGTTGTGTTCCTAAGGAATGAATGCCCTGCATTTGGGTCATGCCTTCTGAACCTCTAAGGGCTCAACCCTAGAGACACAGCTTGGCTAACAGTGTATCACCACCAATACATCTTACTTCCAGTATCTGTCTCCAGCAAAAATGTATGTCCTCTTGTTTCTGCCCCAGTTGAAAGCTGCATCAACACGCTGCACATCAGGGGGTAGTCCCAGATTGGTGAGTTTCTTTGGATAGCCCCTATCCAAGTTACTGGCTGAATAAACCCAGTACTCATTTCCTAAGGAGGGATAAAAACAAAGCAAACACATGGAGTTTATTAATCAGAGAGAAGCAGTTATTCTGTGCTTCATCATGCCACATTTTATTGCACTAATTGTCTTCATATTTAACCACTATAGTTTAGAGTGTAGATGTACATCACTGCAGTGTGCTCTTGCTTCCTCCCTTCTAAGATGTCTTGTCTTTGAGGCAGACACTGTCTTAGTACAGCTGGGTTATATTAAAAAGAGATAATATTGATATGCTTTTGTATGATGAAGATAGACTGTACATTCTGTCAAATGCAAAAGGTCATGTTCACTCTTTCTTTTGTTCAGCAATTTTGAGTGATTAACAGGAAGCTTTGGCCCGGAGCTCCTGTTTCTCAGGTTTTTTTTTGTCATACATTTTCTAATGTCTCTCGAAATATATACTAGTGGAAGATGTACTAGTATGTGGAATTATAAGGTACTTAGTAAATATCCTCATGTAAAAGCTGTGGAAAGATCTACTCATCAAAGGTGTTTCTTGGATTTTCTGCTGTGGGAAAGAAAGTAAGTAAAGTATTGACGTGAGAAAAGTCTAAGTGTAGCCTTTGAGTTCCTGAGAAGTTGCTATTTCACTACTTGGGAGCAAAGTGGTGGTCTCAGTAGTAAGTATTTTAAGGTAGTTGGATTGCATGTGAGTTTCAAACCAATGTTTGTTTCTTTGGTAGTTCTTAATTTTTTTTAAAGCATGTTGATTACATTTCCCTGGAAATTATGAAGAGAGGGAGAGAGGTTTATATATAATAGTATTATATATTTACTATATGCAGTATTTAAAAAGCTTTGGCTTGCCTGAAATAAGACTCTCCTAAGCTTTTTTAGTTTTTTCCCTTTTCCATGTAAACTGAAGTGAGTGGCCTTTGAGCCATGTGGAATAGATTATCATTAGTTTTTTTCCTCCTGTACAGAAAATGTACAGCAGCAGTGGCCATATGGTTTTTACATGATTGGAGATATTTAGTAATATTTTTAGTAGATACTGGAGCCCAGTTTTTGCTGGCTCAGGTTTTCATGTTGAAAACAGCTTCCCAGCTCCATGAATTTGGCCAGTACAGCTGAACCATGTGTGTGACTTGAAATGACAGAGATGTGCTTCCTGTTACAGTCCTCTCCCATGGAGACGGCTAGCAGGGCTGCCTGTATCCTCTGCCTGATGAGCCACCAAGGCAGATACTTGGAAGTCAGAGTGGAAGTCAGTCTTTGGCAAAGATGACAAAACAAGGAAAAGCAGCATATACATGAGACAAAAACTTAAAATGAGAGGAAACAGAAGGAGAACAGAACAGTAACTGATGAAACAGAGCACCCACTGCTGCTGCTTTTTGTGTTAAATAATAACTATTGGTTAGCCTTGTTTGTTGTTGAATGTATCTTTCTAGGTACTTATAGCTCCCCTTTTTTATAATGGAAGCTCAATGTTGTTCAGACCTCCAGATCCAGTCTTTGTCCTAAAGGGATGTTTGAGTTTTGTCACTCATCCCTGCTGGCTCACCTGGTTCTCAGGCAGTGTTACAACTTGGAGGGAACTGAACTCGAATGCAGTGTTTATGCAAATAGCTACTTATATTTTAAAACTTCAGAACAATACCTGAAAAAAAGACAGCCTTCTCATCCTGAGGGGCCTCATAGACAGCATCAATTTTCTCTGGCAGATCAGGCCAGAAGGTAGCAACAAGAAGAGGACCTGTGGGTTTGCCTCGGGGGTTAACAGTCCTCCACATGAATCTAAAGCAGAACAAAAAATGGTGCAAGATTTACAACAAACCAATTCACCAGCACATCTGTTTTTTGTTGTTCCTGGCTAAGGTCACATAAGTGTGCACACACACACAGACACACGTGTTAGCAGCAGTGCACACTTGGAGCTCTTTTCCTACAGTGGCCAAAAAGCCAAATCAGTCATTTAGAAACATGTTGATAAAAGAGTTGTACAAGAAACTGCATGTTGGACTGGAGGTGAAATCGCTTACATTGATTGCTTTGGAGTTCTTTTTGCTTTCTGCATCATGGCAAAATGTATCCTGTACTTCCAGGATAGAAATCATAGAATCAACCAGGTTGGAAGAGACCTCCAAGATCATCCAGTCCAACCTAGCACCCAGCCCTATCCAGTCAACTAGACCATGGCACTAAGTGCCCCATCCAGTCTTTTCTTGAACACCTCCAGGGACGGGAACTCCATTACCTCCCTGGGCAGGCCATTTTAATGGCAAATCACTCTCTGTGTCAAGAACTTCCTCCTAACATCCAATCTATACCTCCCCTGGCACAACTTGAGACTGTGTCCCCTTGTTCTGTTGCTGGTTGCCTGGGAGAAGAGACCAACCCCACCTGGCTACAGATTTCCTTCAGGTAGTTGTAGACAGCAATGAGATTACCCCTGAGCTTCCTCTTCTCCAGGCTAAACAAGCCCAGCACCCTCAGCCTCTCCTCATAGGAGCCTCTCCTCAAAGTGTGGCCTGACCAGTCCTGAGTACAGGGGAAGAATAATCTCCCTCGTCCTACTGGCCACATAAGGTTCTTGACTGATTAGAGCTCTCCTGGTGTTGTGCAGAGAGCAAATGAATGTGTGTTTGACAAAAGCAGACATTTGTACTCTGTGAATTGCTGTTGCAATTACTGTTGTAGCGACTAAAAGTTCAAATTTAATAACAGTATATCAAACTACTTGGAAGTGAGCTTGGCTGTAAAAGAAACTGCCAGCACTAAAAATGTTCATTAGAGAAATGCAAAGGGTAATTTATTGGCTATTTTATGGATAAGGAGGATCATAATTTGATTTAATCTTTAAAAAGCTGTAATTATCTTTAAATGGCAGAGCCAAGGGCTTTTGGTATTAAAAATGGCACTGCTATTTGCTCCTCCAAAGAATGAACAACTTTTTTCCCCAGTTGAACAAAAGTGTTGTCATGGTCATAAAATGAGGGTAATCAGTATAGTGGCTTGTGGGGAGTCACTCTTGCACCAAGCCAGAATTATTACATTCTCAGGTCAAACAGCTTTGACCATTATTACATTGCTGAAGCTCAATGTACTCCTGGCATCCCCTTTTTTTGCAGAGTATAAATAGTCATCACTCATCCCTACCAAGAATAATTAAACCTTTGAGAAACCCAGGATCTGAAGATGAATTTTGGGTTTGTTTAAAACTTGGAGGAGCAATCCTAAATTAATTCAATAAATTGCAGTATTTTTGTAAGCAGAAGTTTGACTGCAAACAGGAACTAGCTGGGACAAATACAACATTTAGAAACACATTTGCAAGTATGATTAGTTGTTGCATAGTAAGTTATGTTAATCTGTAGTGTTTGATATGAGGAAGAGCACAACTGGCAAGTGCATTGGGTTTTTTGTCTCTTAATTAAAAATACTTACTAATTTAACCTGATATATGGTTTTCATAATTAAGATAGCAATGTGTGAACTTGTTCTCATTTTACATACATATATGTATTTTTGCCATGCACAAGAAGATCTCTGAGCATAGCTCAGGATAATTTTCATTAAAAAAGCCAGAGATAAGGCATTTAGATAGTTACTCTTGCTCTGGACAGTTAAAACGGTCATTTTAAGTGTTTAAACATAAATAACATTTGTGTTTAAACATAAGTAACATTTGTTTCATGCCTCATCTCTTTTTTAGACATAAAAGCAGATCCAATATGATGTGAAATGGAAATCTACATAACAAATTTTCTTACAGTGCATTCATAAGAGTAGGTCCTTAAAAAACCTAAGTTACAGAACTCTCAATCAGATTTAGCCCTGATCTATGGCTAAGTCAGCCCTAATAACTGCTGTCTGCATGAGTTCCAAACTTTGCAGAGCCAACAGAGAGTTAAACACCAGTTTTTTATTGCAGCACACATTTCAAGGGGCTTGTTAAAATGGTGAGGTTTTCTCATGGAAAGGGAAACTCTGTCAAAGCTGAAGTGTCTTTTAGTTTTGAATCTGGTAAGAGATATTTCTGCTCATCATACTGAGGAAAGGGTGACATCTTTAAGCTTTCTAATTTCACTTTGAACATGTTGAAAATGTTTTAATTCATTCAGGTTAAATGTTGATATTATGTTTGTAGACAGATTTAATACTTTGTCACAGTAAGTGTTTTAGATTTTAACATAATCAATACTTGCAGATTAGCATTATTATTATTGTTATTATTGTTATTCTATATAGTTATGGAAAGGGACCAAATCAGTGGGCCTCTTTTAATGTTAGAGTGGACTTGAGAAATTTGAATTTTTGTTCACTTTCAGATCAAAAACATCTGTGTAACTGCTACATTCAGGCAGTCTGGTTGTTTAAAGGGTTCTGTACCCAGTTGAAAAGCTTAACTCTTGTCTATGGCCAACAGCACCTCCAATAGTTCCCTTTTATTTCATTAGTCTGATGGGGGAGGGAAAAGTACCTTTGAAAAGCATAAGTCTGATCTGACCTCCTTTTGTTTTTCTCTTTCTTTCCCTGTGTGATCTGAGAGCTGGATGCTATGGTCATTTTCATGAATCATAAAAGTCACATGGCGGATGATAGACTTTTGTTTTTTGAATTCCAAAAGTGAGTCATAATGCTGCTTGCCTGAGACTTGGAGAGCTGTAAGATCGACAGACAAAGCCACTCCAGTGCAAAACAATTCAATAGTTGTCTGGTTTTGCTCACATTAGCTAAAACATGAGTCAGTTTGAGCAGATCATTTTGGTATTTGCCCAGTTCTTTGACCAGCTGTATCTGAATGTGAAATACTTCTGTTTAAGTTATGTGGAATTGCTGATTTTTAGGAACAGACTTTAAATTGTTCCTTAATGGATGAAGCCTTGCACCATTACCAGTTTAGGAAAGCAGAAGTCAGGTCGTGGTCTGCCTGTAAAACAAGGCTAAAAGTGAGCAAAAGAGGATCACAGTGCTGTATATACTGTGGAACATTTTTTACTGCTTGAGGATATGTTCTTCGTCAGAGGTTGGGCTGTCTAATGACTATGCTAGCAAAACTGGGCACTGGTTATGGCATATGTTAGGCCAGCGTGGCAGGGCCATTTTGTGCATCTTGTTAGTGG
The DNA here is from genome assembly GCA_013400475.1 of Tricholaema leucomelas. Taxonomy (NCBI): domain Eukaryota; kingdom Metazoa; phylum Chordata; class Aves; order Piciformes; family Lybiidae; genus Tricholaema lacrymosa; species Tricholaema leucomelas. The sequence continues at coordinate 1,412,509 of WAAF01019521.1, forward strand.
AAAGGTCTGATGCTTGCTTTCTGTGAGAATGATTTGTTGGTACTGTGGGAATGTTTCATGACCAAGAAAGGGCTGTTTCTTGCCATTAGGGATCACTGAATTTTAAGGAATCTTAGCCTGCTACTGATGGGGCCAGGAGGAATAGTACAGAAAGGTATCACAGGTATCCCAAAAGAAATGTTTAATGAACTCTTTTTGCCCTTTTGGAACTGTAATAAAATATGGGGAACATTTATGTTTTTACAGCCAGAAGTTCTAAATCTCATTTCTGCATTGTTAAAGTGCAAGCCTTGTGACAAAGATTAAGTCAGACTTCAAACCCAAAGCACTGTTTTGGCTGTCTCATAGATGGGAACTAGAAGGAAATGCACTGAAGGACTTACTGTAAAATTACCCAACTGACTATGATATTTTATTATGAAAAGCTGGTGAGTACAGTTAAACTGTGCAGCACAGTAATAAATCCTTCATATCCTCTGGATGAAAATTTAAATTCAGGGGAGATGGCTGGACTTGACATGATCAAGAGACACAAATAATTATTAAATTGCTGTTTTGCAAGAAGAATCTTGTTTGTTCCTGCTTTCATTAAAATTTCAGCTGATGTCTGGCAAGCTGCAATGAGCAGGTGAGCTGTAATACTTCCATCAGATTCAGGTGCTTGCATATGTTTCTGTATCATAGGAGACAACGTTTGATTTAGACACATGTAGTGAATGTGTGTGGGCCCAGATTTCAATGGCTTTGGGAGACAATGTTCAGGGTAAGCGAGGATAAATGATTTCAAATTGAGCATTGATTTATGGCAGGGAAAATGGAGCTTTGGTTTCTCTCACCGTATTGCTGCCAAGTGCTGTACTCCTTAGCAGATATTCTTCAGTGCTGAGCAGCTGGATAATACAGGCCCTGGCAAAAGCAGTGGGAGCTGCAGCTGTGCAGCCACCTCATTTTATCAAGAATGCCTCTGCTCTTACATCAAAAATGCCTTTTGTGTCTTCTGCCTTGGAGACCTTGTGCACATGGAACCTATCCCAATCACGAGTGTCCTTGATGTGTCAAGCAGCCATGAGTCACATAATGCTGTTATTTAATGACTTGGGATTCAACCTGGATTAAAACACCCAAGGACAAGACTTTGTTCACAAATTTCTATGACTGTATATTGTGAACATGGGAGAGGAACATATCTTTTTTAGATCAGTCTGTAATAATGAAAGTTGTGCTAAAACTGAAGGTTTGCTAAAAATGTCTCCACAGTGGAGGAGGCATTGGAGATTATTTCCTCTAGCTTGGGATGAAGTGTTTTTTGGGGGGGAGTGTTTTTAGAGGTTGAGATTGGAATTTTCCTGCAGTCAAATGTGAAGCTTTCCTGTGTAGTGCAGACTATAAGAAAGGAGAACAGGAAGGTCAGTGCCTCCAGAGCTCTATTCCACTGGAAGTGATGTGATTTCCATTGCTGAATCCTGGCCCTTGTAGGTTTTGCTGTGGAAGGCATCTAGAAGTATTTTGTAGGATATAAATCCTTCTTTGGCAGGCAACGTTAATGCATCTTTTCCATTGCTAATTTTGTGATTAATATTACAGATGGATAAATCTCTAAAGATTTTGGGGGTCATATCTGGTTTGCATAAGCATTTAGAAGTTTGGATGTGTCTCCCAGCTACTTCATTGTTTTGAGTAACCTTTATGTTACTCCACAGAAATCAGGAGGGCTGATACTGGGGTTTGTATTTGCTCCTTAATTTGTAATTTTGGGCAGGAAATATAATGAGAACAGGCTTTTTAAAGTGAGGCTTGTGGCATTTCCTTGTCCTGATCTTAGCTAGAACTACTGTCAGCCCAGTTGTCATTGCATCTTGGCATGCACTACCCCAGAGTAGTGAAGAATGTAGAAATTAAAATCCACTATGAAACTACGTAAGATAATGACTGAAGTTGAAAATTCCAGGCTCTCAAAGAAGTTTGAGAGTAGCTTTAAGAAAAGGTGAATTTATGGCTTAAACATCTCAACTCTCTCTAATTACAGACAATAGTTTGGACATGAGGGTGGTTTGGAGTAGTCAGCATGGATTCTCAAATGGGAAGTCCTGCTTGACCAACCTGGTTACTTTCTCTGATGAAATGACTGGCTTGGCAGATGAGGGAAGAGCAACTCAGAAAGGTTTTTGACCCTATTTCCAGTAAGATTCTGATAGAGGTGCTGTTGAAGCATGGGTGAGGGAAGCAGACAGTGAAATGGACTGAAAACTGGCTGACTGGCCGGGCCTAGAGGGTATGGCCCCTGTGGGAGGCCAGCAATGGGCAGTGAGCTCCAGGCATCAGTACTAGGTAGAAGACTACTTAACATTTTCAGCACTGGTCTGGATGTTGGGGCAGAGTGCACCCTCAGCAAGAAAGTCTGTTGATGACTCAGAACTGGGAGAATGCTGATACACCAGGGGGTTGTGCTGCCATCCAGAGGAACACTGGCCCCGGTTCGGCAAAGGCCAGTTCAAGGTCCTGCACCTGGGGAGGAACAGCCCTAAACACCAGTACATACTGGGAGCCAAAAGGTAGGAAAGCAGCTTTGTGACAAACAACATAGGGGTCCTGGTGGAAACAAAGTTGACTGTGACCCAGCAGTGTAGTCTTGTGCAAAAAAGGCCATATGATTTAAGCATGCAACCAGAATTTCCCATCTCTTTCTCCCAGGGTGGATTAGAACACTTTGTGTCTCTGAACACACAAAGGGAAGGGCAGAGGTTGCGTCTGAGAGTAAATGTCTAGGTTTTGATGACTAGGTTTGACAGATTCTTCCACTTCCAGTTGGTAAACTTTTTATCTCACTTACCTATCTTTGAAAAAAAATATTTCTCCTCGAATTTGTGCAACTCCATCAAATACAATGTCATGCTTGCAGAGCTCTGGAGTGACAGGTCCGAGGGTTGGACGTGGGCCTGGGCCTGGGCCTGGGCCTGGTCCAGGTTCAACATCAGTTGATACTTCTGTAATGGTCAACAGAGAGATTCTGTTATGGTGCAGTTGATTGCCACATAGGACACACAGAGAACAGGAATTACAATAATATCTGGAAGGGAAATAATCTGGAGGCAATGCTTGAAGGAGAAAATGTTTTCAAGAAGAAGGGTGGTCAAGTACAGCTGAGAAGCCTTTAGGTTCCAGTCCTATCTTAACCTGCTGTGTGGTTGCTTTCAAGACACTGTACCTGTGCTCCCTGCTTACCAAATATCTTGGAAGATATTTGGAAGTGACTATACTGGGTTCAAATGATAACAGTATATTCTTCTGACTTCTAAAACAAAGATAAATGAATTTCAAAGTCCACCTATTCAGAATTATCTGCTGAGTGGATTTCTCTTCTTTCTAGAAGTGCCAGTATTTTGCAAGTTATAAAAATGCATTTTGATTCATTCAAATGGCCTTTCTGCTCTGATCAATAATCAAAATGTGCTCTTCAGAACATGCACTTTGCCATCTGGTTTATTTTATTTTGTTTTATTATTTGGCTGCTGCTGCATTGTCTTATGAGGCATTTGCCTTTTTCCAGAAACATCAGGTTAAGTTACTGTGTGAAACTAAGTAGAGTGTAACTGATCTGAGGTAATTATAATGGAAGAAAACAAAGGGGTTTTTGAATACTTGTTTTATATAGAAAGCAGTTTGCAAAGGGTTATGTCAGTGATAAAGATGCAGGAAAGATAGTTTTGTCTCGGGCTTTGAAGTGTGCCTTGAGAGAACTGGGTTAAATTCTGAACTCTATCAAAGATATGCTGTATGAACTTGGAAAATTCACTTAACCTTGCCCATGTCTCAATTCCCAGTCTTAATTAAAGCAGCTAAGAACAAGGAAAAAAAAAAAATCAAGATTCAAATCAGATATTTGATAAAAAGGCATCTCACAAGGTAATAATTTTGCTATAGTCTTACTATAATTTCTGAGGTGTTGAATGCTGTAGAATATAGTCACTTAGAATTAGGAAGATATCTCAATAGAAAAGTGGAATGGTGTAGATTTTACTTTGACTGCTTAATTGACTGTGGCATATTCGTGCATCTACAAGGTAGAAGTATATATGTGGAAAGAACTTTAAATATAACAATATTTATGCATAGTACTAAGAATGTCTGTGGAAAAAACAGTGTCTTAAATAGGTACCAATATAAAAATACTTAAATCCACTTTTTCTCCAGGAGCTTGCCAAATACTTTTACTTCAAAGTATCGGCTCCCACACACTCTGTTAACGTCTAACATCAAACGTTACTGTGAACGTACAGCCTGAATTGTGGGGAAGGCAATGTGAACTGCTTCCAAGCAGGGATGGGGGACAACTCACATCCACCCTTACAAGGAGCTGCAATCTAGGAAGCTCAGAGTGTTGTAGACAGTAAATACCCAAAGCCACTGGTATCAGGTATTTCAAGCTAGAGGAAACCCCAACATTTCACTGTCCCACTAAAGGCTAAGCTAAAGGTTTGGTTATGTACAGTTTGATGGCTCCTGTTAGTTCAGTAATTTGAGTGACTCCCTCATTATAAACTGTAGTGCTGGACTGGAGTGGTAGCAGGAGGAAAGCAAAAGGAAAGGAACAGGGAGTGTTTCTGGCATTGGTGGTATTGGCAGCATGCAATTCACTGCAAGAGTTGAATCCCAAATTTAAACCTGTGCTGCATGCTTTTTAGGAGTTGTGCTGGCAAGGGAGGACTTTACCGTATAGCTCCTGGATCCCTTTAATGTCATCCTGAGAAAGTCGAAAGTTCTTGGTGTAGGTGTAGATAGGGGCCATCAGAGCTCCTGGATCCTCAGAGTGCTCTAATCCCATAGCATGACCAAATTCATGAGCAGCAACCAAGAAGAGACTGTATCCTAAATAACACAGCAAGACAGTATTAGCTTCTTGTATCTCAGTGGAAGTGTACCACACAGGTTATTTATACTCTTAGCACTTTATTTTGCTTGCTGCTCATCAAAATCTCCTCATAGAAATACCATAATTGGCGTTTTCAGGCTCCAGTGGTGAATGTCATACATGCTGCCAGATAGGACTTTTTGTTCAAGAGATTCTAAAACCTGTGGCTGATGTATGCTGCTGTCTCACATGCAAATGACTTTTGACCACAGCCTTAATACTTCTGTGAAGAAAGGGGAAGTTTAGCAAATAAAATCACTTTTTTTTTTAAGATAGAAGAATTGAAGTTGCATTCTAGACCTAGAATCTTTTCTTCATGAAATGGCATGCAAGTGATAAACAGGTTTGTATATGTGTCTGTGAACAGGGCCTGAATCAGCACTGTTGTGCCAGATATTGTCAGGTTAAAAAAAAATCTTTTATCATAAGCTAGCATTTTATCAGTTATTGTACAGAGTTAATCCTCCAGGGTGAGTGACCTTGAACCTGACCCTAGGTGGTCGTGACCCCTCCCCAGGGGTGGGTCTGAACACTAACAGGTGATGGTTAGCCCACTCCCCTTTCTGTCTAAAGATCTATAAAAAAGCAGGGAGGTCTTCCTGTTCTCTCTCTCTCTGTGCTCCCTGCTTACCAGCATCACCATCCTGTTCCTGGTTCTCTTTGTTTTACCACGTCGCCATCACCCATGAGGTGGACAAACCCATTGCCATCAAATATCTGGTTGTATTTACACATTTTGTATCTTGTTTTCCCTTCCCTATACCTTTGTATCTTCCCTACCTCATATACCTCTAATTTGTTGTTCAACTTTTCTTCTTTTAACTTCCAAATCGGAGTGAGATTATTTATCTGGGTGTGCTTACCTTTCCTCTCTCTACATCTAATTCCTCATTTATTTTGGGAAAGAAGGAGGAAGAGGGAAGGGCACTCTATAAATTGTTATTGGTTCTATCAAATATATTTGAGTCTCTGGGAATTTAAATTAGAATCGAGACAGTTATGTCCAGTCAGTCTCTGAAATTTGGAGGTTATTTTCCTCTTAAGAAAAGAAGCCCTGAATCTAGCATTTGTTTGTTGCTATAGTCAATTTTACTCATCTTACAAATAAGGACAAAGATTAACAAAATAATTTGAAATACTGCTGTTCAGCATTCAAACTATATACTGGCTCTTTCATTTTTAAAACATTTTTCATCTTTGGCCAGATCAGTCTGAAATGTATTAATTTCTTTTACATTTAGCATTTATTCCTAATTGGACCACCATCAGAGTATAATTAAGGGCAATAAGGCTGGTGAGGGGGTTGGAACCCTATGAGGAGGGGCTGAGGGAACTGGAATTGGTTAGCCTGGAGAAGAGGAGGCTTAGGGAGTACTTTGTCACTATCTACAACTACCTGAAAGGAGGTCGTAGCCAGGTGGGGGTCTGTCTGTCCTCCCAGGCAAGCACTGACAGAACAAGGGGACACAGTCCCACGCTGTGTCAGGAGAAGTTTAGGCTGGATGTTAGGAAGAAGCTCTTTGCAGAAAGGGTGATTGGCCATTGGAATGGGCTGCCCAGGAAGTGTTGGAGTCACCATCTTTGGAAGTATTTAAAAAGAGAATGGATGTGGCACTTGGAGCCATGATTTAGTTGGTTAGGTGATGCTGAGTGATAGGTCTTTTCCAACCTGATTAAATCTGTGATTCTGTGATAATTGGTGAAATACTACAGAATCATAGAATGGTTTAGGTTGGAAGGGACCTCAAAGATCATCCAGTTCCAACCCCCTGCCACAGACAGGGACACTTCCCACTAGAAAAAGTTGCCGAAGGCCTCATCCAACTTGGCCTTGAACACCTCCAGGGAGGGAGCATCCACAACCTCCCTGGGCATCCTGTTCCAGTGTTTCACCACCCTCACAGTAAAGAACTTCTTCCTAACATCTAGTTGAAATCTCCACTCTTCCAGTTTAAACACATTCCCCCTCATCCTGTCATTACAAGACCATATAAATAGTCCCTCCCCAGCCTTCCTGTAGGTTCCCTTCAGATACTGGAAAGCCACTACAAGGTCTCCTTGAAGCCTTCACTTCTCCAGGCTGAAAAGCCCCAACTCTTATAGCCTGTCCTCATGGGACAGGTGGTCCAGCCCTCTGATCATCTTTGCTGCTCTCCTCTGGACTTGGTTCCATGTCCTTGCGTTGGGTGCTCCAGAATCATACACAGTATAGTGTTTGTAGGTTTTAGTCCTGGAAGGAAAACCAGGTTTATTTATTTATTTTTAAAAACTACTGTGGAGAGATGCTTCACAGTCGTAATTCTAGAAAATAGAAAATCTGAATGCTTCAGGCAGATGAGCTCTGGATCTGACTTTAACCAGTCACACATTTAAATGTAGGGGGTTTGATCATATTTTGGACTGGGGAGAGAAGTACTGCAAGCAGGAGTGAAAAGTATGAGAACAAGATCATGGCAAGTGTTGCATTGTTCTGGCAGGTGTGTTACCTTGATCTGGACAAAAGCCCCACTTGCGGTCATCATCATAGCTGCTGGTAGAAGCACACCACAGTTTGCCGTCATTGCGTCCTGCGCTCGTACAGGACTCATATTTATTCCCAAGGAAGATGAAGGGGAATACGCAAGGAGCTCCCTCAGAATTTCCCCCAACTGTTGACATAGCTGTGGAGAAAGACAGGAAAACAGTGAGAAGGGAATCCCTTTTGTGAGATTAAGCTGATGCATCTTTTTCTGAACTACTCACTAAAAACAGAGGGCAAGCAGAAAATCTGCAATCCTCCTAAGAGCATGAGGAATAAGACTATAAGTAATAATAATAAAAAATGCCTGACACAGAAAATAAGGAGAAAGTCAAGGCATTGCCATTGCAATGACCTTGCCAATGGTTTGAGTGGGTGCAAGAATGAGCCCTGGACTTAGGTTCAGAGCTCTGAAAAAGCAGCAGTTAATAGTGGCTTGTGGAAGGTGATTGCATAGCAAGTATCTTTTGATGGTCTCTCCTGGTGATGTTTTAAAGTGTGTCTCAAATGGATCAGAGGTAGGTTTAGCGTCAGAAAGGTTAAAGGCCTATTGAGTATCCGACTGGTTAGGAGGTGTCTCACTGAGGTATAGGCTTTGAAGTAAAAACCCAAAACCCCAAAGGTTCAGGAGTCATACTGAATAAATTGAGGAATTGTTTTGTTCTGACAGCAGGTTGAAGCTTAAAAGCATATGGTTTAAAACACTGTCTAAAGAAAAAGAGATCAAACGTGGATGACTTCTTTGTTTCTAACAGCCATTTTGTGAAAACTTGTGAATTTTTCCTCTAAGTTTGCTCTCATTTGTGCAGTATATGGATGGTAATATATAAGAAATAGCATTTGTTTATGAATGTACAAATATTTTCTAAATGGAAGAAGGCGCAGCTAAATTTAAAATTACAGTTAAAGGTAGGTATCATAAGCAGAATATGAAAAGGGTACAAAACTCTGGCTATATAGATTCTAGATATATTGGTTCTTTTGTTATAACTATCATGTAGATTTTCCTCTTCTTAACTGTGTAGCAAGTCATAATGGATGTGATACTTTTGAAAAAAAAAAGATTTTAAAAGCATCTGCAAGGTAAAATTGAAGGGTTACACCTAGTTAGTGGGGCTCACAGGAAGCCAAGTACCAATACCTCAAATCCCTGTTGCAAATGGTTAGGCCATTTTCAAAACACTCAAACTCCAGGATGCACACAGGCTCAAAAGTAGCTTCAGGGTGCTATGGGGTGAGTGCAACCTCCCCATGGCTCTGTTGAAAGCCTGAGATACTAGAATTGCCATAGCTAACTTACACGATACTATGGCTCTTGTCTCTATCATATAATCAAACATCTGCCAATCTGTACAGGGCTATAAACTAATTTTTGTCCTTTTATGTAATAAAACTCAGATTAAAAAGTGTAAAGATCTGTGTAAACAGCAGAAGTCTGTTTTCCTGGCTAAGCCATTTCACTTAGTTCTTTGGAATTCCTGAAAAGATCCATTAACTCCAGCTTAACATACTAAAAAGAATTTCTTTTTTCAAGTGTAAATGCTAAGTTTAAAATAAAATATTATTCATGTTTTCTTCTATCACATTCTTCCAAGAAGAAAATTAACAAATTCTATTTGTAATTACCCTGAAGTGGCAGACATTTATTCCTGTGGTTCAGTGACATTTATGTATCCTTGATAGCTTTGGTGTGTGATGGCATACTGTATCATTTATGTACCTTGTTCCCCTTGTAGTTACTCCCTTGGCCACCTATGCTGAAACTGCACATAACTTATCACTTCTGTGGTGAAGGTGTAGAAAAGGAGGTTTGTTACTTAGAACAAATTAGACTGTTCCATGCAAACAATATTCTTCATACCAGTTTCTGGACAGAATCCATATTTCTTATCTCTGTCATAGTCTTCGGTGGTTCCACACCATCGGTACCCATCTGTCCTGCCTTCTGTTGTGCACTGGTCATAGGATTGGCCCTGGAATTTAAAGGGAAATTTGCATGGCTGCCCGTCACCATTGCCGCCCATTGTAAAAAGTGCTGTAGGAATAAGGAAAGAGAAGCAATGTCAGTACAGAATGCTAAATTTCACCAAGGAACCACGATGTGCCAATGGTAACGTGCAAAGGGCTTGGTAGAGATTAGATAACTGTCATGTTTGGTGCAGTTTGCACTTCAGATGTTTCCCTTACACCAACAAGGAGCTGTTTTGCCAAGACAGGCAAGGGATGTTACCATCTCACAAGCGTCTAAAACAATGTGGCTGCTTGATCCTTATAGATGAACTAGGAATGAAGAAAATTCTACCAGGCTATTTGAATGGGATTTGATATCCTTTATAGCCCACCTGGAATGAATATACCTTCTTGAAACGTTTAGAAAGGATTCTGAGAAGGTCACTTTTGTTCCTTAGGGCTCTGCTGATTTATTTACCTTACATAAAAAATGTTCAGTTAAATGGCAAACTCTGTATTGAATTGTGTATTAGGGGACCCCTTTCTCCCTTTTCTGCTCCCAGTTTGAAGTTACAACTATAACTCAAATGTGGCAGATTATTTCTAAATTTACTGTTGTTGTTTTGATGACCAGAAAGCCATTTTAGACATGGTGTCCTTGTATAGGCTTTCAGGGGATTTGCCTTTGCTTAGTCTGATCCATTGATGGGAAGAGACATTGTTGTGTGCTTCACCTTTTACAGTAGTAGTAATACATAAAAGCCCAGGACTTTTTCTGGCTGAAGGGTGACTGGGAAGGGTTCTAATGATGGGGTGTTGTGACATGGATGACTCATTTTGCCTTTTCCACTTAAATCAGTAGTTGGGCTTGGTACCAGGGGCATGAAGCAGTGAGTTACTGAAGTAAGTTATGGTCCCACTGGGGAGAGCACTTGGAGCTCTGCAGACCTGGCTCACGTGCCTGAGTTCACTGAACCTCTGATCTGGCTGAGCCTGTGCATCCTGGACAGGGCAGCAGCCACACAGAGGTCCTGTACCGTTGGCCAAAGATAACTGCAATGTGTACTGTACCTTCCCAAGAGAGAAAGCTACAAATGTTTTCATTTGTCTCGGATGCTGCCATAAATTAGGAAGTATGCATCAGCTAGGACTGTGGCTATTGGGAGCAGAGAAAGACTTTATTTTTTCATAAAGGAAAGACAGAATTGGAAGGCAAAATTAAACTGAGTTGTTTAGATGACTCATTTACTGCATGAGCTGCTCGCAGCCCTAGATCTGGCAACCTCTGTAATTTAATAGCTTTTCTTTCTTTTTATTTTTTTATTGGTTTAAATGTGGTTAAGCTGCAAAAACTTTATGGAAAGTCAATCTCTTACTGCTTTGCACGGAGTCTTTCTGAGTCACAGTCAAAATGCAGTTTTTCATTTTGCTCAAGGTAACATCATGTGATGGTAGCAACAACTGTTTCTTAAGTTTTCAAATCCTTCTCCTTGCCTTAACTAGAAAACTCTTTGCTTTAATGTAAATGAAAGTTAGAGACTAGGTTGGTTCCCCCCAAACCAAAACAAACAAAGTCTTTATTTACTTGAAAGGGGATGTTAAAGGGCCTGACTCTTGTTCTGATCATGGTAAGTTCAGGTATTTAAAAATTAATGAAGGTATGATGATGTCAGAGCCGATTCAGACTGGACTGCACTGTTAGCTCTTCCTGGAAAAAACAGCCAGTAGTGATGGAAGGAAACCTCAGGCTGGAAGGGTGCTTAAAATCCTGTGGCACAGATTCAAGGTGGAGGTACCTACAGCTTCATGAAGGCTCTGCCTGGGAGACTAGTTGAGCATCAGTCTACAAGGTCTGTGACCAGTGTGAGAGAGGTGCAGGCAAAGTACAGATGTCAATAATGTTAGAAATAGGACTTATTTAGGAGCCTAAACTGCCTTTAGTGTCAATGGAGTTTGGTGAAGAGAGAGATTTAAGATTTCTTGATGCCATGTAGCAAAGGAGAGGTTTGGCACACCTGCCTAAAATTTGTGTGGTAGGTAAATAACTTTCTTCTTTCCTTGCTTCTCCTTTGAGAAATGGTAGCTGAAGCATTCTACAGAATTAGAGTGCAGATCTGAAGCTAATTTTAGGAAAGCTTGGTGCCGTGCTATGTATTAAAAATATTTCCAAGCAAGCTTCTGTGAGGAGAAGAACTGAAACTAATGTCATTGAATTAAGTGGGAGAGAAACAAACATGGACAACTCAAAATGTTGCCCCAGCGCAGACTCTGGGATGTAAATCCTCCCCTATCTGAATTTATTAGTGAGTTTTTAGCAAATAGTGTCTTGGAATAGTGAGTGAACAATGGTGCTGTGAGTTTAATAAGAAACATCTGTCTAACTGCTCGAGGATCTTGCGAAATCATTACATCAGAAACAAAAGGCTGAAGCCCTTCTGTTCCGTTTCAGAAACCCTGACACAAGCATTTCCAGGAACATCAACTTCCAAATCAGGTCTCCCTGAGAGTGCTTCATTGATTACATTTTCCTTTTTGTATGACTTTGGAAATTTTAAAAGGTTTAAGTTGGAGTATGTGGATCTGTTTGTCCAGTTACCTATAATCTGGGCTTCATTCCAAATATATCTGAGTATTCAGAGTGTTTTAAGGAACTAAGCCCGGTGTGGCTCTTTTCCCACTGGAAGTATTAACCAGAGGAGAGGAGGTCTGGGGAAATGAGAGGAATGAAGGATATAGCAAAGTTTTAGGAAAAAAATGATTGTGTGTGTATGTGTGTTTGCACACATACAACCTTCTGAAGTAAATGTTAGGCTACAGAAGCTAGTTCTGTGAATCAGATAACTAACAATAATCAATATTTTAATTAACTCAACTCTGTTTAAAGTTCACATTCTTGCTTTCTCATCCCTTATAGCTGTATAAATAATTATCACTGTGATAAATTTCTTCTCTATATGTGATTTACTATAGTGGGCAGTTAAGGCTTTGGAAATGAATATTTTTTTATCATGTTAAGGCTTGAAGACTGCTGTGTTCTAAAAGACATTATCTTTGCAAACCACAAGCATCCTGAACTTGATATTGAAAACTACACAATCTTGCAAATGGACTTGAGGATTCCCCAAAAACAGTCAAACGGGAATCCATTTAGTGTTTGGCTACAGTAGGATACCAGAGAAGTTTAGAAGTCAGGCTATCAGGACTTTTCCTAGATACACGTATCTGTGATCTTTGTCCAAACAGTGTGTGCTTAATTGGCACAAACATGTTAATACACATACATGCATTTTTGCAGTATGAGTTGAGGTTTGTGTGGGACATATTGGGCTGTGCTTGTGTCTTCTTGGTCTGGCAAAACCCTGAACTTGTCTTGTTTGCTTAGCTTTGCCTCTTCAGCATCACTAATTTTCTTTCAGCAGTCTGCATTTGCTTTCCTTGTACTGACTGCATGTTACCATAATATGATAAATAATTTAGTGCTATTGTTCCAAGCAGAATTAACATGCATCCAACAAAAGCTCCATTGTTTTCTGTTTCACTCTCTTTCATAACTCTCTTATTATGTGTTATGACACAGCAGTAGCAGGCAGGCAGTTTTGTGAGCCTGCAGGTCTGTCACTCAGACTGCAAGCCACCAGGAATGATGGAACACTCCCTGCTTCCAAAAGCTTGTTGCAGTTGATTAGGTCCAAGGGGGAAACAGCAAATGTGGGAAACTGCAGTACTGGGTATGTCTATGAACAGAGGTTCCACCTCTGGAGCTGGCAAACAGGAGATGGAATAAGGGGCTTTTAGCCACTTGTCTTCTCTACCCAGTGCTGATAAATCAGCACAGTAAGCTACAGCTCATTATACTTAAATCCTTCTCTAAAGGTTTCCTGCTGTGTGACACACAGAAGATCAAATCAATACTCATATAGTAATAAATGGCTTAAAATCCTCTATGCAATGGACTCATCAAGATTTTCAGGTGTATAAATCTTTGTTTCCAATATTTAAGAGGGGATGTATAGTCATCATTTCATTTGAAGGCTAACAGACATTTGTGTGTATTTTTAAAATGTTCATGGCTACATCAAAGCATTTCAGGCATTGTAAATAGGTGTTTCCAAATATCAATATCAAATAAGCTGCTTGTGAAACAGAGGATTCTATTCATACTCCAAAAAAGTAAGCATGAGCTTAGCTTTCCTAGAGCTTGTAACAGTTTTGTACAGATACTGGTGCAGAGTTGTGAATTCTGAGTTAAGAATGCAGGGTTATATCATTGCTGCAGCTGAAGCGAGCTGTTGGCACTACATGAGCAAGAGTCCTAAAAGCCATGTGAAAAATAAAAGCTTAAACTCTGAAAATGAGAGTGTTCTCCTGGACAGCAATTTTCAATCTACCACTATAAGAATAACTTTATGCCAGCATGTATACTTGCATGAAATGCAATTATTTTTATTTTGCAAATCAGTATGAGGTCATTTAAAATGTGGCTTGTGCCAATAATACTGGCATGTTACACTTAAGGGTTCCTAGACTCAGTAGACCTGGGCTATCAATTGGTAAAACTGGTATGCAAAGTTATGGAGGTTTGGCTCAGTGGGTTCCATTCATAACTGCTAGTTTTTGTAAGTCTTTGCTCTTGAAGGAGATGCAGCTTCAGCTGTGTGTGCAACAGCCTGCAGGTTAGGGAGAGGTTTCTGTCATTTAGTGTGCTCCAACTCTACATTTGGGCATTATTCTTATTCTAAAAGGCGATTGCCTTTCTGAGATTGTGAAACTCAACCTGTAGTACCTTTGGTGTATATATGGGGCTGACATTCTTCCAGACTTCAGTTTTTTAGAGAAAGGCCTTATCCTGAGTTGCCATCAGTTACAAACTCTCCTACACCAAGGGATCCTTTAGAGAGTTTTGTCACTTTAGATACTGAGGAGATTTTAAAGAGCAGTAAATCTAAATCTGCCAGTAAGGAAATAACAAAAATACAAGTTGGTGAGAAAATAAGTAGGGAGCGGTTTACCAGGAGGAGAACAGTAGAAACAACAATCTACTTACACTCATGAGGACAAAAGCCGTATTTGCCATCTGCATCAAAATCTTTGGTGGTGGAACACCAGAGGAATCCATCGTTGCGTCCTGCATCTGTACAGCTATTGTATTCCTTGCCATTAAACCAGAAGGGAAATTTGCAGTATTCACCATCTGCATTTCCATACTTCACTCTAACCACTATAAAGAGAATGAATGCAGTGGTGAAATTAACCACTAATTGATTAAAAAAATACAGTTTTGGACATCATCTTTTCCTGGAGGATACTAGTATAGAAATGCAGTCTGACTTTCCACTCTGAAATTCCATCTCCCTCTGGTCTCTGTATTGGCAAGGTGATCATAGCTGAAATAGTAACTGGTAATTTTGAAAGAATTACATGGATATTACTCATGGTGAAGTGTTAGAATGACCAGTCCCTAAAATCAGCCCAGAAAAATATCTATATGTTGTTACTATGGCAAGGCAAGCCTATAAACATACTGTTAATATATTTAATAATTTATTCTCTTGGTAGTATGGTCTAAAATCTTCAGTATTGCTTGAAAGATTCCAGGCAGCAGTTGAGCATGAGCTGAACATGCCCAATGCCTCATAAAACACTTTGGTGTTTCCAGTTTGACTTGACTGAGATCTGCTGTGGCACTAGGGCATAGGATGATAAAGCAGACACGCCCAGGTCCTGGGCCTTATTTCAGTTTGTCACATGTGGTTTAAGACTACAACCCTGGTATTGTGATATATGTTAATGTAGACATAATTCGCTTATCCCCAGTGTGTGTTTTAATGGCAGTAATCAGCCATATGCTTATGCAGTCTTTCCAATAATATGGAAAACAGTTTCCTCCTGTTCATAGTTAGTCTGAGTCCAGTTAGTGCAATGCTTCTGCTAATGTTAAAAGAAAACCAGCAGATGGAATTTGGCTATATTGGTATTAAAGATCAATTACTTTTTTTCTCAATGGGAGGACACTTGAGAAAGCTTGAAATTAAAGGCAAACATAAGTTTGCATTCTTAGTCTATGTTCTCCAAGTATTTTACAGTAAAAGAGTGGCAATTAGTACTGTATGAATGTGGCAAAGTACAAGCTGAACAAAGAAGTTCCAAACTACTAATACTTGCTCTTGTCTAGTTCAGGTGATATCACCTGGACCTTAGTTGTTCTCTTCTAAAGTGTGTGATGAGTTGCCTGTTAAAGTCTCTTGGATGTGTTCTTAATCCATGGTTTTATGTCAAATTTTGTTTCAGTCATCATCATGAGGGATTTTTATTGTTTCTGACAGATCTTATGGGCATGAGGAAACTTATTTAGGTGGATGGTTCCAACTTAACTGGAGCCACAGCTTAAGTCATCTTAAAAGTGTATGACAGCAAAAAAACATTGACCAGTCTGCCTCTTACAAATGAACCTTAAGATGTTGTAGTTTGAGTCCCTGAGAATTGAAGCATTCAATGTGCTAGTTGTGGCTTTGTACTTTCCCTCAGTTCATGAAGGTTGTGCAGCCTCAAGCCCATTATTAATTCAGTTTTTCAGGGGGAAACAGTAGAAGAGCAGAAAGGCAAACATTAGAAAACATTTATGTAAGAATTACTTAAACATTTTGTAGAGAACAATGTTAGTTGTACATATTAATATTCATTCCCTAACAAGTATTGACGTATCAAGGAAAACATTCAATGCAGTCCCTGAAATAGCATTAAAACATAGAAGCCAGCAAGCTTATGTATTCTGAAACATGAAAAATCTGATACCTTGCCCTTCTCCAAGAGTCCACAGCTCATCATCATCAAAATGGGAGTCTCCTCCAATTCCTGGCCCTGGTGCAAAGGCATGAGCCAGAAGACCATCTTTGCCATCAAATGGATAGCCATCACCATGTTCTGCAAGAGGAAGCAGTCAAGAAAGAGCAGTTTCTAATGACTTCTGCTTTGTCACAGCCTATACATGAGTGATGATTTCATGTGTGCTTTCCTGCCCAAGACAGCAGTAGAATACTCTAATGACTGTGTTTATTGGTATGAGCTGTGCTGGCAAGCCTGAACCAGAAGAGATGAAGCCAGTTCTTGCCAAGAACATTAAGTGTCAGTATAGCAGTTGTCACAGCATGTTATTTTGTGTCTCATAAGTATTGTGGAAAGGAATCAAAGACAACAAAAACCAGTGAAATATTGTACATTGGATGTATAACTGCATATACACTGCTCTTTCTCAATGGAGACTGGAAAGAAGCTGCAAAATAAGGGCTGTAGGTGAGGGGGATTTAAAAATAATTCATATCAATCTCCAACACAAGAGATTGGAAGGCAAAGGCAGATTTCTTTTTGCAAGCCATTCTTATTCTGCTGTACCTCGAATCGCTGTGCTGTTTTCTTTGTTCAGGATGCTAACTACTTTAAGCAGGAAAACAAATCAGCTGAGTGTCTCAGTAGTCATTATCTGGAAAGCTCACTCTTACCCAAGTGCTCTGAGTCTGGTGAATGAGCCTATTCCTCCTCCACATCAACTGGTCTGAGACACAGGCAGCTCACAGGGCAGCAGTAGGTTAAGTAGCTCTCCTGTTATTACACTGTAGGCTTTTCTTGGAAGTACACCACATGTGGGTAAGGCAAGCTGGCAAGGGCATAACCCTGGTATTCACAGTTTTCCAACCATGCTGACCTGTGCATCGAAGCTGTCTGCCAGCATTTCCAGTTGCATCTTTTCAGGTCTTTCAGTCTGATGTCTTGCCATTTAACGGCTGCCCTAAATACGCAGGTCTGTTTCTCTAACCTCTTGCACTGATTTCATCTTAGTGTCATTATTAGTAGTTCAGTTCATTTCAGTAGCCTAGTGGGTCTGTTGTCAGGAAGAAGATTTTGGCATATATTTGATCTTTTACTCCCATTTATTTCCAAGTAGATCTGTTGCTTTAGAGGAAGATCGAAAATGAAAAACCTTGTGAATATCTCAGCTCTTGTGTGTCTGACATGCACTGAAGTGATAGGAATGAATGAATGTGAAAGAAGCTCTTCTCCCACTGTTTCTGAGCTGGCTGTAATCAGCAAGTACTAAAACCACCAGAAACACTTGTGCTTTCGTAAGACTTGTTTTTTTTCTGAACCAAGCCAGTCTGGATGAGGATCTGAAGTTTTGACTTCTGTATGGGGCCTCTGCAGCTTTTGAGGTCAACTCGTTGGTAGCTAAAGCAAAGCAAACCAGCTTGAAATGGAGGCTTTCACAAAGAGCTTCATTATTTTTCGAACTATTCATGTCCAAAATCTGCCACCTCCCAAGTAATTGGTTGCACAAGTATCTTCATTAATATTAAAAATTCTCTGACTCCCTTTAAGAAGTTAAAATGCCTCAGGTTTACACTGAAAAGCTATAAACATTTTTTTCAGAGGAAACCAAAGTTAATTGAGAAGGCATGTACAACAAAAATTAATCAAGTTCACCTATCATCAACTAGACTAAACCATAATTCAGCTTTCCATCCATATTTTTAAATTCTCTGAGACCAAAGAAAGCACTGGAAGCCTGCATCCTGCTATGCTAAAGAACAGAGGCCAGCTCTGGATTTACAACTGAGAGACACAAATCCATTTTTAAGTTTCAGTATGTTAGGACCTCCACTCTATCACTGCAGAACTGAGTATGGAGCTATAAATAAACAGTGTGATGGCATTCCATTCTCTTCTGTGGCAAGCAGCCAGCTCACATCATCTGAAGATCTGTACCAATATTTCCCAGTTCTATTTCTGATTTTTAAATGTTAAAATAAGAGGTTGCCCCTAGCAGTTCTCTTCTGGAAAGATAAATATAGCATAAGGATATTGTATACATACTTTGCTGTCTGTCTCATGCCTAAGAAAGAAAAAAAAAATGTATCCTGGTGAAATTAGATCTTAGGCTGTATAAAGCCAAGTGCAAACTAGGACAAGTTTTGCCAGAAAGACTCATGGGTACTACTTACTGAGGGGAGATCATTCCAACACTGAGGATTAATGAAAGGAACAAAACCAAAACCACATGTAAAAATAGAGAAATATACCCCATCGGCCAAAATTTATCATGATGTCTGCTTCTCCATCATTTATTCGGTTAAATCTCAGTGGTGTGACATCACTCCAGACTTGAAAGGCTCGAGCAAAGGCATCATCTACTGTCTCAGGATCCAAATCTGGTGTATAGCCTATAATCCTTGGAGACAAAAGGAAGAGTTAAATACCACGTAGCCCTCCTCCCTGTATTTGTTTTTACTGATCAAAATGCTGAGTAGATTTGGTAGTGAAACCAGTTAATATTGCTGCATGTGAGATCTAACCACCTTCTTTGATTCAGAGACTTGATTAGATGTGGTGCTCACTGTTTCTTTTCTGTTGGATCTGTTGCAACAATACAAATAAAAGGACACATCCAGGGTCTACAAAGCCTGCAAGCCAGTGTTGCCTTAGACATGAAAATACAAGCACAGTTTGAGATGTGAGATTTATTTCTCAGAGAACAAGTTAATAACATTCTGAAAGTTTCAGATGTGGATTGTTTGGCTCTTTATAATAATAACAACAGTAAACCAGCCCTTCTCCCTCACTTTCGTGGTGAGCTGCAGATAGTTTCATCTCAGTTGAATGATAATTCTTTACTAGAGTGTTGGTTGCACTGGTGGTGGGATATATGTGGAAATGGGAGGTGAGAGCATGTAAGATAGACCATATGCCTGTTGTGGGAAAAGGATAAACTCTGAAGTGCCTTGTTTGCTTCATATATTTTAGTTGGATGTTCAGTGCAAACTAACTTGATGTAAAGGTAAGTTTCCAACTATACTGTGCATGGTGAGGGAAACTACTTTTTGCCTAAGGACAATGAGGAAGAATCAGAGGAAGCACATCAGCAAGGCAGGGGCTGTGAGAGTTGCCACAGGTGTTTTCAGTGTTTATTAGCTAGCTGTAGCACAGAGGATGCTTTGAGTCATAACTTGTGAAGAAGCAGCAGACCAAGCCATGCAGCTAAGAAAAATCTGCCGTTCTCTTTGGTGCTAAAAGTTTGTTCCTGGACAACCTAAGGGTAATGAAATGATTTTTGTTACTGACTTCAGTGAGAGCTCTGTTGATCCTGGAGTGTTTCAGAGTAAGACTAACAAAGTAAAGCCTGTCAAACCACTTGCAGTAGGTTTACTTTAAATCATATCTGCATATATCTGAAATGGGATTGGTTTATATTAAAATTTACTTTGTGATCTCCATTTCTATGATTACTAAATGCAGAGGAGTTTCTTCTCCTATATGAACTCTGTAGTCAATGAGCATTGTGGTCCCTGATGAGCACATGGACAAGTGAGGTGCTCCTTTTCCAGTTCCCTTAGGATGTTTGCAGCAGAGCAAAGAATACAACCAAACCCTCTTTAATCTCAACCAAGATCATGGAGTTGATCTTTAGAAGGCAATTCCTGAAGTTTTACAATTTAAAATGTCAGAAGTGTTTGCTAAAACACCTGGTAGTTACTGCCACACAAAATCATTTGTGTTGGCTAAGTCCTGCCTAGCCCTCTAAGGAGCTGCTCCATGTCTTGGTGTCTTGGTTGATTGGTTCTTAGGCATTATGGTTGTATGTGAGCAAAACCCAGTGTCACTAGTCAGTACCTGTATGTTATATGATTCTTTTCCCATTTTGGTTTTCTTGGAAAGAAGTTGTAATTGGCTACATCTGGGTTACCACAGCGGGGTTTCTTCATTGTCTCAATAGTATTTTGATCCAAATCTCCTGTTTCAGGCAGCCCAAAAAATTTCTGCATTTTCTTCAAAGTGTCTTTCAGGACAAATAAATTGCAACTGTCTTTGGGGCACCCATAGTATTTGTTCAGGTATTGCTTGGAAAAAAGAACACAGAACAAAGATTTTAGAATTCAGAAAGCAAATAATTCATTGCTACACATAAATACTGTCAGTCCATGACAGTTTTCTATCTGTACTTTGGAAGATTGTTTCAAAATTACTATTATTAGCAACTGATAGACCAGCAGAATTTCCTTCATTGACACAAATCATCCTTGATCACACAACACTGCTAATAAATCAATCATTTCCACTATTAGATATCACCCTTAGTTACTTTATTAGTAAGTAGATCATATAACTTTAATACAGAACTACAAAATATAGGTGGGTTTATCCTTTTTGGTTTCTCTATGATGTATAAATGTGCTTACAGTTGTAGGGTTTGTGTTTTTTTTTCTTGAAAGGCTCTATGGATTCTAGAGAAACTTGACAAGGTATCAAAGCAACCACACGAATGAGACCACCTTAACTGAGAAAGACAAAAACTCCATTGTTTGTTCAAACCATCCAGAGCTATGTTGTGTTTGTTTAGGTTTGAGTCAGACTGTGAAGACCTGAAGAAGAAGGTCTTTGGTAACATCTTGGTTGCCTGGACACTGCATCCGATTAGTATCTGCATCGCAAAACTGCGTTGAATGCCCAGCAGATTGTGGCCAGGCTCATCTTTCTGATACAGCCATGGCAGCAGATCAGTTACCTCCCCTCAGAAAGCAGTGGTCATAAGGGATCAAAAAGGCAGCACAAACCCTGTTGTTCTCATCTCTTATCTGAAAAAAAATGTCCACTGCAGTCTTCTCCATTTCCATTCTGATCCCTATGGCCTATTTAGCAGGTGAGGTGCACTTAAAGACAAAAATGCCTGTTTCCTTTTGCTTCTAAGCCCAGGGGAGCAGCAGGCTGGTCCATGTCCTGGCAATGGTTCCAGTTAAGAAGCTTTGTCTTTCAGAGGTGTCAAACTAAACTGTAGATAAACAGCTGTAGTCCTGATTATCCATGCATGTTCCCCAGCTTTTGTGGAATACACAAGTGAAATCACACAAAAACATTTAGTATTTTTCCCTGAAGTTTAGTGTTCAGTGTCAGCATAACTGTGAGCTTCTTGTGGTGGGGACCAACCCTGAGAGAAGGTCTGGTGATTCCTAACATGTGGTGAAACCTGCCATAAAAACCATGAAAAAGAGTGGCAAGAAACTCTATCTTCAGCAAACTGCCTAAAAGCCTTTGTCCACTCTGATCCTGACTGCAAACTAGAAAACATGGCCTGCTGGCTAGCTGGAGGTTTTGAATTCAGTGTTTTGGATCCAAACTCAGCAAGGACTGTTGCACAGGTAGCCTCAGATGGGCTGTTTGTATTATGTACAGCTTTCAATTGTTGAATTTATATCCTTTTTGGGGAGAAGATAAATAGTGATGAAGGTATTAGTTTGGGTACTTCTATAATGATAGCAACTTATTATTAGCTAATTATTTTCACTCACAGGTACTAATCAGCTTGACTAAACTATCTGGAGTTGTAGGCTTTATCCAGTAAAGTGAATCTTGTGGTTCTATTGCACAGATATTTCAGGAACTCCATCCTGCAGTCTGAATCTGTGGTATTTTATGCCTTGCTCTAAAAGAAAAGCCATGACCACGTCAGATGTCCCCAGATTGATGGGTAGGCCTCTCAGACTGGTTCTTAGCATGGCACAGAGCAAATGATGTGGCTGTTAGACAAAAAGGCTGCAAGGTACAGATCTTTTCAGTAGAATTGCCTGTAGCAAAGGGTGAAGCATCCTTCAGATCTCATATCTACAGTACTAACTACAAATGCAAGATAGGAAAACACCCTAAATAAAGGCAAAGCTATATTTGCCAAAAATGTATCAAATGTCAGAGAGAATTATTTCTGCCTGAAGATTAGAAGAAGCCTAACAAATTGACTGCACATATAAGTTCTTGTGCCAGGCAGTATTCCTGAGGGAAACCTTATTTTATGTCTCTAATTAACTGACTGAAGTTCAGTAGACTGGAGATAAGACAACTACATCAGCAAAATGCAGCAAAGGATGACTTATGTCTGCAGTTGGTGAAGCCTGGATTTCACCATCTCCTCATTAAGTCCATGCATATTTCATCTACCCTTTATAGGAAATGGTTCAGAGCTTACTCAAAAAAAAAAAGCTGTAATCAAGATATTACAACATGTTCTGCAGAAGGTCCTCCATCCACCTACTGATTAAGCATAGACTATGTCTCGTTCGTGTGATTTTTAACTTCTGATGTGGTATTTCTCTAGTGGGGGCTGTGGCAGTGATAAATAATGGACACAGAATGACTTGTTCTTTGCTACTGCTATACTTCTGTCTACTTTTAGTTAATGGAGCCTGATGGAAATTTTGTGGAAATGTATTAAGAACATGATCAAAGAGGCTGGGTTTGGAGGATCTGTTCTTACCCTAATTTTCATTTTATTGGAGGTTGCATCTCCCAATGAGGTACCATGATACTGACTACACATCAGACCTGAAGTTTACTCAAGAAGCAGGATGTTACACTTGCCATTTTAGGTTTGGGAATAAGAGGCAAAGCCAAAAATATAACATGAGGCATAGTAAAGATTTTTTCCTTGCTAAGATTCTAAATAAAAGGCTAACTCCTCTCAGTTTTTCCTAAAAGGGAGATTTTACTGGATATGAGAAATGAACACAAACAGCTGTTCTGCAAGAAGAGAATCCTGAAGAAAATGTAGCGTCTGTGTAAACCACATCTTGGCCTAGGCTGCGAAATTCAATTTCCCCAGAGTCAGCAGGGAGCTGTGGTGATCTGGAATTTTGATCCAGCCCATTAATGAAACAGGGTCCAGCTGCAACATAGCAATTTGTGTTCTGATGCAGAGCGTTGGCCTGTTTGATGGTGGGTGTGAGGGAAAGGCAGCCAGTTAGTGTTACCCAAGAACACTACAAGGAAGACAAAGAAGAGCTGCAGTGTTAAACCAGCTCGTAATTTTCCTGAGTACACAGAATAAATACATTGTTCAAAAGAAAGAGAGATGAGAGGAGATGTGGATTGTTGTTGTTGAATAAAAGCCTGGCTGTGCACAACAAAATATCCTGTTTAAAAGTTGTAAAGTTACTACTAGACATGTGGGACCCCACTGTTCTCTCCCACATGCACTGCCCCTTGTGCCCTGGATGCTCTGCTGCTAAGGCAAAACCTTGGGTGAATTTATGTTAAAGGCTGAGCAGTGCCCTTTTTGGGTCAGGTTGTCTGTTTTTCTAAACTTTCCACCACAGCTCCCATCTGGAATTTCCCTCTCTACCCTCTCCTAGACCTTCTTTAAGCTGGCAAGCTTTTCCAAGATGCACACCAACTCCTAAGGAAAAGCGACCAACTTTCAAATCTCTGTGCCTTAAAATAAGAATAATTTATCTCAATTTTCCTTAAAATTGACTTACTGCTGAAGAAATGTCTATAATTTGCATGGTAAAATAAGGATAATCTATCTCAATCTCCCCTTAAATGGACATCCCCGTATCATTTTTCTGAAGGTCCACAGGGCTAAACTAAGGTTAGAATGAAATGCTGTGGAGCTATGGCTATCATTTGGTAATGTCACAGAAATCCAAATTCTGTTTTTCTTTTGTTCCAGATTGAATTTTGGGGAAAAAAAAAAACAACCAAACTTTTAAACCTCTGATGAGAATTTTTTTCTAAGTGAAACTTGGTCACAATGGCTTCTGAAACTTGAACCAGCTTTTTGTTGTAATTGTCCCTTAAAGCTGTGTTTATGCAATGCACAGTAAACAGTCTGGAAACAAGCTTCAGAAAGCTGTGATACATGCATTTAGTGAGTCTCGACAGCCCATACTTCTGCTTGATTTAAGTAAAAACATTAAACGTCTCTTATTTGCCCTTTCCCCCTCTTATCACAGCAATCTTTTGTTTATAGGCACAGTGACTTAATGAAATTATTTTGTATGTTCAGACTTAAGGGAAAAAAACCCTACAGTTTTCTTTGCCGGCTTAAAAAAAAGTAAGAGAGGAAACATTACTTGGCTCTAGTTTTAACTTCTGAAAGCTGATACCTTTGCTTGCTAGCTAGCACTTCCCGAGACCCTAGGGAGAAAATGCTACAGTCATTCCTCAGCCTCAGCTGAAACAAGAAAGAAACATCTGCTTATGAAACAACAATACAAAGCTGAAGCAAAGATGAAACCAACACTTACCACTGCTAGTTCTTTGTCTGTTTTGGGAGTGCTGTCTCCAGGAAACTTAATAATTGGTGATGGTGCAGTTAAAGTTGTATTCAAAAGATACACTTGGATTAATAGTACTTTAAAAACGAAGCCACAGACAACGTGAGTCTTCATTCTGCCTAAACTTGTTCTCTCCTCCTTGGCAAAGGCTTTTCCCCGGCTGCCTGTCCGTTACTTTAGCTGCAGGGTGCACCAGTTGCTTATCTGCACATCTTTAACTCTCTGCACCGTTTTCTCTTTTGCTTGCTCTAGCAATTCCTTTGTATGTTTAAAACATCCAGATGCGCAGTCTCAGGCTACCACAAGAGGAAGTCTGAAAACTAGTGGAAACATGAGAAAAGGGCAGTTACTAGATGTGATTCCTGTGATTTTAAGGTAGCAACAGGCAGATACTTATTACTGCTGAAAGAGGTCACATTTTCTCCTCATTTGCATATATGAAAGTATTTATCTATGCCAGGCAGGAGGAAAAAGCAAAATCTGACTTAATCTTGAAGATTAACTGTCCCACATATATTTTAAATAGGAAAACAAATAAATTTCTGAATGTTATTTTCCTACCTAAATTGGGGGGGTGGAGCAAGGGGGTGTTTCCTATTTTTTTGCCACAGACTTATTAATCTGCTTTAGTCATACATGGTTACAGTCCTACACAGTGCCTTACAGTAACACTTTGATTCTGGATTTTGAGGCAAACCCTGCACGGGCCAGGGCAACTGGGCAAGGCTGCTTGTCCCTCTCCTACTTAGGCTGCACAAACTGTAGGTCTCTGTACACAGAGCTCACCTACCTTGGTGTGAGTGTTGCTCCCTCCCTGCTCTGTGCAGAGCTCTGAATAAATTCCTGTGGCTTGTTTGGGTTTAGAACCAGCCTGAGATTTTGCCACCAGCAGTCATAGAGCATCACCCTAATCTGTGGGGTAAGAGATCATCAGGGAGATTTAGCAATAGAAATCATCCTCAATAAGTGGTGCCAGGGCAATCGTAGTGTTCAGGGTTTGCTTCACTGGGAATTTGGTTTGCTGGTGCAGCTGCCTTGATCTGGAAGTTTGGGCTATATATGGATATTGCCAGAGACAATTTTTTTGTTGTGTCATTCATAATACTGCCAACTTTGAGCTGGCAATATTATTACACGTGGAATAGCTTTTTTTAGCAGAACATCCCTGATCTAGGGTCTTGGCTCATGACTTTTTGATTCAAGAGGCTAGCAATTCTGCATGAATGCAAACTGTGTTCTGGCCATCCAACAGTCTCCAGTTTCTGTTGAGCATGAATCTAGCCATCACAGTTAGTCTGAGCTGTATGTCAGCAGAGAGATGCTCATGGCTTTCTTTTGAATGTTACATGAAAGTTTTCCATATATGACTTTCATTACCAACTAAGACTGTTAATAAAAAGGAAATACTTTGCTGGTGTTTGATAGTCACTTATAACACTTGTTGTCTGACTGTAAATAGTTAATATTAACAGCTCTTTGATTTGTGTAAATATCAGGCTATCTTGATAACTTCAGCCCACCACCCATGAACTGAATGTTCTTATATAAAGGCAAGGATTTAAATGGGTAGGCTGAGGGGTTGAGAGACAAAGCATTGGCAAGAGCTTTGCTGCCCATGCTGTTCCACAGACAGCTCAACACAGCAGCTGGATGCATGGCACTGGGTGAAACAGCCATGGGAACCAGCACCTACTGCTTGAAAGAGGAGTTACAGAAACTGTAGATGCAACAGAGCTTTCTTTGTAAGCAAGCAGCTTTGTATTTACGTCCTCTGATCCTTTTGCATATGGTTCTACTGGCAGTTGCCTTACAGTGAACAATCTGCCCCTACAGGTTTAGCTTTGAAATTGCTGCTTCTTTTTCAGCTTTTCCTCACTGTCAAAACCCCACAGTCATTTCTAAGAATTGCCTTCATAAAAATGGCAATTCTGCAAATCTGATCCATTTTTTCCACAGCTCTGCGCTTGGTTGTGGGGAATGATTTTCTTTCTTTGTTTGTGGTGGCAGTTCATATTTGTGTCTGGCCACGTGAAACTGCTTGAGAACAAAGGCTAAGAAAGCCTTCACTAGATGTGCCAAGTTACTCTTAGCTACTCCTTAATTAAGCAAGTAAAGATACTATGTGTTGTATCTCAGGGTTCTGCAGTTATCTCTGTGCTCTGTGTTACATCAAGGGCTGCTGTCAATGTTGTAGCACAAGGACAGTACCGTTTTCACAAGAATTTGTAATGTAGTTTGTGATGGCTTAGTAGCTTTCCTTTTGCAGGGAACTGCAGAGAAAATGTTTGAAGCCAAATGTGTCCTGGCACATTCCTGTTGTGCTTATAAACCTCACTGAAATCTAATGAATGCTCAGTTCTCAGTGTGTCCTAAGGAATGTAAGATGAGAGATGGATGAGGAAACACTTGAATGGAGTGTGAGGTCTGTGCAGTTTGAGAATCTCATTGTGTTTTGTTTCTTATCTTTCCTGGCAGTGACAGGAGGTTGAGGTCACCTTCTAAATAGGTTTCCAGAAACCAGCAGTGGGGTGTTTTTTCTCACTTTTGCATGCAGTTTTGCTGGTAAATTGCTTTGCTGGTAATAGTTCAGCTAGGGAGTAGTTAAGCAAGTTATGTTCAGTTAAGAAACATAATGTATAATGGAATATTGGATTTCTGGGCACTTGACAAAGCAATATATTGAGTTTCTGGCCAGGCAGTGAAAAGCATTTTGTTCCATTAGCACATGGTCTCAGTAATCATTCATGAGATCCTAGCTGAGGTGCCTGCTTTCAGGTAAGCAAGCAAAATAAAGGCTGGTGATGCTTCTTTATGAGAGTAGAAGTCCTACTTCAACTAAATTTGGAATAAAATGTTTATCTCTGTATATTTCTCATTAGACTCAACGGGATCATCCTGTTCTCAGTGTGCTGCAAATGTGCTGCTTTTTCAGGCTAGAATGCAGTGGTGAGAACTCCTGAAAGCAGGGAAATTCTGCTGATGGCAGATCTCTGCTATGAGCCAGAGGTTGGGCTGGATGACTTCCTGAGGTCTATCACAGGCCATGTTACTCCACAATTTACTGCTCTTGCTGAAATTGAAAAGGCATGGTATGAGGTATTTTCTGTTCTCAAACTAGCTGGACTTACAATCAGGGAACAGACTCTGTATTTTGGCATTGACTGACAGTTTAACTGCTATTAATGTTTAGTGCATAAACATTCCTCAGCACCCCATACTCTAACATTAGTTAGTGATTTCTGAATAGTTTCCTGAAAATGAACAATGGAGGGAAGAAGCAATACAAAACAAAGAGAATGAGTAGAAAGCCTGCCCATAGAAGAAAGCATTAGGCCATCTGGTACCATTATGGAAGTCCTGATACAGTAACTTGATCTCTTTATCTTACCTTAATACTCACTCTGTGAGATATTTAGATGCTACCAAAAATGAGCACAGTTGTAAGTACAACTACAGTCTTTATGTATTTGTGGAAAGAATTCCTTTCAGTGTTGCATATAACTTCCTGTATTAGATCTGATATTTATCTTAGGTACATCAATTTATTTCTTTAGTCATGAAAAGCTTCTCCATAGCTACTGTTTCATTCAGCTTATAACCACTCCATATTGAAAAATCAGTAAGATGCCATGTTTGCTTTTTAAATGCCTACTTTCATACATTAATGGAAACTGTATGGCAGAAACCACACAAACTGAAATGGCAAATTCCTCATGAGGACATACTTCATTAATAACAGTAAAAAGGGAATCAAGATGTCTTGAGAGCCATAAGCTACATCTCTCAGTAGCTCTGCCTGTGTTATGAGGCCCATAACTGTGTATATTCGCATGTTGCTCTTATCAAAGGATTTTTCTGCTTCAGAAAATTATTTTTTAAGTTATTCAGAAGCATGGAGTAGTTTCAGGATCAGACTTCAGGTGGTGACTTGGACAGTTTGCTGACACAGTAGTCATGCCTCCTGAAATGCACTGTAGCCATTCCCACTGTCAGTAATTTCAGAATTTTATCAGAAGCAAATGATTTCTGGTGGTTCTAGTGGAATATGTTTAGGCCAAGGGTCAATGTGCACAATGGGAGCAGGATGGATTTATTCTTAGTGGGGTTTCATGTTTTAAATTGAAACTTATTGCTAGGCTGAAGAAAGAAACAATCATCAGGACAGCTAAGATCTCAACACAGGAGCTTATCCACTGATTCAAAAGTCAGCTGTCTGTAATGAGTGGACGTGTATCTCTAAACAAAGTGTTGTAGTATGTGTATATAACCTCTTCTTGTATGTGTTACTTTTAGGTTCTGTGCTTTCAGCTTACAGCTTTGAGTTTAGGAAGCAAAACAAAAAAATTGATTAATGTAGGTGGACTTGTATTGTGTTCAGCAGGACTCTTGAATAAGAAATAACCCATTGAAATCTAGTCTAGAGAGGGTTTAAAGTACAGACCGCTTTGATAAATTTATCCCCTTTCCCCACACACTTTCCTAATGTAATTCTTGCCTATTTTAACTATTTAAGTTTCAAGTGTCTGGTAGCATAAAGTGACATTCAGTGAGTTCTTGTAACTTGAACACAAAGCCTTGTGGCTCTTCCCTTCATTTTGGTGCATCCAGCCCTGTAGTGATTGACAAATGAGGTGATGGTTTAACCACTGAATCTTGCCTGGTTGGTTGCAATGTATGAAAAGCACCTGACAATTTGGTGTTCATAATTCACTTCGCAAAGTGTCCAAAAACTACTAGTGGGGCTACTTGTAGGGAAACAGAGGAATATCTGGGTGATGGCTTCTCTGTTTGAAAATAACTTGGGTCTTGTGGGTAAAATATGCAGAACTAATTTGCCTTTGAAAGAAACTCTACATCATTGGTGGCTCGGCAGAAGAAGGAAGTCTTGACGCTGTTGGATTTGCTTAAGCTTAGTAAACTCAGCATGCTGATTAGTAGCACTGGGGACAGATCCTGCAATCCATATTGGTGTTGGCTTGCCTTGTATTTTGTCAGTGCGCCTGTTGATCTTAATGGGAGACTTTGCAGTGAAAGATGTAAGGATAATGGGATCTAGCCCTTAGCTTATAAGGTGGCCACTACTACACATAGTAAGAGCAGGAGCTGACAAGATTGTGCATGATCATCTGCTAAGCCCCATAGTACAGAGCAGTGGAATTTGTGCTTTTCAAATTGCAGGGGCAGTCCCTAAGGAGTGCTCAGTTAGTGACCCATTTCTCAGACTCTGGAGGAGGCTCACAAACAGTGCCATGACAGAGCTGGACTATTCCCCACTGCTGTTCTGTTTGTATTCATGGGAGGTCTCTGTGCTCTAACAATCAGCATGTGCAATCCTGAACATGTCAGAATAATAGTTCTACTTGCTTTGTGCTGCTGCCGCGCAGCCGCATCCTGATAGGCACTGTACGTCTCGCTTGTCATTACTGTGTTGGTATTCAGACACCGAGGGGCCTTAATTAATGACTTTGAAGATCTGGTCTTTTATAATTCATGACAGAACTTTAATTAAAATCAAATATATAGCAGTTGAACTAGCAAAGGATTTAAAGTGCACAATCTTTGATGGAGACAGTGATTCCCTCTGACCACGAGTGCTGTATGCTGAATACAAATTCCATTTCATCAGAGCAGATTGAGGGAACAGAGTGGGCTTTTTTTTTGAAACAGAGAGGTCCCTCTTGTTATGGATTGGAAAGATGGTAAGACCAAGGGGCCTGCAGTCTCTTGGTTCTCCCTTTTTTCTCCTTCGAAAATCCTCATATATTTTATGATGTCAGTATTGGTTGGGACAAACAAAAAAACCCAACAAAAACAAAACCAGAAAACAAAACAAAACCACCCTGAAATAGCCCACAAACAAAAGAAAACGTTAAACCCAAACCCAACAACAAAACAACCCTCACGTGTATGGTATTTTCATACTCATTTACTGTTTGTAGAGTGGTGTGTTCAAATGCCCTATTATGGATCAGGTACTCACTCCTAGACTCCTGTCAAGGCAGTAAGAGAATTCTTATTTCACGTAAAGGGAAAGAGAGGCAGTGCTTTCACTCAGAAAGCAGATGAAATTCAGGTCTTCTGAATAGCTTACCCTGGTGCACTGGTTGTAGAGCCTCTGTCTTAAAAATCTGCCTGCTCTGGTGAAGCTACTCTGACAGCGGATTTGAACTGAATGATCTCCAGAGGTCCCTTCTAAACGTTATCATTCTGTCTGATTACCTGTCTGTGTTGGTTACTCTGCCTTCTCAGGTAAAGATTCAGAGGACATTTGTGGCATTTAAAGTTGTGTGTTGTATCTTAAGGTTTATCATCTGCTCTGGTCTTCTAATGGATAGATCTTCCTTTCTGTGGGATTAGTTGATTTTTTAGGGTTGCTAAATTTCCCATCCAGTGATCTTAGCATCAGAAACAAACAAATGAAAGCAACCAGCAAGAATAACTACCTGCTACATATACAAAAGCTAACAAATGAAGCAAAATTTACGATTTTGTATAGCTAAGGGAAATTGGTCAATAAGTCACATCATGATCTTTCAAAACAAATTCCCTTGAACAAGACATGAATAATGGAAAAAATTGTATTTGAATAATTAGTCACTGCAAGGTGACAAAAATCCAGACATGTTTTATTTGCTAGCTGCAGAGCTGGTTTAACAGTAGCAAAATCTGATCAATGTTTTTTCAGCAGTTGCTGAAAAATATATTTGATAAATCTTGAACACTGTTCAACCATCCGCAGTTATCATCCTTATCTCTATAGTGGCATTATGTTTTTGGTTCTAAACATTAAAATACACTTCTATCTTATAAATATAAAATAACTTCCTTGCAAAGGAGCCATTATTTGGTTTCTTCAGTGGCTGATCGTGGTAATGGTGTAAAAAGTTTGTCACTTTTGTATTGTTAACTTTTCACATAGTCCTTCAACCAACTGCAAACAACTGCCAATTGATAAAATGTTACAAGTGAATTCCAGGACACAATTATGGAGGAGTTTCAGCTGGAATGCTTTGTTTTGATTTTATACTGTTACTCAAAATTGAGCATTTAAGGCCAGAAGGCAGCCTTAAGTACTTAAATATTTAAGGCTGTCAGAAGTGTTTGTAGATGAGTCTTACTGGCACTGGACTGTTACTGCATTTTCAGCCACTTTGGACAGCTGGGGCTGGGCTTGAGTCATTCTCAGAATGTAAATGTCACCTAATTGCTGACTCTTCTCTGGTTGAGTAGCACTTTGTGCCATCATACTGGAAAAGCTTTCGATTGCTCTCAAGCTCAGATGTGCAGAAGTACGTTCAGTGTCTATACCACGATAGTTTAGACAGTTAGTGGCACTGCACACATAAGTGAGCAGGCTGTGAAATGAGTCGGGTTTGTAGCTTTTATTTAGTGACTTCCTTTCCTGGATAATTAGGTATCAAGGTCAGCTTCTTTTCCTTTAACAAGACGTATTAGGTCACTGGGTCACCATAGAGATCTCAGGAACAGAATCAGAGCATCAGAGATGCCAAGAAGGAGAAAAATCTAAGTGCACTGTGAGAATCCCAAAGGGAAGAGGTGAGGATGGTCTTCCAGCCCTCCGTAGTTAGGCAGGAGGGGTTGAGTTCAAAGGAGAACCTCAGTTAGATGAAAACCTGAACCAGCAGCACCACCTGTCTGTCCTTTAGCCGTCTGGGATAGCTGATAATGGGAATGACTGAATAAAGGCAGCATTTTAATGGGCAGGGAGAAGGTTTCCATAAAGGGATTAAATTCCAGCTTTTTGTCTTTCACATTTTTACTGTTTTTCTTACGCTTTTTATGAGCTGTTCATTTCTGTCATAGTTGACCATTATTAATACAGGGCAAGTAAATGGCTAAGCTACTTCCAGAGGCATCCTCATGGGCCATACAGCATGTCTGAATTTTCCTGTCAGGAAGACTGATTCTAGAGCCATTTGCACAAGTTTAATACTGGTTTTTGTTCCTAGTTTTTGGATGATATTAAATAATAGTACTACCCCTGCACACAAAATCCGGATCATGTATTTTTTTTTTATCTGTTTCAAAGAATAAAGTGCTTAAGGTTTTACTCTGAAATCCAAATGGAGATTTATTTTGGTTTTATTTCTGGATTCCCCCGTACATTCCCCTGCTGTGATGTAACAGAGAAAGATTTGAGTCAGGAATTATGATCATAAGCAAATCAATACATGTTTTCTGATGAGAGTAAAATAGGCAGTGGGAACTTCATGTCCACTGATGGATTAAAAGGCATTACTAGAACATGCCATCTTCTGTGGTGCAGCAGTGCCTGTGCAGTATTACAGTACAGTTTCCTTCATTTAATTTTTTTAGCATTGCCATCTGTGATGGAATCATCCTGTTCCAGGGAGGGGCATACTTTAAAATGCAGCAAGTCCTCTTGCTTTCAGCTCTTCATATTGAGAATCTTTGCAACCTCAAAAGTCATAGTTAATTATCTTCTTCTGCCTTATCTCCTTAGTAGCTTTGGGAGTGACAGTCCACATGTCACCAGAGACAAGGCATGCTGTTTACCCAGAACAGTGCAGTGCTTTACTGAGCTTTTGTCTGCTCCTCTGATGTTTGTGTCTACAGTTTACAAATCTCTCTGGTAATTCACAGGTCAGAAATCTCTATCCTTTAAAAAAACCTGTTTTTTGTGTTCCCAAGAGGGAGATAGGAGATCTAGGCTTTTGTGAATGATGAATTAAGCGGTTTACCTTTTATTTTGCTTTACAGAGATCTCATTAACTAAGAAAATAATCTTTTTCACACTCTGGGTCCAAGATCTAGGCCTCTGTCTGCACCACCCCTCTTTGAGCACAGTGACACTCTACATTTGCTGCTGCCAGTTGTAAGTTAATCATATTTTTGCAAGAATTGATCCAATATCTTTCCTGATGACAGAATTTAGTTTTTGCTTACTCCTGAGTTTGAGAGAAGGGCTCTTCAGATGCCCCAGCTACATAAATGCTTTATTAGGTTTTATATTGCATGTCCACATTAGATTTTCACACATTAGCTTTTCCAGTTTTCTACCCTAGACAGAAAAGCCCTAGATTTCCCTCCCACAATACACCATTGCAAGAAATATTTGCATGTAAGCTGGTCGTTAACTCAGTCTTATTATGACTGACCTGGAGATTGTTCTGTGCTAGACTCTATTAGGTCTCTTCCCTCAAGCTTTTTAGACTGCTGCTTTCCCTTCAGTATCAGAGCAATGTGGAACAAGAGACATTGCAGTTCTGGAGGAAGAGTCAAGAATATCAAGGGGAAATTATATATTTTATATCTTTAATTTTTAGTCTGTGTACCCACATCCGTTTGGGTGAGAGGGAGCAAAATTATTGATAGTTTCTTCAAGATCTGGAAAAGAACTTTTTTATGGCTCAAATTATTCAACTGCCAGTTGCAGCTTATTGGAAGAATTCTTATGGCCTCAACTTGACAAAGCACCTGAGCACTTGTTTTTACTCAATAGTCTTGTGAAACAAAAGAGATTAGTCTTATGCTTAACTGCTGGGTTGGAATGTATTTGCTTGAAGAAAATGAAATGCATTTATCATTGCAAAGAATGTAAATTCTATACCGTCAATTTCTAAAGGGCTGAAGTTTAGTCAAAAGAATAGCACTGCTCATAAACAGTATGAATAGGAAAGCAGGCATAAGAGCAAGAAGAATATTTAATACTTGGAAAGCACTTTTCACCCATTGAGTTCATGTTGCTGTGTGCATAAAAATGATCAACACTTCAACACCTCCGTGAACTAAGCTGAATATCTCCTTTCTCAGACGGGAAAGTCAAAGCACAAAGACTTTGAATGATTTATCTGCATGAATTGGTAGCAGAGCTAAGAATCACATCTTGGCTTGACTCAATCTGCCATGGTATTATTGCTCATCCCAACTATTCAGTCATTTATACTATATAGAAGTGACAAGCTGTGACACTCAGATGGATAAAAATAATTTTAAAGTATGATTTCAATACAGCTCTTACTATTCTCCAAATTCCTTTTATAAGAGGTTTGCCTTTTTTTCTCCCATGGCACCAAGCCCTGGATTTAAGTTTGACTGAATTCATAGAATCATAGATGGTTTGGGTTGGAAGGGACCTCCAAAGGTCATCTATACCAACCTCCCTGCTTTTCACTTCCACCAAACAGTAAGTTTGGGCTGGCCAAGTAAACTTGTCTGATGTTAGTTAGTGTGAATAGAAAGGGTAACTGGGAAAATCATTCCCTTCCTACTGGCAGATGATACTAGTTGTGAAGACTGTTACTTGCTTCTCATTTTGAAAACACTGCAGCAATATATATTTAGAAGATATATAATATACTCCCCTAAAGCATGGGCAGAACCTTTTTCCACACAAAGCAGTGATGCTTCTCTCTCTACTAGCCCCTGAGGGCTAATGGTGCCACCTCTCCTTTCCCCTATGAGTCATGAAAACAGATTTAATGGTTTTTTTTTATAGTTTTTCTGTGTGTGTATAGAATATACTGCTAAAAGTTCTGTTTTCATTAAGTAGTGAACTGGAATGTCAGGGTCCTAAGGAAAACTGCATGACTAGAAACCCCTTAATATTATGAG
Source organism: Tricholaema leucomelas (assembly GCA_013400475.1). NCBI lineage: Eukaryota > Metazoa > Chordata > Aves > Piciformes > Lybiidae > Tricholaema lacrymosa > Tricholaema leucomelas. The sequence goes on from WAAF01019521.1 coordinate 1,447,574, forward strand.
TTCATTACAACAAAATCGTTTGTGTTTTGACCAAAAATGTTTCAAGTGTAGTAAAGCAAATACTCCTGAAAGTTTTGATGGTGGGCTCTTTCTCCTTGCAGACCTTGGACATGTGGCCATTCACTTCACTTTAATTGCTTTGAGGTTTAAAATTTCTATTGTATAGAGGCCAGATGCTTTTTCTTAGTCCAGCTGTGTCTCACTCAATGCCCACATGCACATCCCGCTTTTAGTTTAATACTGCAAGTAACCTCTTCTTAAATGCCATTACAGTAAGGGAAATGACTATAGAAGAATGGCACTTTCACCCTAGACCTGCTGCCCATGTCTGATGTGTCTGCTTGCTTAGTGGAAATGAGCATTGATTGCTGCTAACAATGAAGATACAACAGAGTTCTGGGAAAGTGAGCTGGTTTTCTGCTCTGGCACGTTAGCATCATCACTCTCAGGTACTTCCAGTTGCCAGATTTTTATTATGGTTGATGATACTTGAGCCTTTAGGATCAGACTTCTGATTCCAGGTGACTCCATTGCAGAGCTGGCAGTATGGAAAATGAAACCGGAGAAAGAAAATAATTTGCTTTGTAAATTGAGCAGACTTGGCCTGGAAGACATTGAGAGACACTAATGGGTCATGAAAGAAAATTTTCACCATTTTAAAGTTTAAACAAAGGTTGGTAAGGGGGAAGAGAGTTGTTAATGGTGTTTGTAGAGGAAAAAAAAAGTAAAGGCATGAGAGACATCATGATGGATTGTGGGTTTTGCTTTTTAAAAGGTGTGACATGCTCTTACTCCATTACCTATTTTAAGATATATATATATATCTCCTCTAGGACTTCAGCGTCACCCCATCATCTGGTTTCACATACTTTCTTTCCTTTCTGCCCTTCCAGCATACTCTCCAGAGCACAGCTTGTGCTTGGCATTCAGTATAAAGCTCCCTACAGTGTCGTTTCTGAGTACCATCCCAGTTGATCTGATAATTTTTGAGGCCATACACTAAACACTCTCCATCAGGTCCCTGTCCTTCTTGTGTTGAGGGCCCCATAGTTTGACACAACTCCAGGTGAGGTCTCACCAGGGCAGAGTGGCAAAATCACCTCTCTCCATTTGCTGGCTCTGCTTTTTTTGGTGCTGCCTAGGATGGTCCTGGCCCTCTGGGCTGCAAGTGCACATTGCTGGCTCATGTCCAGCCAATCCTGTCATGCCATTAATCCTGGGAAAAAGTTTGAAATACAGCTTTGACTCTCAGTAAAGGCATGTTGGATTAGATAACAGCAGGTTACATTTCAGTGGAATAGAGAATACAGCCACTCCACTGCTATCATACACAATTATGGGCTGCCCAGGGAGGTGGTGGAGTCACCGTCCCTGGAGGTGTTCAAAAAAAGACTGGATGAGGCATTTAGTGCCATGGTCTAGATGACTAGATAGGGCTGGGTGATAGGTTGGACTGGATGATCTTGGAGGTGTCTTCCAACCTCGTTGATTCTATGATTCTATGATAAAAACACTTCCTAAAGACGTGGGAAAAGGAAGTTGTCACTTTTAGTGCTTTCATTTCTCCCCTAGGAAGTGCCAATGATACTAAAAGGGCTGTTCTGTGTTCCTTTGCCATGGACACTGCTACAAGCAGAATGTGAACTCCTGCAGTCTCCTAATGCATGGTATTCTGGAAAAAAATACAGTACCCGCTAGTTAACCTGGTGCCTGTAGCAGCCTCGGGTATAACGCAGCTGAGCAGATGTCAGATGATGCAACGATGATAGTTTCTTGTGGACTACCAACTCTTTGCTAAGTGTGACAATTCTTCCTTGAAGGAGATGTGAGATTACTGACCCTGTGACTTGTTTTGCTGCCACTGGTAGCATCCTGTCATGCTTCATTTATGAGTATTTGCATAAATCAACCTATCTCACTCTTTAATAGGACATACAGTGGTAAGATCTTAACTTAGGCTAGAGTTGCTTCTTTCCTCATATTTTATGGAGCACATGGACTTGATTTTTAAATTTTTAATTCTAACACATCTTATTAAACGTGCAGGCATAGAGAAGCACCACCAGTCAAAGACATCATTATTATATGCATGGAGGGTTATCTTCTGCCTTTCTACCCTCATCATTCATTAATGATGCACAGAGGCTTGTCGTTTGTCTTTTCAATTCTTTGGCTTTATTTTATTGCTCATATATTATGACACATGGAGAGCTCCATAGCAAGCATTCATCAGCAGCCTTACATATCTATGGAAATATCATCTTGTGTTAGGCCAGGAAAAGTATCCTTTGTTCTCTTTGTGGTTTGCTTATGGACTTAGTCTAACATCACTTTCTTACTGATGCTGTTTCTTTCAGTCTTTTCTAAAAAATCTAGCACAGCTCTGCTGTACCCTGAAAAAGAAGCTAACCCACACAGCCTCACCTTTATCTCATTTCAGAGCTGCTCACACACTCTGCTGCACACCAGCTATAATAATTTGAACCACAGGTTTAACTCCAGTTTACCATTCAGATAGTGACCTTAGATGTGATTAGGAGTCTGTTTAGTCTTTGTAAAACTGCCAGATAGAAATCCCTTCTGCCAATTCTGTTGGGTGTGTGTCTTTGCAAGGCAAGATGTGGCCCACTGGGAATACTGAGGAGACTATTAAAGCTGTTCTGACTTCTACATGTCACTTTGGAAAGCCCCCCAAGATACTCTGATCATAGAGCGTTTGGAATGTTTTAAGTTTTTCAAGTTCAGTTTAAAGAGCTTAATCAAACTTTCTGACACAACTGGCACACATTAACATTTTTCAGCTGTAAACACACAAACCTAGGAATTTCTAATTGCCAGTAATTAAAGTGTGTGGTTGGTTTTGAAATGCTTTCCCATTTTGAAGAAGTCTGAAATGGTACAGCTCCCCAGTGACGTTCCCAAGGAGACAGAGGCCTGCCTGAGGCTGCCTTGCTGCGTCTTAAAAGGTAATAGGGAAGAAACTGGGCTGTGTACTCCTCTTGCATAAACATTTTAGCTGGGGCTACTGTTACGTGTGTTCATGGCAAAAATTTTGTTAAATGATTCCTTTTTATTAAAAAAATAATTAGATCACCATGCAAAATATCACTTATGGCCTGATACGACATTTAAAAGTATCTTGGTGGGCACCAGTTTTTTCCTGAAGCATTTAAAGAGCTCAGAAACACAAACCCAGACTGTCCCAGAGGAATGTGGGTGGCTTACACTGCTTTATTAAAAGCAATTACAAATGCAGTGTTCTTTGGACTAGAGCTAACCTTCACTTTCTCTGAAAGGATCCAGAGACCTACCAGTTAGGGGCCAAGTTATATGCCTTTCCTCTGAGCTCTTTGGAGCAGAGAAGGCGGCAGTCCTCTGATGTTTCAGTGCTTTATCCAAGTGCTGACTATGGGAAACAGAGGGGGAAGGTCTCCTGGGGAATGATACACTAGAACTGTCTTGGCTTCTTCTGCAGCATCTGGGGCTAATGGCTGCAGAGAGGAACTTGATAGGGGGCATAGTCTAATCTAATACGGTAATTCCTAGGTTTTTGTGATGGCTTGATGCTTGACAAAAGCCACTGCTGCTTTTCTCCTGCCATGAGCTCACAGAAGATTCTTGCATAATCTAGCTTGAAAAAAAAAGCAGAGCTGTTGAGCCAGGGCTTGGCAGTCCTGTCTCTAGGGATGCACTTGCAAGTACTTTTCCTTCTGAGAGTGTTATTTCTGGTGGCCACATCACAATTCAGTTTTCAAGTTCTTGTCTTTTATTATCTCTCACAGGGTTTTTCGATTGTCCCGTCTCTTCTAGTCAGTTCAGAAATACAGTAAGAACAGCCTTTATTGTGGTATTCTAGCACTTCTGTTTTCAGTTTCAGCTGTAGTGAGGAAGCCCAGAAGGAAAAAATGCCCTTTTTTTTTTTTTTTCAAGAATAGGTTAACCATTTAGAGCCTGAATTAGTTCAGCAAGTGCAGGGTGGCATGGTGTTTCTTTCTCTGAAGATACAAATTGAAAACATTAGATGTAATCTAGTTTCTACACTTATACCAAGATGCAATTAATGACAATATTTAATATATATGTCATTAAAATGTGTTCCATTGCAGTGCTATGAAACCAGGAACACAAGCAGGACCTTCTTTTACAGGCTGACCAATCAGTGAGTTCACACTCATTTTGGTTACTGTTGTGGGTGAGACCATGACAAAACACCAGACAAGGGCATTATGGAGCCATCTGAATTTGATTTCTTATCTGCCATCTTTCATCTCTGCTTCTGCGCCAGGCCAGGAGAAGTGCTGTAGTTAACACATACTAGAACTGTAATTGTAAATATGTTTCCAGTGGCTGCCTACCTGGACCAATGAAACGAGTAGATAGATTAAAAATGTAACTGCCATCCTGACAAATGGAAGAGAGAGTAATGTACCAAGAAGACTAGGTTTATAACTAAGTACCTAAAGGGAAAGCGTATTGGAGGCTTAAATTAAACCTGTTAAATTCTAGTCACTTCATTACTCTCAGACATTCAGTAGGTGTGTGTTCTCCAATGTCCATTTCCTACACAGAGTCACCTGTCAAGGGGAAAGACAAGCTAAGCACGTTTCCATGCCACATGGATTGAAAAGGGACAAGAATCAGAAGCCCCAGAATGCATTTATTGCCTAGTAAGAAGAATCGATGAGCAGCTTTTATTTTATTGCTATCTATTTTAGTTTGCATTCTTTGAACAAAGAAGCATTGGAGTAGAGGTTTTCGGAAGTACAGAATTGGCTCTGCTCTAGTGGAGGAGGTACATTATGCAGAGCTTTGGGTCACTGTGATAAAATGACTCAGGTGTTAGCAATTCTGCTACTTCCTTTGAAAGACTGTTTCACAGCTGAATAAACATTACTGCAAGGAGTTCTTCCTGCTGTGCTTTCATTCAGAGAAGTGAGAAGGATCGTGGTCCCCCTCATTCTGCAGGGCACAGTCTTACTGGGATCTTTGGGAAACAAGGTGAATGTGTTTGGAGAGAAAAAGGAAAATGTGTAAATGTGTGAGAGAGAAAGTGTGTACTGAGGATTTATGCTGTTAAAAATAAACCATACAGTAGCAGAATGAAAGTAAAATGTCCATTCTAATGAAAGCAGATACAGAACATCAGACAAATGGCAATTATGGGGAGGAGATGTTTTCATTTTTACTTCTGCTTCCAGAGGATACCACTTGTAGGCTGAATCCACTAAGTGGCAACAGGAAATACCCAGGCTGCAGTCAAGCAATTTTTTTCTAACAATGAAGTCTTGAAAGACTAGAGCTCTGAGAAGACTGGATCCTGCTTAGAGGTTTTCTGCAGCATTTTTCAAATTCCAGCTCTGACACTTTTAAGTCTGGACCAAAGCTCCCCCATCAGCCTTCCAGTAAGCCACAGAGTAATTTTACAAGTAAGTGGCCATGCATCTGCCCCAGTTCTGCATGTGTGGGTTCTAGCTTCAGGGCTATAAAAAAGTCCCTGAGAGTCTGAGCAAGATGTTAGTATACAGGATCACATGGCCTCAGTAAAAGTTGCTTGCAACCAGGATCCAGGGAGTATCTGTCCTGCTTCTCTTGTAGCCCAAGGTAATGAAATTTTTTCCACTTACAGTATTTTAATGAGTGTAATTACATACACTTGCTGTATGTAGTCTGTAATGCTCTGACATCTCATGTTTGCAAAGCCACAAATCAGAATGCTGTGTTTATGTGGAGACGCTGTCTTGGACTCATACTAAGTGTAAATATTTGTAAGAATATAGAGCCTGGCAAGTAAAAAAAAAAGTAAAAGTTAGTTTCTCTGTTCTCTTACAACAGAATCTACTGAAGTTACAGTTCATATGTATTTGCTAGACTTGTCCTTTCTCAAAGATCATGGCAGAAAGAGACATTCTCAGGATTTGGCATTATCATCTATTTTGTGTTCTCTATCTCAACTAATGCAAGACAGTTTATTTTCTGGAGGCAGCATGTGCTAATAGAAGCATCACAAATGTCTAAGGTGACACTAAGATCCATCAAAGTTTGTTACAGCCAACTGTGAGTGACTTCTGGGCACATGAGCAGTGCACATCACCAGGAACTGTGTGTAGCTGGAAAGCATTAATGCTTCCACTTTGGGGGTATCTGAGTTGGGTTTTCTTCTGAAAAGGTTCCTTGCTGAAGTGTCAGGAGAAAGGAATCATGCTAAGTGTTACCAGACTTGGTAAGTGTATATGGCATCATGACATAATGAAATAGGGTAAAAGAAGAAAAATGCAATTTATTCTCCTTGTTCCAAACTTAAAATTAATCTGAGACAGACAAGACCTTTACTCCACTTACACTGACAGCAGAAGTACTTGTGGGAGTCCCATACATAGACTGTCCATAGTGAAGGGAACAGCTTTGGAGGGCAGCTAATGCTATCCCTCAGTTTTGCAAGCTGTCTTGTGACCCAGGTACTACACTGGTGAGTGTGCCAAATACCACATCCCTGAGCCATGGGAAGAACATCCAAGAGTCGTGACTGTTCATAACTGCCACATAGGCTGTTTTGTCAGGTGCTCAAGTTGCTCATTAACAGCATGTGTGATGAAAGCTCTTATGCTACAGGTCTGCAAGTGTTGTGAGCAAGAAAGATTGTAGACTACCTCAATCTAAGGGTGTAAGGGTGAGCTAGCTAACTACGTATCATTCACTTATATTGAGCAGAGAAATGCAGTCTCTGCAGTTGGTGTTCACGGCCCACAGATCAGACAGAAAATGCTTATGTCAACTAAAATACATACAGTCATGGTGAATAATGCTAGATCTGATCCTTACTCTAGTACTAAACTTACCAACTTCACAGATCAGTCACTAACCACATTATTCCAAGTGGTCTAAAGGCATCCTCCAGCTCTGGCAGGCCCTGAACCACTGACTCCTGGAAGCTTGTGAAGGAAAAATCATGTTATGTGCTTATTGTCTCATGTTCTTCTCTAGACATGTGCTCCTGACCATAAGGGGCAGCCACAACAGGGTTAGATAGGACTTATTCCTTGAACTATCACAGCCTTTCTTATGTTTTTAAGCTAAAGGCACCCACTAAATTTAACATTAGGTCCAAGAAGGGATGTGAATACAAGTGTTGGGGAGCAGGAAATGCCACTTGACATGAACTTGGGAATGTTTTCATGAGTGTCCCAGAGAATTTCATTGGGAGTGACACCACGTTGGAGAGAGGTTCAGTTACTCAGACTTAGCAGAAACCCACCACATGAGTCTTTTTAGATCAAGATTTTCTGTTGTACCAATTATTTAATGGGAAGCAGAACTGAAAGCATAGCTATGTGTTACTGTATTGGCTTGAGAGGAGCATTCTGCACTAAATGAGCCCTGTCAAGCTGGGTTATGGGGGACACTTGGAGGTTTCCAGTCTGCAGAGCTTCCTCATTCACAGTGTGTTGGGGCTTTATCATACAGCATCTGCATCCCACTGTCTAGATTCACTAGTGCAGGTCAGAAGAGCAATAGAAGAGATCAAGAAGGGATCAGCTGTCATGTCAGCAGTAGCTAAGAAGAACCTTTTTGTTCTAGAGAAACCTGAAGGACAGCCCAACATAATCCTGAACAGTTGGTCAAAAAGTAATATTTGGATTTTGAGCTCCTCAAAGCATGAACTTTGCCTGTGTTTATCTGCAAAATACTTTCTAGCACCCTATTAAAAAATGCAAACATTTATGACCTTTAGCCATTCTGTTTGTGCTTTTGTCTAACCATGAACAAAGCGTTCCTTATTCCTATCCTTCTTCAACTTCTCATTCAGATATGGAGGAGTAATGATCTTTTCAGGTTTATGTGGTAAGAAATGCTCTTTCTGACTCTTCTATTCTGCTATATAAGCTCAGTAATATTAATGGGCAGGGCTGTGTAGCATGGGCAAGAAATGAATGAAGGAAAAATCTGGCTTACTTTTTCTAACTGGCTGCCCAGAGAAAAGCAGACAGATGAACTCTAGGTATGCAGCAGAGTGAGGATCCCACTAGGTAGTCTGCTGTCAGGTACTATCTAGGATGCAGCATCAAAGAGCAGTCACCACAACCATGATTATAAAGGTGTTTTATATCTGCCTTGCATAGCTTTTACTAAATTAGTGAGAGATCCTTTTCTTTAATGTGTGGTGACACATGCACAAAACCCCCAGCACATCTGATTTCTAAGACTTCAAATGATGCCATGCATTTCACTGCCATCCAGAAGATAAATAAATATGAGGATGCCTCTTTATCTAATAGTGATTATGGTCTAAGTTCTGAGCAATATGGAGGAGATTAAAGCCTGATGCTTCTGTGTACAGCCTAAGGCACTCTCAACAGTGGGAGGACTGCGGTCCCCTTGTTCTGTGTACTGTTCCAAATTCCATAAACGTCTCTGTTGCTGCTGTCACCTGCTACCATGTAAAGATCAGTCTAGTTCTCTGCATCAACTTTGCTAAGTGCTTGTTCCTATTAGCCTGAACAGTGACAATTTGTATTGCAAGCTGCTCTGGGACATTTCTCTCTCCTGTAGTACAATGTTTGCCAAATCTACGTGTGATTGCATTTGTCTGTGCAGTGCAGGCTGCTTGTGAGAATAAAGCTAGGTTTTAAAACTTGAACATTTGGTAGCTCTAGGCCAAATTCTGTTCTCAGTTATGTAGGATCAGATCAAGGTGAGCTTTTAGTCCTGTCATACAAATACCACTACTCCTTCATTTGTATTAGAATAATTGTAGGTCGAATTGATCTCCCAGCCTTGGGTGTCTTTTGTTTCTTGAAGTGGAAAGCAGTATCCTCTCTGTAAGTTTTATTTATAGTGTTTTATATAAGTGTTAAAACCATCTAGGTGTTTGGAGAATCATTAGGAAAACCACAAAGTTATTTTCTAAGTAAAAGATAGCAGGGTCATTTGAAGGGGCAAACAAAACACTTTTGGAGTCGCTTCTATTACAGGATGCTGCATTCCTAGGAGGGAGTTTTGGCTCGATGTGCGAAACTGGACCAGTGAACCTCATGGAGTCATACAGAGGCTTTATGTCTCCAAGAGCACTCTGTTCTGTCTGCTCTGCATCCTTAGCAGTCAGTGGGCAGTGCGATGTACATGAAATGTCTGTGCCTTTGCTACCCAGTTCTTTGGAGAAACAGAATGATTCTCTTACAGGGCAACAAAACACCAATTTTTAAAAGCAAGACATTAGTAAAGCAAACATAACCAAGGACTGAACTGTACAAGTAACTTCAGTTCCTGGTCTTCTCTGTGGCTACTGATAGGCTTTTGACTTACAGGTACATAGTCCTCTCAGATGAAGACTATCATTCCTTAAATAATTTGCTGTGTTAGGTCTCTTTAAGTAAATGTATCTGCAGGGATGTCCTCAGCTGGTGTAGCTTAAGATGATTGCCGTTAAAGTCAAAGGCAATTGAAATCACCTGAGCTACCTAGATGTGCAGCAGCTGAAGCTCTCAGCACTAACTGCATTTCAAATGGAGCTAAGGCTTTGTTTTCCTCACTCCAGCAGTTTGCTCTCACTAAGGAGAAGTTAGTTTTTATGGCTGCTAGAGTGCATCTGAGTCTTCACCGAAGGCATGGTCTGCTATGAAGTAAGTTTTACCTTATAATTAAAAATAATTATTATAAATTTCCCTATATGTCTCAAAGATTACCTGAGTAATGTAGACTTTTTCAAAGTGATTGTAACAGGTTGATGCATTGTAATGGGTTAATCTGCTTGCTTCTCCTTAACACAGTAGTGAGGGAAAGTAACACACAAAACCACTCTGGGTTGAGATAAACAGGTGAGATAACATAAAAAAAACTTAATATAAATCTGATCTCATAATGCACAATTACTTTAGCCTATTTGCAGGAAAAGCACATCAGAAATCAGATAAAACACTAGCATAAAGCAGAAAAGAGTGAGCTACTCAACTTCCACTTGTCTCAATCCTATCCTTGCGGAAAAGAGGCAACATTCAGAAACCCAGAACCACCAACCAGAACAAGACGTTTCACTTGTTACAATCTAAACTTCAAGCCCCGTAATGCTTTGTTCCAACCAGGACTTTCATTTTGAAAGCTGGAATGACAGCAGCATGGGATTGAATATCAGCAGCAGATTCAACTTATGACAGTGGTTTTATTTTTTTTTCTTTTTCCCATTAGAGAGCAAATGACTTTTGCAAACCTTTGTTATAAATTTTAGTTTCAAGTAGACATACTCTCTATTATTATGCTGTAAGTGTGTAGCTAATTCTGTTCAGTTCCTAACTGAAAATAAGGTTTGTTTCTACTCAGGAATAATTAGCATCAACATCACATAGTGGAAAAATCTTAGGAAAACAAAACTACCTTCCATAACAGCTCTGTGCCTACTTTTAGCCTACGTAACATTTCAAAGGGGTGTAGAGAGCACAGAAATGGAATAACTAGACTTTTTTCTGGTGATATTAATACACAACTAGTGGGCAGTTAATAAGCCACGTTTGGGACTCAGAAGAGCTTGGTAGCAATTTTTTCTCAGAAAGAAGTGGGCTTTTGTGGGTCAAGTTTGTAAGTATTTTGTATCTGTCTCTTGCCTAACAGGTTGTAGGCAAAGCTGACGTACAAGAGAATAGATGGCTAACAACACATTTCTGGGCTTAAGTCTCTTTGGGATGTCTCAGAGATAAACTGACTTGACTGTTTGGGAATCTTGAACAGGTGTCAGGAAACAAAGCCAAACTTGTGACGCGGCAACTTGAAAATGCGCAGGGTTTTTTTGTTAGGATAATTGACTCTTTTGAAATATGTGAGTCCGGTTAAGGATAAATCATGATTGTGACATTTCTTTAATGGACTTATGATTGAGTCTGGGCTGATTATTATTAGTATAATATATTGCAGTTCTGCCAGGAGACTCTTTAGGTACTACGGACACCGCATCTGGGCTTCTCACCATTTGGGCAGAAAAGAAAACAAATGTGTGGGGTGGAATGGTTCCTAATGAAATAAAATGTCTCAAGTATTTTGTTCCTGTTTAAAAATTGTATCTCATAGTGCGGGTTGATGTAATCTCAACATAAAGAATTTCAGGCTTTAGTCCAAGGAGCCGATTCTAAGCCCATGTGTTTTGATTAGCAACGATTCCTCATTTCCTCTAGGCAGTTTGTTTGGGTTACTTCTAATTACACAGAGAATCAACACTAGGCTGCATATGTAGGCAACATAAAAGTTACTCTGCAAGGATTTTTGCATTTATGATTTTTTTGACTGTAGACTCCTCTCCCTTCAGCCTGTTGGGCTGAAGGAGCCAGTCTGGCTTTCCAGCGTCAGCGTTGTAATAAATTACTTCAATAATGGGAAGCATAAACTTAAGGGACTGAATTCTAGCAGTGAAATGGACATTGCTAGGTGCTCAAAATAGAGGGAATTCTTGTCTGTATTTTCAGTTTTACTGTGCACATGTTAGAGAAGACACTCATTTGTGAAGACAGCTGTACCTAAACTGCTGTCAGGGCTCGAATGTGATGCACTGCTTGTTTTTATACGCTACTGTGGCTGTTTTGAGCTATTACTAGCTCAGACATAAAAAAATTAGGAACAGAGAAACTAAAAACACTGATTGTCAGGTGGAAAAGTACTGGAGTATCTGAGTGAAGAGGCGAACATGCCAGGTATAGGCTGTAAAATGGCAATAATGGATAAGTTAATAAAATTTATTTGGAGCATTGAAAACTATATCTGGAAGCAGAGCTTGTATCTCCTTCTTGCTGCTTTGCTGTGCTTGCTGCTCTCTCCTCCAGCTACTGTTTAGGCTGCTGCTTTGCTGCTTTGCTTCACTCCATCCTCACCTTCTCTAAGGTTACTATATTCTGTAATAGTTTATGTCATCTATACTATTATATTGAGTTTAATTGTAAAAATACAGTGTCATTTTCTGACTTTGCAAATCCTGAGGTGTAGTGAATTTTCTCTCTCTGGGGCAGATTTGCAATAACTTATTGCGGAAGGGATCCACTCTAACCCTTCACAACTACCATTTAAAATCATTTTGCCTGGATCTAAAATTTATGAAACTTGGTTGATGGAGAAAGGGAATTTAAGAATTGGAGTGTTCCTAGTTCTAAAAGCTGACATTTGCAAACAGTTTTCTGAGTCTGACGAAAGCCTTTTGGTCTTCTGAGGCAATAAAAAATCCTGTCTTCTAGATGTGGAGTACATCAATAGATTTTGATTGTTCGGTGGGTTTGGGGTGATGTTGTTGTTGTCTCTCCACCATGCTACAAGATCATTTAAGGTTGAAATGTACCTGGAACTATATGTGGGTCACCTGTACTTTATATCAGAAAAAATCTGGTATGCTCCAGCACAGAGAGATTATAGATATCTTAATCTGAAACTCAGGATCTGCTAGGGATTATTTTTCTTTCTGTCTTTTAATTTACTGTCTTTTAATTTACAGCTCCATTGTGTGTCTGTTTGATTTCAGTTAAGAAACAGCATAAATTCTCTAGCATATTGGGCCCTTGGCCTCCCCAGTATCAGTTATTTTGCAATTCCTGAAACAGTGCTCAAGCTCAGGCACATAAATCTACTGTAACCTTACATTAGTTTTCTGAAAACGCTAATTGAAAGTCCACAAAATCACATGAAAAATAATGCTGCAAATCATTCTTTAGACAAACAGCAAAGAAAATAAAAACCAAAACAACCCCCCCAGCTCTTCTACAGTGCTTTTATATAGAGAGATTAAAAAAAAAAAATGTATCTGTTTTAGAAAGTTAATTGTGGCCTTTTGGGGATATAGCTGCATGCCAGTATAGTTTGGGAAGTTAACCCACTTGGTCCATCAAAGCACTTGACGTGAGCATTGGAATTTTTGGTATCTTTTATTGCTGCTGCTGCTCAGTAATAGTTTTTCAGATTTTAGGCACTGGTCTGTCCAATTTCTTTATTGTACATTACTAATTTTTTTGCTCTTTCCTTGCGAATCCACTTAGATTTGCACATAAATTACTCTGCTGTTGTGCATTATGGTGCAATTTTATTACTGATTGGTGTGTTTGAGTGGTTTAAGTGGCCATGACATGCTGTGACAGGTATTGTAGGTCTTTTATTATTATTATGTTTTTAAAAGGTATAGTCAAAAAGAATAAAAGGGGAGGGGGAGGGGAAGAAAACTTAATTTGTCAAATGGTTATATCCATTAAGTCAGTTCTTTGAAGAAAGTTCCTTGGCAAGTGAAAGTAAACTCTAGGTTATAGCTACCCATGTACATAGTCAGAGGAAGGGACACTCATAAAATATTTTGACCCTAATAGTTCAGCAGAAATTTAAACCCCTGTGAGCCTATAATATGAAGGTGTCCTCAAGGCTCTGGTTAATGCAGGTGATCCCAGTGCCACAGCCCGCAAAGTGAGTTCTTGCCTTACCACAGATGCTGTTATTAGGCGACAGCATTTCTCCCCTGCTCTTATGATTTGTTTTTTGGACTGGTATGCATAAGACAGTATTTCATTTGGAAGGAATGTCCTGGTGGGCAGCAGCTTTTGGGCAATTCGTGACAAATGTCTTGCTAAGTAAATTGCTGAATGTTTGCCAGAATTACAAAGCAGTTTAAGGTACTGCTGCAAAGCTGGAAAAGTGTTAGTCCTTTGTGTTAGCTGTGTCACCAAAAAAGATGTCAAGGAAATTGAACTGCACTTCTCCATGGCTGTTCACTTGTGAAGGGGTTAGGTGAATTGAGATGTCCTGTAATATCTGTGTATGTCCAATAACTGTGTAGTACGACTACAACTCTCATCTCTGAAACTTAGGTCAGTACCTAATGGTTCAGGCTCTGTAATGGACACCTTAAACCTTGGCTCTGTTTAGCATTAAATCCAAACTCTGTGGCTTAGACCTGTCCTGAAGTTTGTTTCAGCCCATCAGACATTTGAGTCAGGTGGGACTCTTTGTGATGTGAAGCTTGTATGGGTTAAAGTTTATCTGCAGGGGTATTTATTGACCTTAAGTACTGACATCTTTTAGGTACTATACTACAACACAGAGGCAAGTATTTATTGTAATGATTGTTGTAATGGGCGTAAAACTTTAGAGGGCTGTGTACCTGTATGTCATGCTTACTTAGAGAAGTTGATGCAACTTCTGTGCCTCCAAAAAAACTACTAAAGCAGATATGAGAGCATTTTAAGGTATGTCATGGCATAAACTGAGCAGCTCAAAAAGGGATGCTATTGAGCATAAACAAACACTGCAGAGTGCAATGATCACCACAGGAACAGGTACTTAGAAAGCCCAGGCTGAAAGATACTACATAGCCCCAGAGTAGTTGTGAATATGAATTGAAGTTGTTTTCTGTTTGGACATTTTCCTGAGACCTTCAAGGTGTTTTTCTGTATATTTATTTTCTCTTCAAAAGCAAAAAGCCTTTGTGTGTCTTTGGGGTTTGTATCAGTAAAGTGGGGTTGAAATGCTGTAATGCAGCAGTTTCTACTTTGCTCTTGTCATGACAGTTGGTTTCTGTTCCATAATATGGGTGGAGGGGTAAGCACTGAACAAGAGGAAGAAATAGTGTTGGGGCTTTGCCGTTCGACTTGGAGTGGCACAGAAAATCCACAGCTTGGCAGGTCTGTGCAGTGTTACTTAACACATCATAAATGCTCTGAAGTGCCCTTCCTAAGGTCAGATATCTGCAGTCAACTCCAGGGTGATATTTCACAAACATTCTGAAAGAATGAGGGAGAAAAACAAAGGCTGGTTTTGTAAGTGCCCTAGTAGCCCCAATTACTTCTGGTAACTGTGATGCAGGACTGCTTTGGGGCTGGATTATCTGGGGATAAGAGCATCTCTCCTGGTTTTCAGATTGCCAGCTGGCTACAGCTGATAGAGCTGTTCATGGATCTTGAACTAAGTCCTCATTTGGATGCTGTATTTTAAGTGGGGTTCAATCATTTCTATGCTTAGGATGTAGCTGTAGCATTTGGACTTCAAGGTAGCACCAGTTCTGTGTACACAGCTGGGAAGTGGCAGGATGGAAACGTTCCTGCTGCACGAGGTCACAGTTCCAGCTCCAAATGTGGCAGGGAAACCCTCCTGTCAGTAGCCCGCTCTTGCTCTCCCTCTCTTGTCTTCAGGCTTCACTAGTAACTGTGAACAGCTTGTCAAGAAAACCAGCAGCTTCACGAAGACTTTTGATCTTATGGTGTGGTGTAAAAGAGCACTTTAAGTTTAGCTTGTCCCAAAGATGCGAGTGGGATTTTGCTTCTCACCTGTATCAGGAAATGCCTCATTCTTCCAGTTGTCTTCATGTAAAATAGCTGACCTCCCAGCTAAAAAGGAAAGAATTGTCATGGCACTGAACTTGCCATGAGGGTCTGCATTGACATGTGGCTCTGGCCTATCCCATCTCTGAGCAGAGTAGGACTGGCAGTTGGATCTTGGTGACTTATAGTCAAGGAGCATTGCAGTGCTCACGTGTGGGCAGAAATGAGACAAGAGCTGCTTGTTGGTGTTAATGGGGTGTGTATGACCAGCACTCGAACTCTAACGGAGCTGGTGGAGCATTCATTTTTCCCTCTGACTGCGGCAAACGTTTCTTCTGCTTCCACACAAGGAGAGAATGTCAGGATTGATCTTCCCTTCCTCCTTATCAGGCTCATGCTCTGTCCATAATTGGACAGTACTGAAGGATTCATTAGTGTGATGTCTCTCTTATTCTGAATGGCAATAAAGGGAAAAGGCTTCCTATCAGTTTCTAAAATGTGCATGTCCACATGGAAAAGACATCATGAAGAAAAGGGGAGAGGACTTTGCTCTAAAACACTTCCAATGTTGTCTTCCTAATTGAATTCAACCACAAAGGAGTGATTGGTCAGGGCATCCTTGAATTAGCAAATGATAGAAGGATTTTTTTTTAGTCTTCTTTGCATTCTCAACTGAAATGACATCACATAAAACTGTGATGTACCAGGGCTTGAAGACAAGGGTGAGGTGGAACGTTGCCTTTTTTTTTAGATTAAAGAAATCAAGGTGACCTAAATGAATTCGGGGAATTTATTATGACAAAGAGAGACATGAAAGCATGGTGTAACTTTGTCTTCACAACATTTGTAAAATTCAATATTAAAGTCACCCAACTTAGGGAATAAAATTTGATGTGTGCACATGTCAAGTGCTGTGACTCTTCAATCAACATTGTGGAACTGAGGTTTTTCAGCATCTGAAGGTTAACTACACAGGTTTCACTTCTTTCTATGTTAACCAGTTTTCTTCTTTGTGTGCCCTTAAAGACTATGTGCTTCGAAAAATTTAACAAACCCTCAAGTAGTCCAAAACTTACAGATGTGGTCAACTAAAGGGTCAACTTCAGTCAGGAGAAATTTTAAGAAGGTGAAAATCTAACTGTCCCAAGTTTTGCATTATGACTTCCAGAAGACAAGCTTGGGAATCTTTAGGGGATTTTTTTTTTTCTTAGGATTGCTTCTACTGCTTCTGTGAAGATGAACTGAAATTTCTGTTGAGAGGCCCTGTTGAAATCCCCTAGAATTTGGCTCTTAAATGCAGCTGGAGAAAGAAGAGGCATAGGATCCTTATGCAGAAAATGCTGAAATTATTTTGAATTCTATCTGTCTGAGAACAAGGAGGAAATTTGGCATAAATAGCGTTTATGCAGACTTGTGGGGGATTTTTCTCACAGAAATTCATCCTGACTGGAGGCTGCCATATGTATGTGTATAGTGCTTGTCTTCTACAGCAGGATTGTAGAGGGATTTGTGAGCACCGGGAACTAGCTGGGAGTCCAGCTTGTTTGAGAGTTCACACACTGCCCTCCAGTGAATTGTAGGACTGAAGTTTGTTACTGAACAATTCCCTTTGGGGTGTGCTATTTTTACACTTAAAAGGAGTACTTCTGGCCTCCTGGGGAATACAAACTGCTGATCCCATAAATCTGAAGGAGAAAAGCAACCCTAGAGTGCTGGTCCTGTGCCCTATTTCTTCTGGCCTGGTACTATTAAACTCCCAGTTTCTCCTATCCTGTTGCTTCCAGACTTGCATCTGACAATGTTGTGTCTTATCTTTCTTTTTTTTTTTTTTTCCCCCCTTTTGATTTCCCCTCTGTGCTTTGTCAAGGAAATTCTAACCTTTTTTTCTCTGATGTTGTCAAAAAACCTGATGCAAAGCCTGTAGTAGACAGAGGATGGAACCAGTCTTCCAAGAGACTGTAAACCATCTCTCTGTGTATTGCTGGATGTACAGAGATAGATAGGAGTGTTGTAAAAGGGGTAATAGAAATTTTATTAAGTTACATTTTTCAGGGAATAAAATCACCTAGATTTATTAGTTTGCAGTGTTAAGTCATGTTAGAGGAATCACCACAGCCTTTGGATGGGTGCAGACTCAGAGAAATGTGTGAGTCTGATCTTTTTTGTCTACTAATTTCTCTCCTCAATGTCTGACTTAATGTCTACAGTGAGTAAAGGTTTAAAAAAAAAATGTTTTTAACCCATGGGTATGGTTGAAGCAATCTCTTGCCAAACCATTCTATCACTGCTCTGAAACTAGGAATCATTTAGCAGCACAAATTATCAGGAGGTCAAACGTCACATGAAGTCTTTATTACTTCCAGTATTTATATCACTAAATCAATTTTTATTCTTCCTTGATTTCCTTCCTGAAGTTAAGGACTTGGCAATTTACACATTCAGCTTAAATAACCATAATGAGATCACAAACGTACCTGTAAAGTCAGATGTGGTGTGGCTTATGTATTTTGTTTTAAAGGATTCATCCTTTTGCAAAGTGTTCATCTATTGGGGCATTGTCTTTTCTCTAATGATAGCTGAATATCAGACTTAGAAGGATTTGAGGTTCTTCTTTCAAATGCACCAGTGTGTTTTGGATCTTCTGCAGTAATCTGTTACTGGATTGGAATTTTAGACTTTTCATCTCTGTTATCTTTTTGCTGAGATTATAGGCAATTAAAGGAGAGGTTGTTTTGAAGCTAATAAAGTAGTAAATTTACCTGAGCAGAGATTAGGGTGTGATCTAAAGCTTTTATAGGAAGGTCACAGCCACCCATGTATAAGATAGAAATAGCTAGGGTTCCTTGAGTATCTGCTCTAGTTAATGGTTTGTACTGACACATGCAGGAGTTACAAGAGTTGCATGCAGTACACTGCTCAGGCAAAGCTGCAGTGAGTCTCCAGCTGTGGATGAGACAGTGGTTACCCACTTCTTGGATAAAGCTTTAATGGTAGGATGTGTGAGGTCTTCTACTTACAGCTGGATTGCAGAAATGCTTGTCACACAGTTGAGTAGCTCACTGACCAGCAGACGCCTGCACATCTTTGAGCATGTCTAGCAAGGCCGGTCTGATTAATTGTGTGTATGGCATCTGATGCAATATTCTCCTGAATTTAGGGAAAGCAAGGAAAAACTTCAGTGTAGTAGAACCAGTTCTTGGCAGGAAGAGAATGTGTGAGACAGTAATAATATAATGTTAGGGCTTTATTCAGGTTGATTTCAGAATTTCTTTATAAGGCTTCACCAAAACTATCTGCTTTCATGCAGAAGCATATATCAAGTGCTGCTGATCTCCTGGGAATGAGACTCACCTCTGTTTATTTGGGCAAGCTTCTGCCTTTGGGTACAGCCCAAAGCAAAAAAAAATAGTTAAGGAGACTGCATCAGACTTCCCAAATATACTGCTTTCTTCTTGCTCCCAGGAGCAGTTGTAACCCAGAGAGAAGCTAATACATATTTTAAATAAGTGTCTGCACACAATTTACTGGCTCTTCAGGAGCATCTACTTTTCTTCTGCATTGAAGAAAAGGAAGCTTTTGGCAGTGAGGGTGGCAGAATAATGGAACAAGTTGCCCAGGGAGGTGGTGGAGGCCCCATCCTTGGCAACATTTAAGGTGAGACTCGATAGGACTTGGAGAAATCTGATCTAGCTGGGGGTGTCCCTGCTTACTGTGTGTATGTGGTGGGGGGTGGTTGGACTAGATGACCTTTAAAGGTCCCTTCTAACCTAATGCAATATGAATGTATAATTTTGCAGTCACCCAGTTGAGGGTTTGAAAACATGCAGCGATTAACTTTCATTGTACTGCTTTGGGTCACAAGATAGAACTAGGAATAGCACGAGTGTGTCATTGCAGAAGCAAAGAGAATAAGGGGGGGACAACTGCTGCTCCCCAGAAACCTTCATTAAATACTGTGCTTATAAATACAAGTGTTCAGGCCCAAATCTAGTTGTTTGCTGCTTGGATTTCAGAGTTGGACAGAACAGAACACAACTTGGCATGGATCTCTTCAGCTCGTGGCCTTTGGCCAAGAAGCTAACGTGTTCTGAAGTTTCACATGTGCACAACAATGTTTTTGTTGGCCTTGAGCACCTTTTACTGTTGTTAAGATTTCTGCAAGGCTAGCCCAGCAGTCTCTGAAGTACAGTACTGTTGTTTCAGTATCTTTGGTAAAAGTTGCATGTGATGAAGCTGAAGCAACACCCTTTGTGTACATGTTGGTGCTGGCAGTCAGCCACTCCAGCTGCTCTTAGCTCACTTCCAGTCCTGAAGCTCATCACTGACGTGAGAGCACTTCCCTGCACTCGCAGCCCCTGGCACCTATAGTAAGAACCTGGGTTATGTTATGGTGACCTTTTGAATGAGCAACAGTCATATTCACAAGGAAAAGAAATGTGAATCCCCATTTTAATAATCTGGAATAATAGGAATTTTAAGTGGTTTGTGTTTAGTGAGGGCCTATTTCAAGCATGTGTACATAATATATGAAATATTTCTACAGATACAACTGCCATATGTGCTTTCTGTGTTTTTAAGAACTAACAGCTTGTTGTTTTCCCTTCTAGGGGACAAGACTGTGGATTAAGTGTGGAAATACAGAACGTTTTCTCCAGTCATATGGGTTTTGTCATCCACTGACGTTTGGATCAGCAATGGCAAGTCCATAGTATGCTGTTGAGAAACAAGCATGTTCAACTAAGGTAAGGTAATTCACTCTGAAAATAACTCACTTTAAATGTGTCCAAGGGCTTCATAATTGCTTTTAGAAAAATTATCACTGCACTTTCAGGATTTTCCTTTTCTGCCTCATTTTTTTACAAGTGTTGTGTCAAAATTTGTAGTCTTGAAAAGCAGCAGTGGCTGAATGCTTCCCAATTCTATGCAGAGACACTAGTTTGAGGGATCCCCTGCAAAGTCAGCAGAGAAGTTAGGTAACAGCAATGGCAACTGTTCGCTTGATAGCTGATCAGACCAGCATTTCACTTCAGTGTATTTTACAGTTCTCCTTTCTGCTCAGGTGTGTCCTTGAGCTTCCAAAGGTACTCTCAGCTTCCTAGAAAACCAGTTTCAAAAGAAACAGTTGGTGGTTGTTTTTTTTTGTCTCCTGCCCTCAAGGAGTAAGAGCTATTCTACTTAACATTTCCAGCCTACTGGGTAGATATTGTTCATGTTGCTAAACCATGGGGAACTGGACACTCTCACTTCTGTAAGGCTGGCAGATAATCTGTCTGCCCTGCTGTCTTATTAATAAACTACTTGTCCATGTAGCGCCAAGTCTAATGTCATCTGGAATCTAGAAGTAGTCTTTTGCTTGCCTCAAGTCTTAGCTTTTAAGTGTGACACACCTTGGGTAGGACTTTTGTGCATTTCTGCTCCAAGCATTTCAAGTACTTAGCAAATATGACATCAGATACATAGGACAAAGCCATTTCACCTACAGTTGAGTCAGTCAGCTCTCAGTGAGTAGCTTGTGGTGAATTAAGGCATCAGTTACATGAACAGATTAGCCTTTAGCTGGGTCTAGACTTTCAGTAAGATTCATTTCCAGTCTGTCTTCAGTCCTAATTAATGCGTTTTCATCTGATACAGAAGTTAAAAGCTAACAAACAAAGCAGTGCTTATTATAGTAAAGGCTGAATAAAAATATTTGGTTCTTGGCTTTGTGCAAATGATAAATTAAACAAGCCATTCTGTACTACTTTGGGTTACACTTGAGGACACAGTCTAGGCCCAGCGTGGCTCTCCAAATGTAGGAAACTCTGTTTGTCTATGTTTAGCACCAGAAGGCTATGTTAGATATGCTGTGCACGTTTACACTGAGGAGACAGAGAAACTTTTTCGGGCGAGCATAACCCTCCACGTCTCCAAATTGTGCTAATCGGAGATGACAGCTTGGCCTGAAGTGCCCTCTAGTGGCGGAGAGAATTTTGGATGAGGCAGCTGAAATGTAACCACCTAGCAACGAAGCAAGCTTCAAAGCCATCTCAGCTTTTATTAATGACTGGGATCATTGTTGCTCTGTTATATTGATTACTGCTCACGCAGAACAAAGAGCAGAGTAAGGTTTACGTGTCAGGGTGGGCTAATACTTACCAGATACCCTCGTAAAGTTTACAGATACAAGGAACTCACCTTAAAAGAAGCATCTAAAGGGATTTGTGCAACTAGATCCAATCAGAAGGGAACCTCTAAGCAGACAGAGGTGCAAGATTTTTCCAGGGCCTTGTTCTGACTGTTATTGAGGAAGATGTGTACAGGTAAAAGCTAAAGCTGTCAACTGATAGTTCTTAGATTTGCATGGAGATTTGACATCAGGCTGGAGAAGGTAAAGTGGCGTGGTGCCACGCTTTGCATGGAGCAGTTCCCGAGTTCCTGCAAAACCTCATGGAGCTGCTGGAAGCTATGCTGCTGCTGAGCCTAAAGCCAGAGCGTTTGTCCCCTTGTGTCACTACTGTAAAGACAACACTGAGGTGTCACAGAGGATACTTCATTACCTTTGTGTATTTAAGTGAAATATGGGTTCAGAGCTGTTTGATACTTTAAGGAAATGACATCAGTGAATGGGGAAGAGAAATAACGTTCACCGTGGGCAATGATGCCAGAACTGAACTCTGGATTTATCTCTTTCTAGCTCGTACTGCCTTTCAGATAACTTGTTCTTAAAGGTGCAGCCTTAAGATGGTTACTCGTGTGAGTCTGATGCTTCCAGCCAATGTGCACATGCATAAGAGCATATATAGCAGCATCAGAGAGCAGTAAAATAAAATACTTTTCTTTGAAAGGATGCTAAAGGGCTTATTTTTCTCCTGAAAGCTGGTGGAGTTTTGTGACTCATTCAGAACCTGCCTAGATGCTATCCTGTGCAAACTGCCGTAGATGAGCCATCTCTGTTGGGGTGTTGAACTAGGTCTCCAGAGGTCCTTTGACCTCTGTCATTCTGTGTGTAACTGCTATCAGTACAGTAAAGTGCTTGCTGGGATACTTCACAAAGCAGATACACAAGCATGTATATTACTATGAATGGTGGCTGGAGGAGGCAGATGCAGAAGCTGTGATGGACTCATGAATTGTCAATAACAGGAGATAGAATCATAGAATGGTTTAGGTTGGAAGGGACCTCAAGGATCATCCAGCTCCAACCCCCTGCCATAGGCAGGGACATCTCCCACTAGAGCAGGCTGCTCAAGGCCTCATCCAGCCTGGCTTTAAATGCTTCCAGGGAGGAAGCATCCACAACCTCCCTGGGCAACCTGTTCCAGTGTCTTACCACCCTCACTGTAAAGAACTTCCTCCTAATATCCAGTCTGAATCTCCCCTCTTCCAGCTTAAACCCATTCCCCCTCGTCCTAACATTACTAGACCGTGTAAATAGTCCCTCCACAGCCTTCATGTAGGCTCCCTTTAGATACTGGAAAGCTCACACTTGGGTAACATCCGACCTCTGTCACACCTACCAGGCAGCTCACCTGCCAAGCTCCAGCTTGGGAGGCTGCTCTTACATGTGCCACTGACTAGGGCAGTGTAATACCTGCTTTAAGAACCACTTATAAGATTTCTCCTTAGAGATCTGCCTTCCAATACTGAAAGCTTGTGCCTGTTTTGTTTGCCATATGGGGTCCTCCAAAGAAGCATTTGTAGTGCTCATATTGAAGGAATGTTAGAATTCAAGGACAGAATTTTCGAAATAGCTCGATGTTAAGAGTGTGGAAATGCACGACTGTACAGTATTTATGATGTATATCAGTTTATATGAGAGCTAAAAATACTCGGGACAGAATTTTCCAGGGTATGTACTTAGGTTAGGCAGCAGCGCTTCCAGTTCTTCTTTTTGTTTCATTGCACCATCTAGTGGCCACCTTCATCTAAATCCTGGAGTCTCAGCAGTAGGGCAGCCACAGCATCTCTCTTACTCCACTGTTTGCATCCAGCATACCTACTCTTGTAGGCCAAGAGCCTGCAAAAAATCAGGTAGAGAAACAAAAATCCAAATGTCGTGTTTCCCATAGACGTTTGTGAGTAGAACTATTGAAGTATAGACAGACACAAATGAAGTTAATGTAATCACCAGTTACTTTTGTAAGAAAAAGTTGTTACTTGTGTTAGCTTCTACAGCATGAAATCCTCATAAAATAGGGCAATTAGCTTCTGCATAAGAAAACAGAGGTTAGGGGGGCACAACAGAGTAGATTTTAATGACCATCAATCTTTATGTATGTGTAAATGAGGGTCTGTATCCATTGTATCTTCCTATGATTTATTATAAAGTTGTAAATGCTTTTCATTTGAGGAGCCTCAAATGCTTTACAAATGCAGCAGTTACTATACCTTTCGTAGATCTGCTGCATCCTTTCATCTGTATTGTCTGTATCTTTTTATTCTCTTCTTGAGAAGGCAGCATTGAAAATTCAGCGGAAGTCATTGGCTTAGGATGGCCTGAATAAGTTACTCTCTGGAAGTCAGTTTGCAAGAAGCCCAAATACTCTGCTTGTTAGTATGATAGCAAGTGATGCAAAGTGGTTCTCTGACCACAGTGTAGAATATCTTTAGGCTAGTCAGGATAATGATTCTATGATTACGGTGGAAACCAGTTCTTATAAAGGGATGTAATCATGTTTGAGAAAGCCAGAGGCCTGCTAGTTCTTCTGTTTTCATTTCACACCCACACAGCACTGTTCTTTTCCAGCACATTTCTTCAAAGGAAGTGTACATATTTCAAAGTTATGTTCAGATGAAATGGGTAATTTCCTCAAGTTTAATATGAACTTAATCCTTTCTCAATTGTACAGTTACAAACTGTGGTGTTAACTGTTTGGGATAATTCCATCTTCCTACTTCGGCTAAAAAGCTCATTTAATCAGTAAAAGGAGCATCTAGCTCTCTTGACCTCTTGCAGAAAGAGGGAAAAGTAGATGTCAAGATGCTGGTTTTTATTTTGAGACACATCAGTCATGGTACAGATAGCTGTGGCTTAGCAAACTTCTCTTTTTTTAGTAAAGCATCCTGGGAATGGGATGAGTATTAGGCCTTAAACTGGTGTGCTTTCCCAACTGGCTTCTTGGGGAGAGAAAAGAAAAATTACTTGTCGCTTAGAAGTTACTTTTGCATTTGCAAAGCACACTGAGCTGTTTGTGAAACGTTACCATACAGGTAGAGAACTTACTCAATTACTGCTTCATCTAGTTTTCTAGTGAACTAAGTGTGGGGATACTTTCTAGAAAAAGAGATGAAAATGCTCTTTATCATCTGTTCTTTCCCACATAAAAGCAGGTTTCTAGGATGGATGGGGGAGTAGTTGTGTTGTTGTGCACAGAAATATAAATTAGCATTTGTAGAAATATTTCATGGAAGATTTCCCCTAGAGAAGATGATGAGAGTTAATAGTCTTTAGTGTAATAATACTAAGTATTGAAAGGACACATTTCAAGACATTATGTTCTTTCTTCTGACCTGCGTTTCTCTTTTGTTGTTCCAAGAAGAAATTAAGACCTTCATGTCTTCACTTGGATATCATCAGTAAGGATGTGGACACTTATTTGTCTTTCTGTTATTGTTCTACATATGCTTGTGGGAAAGAAAAAAGGAGTGAAGTAGATGTGACTATTGCTACTACTGCTGCCCAAGGAGCAGGTCCCTAGGCCATGGAGATCCTTTAAGGAACTGAAGATGCCCAGAAACAGGCATAAGAGGTGGCAGGCAGGAAATGCCCATAGGTTGGCTTGGCCATGTTCTGTTGTGATGCTCCTAAAGGGCCACATATTGTTTTGAGCTTCATTAGGAGTTCAGTGATGGCATTGCTGAGGCTTTTCGGTCAAAAGACATGTGTTTGGCTCTTCGTTTCTTCTGGGCTTCCAAGTCATCTGAGGTTTGTCAAAGGGTTTTCAGAGTTGTTTGAGCACCATGTGCAGAGTGCTGTTTGGTGAGCAGTACAGTAACAATACCTGCTCCCTGTGCTTTGCTGCAGCGTGGAGAACATTGCATTGGACATCTGTGAGCTACATTAGTATCCCAGCTTTGCGTGCCTCTTGTCAAAGGCTCCACTCTATATGTCTAGATTGATTTCAGCATGAAATGTCAGGATGTCAAGCCCATATTGAATGCATTGGAACTGAAGGAAAACATATCTGTGAGCCCCTGTGATCCACAAGCAGAATTTCACACACGGTTCTACTCCAGAGTTTAACAGCTTCACATGTGGTGCTCCACAAGTGAATCCTGGTGCGTGGGTGGATGCAGCTCTGCTGGGAGTGAGGCTGACAGCCATGAAGCTTGTGGCTCCTGTACCCTGTGAGAAGGAGAATGTAGTGTTGTACCACATGGCATTGGATGGAGACTACACTTATTTTATCTTCTGCCTTGTGAAAACCACATCTGTGGATGCAGTGCTTTCCTCACTGAAATAAGTACTTGAATTATCTCTACTGGAAAGCTGACTATGAGGGCTTTCTGATCAGGGTACATAGCCTTTCAGTCTACCTTGAACTGTGGTGTGGGAGAAACAATCCAAGCACTTTGTAATTTCCCTGTTCTTGCAGGGACTCCTCAGTCCCAGTAATATACTGGTGCTGTGCTATTATGCTGGAAGGAGTGTTTGTCATTGGGTTTCCATGTGGTCTACTGGTATCAGTGTTGTGCTGAGGACCTTCATAATGTGTTTTAAAGTCATTCCTGCTTGGAAAACATTAATAGGCTCAAAAGCTGCAAGCACACAGCTGAGAATAGAGTGATTAGAATGATATGCAACAGGAATAAGATCTGCCAGAGCTGCTTAATACTGCTTTGGTCAAGTTAAGCTTTGAAAAAAATTTAAATCTCCTCTCCTATTTTGGAGTGTGTCAGTGGTTTAGCAGGGACTTCCACTTCTGTTTGGCCTCAGCTTCGCCCCATCCTTTTCTAAATTACGCTTTTTCCTTTTCTTTTTTGGGTGAGTTTCACCACAGATCCTCCCCAGGGCTTTCTTTTCTTGGCACCACAGCATTAATCATGCTTCTGCCTAATACTGCCCTGTGGGGCTCTGGCTTAGGTTTTGCTTACACCCCTGTGAGCAACAAGAAGCCTTAAGTTTTGCCTTTGCCCAGGCATGTGCATGGCAAGCAGCCTGTCTGGAAGACATGAAATGGGATTAGCTCAAACAAGTCCTTCTTGTTTGGAAGAAAGCACTGCAAGTTGGGCTGAAGATGGGGAACCAGATGTATGTGTAGCACCTTGAGAAGGGATTGGTTGGTAGTTTGGCATCAGTCTGTGTGTATATACACACAGAGATTTTTTTAAAAATTAAAATACAGGTATTTTTGGCATTGTTGAAGCTATAACAGTTGGCTTGGTGAAAGTAAACATACCAGAGAAAGTAGCTGTGAGGATGGAAAATGGCTGGCTGTTGCAGATAACTAGTGGCTGGAGAAGTCTTATCAGAAATCCTGTAGGAAAAGCAGCCAAACACCCACAGGGCCAGGAGAATTTTGCTCTATCAATCAAACTAACCCAAGAAAATTGTGCAGTGAAGCCAATGTTCCGTTTTGCCAGATGTCAGCTTCTTCTCTGGGTGTCTGTTGTGTAGAAATGCAACTGCATACAGCAGTCTGAGAAGGGAGAGATTCTGGGTTATGCTAAGAGCAGCTCATCCACTAGAAGTTCCCAGGCCTTTATGAATTCTCTTGGTTCCATATGCAGCCTTACACCCAGCTGATCTTTGTCTCCAGTGCAGTAGCAAGCCAGTACTACTGGGAAGATAATTCTAGAAATGGCAAAGCTAAGTAACACGGGAAGAAGGAAGGACCTGGCTGACCTTCGTGCTTCCATGAGATTTTCCTCCAAGAAAAGTTGTCAGCATTGCTGTGGTGATCTCCAGATGGAGTAGTTTTGAACCCGTCCTCAACAGGGGAAAGCTGGATTGGTGTGCTGAGATTTGGAGAGTTAAGTTGAACTCTGAGATTCAAATTCTGTGAAAGCACCTTGGGTGTGAAATATGGAAATTCTCAGTAATAATATTTTAGCTGTGTGATGTTTTGCCAATCCAGTTTGTCTGGCAAAGCTTCTTTGCTGCAGATTTGAGCTGGTAGTTATCGTTGCAATGGTTTGTTCTGCTTTGGCTTTCTGGTGATATTAGTAACAAGACCCTTGAAGAATGTTTGGCCTTTGGTCTGATGGTCTTACAGACCTTTTTGTCTTCTATATTAAAAGGAACAAACAACTGGTGAGCAACTTTTACTGATATCTTTATTTAAAGCTTGGCTTGAATGCACTGGGGAGATTACTTGTGAGAGGAGTGTTTATTCAAAAGCTGCTAGGCTAAGAGAATAGAGGTAGCTTGAGCCATAGAAACAGGCAAGTGCTGGTAGAGTCTGTCAAATACTCCCAGCAGCTGACCTCGTATTGGAACTGGGCCCAAAATTTTCAGGAGGATCTTGATGCTTGGCAATTTATCTCTTATCCAAAGGACAGGCTTAACAGAATGGCATCACTCGTGTGTGAATACTCCTTGATATTGTGGGTTTAATATGGGTTGATGTAATGTAGAGATGTGAAGACTTCATCTTAGAAGCAGACATCTTCACAGAGAGGTAGTTTGGTTGAAAAGAGATGAATCTGGAACTTAGAAGTAGCACTCAGATTTACTAAGCCAGGTTTCAATTTAGAAAGAGGCCTTTTAACAGTGCTTAAGCCAGACTTGGCTGTTAGGAGGGCCAGAACTCTATAAGGCATACATCTACCACAGCATTTTATTTAGCTTTTTATAGATGATCAGCTTTACTTGAAAGACTTCTCAAGTCTTTCAGCACGTGGGAGGCTCAGTGGAAGCACTGTCTTTTCGCACCCTTTCTATTTTTCACGGTTCCCTAGCAGTGTTAACGGCGCCTGTCAGCCATCTTCTTTCTGAATTACTACAGCTGAACAAAAAATTCAGGCAAGCAGTATCTTAAAATGAAGTTAGAGGGACCTCTGTCCAGTACCTTCCAACCCTTAGTCTTAAAGGCTTTGTTGGGAATCTTTGAAAATTAGCAGAATGTGGTTGAGCTTTCCTCCAGCCCCTTGCATGCTGACATGCTTCTTCCTGCATTACCACTACACCATTTTTATGATACTTAGCCCCTCAAATGGATTATTTTCTAAATGAAGGGCCACAGAAAGAGTATGTATTGACTAATGCCATGATTGGTGACTTTTGCTATGTATCTTATCTTGCTCTTCAATAATAGAACTTTTTTGACATCTCTTAAGAATCCTGTATCTGCTGATAAATATATCCACAAGCCAAAAGAGACTAACAGAAGGTAAGAGAGCTTAATGTATCAAGTATGGCACCTCTTTGGTGACTCTGCTCCACTATTCCTCACTCATTTGTTGTCTTAATAGGTGACATCTCGTTGTCACTTGAGACATTTGCATATGTTACCCAATCAAAGTTAGAAGCTAAATCTTTCTGGCTTGTATCTGGTGGAAGTTCTTCCCTTTTAAGAGAAAGAATTGAGTATTTCAAGCTCTCGAAACAAAGCCTGGAAAACTGTGTAACCTGGTTTAATCTGCCTATTTCCTTTGCCTCAGTATCTTTGTCTGTTACCTTTGCTGTTAAGGTGCTTCTGCCATTCCAACGCTTAATGCTTCCTTTCAGAGGAATGCTCTTAAAATCATCAGTGATACAAGCTATGCGGTATCTGTCAAATGACAGTACAGGAGCAGTCCTATCAAAATGGCTCTTAGGACACCATATATATCATTGGTTAACAATCCCCAGTTGGCTTCATTAAAGCTATTTTGGAGAAAATAAACTGGTTTAATAGACAGCAAGTTTCTCTCTTCATTTCTACTATCACTGCACCTTTTAAAATGTAGAATGTGGCTTCACTGTAGAAACCCATTAAAGAGAGATAATATTTCATTCAGGTACGTATTGCCTTTCTGCTTAAAGGGAAAACACCATTGTGAGCTTAGTAAAGAATTTAATTTGATGTATATCTGCAGGAAGTAAGCCTTACATCAAAAAGTAAGTACCAGCAGCTGGGTTCAATATGGGATTTGACACTGTTTTCTATAAGCTCTTTACCAAATGTGTGCAGTTTCTGAAATAGCCACATGCCCACCTTATTATGATCCTTTCCTGGAAAGAGAAATACCTTTAATCTTAAATATGACATTCACATGCTTATTTTTTAAAGAATTGATTTAATATGAAGGATTTTATTTCCTGTTTTTTATTAAGATCCGGGTTCCTTGTCAAAGTACTGCCGTAAGTAACAAGCTATTGCACATCCTGTTCTTCATTAAAACAGGCAGGATATCAAAGTAAAAAACATAAGAAACATAAATGTAGAGGAATTTTAGGATTGAACTGTAATCTATACCATGCAACTGACTTAATAAGTATCTCAAGTGATAAAGGAATTCAAGTCTGGGCAGCATAACCAGAGCAACTTTTCCCCCCCTGCCCTCAACCTATGATCTAAGCTACTATTTTTTTTTAAGGTACTATTAAAAACACCATGTTCTTGAATTAAGACTGATGTTAATTTATGAAGAAGCTTGGAAGACATACACAATTGTTAATTCCTGCTTGTGCTGTTACTGTCCTTAAATTCTTATTTTTTCTGGATGTTGGTCTCTTTGAGCTGCTCTAGAGGAATGCAAACCTTTTGGTGCAACCTGGTTGCATTAAGCAGTATTGTAGTATTTGCTGAAAATGGCCATAAATAATGTGTTTTTCAATGTGCTGTTGTGAGTTTGTGTGTGAAACAAACTTGTCCAGGAATTGATATGCACTTAGCTGTTCGGGATAGGCAATAATACACAAGTGTGGTTTTATTTGACCAATTGCACTTAATTAGTAAAGTCCTTCTGAGTGTATTTATGTGGGATGTGGAATATGAACTATCCTCAGGGAGATGGAGAATGTGGATATGTCTACAAATAAGGATACATTAATTTTAATCTAGAAGTCATGGCTAACCAGAGCAATGCAGGAACATCAGGACAGGCTTCCATGTAAACTGGTGACTAGGGGATATCTCCAGGGCCTGGATTAGCTATTTGGACTACCTTGTCACTAATAGTGGTAGTTACCTTGGCTGACTGAAGCTGAGATGAGTATGTCTAGCAGAGCTGCGTGCTTCTCTGGTTGTGTGGCAGAGTACAAGTGAAGCTGAATTTGTCCATCGAAATATTATTTGCTGTTTTGTTCTATAATGCTTAACAGAATCAAGTTAAATTTCTCCAGATTTAGTAGAGAAAATACACTGGTGTAAAACAAAGCAACGTCACTTTGTGAGAAGAGCTCGAATCAAAAAATAAGTAGATTTTTTGGATCCACAAACCTAAAAAAATTAGGGAATTTCCTTCTGACATAGGTATGTAATGGACCCAGGAGACCTCGTTGTATCAGGTAGCTGGAGCTTAGTGTTGCTTGTAATTCACCTTTGCATCTGAGGCAGCTGGCACAATACAAAGGCAATTATTTCATGAAGTGTTCGTTATGTAAAAAAAACACACAGAAGGTAAAAGACACAAGGGACAGAGTGGAGAGGAGCTAGATATACAACTAGGTGGGTCCTGATTTCTTTCTGTAGTGTATAAAATACACCCCTCTTCATCTCTGTTGGGATGAGTGTGAGCACTTGCACTGTAAAGGTGCGTGAAGCATCCCTGGAAAGCCATCACTCCTTGGAAGATGCAGGCCAGCAAAGACTTAATCCTTTCTAATCCCTGATTGAAAAATTGCACAGATACCACAAACTTAGAGGTAAGAATATATTTAAAAACACCTTAGAGGCAAACAAACAGACAAAACCAAACCCAAGTTTCAAGGTCTACAGGAGCAATTGCATGTCTTTAGCAAATGTTTCACAGAATGTCAGGGGCTGGAAAAGGCCTCAAAAGCTCATCTAGTCCAACCCACTTGCCAGAGTAGGATCACCTATACCAGATCACACGGGATTGCATCCCGATGAGTTTTTAATATCTGCAGAGAGGGAGACTCCACTACTCCCCTGGGCAGCCTGTTCCAGTGTTCTATCACACTCACAGTGAAAAAATTCCTCTTGATGTTTAAATGAAACTTCCTATGCCTCAACTTCCACCCCTTGCGCTGTTATTGGGCATTACCAAGATGATCCTGCTACTTGCTCTTTACATATTTATAAACATGGATGAGGTCACCTCTCAGTCTCCTCTTCTCCAACTTAAAGAGGCACAACTCCCCCCAGTCTCTCCTTGTAAGAGAAAGACTTGTTCCATTCGCTTTATCATCTTTGTAACTCTGCACTGTTGTCAAGAAGTTCCATGTCCCTCTTGAACTGGGGGGCAACACCCAGTTCTGTTGTGCTCCACTTGCCATTTTCAGGAGCTGCTTCTTCCAAAATGCAGTGAAATGACCTGGAGGAGTGGGATAATGCAACTTTGTGAGCAGAAGCACTGGTCTCGTGTTGGTGGTTTGGTTTGTTGTTGGCTTGCATTTTTTTGCTTGCTTGGTTGTATATTGTTTTGGGAGGGGATGTCTCTAATTTGCAAGTCTAGAGCAAGCTGCTTTCAAATCAGTGGGTTTTCTGGAGGAGAGAGGAGCAGTGGTGGTCAGTAGGACTCCCTTCTATCCTAAAAGTGGGATAGGTGTCAGACCTATTCTGATTGAGTGGCTGAGATCTGTGAAAGAGATGTCACGTGCTGGGGGGATCACAGCAAGGCAAGATGGTTAGTGCCAAATGGCTTACCGTGTGTCTCCAGGTACTAATAACTGTAAGTGCAGCTTGGTTGTGTGTTTGCAACAGGAGATTGCAAGTGGGAAAGATAATGTACTTGTGTGACAGTGTCCTGGGAATGTTCAATCTTTCACACACAACACTTTCCAAGACCTAGCCTAGGCTCTGCTGCAGGTTATGTAATAAACTGCCTCTAACATCTGGCTCTGTTACTTCAACAACTTGCTTCCTGCCGAACTTCGTATACAGTGGGAATTCGCCAAATAGGAGAGCTAGTAAAGGAGAAGTTGTCTTTGTTCACTGTCCTCATCATCTGATACAGATCAAAAACTTCTATTACTTTCTATAAGAAGGACTTCTTATCTGCAGATGTAGTTGGCTTTCAATGAGAGGTGGTTGGGATATTAACTGAGCTGAAAAATGCAGCACTGCTCTCCTGTACAGTTCAGATACAAACACTACCCTTGGATATAAGCATGCTGCTTGTTTCATGAGGGCTAGGGAATGTCTGTATCAAAGTGGAATGAACAGATGCTAAGGGAAACATCAACTGTTGGATCTTCACTTTTTGAAGAAACAGTGTAATATCCATAAAAAGTGCAAAATGCAGCCCTGAGAATATAGAGTTCTGATCTATTTCTACTGCCCACATGGGACAATAAATAACACACCTTTGAATTGTTTTTCTTAGATAATTTTGCCCATCTGCAGGTTTTTGTGTTGGTTGTTTTTTTTCTAACACACTAATAACGTTGTACAGCTTTCAGAAAGCCCTAAAATAGGTCAGATTTTGTAAGCAGAAGATGCTCACCAGTGTTCTGCTTACAGTCTTGTAGCAGCAAATGTAGACTGTGTATAAAAACATGGCACGTGTGTAAATTTGCCATCTCATTGCATTTGCTGCTCTGGCTCTATTGTCAGTAATAATACCACAGCAAGGATGGCTGGAGGGAAGCCAAACATTTATTTGGTCTTTAGGCTTTGATAGGATGTTGGCAGCTGTGTGATCTTTGTTAAATTCAAAAATGCAAAGTGTATCTTGTTTGTAAGAATCAGATGAGACTGTTGAGACAGATGCTTTCTGGAGCAGTACCTAGTGAGTTGTGACACACATGTAAATTGGGCTGATCGACCACTTGCTCATCTATATTGAGATTTGCCTGGTCTCTGGAGCTATTTAATTAAGCTGGGATTCAGTGTTGCACAAATGAAACATTGTCAGCTTGGACAATGGAAATACACCTTTCTACATGCCTGTTAGTTGGGAAACCCCTCTTCTGGAGGCAGAGAGCACATGAGTGAAACATTTCTCCTAACTGGGACTCTCATAGTGGTAATCCTCTAAAAAAGCAGGAGATACGCTGTTTTCAAATGAAGGTAGTTCTCTGCTTGGTTTGTGTGGTATGTCCATAATTAATCTCTGGGATTGGTGTCAGCAGTGGTTTCAGTAACTGTAAATAAGCAGTGAGGATGCCGTGCCTTTCCTTTTTCAGTTTTTGATCTGGCCAAAGCAAGGGGTTTTACAAGCATGACCATACTGGAAAGTAAATTATATAAGTGACTAATAGATGTATTCTGTGGTTGAGGATGTGGGTTCTGTGTCATCAACAAGACTGGAAAGCATTTTAGATGTTGTCTTAAAGGCTTTTAAAGGCTTTTTTTTAATGATGCAGAAGAACAGGGTGCCAATGAGTAGGTTACTGAGAACAAGAGTGTGGATGCCACAGATCATGTTAGTGTTTGAAATCTAATCCTTTCCAGAGCTTTTGCTGACAGGAGGCAGGTGGAGGAGAGGAGATTTTGGTTGCTGTAATCTGCAGTGGAGAGCCATTAGCGAGTAGCTCCAGTTCCTGCTGCAGTCTTATTTCTAGTGGAAAGCTACTATGGTTCTCTTAACTTTCTTGCTGCTCAGATGCAATGAGAAGGAACCATACCACAGTCTATACCTTCCTTGCCCATTACATGTTTGTAGCCAGCTGGGTGTGCTAATAGCTGGAATGACACACACAGATAAGCAGGCTGACAGAATTGGACAATCATGCAACTGCCTAGCATTTTTTTTTATTGTTCTCAGTCTATATATATAAAACTTTATTGCTCTGGTTACTTGGGGGTTTGAAGTCAGATTGAGCTATGATAGATTGTTCTGATGGTTATTTGATGTAGCTAGAGCGCAACATGGCAGAGATTTCAAATGCAACCAGCTGCATAGTGAACTGCATAACCCAAGGAAAAGTCCATGGAGTAAATGAAACTATGCAAGCAAGATCAGCTCCACCACTCATGGCCAGAATGCTTACTGTTAAGAGGATGAAAATATTTTTCAAATGAGAATCACCAAGAAACAAAAAGAACTTAGCCAGGAAACCACTTATCTTTGGGGTCTTGTTAGTCCCCATGAGACTCCCAGAGCCACATTTCCTTCTTTGAAATAATGAAGTGGCCCAGAGCCACTATCTTGCAGAGCTGCAAGGTCAACTATAAAAAGCTGCAGGTTGCTGAACTCAGCAGCTATTTTTGTTATTGAGGTTGGTCTCTACATGCCAACATGTTCAAGCTGAAATGTAACTTGCCCAGGAAATTAGGTAGTGTGCACACAAATACAAGATTATAATTACAGCTACAGAATGCTGCTCACTGGAGAATTGAGCCTGGATGGGAAAGCCAGTCCTTTTCTTTGCCTGTTTTATTTGGAAAGAAAAGAAACACTGACAGCTGCCAATATTTTGATGTCAGCATCCTTTGTTTTTTCTGGCTATCCAAGACCTCTTTGATCCTCATGCTGCCAGAAATGTTTGCTCTGGCTGTACTCTTTTATAGCAGATTAGCTATTTTGCCACAGGTTGTGAGAATCAAGGTCTTTAATTTGATGAACTGTACAGTGTATGTGTCTCAGGCACCTGTTTCTTTCCAGATCTCTTGTTTTTAACAATGTAAGTTAATTTGTAAGTCGTGACACTAAGTGGCACTTTGTAGAACCTGAATTCAGGTCCTCTGCTCAGTGATGAGATTCTACTCAGCACTGCAAATGGTGTTGGATGTAGAATGTTAAATTCAGTGATCAGGGTCTGCTGACACAGAGCATCTTCTTCATGCAGGAGGTTATAGTGCTGAAAGAGGTAATTTATGGAACTCTTCTGTTGTCTTTGGAACATGTTGGATAAATATGAATAAGCCTCCAGCTATAAATAACTTTGATTAGTTACTCAACTATATCCAGGCAAAAGCAAACCTGTGCTCTGTGTTTTGTTTTATTTGTGTGCTCTGTAAATCTCCCCGTGTCTTACAATAACTTTTGATCTGGGACAGAATAAAAAACTTCCCCTAAAGCAGAGGGAACATATTGGTTAGTCTGGTTATTCTTGGTACTAAAAGCTCCAGCTATAATCTTCTAAGAGACAAATCATATTTTATATTATACAAGAAGAATATATTAATTTTTCATATTTGTCTAATTTTTCTTGTCTGACCATCTGTATATATAAAGTATTAGTGAGATTAATCTTGTGATAGTTGAAATCCAGTTGGATGCTTTTAGTTGAAACACATATAAATAACTGAACTAGTATCACACCATAATCCAAAGCACTGATTTACATTATAGTCATGTATCAGAATATTTTTTTTCCTTTTATCAGAGATGTTTTATAACATGTAATGATTACAGCAGTGTAGGTGGGAGGTTGAAATTGCACGTCGTGCTAAGGGTACTGCTGATGTAGGAAATTGCTTTTTTGTATCCACAGATCAGAATACTAAATCATTTAAGAATTGGTGCATATCCAAAACGCATCTGTTGACCCAGATTCTGTCCTTTGATAACAAGACTGAAGTGATTGTTTTTCCGAGAACCCAATAGATTTTATTTACATTAGTGGAAGTGCCAATAAGTGCTTCTTGTGGGATTTGCAGGATGCTGCTTTTCTTAAAGAATGTGTCCACAAGCCTTGTCTTTGTTATCTCCACTTAGCTTTCTGATTTGAGGAAGTATTATACTGAATTTAATAACAATAGGAGCAGAGTATGAGAGACAGAGGGCAAAAACATGTTCCTGACAACTGCCCTCAAAAGCATAGTGTGTCTTGGGCAGCAAAAGCAGTGTGAACACCTTGAAACGGTTGCTTACAATAACCCTTTTTTTCCAGAAATACTGGGTAATTTATACTTGCATGGAAAACAAAACAAGGAGAAGCACTCCAGCTTACCAAGTAAATCCTCTGATGTATGAGTTCAGGGTTTTTTTTGTGCAATTGTGTTTCCAAGGCTAAGGTTCCCCCCACATTCTTTATTTTCCCTAAGTGATGAGTCTCTTCTGTTGATTCCTCTGCACTCTCCTGTACTGAGCAAACAACATGTGTTCTGCTAGAACTAGTCCTGGCACAGAGTATCCATAGTGTGACCTGCAAAGAGTGAGCTGACTCTGTCGCATCTCCTTTGCCACGTGGAGACACATTTCTGTCTCCCTGTTCTTTGTGGAAAAGTGTGAGCTCTGTATAATAAGGATACCAGATGTTTGCCTTTAGACAGAACTTAGATTATCGTGGCTTCCAAGCTGCCAGGAAGGTCTGGACTCCAGCAGTGGGTTATTTCCTTGCTGAGAGAGAACAGAGTAGACACA
Organism: Tricholaema leucomelas; assembly: GCA_013400475.1. NCBI lineage: Eukaryota > Metazoa > Chordata > Aves > Piciformes > Lybiidae > Tricholaema lacrymosa > Tricholaema leucomelas. The sequence continues at coordinate 1,484,173 of WAAF01019521.1, forward strand.
TGCATGGGATAGTTTATCCTGGTCTGTATGTATTCATAATAATCTACACTTCTGTAGGTATAAAATACTCTAGAGCAAAACATGAAGTTACAAGTCTCAGGGCTGAAGAAAACACATGTGCTTCAGTTTCTTGTTGTAAACTGCACCAGGCTCTGAGATTCGGATCAACAGCTCCAAGAACTAGGTCAAAATAGTATTTATAGGCAAACCTGTGATGTGGACCTGAGAGGAAGGAAATTTGAATTGCATCGTATTTCCTTGTTCCACTTCTGAGAGAATGGGTGTGATCTGGTGGTATCATACAATCTGAGCAGTCAGTGTTGCTTTTGGGGTGGCCTTGTAGTCCCCTGTCAGTTCCATCTGACCCTTCTGATGTGCTGGAGGTGCTTATCCACTGAGGACTGTCCTATGCCATGACGAGCTCTGGAAGATCTCTCTCCTATGCTAACACAGAGCCCAGTTAGTCCTGCTTGTGTTGTCCCTCTAATGCCTTTCCACATAAGGAGGCCCTGACAAAATTTGGGCTCTAAGGTATGGGTATACGTGCTTCCATCTAATGTGTATATGTGCGCATCGAATGTTCTTTTGCACGTGTGGTCACCCTTCCTGTCCCCATGTACATCATGCCTTTATCTGTAGCTAATGTTAAGTTATAAAAAAAAGTCATGGTCATTTTCTGGAATCTGTCGCTGTGTACAGTTGAAGCAAGGAAAATTGATGGCACATTTGCCAAATACCTTATAACAAATGAACCTTCCTTCAAGAACTGAAACACTGCCATTTTTCAGATTGGATTTATCCAAGAGGCTTTTGGAACCAGTGTTGTGCTAATGTAACTAATATGGATTCTGCACTGGCACTGGTTTGGGTCTAGTCCAACTCTGAGCATGGACAGAACTGGCTGGCAGCTGTTCATACCCATCTGTGAGGCATAGCCAATAATGTTCATTTCATTTATAAAGACCTCTTGCTAGCAAATGCATTCTGCTTTCTGAAACAATAGTTTTTCCAACTAATTAAAACCAACCCTACCCAACAACATTACATAATCAAGAAGTAAACAAACCATAAAATGATCAGCACATACAGCAGTATTAATTTCAAATTGTATCTACTGAGCACAGGGTAGAACATGAGATTGAGTCGGGAATGGAAAGTGTTCTGGACTTCTGGACTCACCACCCAAAGGCTGGGTCCACTTGCTGTGTCTGCTGTAGCAGCAGAACTGTGAAGCAGCAGGAGGCAGATGAGTGAAAAATCCTATCTGGCAGGAATTGGAGAGGTGGGACCAAAAGCTTTAGACTCCAGCAGGTTCATCAGAGGTTCATAATTTTAATAGGCAGCAGTTACAAGAATATAAATCCTGGTGAATATGATCACTGTTACTCAAAGCTCTGGTCCAGCTTGTCCCCAAGTCCTTTGTAACTTAGAAATGGCAAGGGGCTAAGCAGTAAAAAAGCAAGACACAAGCTGCAGCTGCTGAGAGCTGAAGTCAGAAAACCATAACCACAATGGCCAGAACTAGCCATTCTGCAAGCTAATGCGAGACAACAGAAGTTTCTCACTGACTTTGTCATACCAATGAAGAACTAAAAGATGTATTTCCCTTATTATTCTGTCATAAAATGACCTGTGAAAATCTGCAAAGATCAAAACTCATTCCATACCTCATTTGGCATGGGGCCTTGTTTGGATAGGATTATTCTCACTGTTTAAAAGAGCCCACTAAAGGAGTCTGAAGGAGGAGTGAGTCACCTTGTCAGAATGATTTCAGTTCAGTTACATGCCTCTCTCCTTTGGAATGAGGACAAGGCAGCTCTGACCTACCCAACCAACAATTACATGCCAATAATTGAATAAGCAGACAATGCAAAACACATTCTCTACTGCAAACTTACTTTGCGGATTTGGACATATTGCTTCACATCTTTTCTTCCTGCCATTGTCAATTATATTTTGAGTACCATGGTTGTTAATATCTTGTCTCCTAAAGAGAAATCAAGTTCTAAATCCATAGTTGTGTGCCTCTGGTTGAGGTTTGTGTTTGTTTAAAAAAACACCCCACCTGTTTATGGTGTTGACTGACATGCTTTGTTCAAATTATAAGTGCTGCAAAAATGTTTGTAGCAAGAAAATGTTCTTCAGATACACCATCTCAATGAAAAAAAAAACAAAGCATGCTTTGTCAGTCTTGTTTCTTGTATGCCTGCACCATGCCTCCACTGGGGTTGTCTGTTAGCAACTGTGTGTCTTATTGCAGAGACAGCTGCCACTGCATCCATGTGGAAGCAGGTCAGTTCTTACTCATTAGAGTTTCTCTGTTGTCTATCAGTACATCTGAGGGCTAATCAACAGCAGCAGAAGAAATAAAGCCTGTGTTCTTCCTTTTCCTCACAACAGCCATTCTTGTTCTAATGTCAGATGTTGCTAGAGTTATTCATGTCATTGCCAAATTCTAATGGAATTTTTACCTTAAGACCAATTTGGATGCTGATCTAAACAGTATTTCTAGGAGAAGAATACATTTGCCTGTATTGATAGGCTGTTAATTAAATGTCTTGGTCCAAATGACACAGTAAGGCAGGGGACCAAAGGCAAGGCCTCGTTTCCTGAGTACCTGTATGGTAACATTCTAAGTGAGACATTGTTTAAGGGAAAAAGTAATGTTCTTTGTTCAACTGATCGATATTATTGCAGAGTACTGACGAGTAGAAACTAGTGAAATCCTGATCATGAGAAAATCTCCACACTGACCTTATGAAGCATATTGCTGCTCCTCACCAGCCATGCCTTGGTGCTTCACCATCTGGCTTACAGCAGCATTCAACAGGCAGAATTTAGGAGCAGGTGGTGATCTGTTCTTAAGTTTTATTAGTGCTGAATTAATACAGGCAATTACCAACAGAGAGGTTTAAATGTATAGGTTGTTAATAACAAAATGTAATGTACTATTTATTTTGCTTATCGGAAAACTCTCAAGTCCCCCACTGGCCAAATTTGCTGCAGTAGTGTCTGGTTCTTAATGGCAGGGCTTTAGTGGTAACTGCAGTTTGCGCAGGAACAATGAACTCTTTGTCACAATGAAGCATTTTGATTAGATGAGCTCAGTCAAAAATGAAAATAAATCTTCCAAATTAGGAAAGATATCGTCTGAGTTATAGCTGGGTCAGGTCAGAGATGAGTGTGCATTCTAAGTAATTTCTCTGTGGAATTATTGCCATCATCATAATAATATCTCAGTTGAATAAAAATTGAGATATTTGTCCTGATAGCCTTTCACTTCTTATTTGGAAAATCATTATAGTTACATTATCTCAAGGTTTATGGGGGAAAGCTAACACCTACTCTAGGAATCTACTGGAAAGTTACTTCAAGGGGAAAACTATTAAGCTAGAAATTAGATATTAAACCCGGAATACTGTGTATTCTTTGTGACAAAACCCACTCTTGAATTGCATGAAGTTTCAAGTTTATCATGCCTGGTGTTTCTGCCAGTGTCACGAACCCTTATCTCCAGTGCACTTTATCCCCCTGCATCACTTTCTTTACCCACATGTTGTGTGAAGCAAGATTTTAATGGGGTGAGATACCAGTTCTAACAAGCCGCTCTGGTATTGTTCACTCTTGAGTAGACATCCCTAGCATGTCAGCTACAAAGGTAGATCAGTGGAGCTAATGAATCAGTTTCTTGCTTTGCTAGCCACTGACCAAAAAGATACATAGGTGAATCTTTGAATGTTATGAACTTTTTCATTGCATCTCTACCTAAAATTAAATTGTAAAGGTGTCTCCTATAATTTTATATCCCCTCTCTGTCTTTAGTCTCTGGACAAATGTGCTCGGCAGCACTTCCCTCAACTGTGGGCTAAAACATCTGCAAGGCTTCAGCTTGGTTGGATGTGTTCCTTGATTGACAGCATATGATGTGGAAAACTATCTAGGGCTCTTCAAAATAGTATTTCACTCAGTCATAATAGTTTTGGTTTTTAATGCGATGTACCTAGCATTTTCAAGCCACACTTTTTCTTTTTGAGTCTTCAATATATGCAAGTTTCTTTTGGAGATGTTCTACTTCTTAGCCCACTGATTTCATATAGAATTACTTTGCTGTGGACTAAGGGAATATTTTTAGATTTCCATGCTTGCATTTCTGCTTGCCCTAGTTTTCTTTGAACATGAAGAAGTTAATCCTCCACTGAAAGAAGTCATATGCATTACCTTGTGCATAGAAAGCTGGTTTTAATATTGTTTCACTTCCCCATGCTCCTGAATGGTAGCTTCAGTTTTGTTAGTATTTTAGAAGAAAGAGAGGCAAATCTGGGGAGCTAATGCTTTCTTTTCATTGAAAGCCAGAGGAAATAGGAATGCTTGATGCCTGCTGATTTGATGGTGACTGATCTATGTTGATAGACTTTTCTTGTAAAATTCTTCCATCTTTCCCCTTAAATGAACAAACCAACAAGAAGTTGTCCCAAGCAATTTCTTAAATGCCTGCAGGATCTTGATACCATAGCAAAGCTCTTCCTCACACACTTATGCACTGCTGATGACAGTTTGCTGCACCAAAGATTTAGGTGTGGGAGCTGGGGAAAATGCATTTTCTTGCAGGGGGCAGACGATCTCTAGTAGCTGTGCTGACAAGCCCTGGGAAGGCAAATCAGCCTTAAGACTCCATTAATTTCATTTTAATCTTTATAAACCTGAGATTCTGGATGATAGGACACAACCATTTTAATTAAATAGCTTGGACTTCTTGGGATTAAAAAAAAAAAAAAAAAGCCTTGCATAGTTAATAAGGTCAGGATTACCCTACCAGTACATAACTGATTTGTGTGTAACTTCCAGGTGGTTGTACCAGCTGCTGCTGTTCACCCTGAACCATCTACAAATGTCCAGTTTTAAGCAACATTGAAGCCGTTGGGCACTTGCACTAATTGACAGACTGTTTAGGACTTTCTTCCCTGTGAGGGTGGTGAGAAACTGGAACAGGTTGCCCAGGGACAAGGTGGAGGCCCCATCCTTGGATGTTTTTAAGGCCAGTCTGGGTGTGGCTGTGGGCAACCTGTTCTAGTGGAAAGGTATCCCTACCCATGAGAGGAGTATTAGAATCAGGTGATCCTTGAGGTCCCTTCCAACCCTGACAATTTCATGATTAAAAACCTGAATGGATGTATTTAGCTATTTCCAATTTCTTAAATCCTTTGGATTAACAAGGATTTTATTTATTTCTTCATCGTTTATGTTAGCCATAACATTGGGAAGACAGTCTACTTCAGAGAAGTGGAGATGTCACACTGCTTTCACACAGATAGCCTCAACATACCTTCTTATGGGTCCTGGCATTCCTTGAACTAGTGTCCTCTTCTTGAAAAACATGCAGGGTTTGCAGCCCAACCTGGCTAAGTAGTTTTCTGCAAGTAACCTTAAACGTCTGAAACCAACTTGTGTTCCTTTCCTATGCTGACAGGGAAGGCTTCTAGAGTTCTCGGCAAGTCTGCCATTAATTAGCCCAACTTATTGGTAGCACATGTTGGCCAAGTAGATGGTTTGTTTTCTTTAGCAAAAAAGGTGGCAAAGAAATTGACGAGTCTTACATTGTATGCTAACTTCTCTGGTTTGTTTTCTTTAAATATTTTTTTTCCTTCCACTGGAGCTGCTCACATAAGCCTGCATGTGTGCATTGGCGTCAGCCTTCTCACAGCGGAAGTAATAGGCATGAAATTCTAATTGTTGCCAGCATCCAGTACAGTGGCTCCTCTCCAGGGCAGTGGGATCAGTTATTTTTCTAGGAGTCTATCGATGTGGTGCTCTTAATTGTACAAATTAATTGTAAAGGAGGAAATAAAGAGGCAGCATTATTCATGAAATTTATTTTGCTCAGTAATCATTGACTGTTTTTGAGAAGAGGATGTATTTTATAGCACTGGTGCTCATCCTGGGGGCTAAGACAGGAGGTTGTTTCATTCTTCTGTGTGAAATTGCTTTTGTGTCATCTGCAGAATTTCCTGAAGTGTATGTGGGCTGAAACATGGAGAGTGATTGATTTGTTTGTTTGTTATTTAGTGCTTATGGATAGCTTTTCAAAGCAGATATGTTGCTATCTTACTGGGTCTGGAGTGTAGGACCCAAACCCAGAGGTTTTATGCAGCTGAATTAAAAAGCAGTGTGCCTTGGTTAAGTTCCTAAATGCAGAGTCGCAAGCTGATATTCCACTGGACCGTGGTTATTGTTATAAATCTGAATCAACAGTTTCCAAATACTTTCAGTTTCCTGGCAGAAAAATGTTGCAATCGTTTCAAATTATTGCCCTTAAATGATAAAACATAAATTAATCTGAACTCTTGGTCACTGTCCCACACTGATGTTGGTTTTTTCCCTTCTCTGTTTCCCCATCAGAACCTAGCAGTAGCACAGCTGAAGTGACATGTCCAGATGACCCTTTTGAAGAACTACCATAAAATATCAGGGGCGAGTCTCTTAGCTCTGCTTCTGCCCCTAGTAGACTGCGCCCAGGCTGCAGGATAAGTGTGGGGTGTCTGTAAAGCCCCACAATTGTTAGCGTAAAGATCTTCTCACTGCTGTGTGGAGAGAACAGCTGAAGGAACGTGTGGCAGCCAGTCCGCATCCTTACAGTACAGAGCAGCCTGGGATCACAGAAGCACAAAAATAGTTTAAAGTCACTGAGGCGTAGAACTTTCCCTAAATATCTTAAGCTTTTTTTCAGAGTGATTCAAATTGACTGCCGGCACTAAACAGCTTCAAGAGGCATCCCAGCTACCTTTGCACTTCATTTATTCTGGCACAACTAAACAGAGCCTTTCTTCTCCTCTGCTAAGACATGAGAGCTTGTGAGCTTTGCACTCATCCATGAGATCACATACTGGGTCTCAGTTTCAGACCTCAGTAGTAGCAGCTGGTGGAATAAAAGGATTCCTTGAAATAGCACAAGGTCCATGTGGTCTTGCCGGCGCAAAGGGAAGCGCAGGCTTTTGGGTAAGCCCTGTGATCTTGGGCCACTGCCTATTCTGACTGCAGCACCTCTGGGAGCATGTTGTGGTTTCCTGCCTCTCTGCACCTTGATTTCTCTCCAGAAGAAATCAAAGCACACGAGGAGATGGTTCATGTCCCAGGGTGGTGCTGAGCTGCACACCAGTCCAGTGGCTGACACCAAGCAGTTCTACTCTGTTCTGTAGCTAGATGCTCTTAGACTATGTTGTCATTGGACTGTCCTTCTGCTTTCAGGGATCTTTGTCTGCAAATGCTGGGTATCCTTGTTTAGACACAGCTTAAGATGTTTGAGAAATAAAGCCTGTTATCTATTTTCTGTTGCTTAACACAAACTGCACTGATCAAATTATTCTTTCAAAGCCAAATCTTTCTCAACAGAACAGGAGTGCTCTAGGCAGGGCATCCATTCCTGGCTACTCAGGTGTTCCTGGAAAGCATAGTGCCTTCACTGCACATGATGTCACCACATGCCAGCTCCAGGCATATTCAAGATCATAGAATCATAGAACGGTTTAGGTTGGACGGGACCTCAAAGATCATCTAGTTCCAACCCTCTGCCATAGGCAGGGACACCTCCCCAGCCATCCTGTAGGCACCCTTCAGATACTAGAAGCCTGCTATAAGGTCTTCTTGAAGCCTTCTCTTCTCCAGGCTGAAAAGCCCCAACTCCTCTAGCCTGTCCTCAAAGCAGGGGTGCTCCAGCCCTCTGATAATGTTCGTGGCCCTCCTCTGGACTCGCTCTACTCGTCCTTGTGCTGCTGGAGCTGGGGGCTCCAGAACTGCACACAAGACTCCAGGTGGGATCAGATGAGAGCAGAGTAAAGGTACAGAATCATCTCCCTTGCCCTGCTGGCCATGCTTCTCTCAATGCAGCCCAGGACACGGTTGCTGTCTGGGCTGCATGTGCACTCTGCTGACTCATGTTGAGCTTTTCATCAACCCAGACCTGCAGGTCCTTCTTCTCAGGGCTGCTCTTAGCTATTTGCCACCCAGCCTCTAGCTGTGCTTGGATTTGCACTGACCCAGATGCAGGACTGTAAGGGCCTGGGCCCACCTCTGCAGCCTGTCCAGGTCACTCTGGATGGCATCCCCACCCTCTAGCAAGTAGACTGTGCCACAGATCTGCAAACTTGCTGAGGATGCACTCGATTCCTCTGTCCATGTCACTGACAAAGATGTTGAACTGCACTGGTCCCAGCACTGACCCCTGAGAGACGCTATTTGTCACTGTATCCAAGTGGATATTGTGCCACTGATCACCACTCTCTGTGTGCGGCCATCCAGCCAATTCCTTATCCAGCAGTGCTCCACTCATCAAGTCTGTGTTTTTCCAGTTTGGTGACCAGGTTGTCGTGTGGGATGGAGTCAAATGCCTTACTCAGGTCCAGGTAGATGGTGTCAATTGCCTACTGTTGCTGCAACTTCATCATAAAAAGCCACTAAATCTGTTGGGCACGATTTGCCCTTGGTAAAGCCATGCTGGTTGCCACCAATCACCTCTGCTTTGTTTTCCATTTGCTTTAGCAGAGCCTTCAGGAGGATGGCATTAACCTAATTGTGCTCTGCAATCACAATGATCTAATTGATTAGGAATATACACAAACAATGGAGCTGTGCTGAGCTTTTTATGGGCGGGGCTACTTGTGTAACTGGTCCCAGGTAGTATCAAAGCTGACTGGTGCCTCAGGATTGCTTATTTTTGTCCACCCTCTATTTATTTTGTTCTTGATGCAAATAGTTTTGACACCATTTGGTGCAAGATATGCCCTGAAGTTGTGGAAGGCTATGAAGGAGCAAGGTGGTGCTGAGCTGCTCCTTTGCAGCCAGTCACACACAGTCTGTACCAGCACTTGTGTCTGGTCACAGTCGCTGTGTGTGCATTTTCTCCAGGTGGTGATGCAGGAGTCCATGTGAGAACTTGCTGTCTGTGGAGGTTCCTGGTTGGGGTCTCCTCTGTGGCAGTGCACGTGTGGGGAGGGAGGGAAAACAATTGCAGAAGCAGGGCAGCTCATTGAGTTCAGGTTGTAGTTAATGCTTTCTGTCTCGCTGTAAATCAAGGGTTTGGCATTTCAGTAGTGGAGAAGAGTTGCTTACTTGCTTGGGTTTTCAACTAGAAAATTATGTATCTATTTTGAAGTGAGAGGAATGACAGGGAAATGATTTTAATAAGTGAAACACATTCCTTAGATTCTCCGTTCCCGTGAACAGAGATTGCAGGTGTATAAAATGGAGAGACGGGGAGTCCGTTCCATCTGTGGACTGAGAACTGGTGCTGTACTTCCTTCCAAGTTCTCTCCCTATCGGAGCAAATGAAGGACTGTTGTAGCAAGTCAGATTAACACAAAACAGTTCAGTTTCATAATTAATTCTTATGGACCTTATTTTTTAATGAGCTTTTAGTTGAAATAGGACAAATTTCAGGGATGTATTTTTGTATTAGGTGCTTTAAGCATGGAAAAGCTGCATGACCATTACATCAACATTTTTTCTATGAAACTAGTTTCTTTGGCATTCTAAGTTATGCTTTGTATGTCTGTGTATTTCTGCTCTAAGCCTTGGTTGCAAGTTTTTGAAGTTTTCAGACACAGCACCTCTGTGAACAGGTGCTGAGAAGCCACATATTCTTCATGATGGTCACTACCAAACCCAAGGCATGCTTCTATAATACTGATGGCATGCATATTTTGAGTATTTTCTTCAGGTCAAACCTTGCAGCCCTGACTTAAACGATGAGAGAAGTCTAGCTGCTCTGGGAGGAACTAGAAAAGCATTAGGTAAGCGTTTCTGTGGCATGTCCACCGCAGCCTGGAGGGCTTAGCTACTAGAGGGTTGTGGGATCATGGAATAATTTGAGTCATAAAAGATCTTGGGAAGTCGTCTAGACCCACCTTGTTCTCCAAGCAGAGTCACTATGAAGTTTGGTCATTTGAATCAATACTGCAATGTTTAGTCCAGAGTGGAGGTTTAAAACATGCTTGCTGTGAGCTACAGCCCTTCAAAATCAGCGAATGGAGACCATTTACTGAGGGCTGCTTTTGTGAAGCAAGGTCTCACTGCTTGAAGAAAGCAAAAGGCAATTATTACTGAAAACAGTGTCTTAAGAACCACTGATTTGGACCATGATGAAACCTTTAAAGGAGAATTGCTTTCAGCTGGTGAATCCTCTGGGACCTGATTCTCAAAACAGGGCATTTACATAATCATTGTCAGCATGCAAATTCCTGGGTTTTGAAGCATAAAGGGGACATAAATGTTTAGTAAAGAGGACCTGGTGTGATTTATTTTTTCTTATGTTCCTCAGTTGCAAGAGAAACATTATCATGCTGTTGGTATGCTGCCTACATCTAAAGACCTCCGTAGAAATCAATCTATTTTCTGCATATTTGTATTTTTACGCACGTGTAGCTTCATGTGTGTAGGTACAATATGTGTACATGGTCGATCCATACCTTATAAGGTTGCTTAGCTGCCAAGTTATATGCACTGAGAAATATATTGTCAACCTATACCTTGTACATTTTATGCCTTCTAGAGACAGTTTAATGAAAACAGGTGCTTTTCCGTAAGGAAAGCTCAGCAGCCATAAAGAAATATGTGCAGTGTGTTTCCATTTCATCTTTACATATCTTGTAATTAAAGATGTGCCAAACTCCTTGAAAATAATTCCCTTGGTCAGTGAACCACATTATTCAGCGATCTGCAGATATCAGAAAAGAGAAAGCTGAGGCATTTTGATTCACTCTGCAAATCGAGCACAGTATTCCTCCACATTATGTCTCAGTGATGCCCAGCAAATAGACTCTGGTTGCTTCACACCACATTACTATGCATCAGGTCAAAGCAGCACTTTGGGTTTTTTGATCAGATGTGAAATGTTAGGTGGCAAGTATTAAAATCACAATAAATTTAACAAAAGAGCTATTTGCAAGATAAGTGTTGGGGAAATTGGTCATTACTAATTTAATGTATTTTAAGCATACAATCAAAGGATTCTGAGGCAAGTAGTAAAATAAATCTTGTCTGTCTTTAGGACAGGGCTAGTGTGCTTTTTAGGAGTCTCAGGGCTTTGTTTCCATGAAAAGTGAGGCCACTGCACTGATGGCATGACCTGTTGCAGTGATACATAAACAAGGGTTAACCCCACAGTGATTTCTGCGCACAGCATTCCTTTGGGCTGCAGCACTCAGGCTGCCAAAGAGGAGAATGAACGCGAGGTCCAAAGCCGCTCACCAGGATTACCATGTTGCTTGCTGTCCAGAGTTATGCCAGATCATTTCCAAAACATTGATTTCCGCCCCCCCCCCTCCAGTCCTCCGCCCCCACATTTTCTTCACTGATATCTTTATGGCCTCAGCATACAGGTGAGCCCTATGTATGCTGATGTTCTCCCTGTGCTCAGCTCTACCACACATGGGTTTGTTTTGGTTTCTCTACACTTGTGCAAGCAAGATAATAATTTACTTTTGTGCAGTGATTTTCCCACCGTGTTTTGTTTGAACATTTGAAATGGAGTTTTTATACCTTTGCTATACTAAAGAGGTGAAGTGGATGATCTCCTCTCGCTTCCCAGCAGCATTGTCATCTTGTAGTTCAGCTTACAACAGGCTGAGCAATGCCTTATGAATTACAGAGTTATCAACAAAGCTTGTGCTGAAATACCACTGTTTGCACGGGGTTTAAATAACATCTTCTCTGTTTACATAGCAGAAGTAGAACTGCCCTTCTGCTGCAATGCTGGGGTGTTTGGCTGTGAAGTATATATTACTCTCTGTAGGGGTACAGCATGGCATGGTTTCTTAGGAGCTGCCCAGGAGGAAGGCAAGTTGCACCAGGCTCTCTTCATTGCCCTCAGCTCAGTCATTGAAGCCTTTTTTGATGGATTTATGGTCATTAGAGGATTATGAGTTGTGGGCTGCTTATCCTGTAGCATGCCCCTCAGACCAGCTATGTTGCTGTAGACACAAACTGTGGAACAAACAAATGAATATTAGATGTGATGGAGAGATGTCCCACATTAATTCAGGTGCTTCTTGGTGCCTCCTGCCTGGAGTGTCAAGTGTCAGGCAAATGGGAGCTGCAGTTTCCTTAGCATTTCAGCAGCTAACTCATCTGATTGATCATGAATATGATAGAAAATTGGTTTTGGCATGACAGATGTCTCCTAATCAGTGTTATCCAACAACACTTGTACAGAGTCAGCTGTACCTCTCTTTTAGATGCTGTAAAACCTTTGCTGTCTACATGTTCACTGCATAGTAGGGGGGAAATGCTTTGAGGCTCCTCTGTTGGTTTTGTGAGCTCAAAGTTTCCTCATGTTCTGCATGGACTGTGTTGCTGACGAGAGTCGTGGAAACTTGCAGTTCTATGTTAGGTATTCTGGAGTTGCAGTGCAAAAAAACCCTAGATGCTGGCTGTGCTTTGTGGAATTTTAGAATTCTTCCTAGGACTGTGCTTGATCTTGTGGGAAAAGAAGGTCCTTTGTCTGCTCCCAGCAGGTGCTGGATTTTTTTTTTACTCGATGCTGCTAACCCCACTCTCATTTCAATGTCATGAGTGTATGGCATTCAGTGCTTTTTAAAAGATGGGGAAAAGTGTCCTAACCGCTAGGTGGGATTTGGAGTATTTCTTAGCTGAGGACCTGGAAGGGTTGGGGAGGGCCGTAGGGAAGAAGGAGGAGTGTTTCAGTTGCTCAGAAGGTTTAATGCTAGTCACTTCAAATCTTCTTTTGCTGATCTGCTGAAGATTGTGTAATCTCTCTAGCATGCAGATGTTGAACAAAAGAATATTACTGTAACATCCTTAATCTGTCTTTCCCTCTTCCTTCCTTATGAGCCACTCCATGTTCTCCTGGGAATGGAAAATATAAAATGGAATTTGAGGAAAGGTGCATTTCTACTTTCCAAGAACTAATTTTCTACAAAAGAGATTATCTGCATTACTAGGGAAAGCTACTGCTCATTAGATGTTTAGCTGTAGATGCAGTTTAAGACGATAAGTAAAGTATTCTGGATCATGGCACACAAGAATATAATTAATCAGGTATTTGTTTTAATATGACTGCATAGGGATTTAACAGGGGATCAACTGTGTTTAGTAATTTCACTGATAGATTTTTCCTTCCCCAGCTGAAGAAGACTACCTTTTTTTTCTGGAATATCAGACTCTTCCCGAATTTACATTATGTCGAGTCTGTCTTTTATATAGCAGAGAAGAGAGGAAACAAAAAGGAAATAAAGAACATTGAAATTATACAAACTGTGGGGAGTTTAACTCTTTCCTCACTATTTTGTGTTTTAAAGTTGTCAGAGCTGTAATATGTTTGAAGGGAGATACTTGAACGCTCTGAAGCATGTTGTTACTCAAAGCTTCCACTGAGCTCCAGAAGCAAGATATTCTTGCTCCAGAAATGGAGAGAAGTGCTTCAGTAAATTAGTGAATAGTAATCAATGTGTAAAAAGGTGTTATAAATGCAGCTAGTGAGGCAGGAAACCAATGATAAGGTCATACAAGATGCAATGAGTTGCAAAGGTAGACCTTTAGAGTCACTGTTTGACATTCCAGAGTAGTTCAGCATGTTTGTGTGGCCTGTGGTGATGTGCTTTGTAGGCATGGGAGGTATCCCAGGTGTTAGATGTCCAGGAGATGTTAGTTGCTTTCTAAGCCTCAACCAAACTGCTACATTCAGCCCTGCGATCCATTCAGGGCAAAGAGCATTCCCTCAAGACTCATCTGTGAACACTTAGGTCCATCTAGCTCTCACCCACATGTGAGCATGCATGTGGTGCGTGTGTGTGTGAGAATAACCCCTTCTAATGAGTGGCAAACTCTCTAGACAATTTGCATGGATAAGCACAATCCATCATAATACATCACCGAAGATTAGCCTGCTTGCGAGACTGACGTGTTTTGAAAGGAAAACACCAAAGTGATACTTATTTTCAAACTCCTTAGTCTGTGGCTTTGATCAAGAAAACAAAGCATGATGTTGTTTTATGAAGACACTAATGACTGAAAAAGAAGTGATGTGTTTAAAAAAATCTTGATCTGTTGCAGGTAATGGTTGCAGGGCTTGCCACCAGCTTCCCATTAGTGTCTGTGCTATACCCTGCTGCACAAAGCTAGCAGAAATTTTAATACTTCCCTGATTTAACTAGAGCTGCTGTCTGAAAGATTCTGCTTTTTTTTTGTTTGCCTTTTTTTTTTTTTGAGATCAACAAATATATTTCGTACTGCTTGCTGCAGAATGCAAAACTTTTAGATCTGCAAGTGTCAATGAACAGTAAAACATATGGCCAAATGATAGACAGGGCAAGAAACAGGTATTGTGTTTAATAGACTAAAACCAGCCTCTGGAATAAAAACAAAAACATGAAAAACAGAAGTTAAACTAACGGAAAAACAAAAATCATTTCAAATTTGTCTTAATTCAATTTTTGTAGTTTGGCACATGATGTTAGCCAGCCAAAAGTCAGCGTAATGTTTTATGAATTTAATAGTACACTGCTGTAGTTGTATGCTCGAGTCTTTTGTTCTGAATTGAAGTTAAATGAAAATGGAAACATAAGAGTTGACTGTGATGATAATATTCAGGTGATGAGATTGTGATAGCATTCAGGTCATGTCTTATTCCAAATGTTAACTGTACCAGTTTGCTTACGTAGTTATATAGAAGCATAGAATGGTTTAGGTTGGAAAGGACCTCAAGGATCATCTAGTTGCAACCCTCTGCCATAGACATGGACACCTTCCTCTGGAACAGGTTGCTCAGAGCCTCATCCAACCTGACGTAGAGCACCTCCAAGGAGAGAGCATCCACAACCTCCCTGGGCAACCTGTTCCAGTGTCTCACCACCCTCACTGTAAAAAACCCTTTCCTAACATCTATTTTGAATCTCCTCTCTGCCAGTTTAAACCTATTACCCCTTGTCCTGTCATTACAAGACCTTGTAAATAGTCCCTCTTCTGCCTTCCTGTAGGTCCCTGAACACTTTGATATTTTTATGAACAAGTAATATGTGAGGATGGGCACCTGATCCTCAGAGGAGAGACCCTCTTGTTGTTGTTGTTTGTTTGTTTGTTTGTTTTTTAATGAGATCATTATATGTTTTTTTGAACTTCGACGGGAGTGGCAACTCCACCACCTTTCTGAGCAGCCTGTTCCAATGCCTGACCACTTTTTCAGTAAAAAAATGTTTCCTAATATCCTACCTAAACCTCATCCAGCACAATTTCAGGCCATTTCCTCTCCTCCTGTCACTTGGTACTAGGGAGAAGAGACTGATCTCCACCTCATTCAAATGTTCTTTTAGAGAGTTCTAGAAATCAAAGAGGTCTCTTCTCAGCCTCCTCTTCTGCAGGCTAAACAGTCCTAGTTCCCTCAGCCACTCCTCACCAGAACTGTTCTCTCTTCACCAGCTTTGTTGCCCTTCTCTGGCCACACTCCAACACCTCAATGTGTTTCTTGTAGTTTGACCCTGAGCTCCATATGCTCTTTACCTGTGTGTGAGTAGTGTTGCCACTCAGTTCAAAGGCATAAAAGCTCAGGGGATAAATCTGTATCCAGTAGGGCTGTCCACTTTCAGCTCTATCGGATGGCCTGATGTGGTCTTTCTACAGCTATTCCTTCTCTTGGTGTATGGCTTCACACTGTGTATGAAATCCCATCCATTAAAAAAATGATGATTTAAGGATAGGGAAATTGTGATGAAAATGCTGAAAAGAAACATTCCTCTCTGGAGCTTTGTTTGCATTCTCATTTATTGACCTGGGTGTCTCATTTGTTGGGTTCCTCTAACCATCTGTGTGTAACTTGTACACTCTGGTGGGATTGAAAATGTGAACTATGTGAGGTTTTTATGATGCAGGTGGCTCATTGCCAAGGTGCTGACTGCTCTGGATGGCAGATGTAGCAGCAGGCCCAGGAGGGGCTCTGACCAGTATTCAGAAAGGCTGGCTTGCCTGGTGTTTGGTGTAAAAGCAAACATCATTACAAGAGGGAAGACTGATTAAAAAAAGTGATGTCTTAACATCTGTCCCATATAAAATACTTCCCTATGCCTTTTGTTGTACAGTGTTCCTTTTCTGCTTTCAGCCTGCATGACTGCAGGGCTGGTAGGAGATTTGCCATTGCAGGAACAGCTGTATTGAAAAGCTTATACCTACCTGGAGCTTCTAGCTAACATGTATTTTGGGACTATGTCTTTCTTGCTGAAACCAATGTGAAATACTAATTTTCACTTAAGAATTAAAATCTGAAGTGCTGATGTTTGCGGCACAATACGCCTACTTCTATTTTTGAGACAGGTTGATTTCTTGCTTTTTGAAGCTTTTTGTCTCTGATAATATTTGCTCCTAAGATGACAGATATGCACACACATCTCCAGATGTATGTAAAACAGCTAATTGGTGGGTTTCAGTCTGGTGTGGGTCACTTGAGCTGTGCCGCTCCTAACCTAGAGGTCATCTGCCTAGGAAGATTATTTTAACATCAAAACCTGACACTAGAGCCAGACAACTAAATTGACAGTGAGACTGGTTGATTTATAGCTGGAGGTTGTCTGTTTTAACCATAGCTTTGTGCATTGCTTGTGTTAGAGAAGTTTTAAGATGAAAATAAAACAAAGTAAGTAGCAAATGTGATATTCTGACCAAAAAAAGTTTCACACTTCATGACCATGCATGATAAAAGTAGTTTTTTTGTTTGTTTACTTGCTTGTTTTTTGAGGAAGTAACCCAAATGAACAACAGAGATCTACTAAGTGCAGCACAGATGCCAGATTTGTTTTTCCTAGAAATGGGATTGGGGAAGAGGCAATATACTTGGGAATGAGAAAGAACAATGCTATTTCTTTCTACCGTTACCTTTGCTAAGGTGAGGTCAGTGGGAATTATGTCCAGTTGTATCTGCTGTGTCTGGAAGATCAGAAAAGTTGAGATTGGTGGTGGAGAGGGAATAGCAATCTGCTGATAAGAAGATTATGCTGCTTGAGTCAGAAGCTATCCAGAAGTTTGTAGTGTTCATAATAATGAACGAGTAATTGCTATGAAAACTTGAAAAATAAGAGAGTAGATTTTCTTTGTTGACTTATGTCATCATTTTTGAGGGGTTTGTTTGGACTCTTTCTCATTGTTCTGCAGAAGGTATCTCTTGAAATAGGAAAAAAAACTCCTGTACTATTCTCTGGCCAATTTTTTAGAATTACTTCATCATGGCACAAGACCTCTGAATGACCCTTGGTGCTGTGTCACAGATTGCACTTTGTATGTTTATATGGAATAGCAGAGTAAAAGTCAGCCTGGGAGCACTCTGCTGTTTTTCAAAGTGGAAAAGTCTCTGTGGGGCAAATGTTTGTGATAACTATAACTTTATTAAAACTTTTGAAGGGAAAGAGTAAAATGAGACTGTAGAACTTCATCAGTGATGGAATTTTTCTCAGTGGCTCCCTTTTTGGCTGAAAATAGAATTTTATAAAAGAGCCAGGCCTTAGCTCTTTGAACAGCATTAAACCTTATTTTGTTGATTGCATTTGGGTAAAGTGAGTGCAAATCGTTCTTGTTTTGGGTTAGTGCTTTGTACTCTTGTGAGGGACCAAGTATGATAGCAAGCCAAGGTGCGTGCAGCCTGTAGTCTCTTGAGCATACTGAGACAGCTTGAACCATTTGCATGACTTAAGTAGCTACATGTGCAGTGGAGATTGCCAAAGACCTTTACATCTTAGGGTTTGGGCAAGTGTTTGTGCACCAGACGTAAGATCCAAACTAAGTGAACTCGGTGTAGAAGACTGATGAGAGTTAAAGGAATTGCATTCGCCCTGTGCAAGGAGTTTGTCCCAGTGGAAGAAACAGGACCATTATCATAGCGGTTAGTCCATGTTTAGTCACTGCTCAGAAGTGCTGTCAGAATATTTGCCCCTTAAATGTCCAAATGGACTGCAGTGGCCTTTGAGCCCAAAAGTAGAAACAGAGTTCTTGCCTTTGTTTCTGCACCATGCCAGCTCAGAGAAGACAGTCAACACTGTCATCTTCATCTTAGTCATTAGGAGTTTTTCAGTACTGTTTTTCCATTTACAGTGGGGAAAAAAAAGGCTGAGAATACAATCCAGTAAAAAAAGATCAGGGAAAGATCAGTCTTTTGCAATGGATTTATCTTGCAAATAAACCAAAGCTGTTTCAGACTGTGGAGAAAGTCACAAAAGGCAGAGTCTCCTAGAAACTTGATGTCCTACCAGCTGTACCAAAAACATCTCCAGAAACACTCCATTTAAACAAGTAATGTAAACAGACAAATGAAATGAAGTACAAGAATGTTACATTTAAATAATAATAAAAGTTAAGTTGTTTTCTCCTAGCAATTTTCATGTTTTCTGTTAGCTGATCATAGGAGGGAAGAGTGAAACAATCCCAGTAAATATGGCTGAAGTAATAGCTGGAAGCTGTGGAGTCAAGTCATTGAATAAATGTGTGGTACAAAAGTAAGGACTGTCCAAAAGACTGATGTTGAAGTGGTGTCTTCTGGTTAGAGTGCTTAAAGGGAACAAAATAGGTTTCAGGTAGAACAAAACTCTCAAAAGAAAGGATGTTTTGTGGGAGATTGAATTGAAACAATCATTAAATTGAACTGATTTGTCTCAGTAGAGCTTTAAAGCCTAGGTTGCTTAGGTCTCCATATCCCACCTTTAACTTTGGTTCTACTTTATGTGCATTAAATTCTTTTGTTTGACACTTCTAAAACTTAGTATATAAGAAACAATCGAGTTCTGGGATCGCTTTGAGAAGAAGGCTGCTTTTGAGAAATATTTATCATCATGGTTTGTGAGCAGATCTTTGTTTTCTGAGGAATTTGGGGAGTGAGATAAAAAGATGCTAATAATCCAGTCCTGGATTATGACTTTTCCTACAGTTGTACGAGTTCAACCTTGGCTGATCCTTCCAATAAGCTAGTTTCTCCCTACTGTAAAACTCTGTTCCTGTCTTCTCACTTAATGACACAGTTTTGCCAGCATCATTAGGTTGTGATGCATTGCTTTCATAATAACAGCAGCATAAATTTAACCAGAATTTATAGGCTGTTCACGGATTCCTTCAAATAACTTCATGTCCCTTGTGTATCTTTGGTATGGCCTTTTACTTATTGTTTACAGCTGTACAAACCATTTTATTTAGATGTATTTTGTTGTTCATAATCTTCATCATCTTAACAGAATTGTCTTTGCAAATTGCTTCTTTATTACTATTGCTGAACGTCTCCTTTAAAGACCTGAACCATTTCTTGGTGTTTGAATGGCTGGCATTAACAGGGTAATTAATGGATTGAAAGTAGGAGAGATGTTTCTAAATAATATTTTACTTTTTACAGAAATTTATCTAGATGAATAAATTAAATTTGGTGCAACACCAAATCACTCTTGCTGGGCTTGTTACATATTCCTATTCCTGAGCTGCATTTCAGGAAACTGCAAGAAAATTTCTCTTCCTACTGAGTCAGAAAACTCAAGTAATCTGATGGGCTTAGTCATGAGCTTCCTGTCTGATGACCTGGGAAGAGGTGGCTGAATATCTAACTGGGACTGGAAACATTTCCTCTTTGAGCAGCTGAAGAAGTGTCCCTTACAAAATTAACAATCAGCCTTGAAAGGAAAGTATATGAAGAATGAATCAGCAAATCAATTCAGATTAAGAGAAACAGTATTGTATCTCTGCTTTAAACTCAAAGCCAGTATTTGTTCTTTATTGGAATTTGGACTTCCAAGTGTGGACTACATCAGAACGTAGCTTTTTGTGGTCCATTCCCATCTCATTGCCTAATTCATAAAATCTCTGCAGTGGCTGTAGCTGTGGATTAATAGAAAAGTAGAAATTGGAAAGTGCATAACGTTTTTAGCTGCCTTTTTAATAGACTTCAGGAGCCGGGAATGGAAGCTCTCCAGAGAAAACAAGCTTCAGAAGCTTGTTGTAAAGACTGCGTAGGTAAATCTTCATCATTGTGCAGTGGTATACTGCAGAGTATCCATATGTGACTGGGGAGTGTCAAATGTAGGATTTCCTGGGAGAAGAGACAAAATGTTTCTTTCTGCTCCACCTTACAGTGCAGACTGACAGTAATGTTGGGGTTGTTTTTTTTGCATACTGCCATCCATTCTTGAACTCTTAAAGATGTATGAATGAGAATTAATCCAAGTATGATATGTTAGTAAAAGGAAACTTTACCTTGTTCTTGGCCTTCAGCACTGCACAATTTT
Organism: Tricholaema leucomelas; assembly: GCA_013400475.1. Lineage (NCBI taxonomy): Eukaryota > Metazoa > Chordata > Aves > Piciformes > Lybiidae > Tricholaema lacrymosa > Tricholaema leucomelas. The sequence continues at coordinate 1,504,419 of WAAF01019521.1, forward strand.
GGCATCCAAAGGTTGCTGTTAATTCTCACTGAAATCACAGAAGTTTCAGAGGGTGAATTGTGGCTTTTTGCTTAATATAATGTGAATGTTTACTAGCTTTGAAATAAATACTAAGTTTGAATGAAACAATAATCTAACAAGACCACTTGTTTGTTTGACTTCTATTTGTCTTATGGTCTCAAAATATTGAAACTGAGAAAAAAAAAATTGTGTGTATTTTAAAATAAAACCTCACCAAATCCTGAATCTAAGTGACATAGATGGTGCAAATGTCTGCCAAAGATTGTATTTTAAACTTCTCAAAGTCACAGAGATTACTGGGGAGTGTACAAATAACAGGTACCTAGGCTCAGTTTACTGGTTATTCTTGAGGATAAAGTTGGGGAAATTAACAGGTCCTATTTAGGTCAAGTTAAGTGTTTTATGGAACCGACATGAAGGAAAACTGGGTTCAGTTAAAAATTTAGTTCTGTTTTAAAGAAGGCTTCAAACCAAGACAATTTAAACTCTTCTATGGGAGATATTCTATTTTGACTTTTCAGAGAAAGGCAATATGAACCACACCAAAACATCAGATAAAGGATATAAAAAGGTGTTTTAGTGTAAGGGCCAAAATTGTGCATTTTGATGAGACGGGATAAAAACAAATCACAAACTGCACTTCACCAAACCTCTTCCAAGCTCTAGCACAATTCAGTAATAAATAATGCCATGAACAGATGCTGTTTAACATCAGCGGGACGCTGAATTTGCAAGATGAAGCCTGTTTTTGCAGAGTCTCTGTGCCAGATGAGTTTCCCCGGAGTTCCTGCAGTACCCAAGCTTTTGCCAGTGCTTCTCTGAGGCAAGGCTGGTTTTCGCAGGACAGCAGAGGGAGCACTCAGGTGTTCTCTTGCTAAACTGGAAAACCAGTGGCCCTGAGAGGGGCCAGTAGAGCTGGAAATAAGCACGCATTTATATATTCCTGCTTTCAAATCTTACTTGAACTTTATTTCTTATTTCTGTGACTGGAGGTCACCTATTTTTAAGGCCCCCATACAAAGGTGGGAGAATCGGGAGCCCATGAGTACCTTGCGTTTTGTAAATGGGGCTTTGTCACATGAAAGCTAATTGTGAATTGCTTAAACTGTGTCGGACTCTAATTTATAACTGAACAATTCAAAAGTGCTCATTGCAGTTACAAAGTAGCTGCCAGAATCTCACAAATGACCATGTTAGTCATATTTTTTTTCACTTCTTCAGAAGGAATATTCTTTCTTTTATTAATATAAAACCACAATGTCATTATGTCACCAATGCATCCACTGTGTAATTACTCCATTTTAAAGATAAATCCATTGTCTTAGGATGCATCCATCACGGATGTCACCTTTAGCACAGAAGGTGAGACACTAAATGGACACCTTTTACTAATATTAATTTCTATATAGTCATCAGTTGCGAATAGACTATCCATTGTTCTCTCTGACAGAGACAGGCCAATGACAAAGATTAAATTATCCATCTGTGTGGAAGCGAGGGATCTGCTTTGAAGAGTGCTTCTCAAGATCTTGCTGTTCTGGCCTAAGTATATTCTATTAATCTACAATTTGTTCATTTTAAACACTGATGAATTATAGCAGAAGGTTGCAGGTTGCTTGTTCTTCATTGAAATGAAAGGTCAGGAATTAGAAAAGCTCTGAGTTTTTCTCTGAAAGATTTTTAGTCCAAAAGAAAGGCAAATGCTGGGTTTTGTCTCTTGCCTGCTGTGTTAATCTGACACTCAAGGGCTCTTTCTGGATCTTCTGCCAAGCTTATCTCAGATTCTCATGCAATTTAAATGACAATTTATAGCGCTCATTTAAATTATGCAGGAGTGTTATTCTTGGAATATACTGAAGAGTACATCTTTGGACATTTGCTAGAGCCAGTTCAGGAACCATCAAGGCCTCAGTGCCTTTGCTAACTGATAGACACTTCTACGTTATTTCCAGACCCACCTAAATGTTCCTGGGGGGCAGGCATGCCGAGTATAGGCTTGCTTATTGCTTTTTAGATCTTGGTGTGACCAGTGAGAATATGGTGTGTCTCTGTGGGTATACCTGTACGGGAGGAACTGCAACGTAGGAGGAATCAGGTCAGCTGTCTATGAAGATATTCTCCCGTTCTGTCTCGATAAAATTCTTCAATGTAATGTGGCACTTAAAGACATGGTTTAGTGGTAGACTTCATAGTGTTACATTAAGAATTGGACTTGATCTTAAGACTCTCTTACAACTTGAGTGATTGTATGGTTCTGTGTTTTGTATTTGGGAAGTGTTTAGGCTTTATCTCTGGCAACATTTCAGTCGTGTATGGAATAATACAGCAGCTAGCTATATACTGGATTATTGTTAGAAATCTGTCACATATTCACACAGTTACATAGAGTAATTGAGAGGAAACAGGATAAAATCCTGATTTGGGAAGGTACTTCAGTGGGAAACAGTTCAGTGCCAGCACAGACTCAAGCAAGCTGGGGAAAAAGCTCTGAATCTTGCTGAAAGCATCATTTGAAGTAGTGGGTGTTTAATAAAACCTAACAGCTTCCTTTGCTGTGTTTACACTAACTGTAAGCTGGCATTTTGCATTTAGACTGGGCAATTTTTTAGATGCCTAACCAAGTTCATGGGTAGTTCTGCTATAAAAGAAGAAACAGTCATGTAATTACCTGTTTTCCTTCCCACCAGATGAATGTTTTCCATAGTGAATTCTGTAGCTGTTCTTGCATGCACACAGCCTTGGTGTATGTCTTCTAGCACTAGGTAAGGAAAATATCTGTGTATTCCTACCTATAACTGAAAAAAACCAAAACTACCATATGTCCAACACATCATTTTAGTCATACTTGATTTAAGATAAAGGTTAATATTTGGGAGATCTATATTTTGGTCACAGTAAATGGCAGGGAAGAAGAGCTTTGATCTCCAAAATCAAATGAAGACCGTTGTTGCAAATACCTGCTGCATAGCTCTCCCTGCAGTGATGGAGCAGGGGTTGCTCTGTGCTCTGGCTTTATTTGGCCAGGTATGTGTGCGTGGGCATAACACTTCTTGACAAGGCCAAGACAAATTGGACCTATTACAGATCATAATACTACCATGATGAGTTCTGCCAAAAGAAATTTGCTCTCTGCCATCAAGCCGCCTTTGAATTTCTGTGCTGTTTTGCACTTGAGTGTTTTTTTTCGGCATCTAGTTTATTTAAACTTTAGATAGAACACTAAGTTAAAATGTTAGGATGATCCAGAATGTTTTATTTTGGGAGAGCTAGCAAATTGTTCTTTTCTTGTCTAAATATAGTTGTGCTTTAAATGGTACATATTTCAAAAGTCTCTTTGTGAAATATTTCCGTTGTTTCTAGTGAAAGTATTATGGTCTGCTATGTAAAGGTAGTACAGATAATAAGTGGGACAGAATGCTCATCTTCTGAAGTAGGAGACATGTTGTAGATGATTATTGGTATTGACACTTGGTTTGTCTTCTGGTAAGCGAACCTATACCCTTCTTGGTGGTTTCAGTCTCCAGCCCATTTTAATGGTTTGGGGTATTCATATATCTGTGGATTCCTGATTGCTTTTGTAACTGTAGTCTGTGTTCTTCTGCCATCTAACTGAAATTAGACTGGGTGATTTTTCAGTGCGTGCTCTGCTTGTGACATTACCATTTTTTATTTACTTACCACTCACTAAGGTGTTATTCCTAACTTTGAAATTCAGTTTTTCAAACAAAATGCTGAGAGCTGCCACCACTACACACTGTTCATTCCTTTGTACTCTCATGGTCCTGTGTTCTTCTGGAGCAGAGGCATGAACAAAAGATGTGCCAAGATTGCTATAAAACGGAGTTGCATTTTTGTCATGTTGAAGACAGTCGTTGAATGTACTGATATGTGAGAGAGACAAGACTGATCTCAGAGCACACTGAAAAAAGTCTCTGTTATATCAGGGAATGTGTACTTCTGATGTGTGTGTTGGTAATGAGAGGAAACTCAAGTATATGTTAGGCTTAGTTTACAGTTTGGAATAAGGGCACTTTGTTTAGATTTATCAACAGTTTTAATAGTTGCCAGGCAAGTTGTAGCTTTTCCTCATCCTGGGTATTTCTGCATTTTGTTAAAGGAAATTCTGGGACAAACAAGAGACAAATGTTATCTGAAGTTCGGTATTCTAGACATCTGCCACACATCAACAAACTGTGTGTATGGTCCTCAGCATGTCTGGACTGCTTTCTGTAATGGTGTAGTTGTTAGGGGAGGAAAAATTCATTCTGGAAGGACTACTGTTTCGTTTTGACTGTGTGACCTACAGTGGACAACCACCACAAAAGGACATTAGTCACAAAGTTGGCTAGGAATACTATTTTATTAGGAGAAGAAAAAAAAAGAAAAAGGGCTCTACTTGAGTGTGGATCTTTTCTTTAGTCCTAATTAGAACCACAATCCATCATGCTGGAAAGTTTCTATTCATTTTGGTGATTGGGGACATGACAAATGAATCTCAGAATAAATGGGATGTCAAGGCTGAGCAGGAGATGGATGTGTTCTGCATGGGATGAATGTAATAAGTACAGTTAATGTTGGCAACCAGCCAGTCCCATTGCCTCATGCTGGGTGAGTTGCCCCAAGGCTGTGACCAGGGGTAAAACACCACTAAGCGATTCTCTTGGTCTCCCATTTATTAGAAAATGAACACCTTGTCAAGATTCATTTTCTGTTTTCCTAACTGTCATTTTGCTTCAGGGATGGCAACTAACTGAATATTAGTTAATTGTTTCTAATAAAATGCTGATAATTGGATATCTCTTTTGGTGTTGCTGGCCTAGCTCCTCTCTTTAATTTCACTTCCCTTTCACTGGCCTCCGTTCCTCACACAGGCGCGTCGAGATTGATTATCTGCAGCAAGCGAGAGGCCAAGCAAGAAACTTCATTTAAGATTAATTTCAGGGAAACTGTTTTACAATTTTTCTAAATTGAATTTAGTCTTAATTTTAAAGTGTTAGAGGTTGTATGTCTTCAAAGGTTGCTTTTGGATAATAAATTATGTATCAAGTAATCAAACCTACTGTTGAACCAGGGTGCTTAATGTGTCTAAGGGCACTCCTTGGATTTAGCCATACTGACAAGCCTGGTTTTGCTCAAAAGCCTTGGGGAAGGAAGGGAGGCACTCCCTACCATGTGGGCTAGATTGCTGCTACTGTGGCATTTTTACTTACTATTTAGCAATTCCTAGAAAAGGCTCTCTTTCCATGTTAGTTCCTCCAGTCCTTGGTGATCCCCACATGCCTTCAGTAGATACAGTAAGCATAAGGGGGAACAGATGGTTTCCCCTAAATGTGTGAAAACCACATCTGTGATAACTATGTAAGTTCATACTAACACCCACATCAGGATGTGCCTTTCTCATACCAATCTGGGTAAGACTCTGAATGGATTTACTGCTTTGAATCCATTAAAAATCTCTCTGAGAATCTAAGCCCTGTGTGAAAGCTACCTGCTGCATTTCAGGATATGCTTCCCAGCTAACTTACCAGTTGCCTGGCCCCCACCAGCTGCAAGATGTGATAATGCAACTAACTTCACCTGGGGCCTGATGGCTTGTACAAGTCCAGAAGCTGTCCCACAGGACTGTTCTCTGTCTTACCTGGATAAATCATAAACCCTAGTTTGCTCACGAGCTGAGGATAGTGTAGTTGCAGCAGTGCCGCTATCAAATATTCCTGCAGCTCAGTGGCAGAGAGGTCTGTGTGTGTCTGGTAAGGGCAGAATAACAAAAGACAATGAAGCATCCCAAATTCAAAACAGATTGGTGCTTATCTAGCCAAATGAGAAGGCTGGAAGAGGCATCCCTAAGATCCCTCCCCCCCCATCCCCTCTATCTCTCCTCATACAAAAGCAGCTTTTGTTGTTTGAATTCCCTTAGGGAGAGGATGAAGCTGCTTCCTCCAGTCGTTGACTTGTGTAAAGATATCAGGGAATGGATGTTTGTGCCACAGCAAAATGCTGAGCAGCTCAGTGCAGTAACTGCTGAGTTGGAAAAAGAAGCTGGAGAAGGATGAAATGAATACCAAAAACACAGAAATGAGCGAATGGGACATAATGCAAGCAGAATTAGAATGCTTGGAGCCTGTCCTAAGATATTCCTGGCCAAGTGTGTCCCTTCAAGCAAATAAAACAACCCCAGGGAGTAATTTGGCCTACCATGCGTACATTTGGACTCTATGAAGAGAAGCAGAGTAACCCAATTGCATGGATTGAGAAAAACTGTAACAGCTTTTCCATCTTATTATTTACTTCAAGAGATGCAGAATATAGTATATGGATCATATATGGTCCTTGTTAAAATCAGCTCACTACATTTTTACTAGCTTCACGATGTACCAATCATTTAAAAACCTCTCAATATGTGAAAAGGTCAGATTCTGAAAGGAGGTGAGCACTTGCCTTAAACCTGCCCAAAAGACTTCCTAAACTTCCAGTGTTTGCTAGCAAACCTTTTGACTTAGCAGGAATTGGACAGGCACATCCCAAAGATTTTGATGTTCCTTTGGCTGTGGCTGTGTGGTCATGCAGGGCTGTAACTCATACAGATGCATCTGAGCTAGGGTTCAGCTAGGACTATAACCAAAGCTCCCCAAGACGAGACTTGCTCAGGTCTTCTGGTGGGTTTTGCTGTGTTACGCTGGCTGAGGTTTGTATGTATGTCTTTCATCTTTGTTCAAGGATGTCAGACTTCTATCATTAGAGAAATTAAAAAGAAGTCTGAGTCTCTCCTCTGAGTGTGAAGGGTGACCTACTCTGGTCTCCAAAAGAAGGATGCAGACTCTTCTCTTTTGTTCTGGCTGAATAAATAGAAAAAAACCCAAGAAAATTAGTGCCAAACAAGCACTATTTTGTATCTTAATCCTTCAGTGATGGTGCAATTAACTTTTTTTCTCAATGAAATCTAGCTTACTGAGCTTCAGATGATGTGCATTAACATCTGCTAGACTACCTCCTGAGCATCTTGCCCCTTGATCAGTTCTGCTGGGCTCAAACTGTCTCAGCGTAAGTTTCTTCAAGATTCTTCTCTTCACATTCAGGCAGGGTGACAAACAGATCTGTTCAAAACACATTTGTTAAACCTCTCAGTAAGGGGTCAGGCCTGATTACAGTGCTAATGAAATTGCCTGGATACATGATAGAGAAGTCAAATTGCTGAGCCCTAACCTAACCCCAACCCTGACTAACCCTAACCTTGACTGACCCCTAAAACTAACCTTGACTAACCCTAACCCCTAACCCACAACCCTAACTCCTAACCCTAATGGACCCTGATCCTACCCTAACCCCAACACGTCCGCTCACCGTAACCCTAAACTTAACCCCTAACCCTAAAACCTAACCCCTAAATCTAACCATAATGGACTAACCCTAACCCTAAATCTGCTCTAACTCTAAGCCCTAAACCTAACCCTACCCAAACCCTAACCCCTAATCCTAACCAAACAGCAGTCACAGGGAACACATTACACTACAAAACGAAACTACCTAATAGCAAATGCCTCTTGCCAGTGTTTGAGGCTCCTAGAAAGGAGTAGAATGGTGCATGCAGTTCAGGCCTAGGCCATTCCTGGCTGGAGTTATCAGCGGAATGAACGGCTGCTTTATATAATCAGGTTTTTTTGCCGGTCCGGACAGCAGCTGAAGGGAACGTGGGGTTTAAAAGGAAACAGATATGACCTAGAAGCAAGTGTCTATTGCCAGTATGTGAGGCTCCTGGAAAAAAGTAGAATGGTGCATGGTATTCAGGACTAGGACTAATACTAATCCTAACCCCTTAACCCCTGAACCTAGCCTGACCCTTAACCCGAACCCGGACTAACCCTAACACTAACCCTAACCTCTAACCATAACGCTAACACTAAACTAACCCTAATCCTAACCTTAACCCTTAACCATAACCCTAACCCCAACCCCTAACCCTTAAGCCTATCCTTTGTACAGGTGGAGATGTTTTATTTCTTTCAACAACATGTTTTCCATCATTGTTACACAGAGTGATTTTCATCATTTACATCAGCTATGATGATCTACAAAGCTGAAAGGAGAATTGCTTATTGTCAGGAAGGCATTGCAACCCACCTCAAGTAACTGTAGCACAAAATGGCTGCCCCACTGGAGATAAATAGTACAAGCTGGGAAAGATGCTGTAGAAAAGATTTCCAGGAATATTCACACATTTTGGTTTTCAGCAAGTATTTTTTTCCTTCTGAATTTTCACTAGAAACAGCTGACTGATAAAAAAAACCTCTGTAATACTGTTTCATCAAACCATGCTGCATGGCATGTAGCCTGCTCTCAGCTTACTCTACTGGCAGTTGAGTTTGCAGCACCTGTGATAAATGAACAAAATTGCTGGTTGCCAAATGCTGCCAGATTATCCTTGATGTGAAGTGAGGTGAGTTTGTTGGTGTTGGTTGTTTTTTTTAGTTCAGACTGTCACCAGATCATTTTATTATTTATTCATCTCTTTTTAGAAACTGTTCAGCAGCAAACAAACGTGTGCTATGTATGGCAGATTGATAGACAACTGCATGACAAGGCTGTAATGGGATCTCTCAGTTCTTACTCAATAAAGTCTGTTTTGGTTTTATTACTCTGGTTATATCTGTACACCAACAGGGCATATTTAAAGCTTCTGAGAGCCTGGTATCATCATAGCGGAAATGTGTTTTCCCTTCCAGAAAGGAGCAGAATTTGGAATATCCTTAAGCTTGTCCAGCACTTGTGTTGCCTTTGGTTTTGAGTGGAGGTTTGGAAGTGCCTAAGAAAGGAAAAAAAATATGTAAATCCGTGTGAGAGTGGTCCCACCATTTGCTTTTCACTTTTCCAGAGCACAGAGATGTGTTGTGTGGGTGATGGGAGGTGTGCACCATTCAGTTACCGGTTTCTGCTCTTGGAATCCTAAACTTCTGCCATCAAGGGACTTCTGCTAGATGATCTGAGGGGCAGAGTTGCTCAAAAAAGAGTGAGGTTGTCCCCACACTTACGTGGATCACTGGCCAAGAAATAACCACCAGAGAGGTTCTTTAGTTAAAATCTAAACAAAAGTTCTCTTGAGATTAATTCCAGTTCCAAATAAAAATCCAGATAATGGTCATCTGGAGAAAGAATTGATTTCCACTGCTCAATTATGTGATCAAAAGCAATGGATTTTTACAGCCATGCCTATGAAAACTAAGTACAATAGGAAGTTTGGTGGGTTGTTTTAAGTATGTGTATTAGGTAGTTTAGTAGCAAGTTGTTCTAGACAGGCAATATCTTTAGTTCAAGCTTTACTACTGGAAATGTCAGTTTTCATTATAGAATGTAGGACATCTTTCCTTTGAGGAAAAATGGATAGGACCTGTAAGACTAGTGGATATGAGAGAAATTCATCCTATACCCTGTTATGTTTGAGTCATTAACCACAGGGCTATGTTTTCAGTGTCAGCACATTGAGTTGGCTTGTCACTTGGGATTTGCTGTGAAGCTGTACTGCTTGTGTGTGGGACAGGAGATGCCTGACATCCTGGTTGCCCTCCATAAATTTCTCCATGTGATCTGGACAAATCCTTAGCAAAGGTGGTTCAGGCTTGTATCCAAGGTGTCTTTCAGTAGCGGAGAAACTGCAAGTAACATGAAGCACCATTCCTAATGCCAAGTAATAATTGTGGTGCCCATAGATGGATGTAAATTTCCTAATCAGCTGTAGTCTGCAGCTGCAAAAATCCAAGTGTGTGAAGTGTTTTTAAATTATTACTGTTCAGGGATCGTAAGACAAAGCTTAGTTGTCTAAATCTGTCTCATAAACAAATTAACACAGTGCTGCTTTCTGCTCAAAATATGATTCTTGTCAGGAGGATTAAGCATGTTAAATCCAGCTAGAATATGCTGTGATCGTGTTTTTTAGCAAAGCTGCAATAATCAGACATTTACAACTAATAAATCAGTGCTCTAATTCCTCTGCAATAAGGCTTTGAAATATAATCTGTCATTTCAGATTTATAGAACACGACTTTTCATAATTATAATTCTCAAATGCACATTACTAGTTATAATTAAATTCACTTTCAAAAAATCTGAAGCATTTTTGTGGATTATCTTCTCATATTATGCTCTAGTGGTAAAATTAATGTATAATCTGTTGAATAAATTTTGTTAGTTCTCAGAAAAAAAAATATGCTCCACTCTTGATCAAGTCCTGGAAACTTAGATAAGAAGGACAAAAATGTGTACTGTATATCTTAAGAAGGCTCTAACAAAGCCAGATCAAACTCAATCATAGGCAAAAAGGAGAACTTTCCTTCATAAAAGAGAAAAAATGAAAGGATTTCAACTAATTTAAAAGAAATTAGAAAATATTAAATTATAGCTTGATTAGAAAAGATGTTAAGTATTGGCTCTGGTTAGGGTGTAACAATGGATTAAATTATAGACTCATTCAACTGAAGAATGAATCCCCATTTGTGGGAACAAGTATATTTATTTGTGGGTGCCTGTTCAGTAAAGGCTGAAGCGTATCACTTACTCAGCTTAATGTTTCTCATTAATAAAATACCTAAGGACCTGATGTATTTCTTGCCATTGTTATCACAACTGCTCTGTTACTGGCGAAAGATCAGGCTTGAGGATTTCAGCTCTCGAGTCAGTGGGTCAGATCCTCACTGTTCCATTGCAGATGTTGAAAGGATGCTTATTGAATGGCCATCCCTCACGGTGTGTCCTCCTCCTCCTCCTGCTGCTACCCCACAAGTGCAGCTGTAGGTGACCAGGATATAGAACTCTTTACACTGGTGTGTGTTGAATAATGAGAGTATTTTCTTTTGTCTAGGTCTAGGTAGAAAGCTACATAGATCACAGTTTTTCTCCTTTACCTAGTAAGTTCTGACCATCAAAGGACCAAAGCACTGGGACGTTTGAAAACAGCATTCTGAAGCGGTATTTCCTGTCCGCACTTGGTTTGTGATTGCTGTGAGAACCTCTGAATTCCTTTCTGCTGAGCATTTACAGTAGTTGTGCCTGCTCTATTGGCATGAGCAGGCTGCATTACTACCGCTGTGGCACTGTACATGTGACAGGTGGATGTGCAAGTGATAGGTGTTTGCTCACGGGAAGTGGCAGCAAAGAGGAGCAATTATCTTTTAGGATCGACATGGGTGCTGAGCATTGCTACTGTTTCCTGAGACCTTCAAGTCCTTCCCTTCTTGTTTACTTCAGAATGCCTCATCATTGAGAAGGGCCTGGCTCTGTGCTCCTGACACTCGCTCTTCACATATTTATAAACATGAATGAGGTCACCCCTCAGTCTTCTGTAGGCTAGAGGAGCCCCATCCAAGATCACCCAGTCCAGCCTATCACCCAGCCCTATCCAATCAGCTAGACCATGGCACTAAGTGCCCCATCCAGTCTTTTCTTGAACATCTCCATGAACAGTGACTCCACCACCTCCCTGGGCAGCCCATTCCAATGCCAGTCACTCTCTCTGTGAAGAACTTCCTCCTGATATCAAGCCTATACCTACCCCCAGCACAACTTGAGACTGTGTCCCCTTGTTCTGTTGCTGGTTGCCTAGGAGAAGAGGCCAACCCCCACTTGGCTACATCTCCCTTCAGGTAGTTGTAGATAGCAATGGGCTCTGCCCTGAGCCTCCTCTTCTCCAGGCTGCACACCCCTAGCTCCCTCAGCCTCTCCTCACAGGGCTGTGTTCCAGGCCCCTCACTAGCTTCATTGCCATTTTCTGGACTCATTCCAGTATCTCAACATCTTTCTTGAGTTTAGGAACCCAGAATTGGACACAGTACTTAAAGTGTGGCCTGACCAATGCTGAGTACAGGGGCAGAATGACCTCCCTTGTCCTATGTGCCACACTGTTCCTGATACAGGCCAGGATGCAGAGTAGAAGGGGAGGAGAACCTCTCTCAACCACACACCTTCTAATACACTCCAGGATACCGTTGGCCTTCTTGGCTGCCTTGCTGGCTCATGGCCATGCTTCTATCCACCGGGACCTCCAGGTCACTCTCTTCTGCACTGCTCTACTTGTTAGAGCTGAATGTGTCCTTGGGTGGTTGTACTTCAAAGCATGGGAAGGCTGAAACAGGATTGATAGCAGTATAGGAGAGTTAGAACCTGGTACTCCTGTGACATGAAGATGGCATGGTTAAAGATGGCCTGTACTGCTTAATGCTTCCCTACCTACAGCAAGATTTCTTACGTGAGTTTTCTTACTTTGACATAGGAGTGGAAACAGCTGCTGAAGGACAGTCTTTGCCTTGAGGAATCTATAATCTCCACAGTTAAATCAGGCAAAACCAGGAAGGTGAGATCAAGGCCCAGAGAATTGAGGGGACATCGCAAATTAACTATTACACTGAATTTACAACCATGTTCTCCTATCAGCCAATATTGTGTATTGAACCCTCCAGGCCTTCCACATGCTACTCTTTCCTCCAAGTCTGAGAGAGAATAGACAGCAGTCAAGTGCAGTAAATAAATAATTTATGGGCAATATGCAATGATCTTTGGAGCATCCCAAATTAATGTATGCTGGCCTGCAAGCAAAATTATGTGGCTGAAAATCAAGGTCATTTAGGGACTGCTTGCTCATGTGTTCACTGCACAGTCTTTAGTTTGTATCCTAATGATATGCAGCAATAGACTGACTTTGAGCAGCATAAGCAAAATTGAGGTACCTGAAAATGTTGGAGTATGTAATCATATATGATTAAGCATTGAAAGTGTTTTTCTTCACCAGCTTGAGCAGTCTGTTACAGGAGATATCCTTGAGCTGCTCTGCAGAACAGAAACATCTCCAGTTGGTCTGAGACTTCTTTAGCAAATGTGCAGTCAGAGATTGAAATTCAGAAAAGCTCTGAGTGGAGAAGTGCAAAGGGCTGCCATTTCTGCTGAGCGTCTGTAGGGTAAAGGAGCTCATATGTACACTCAGCTGGGCATCTGGGTGCTCCCTGGGTCAGCTGCCCCACCTGTGGAGAGGACTTTTGGCTGGACTTGTGTGCACATCTCAGATGATGGAATTTAATAATTAGCTCTCTAAAAGAATGTGAGTAATCTGTCCAGGCTGAGGCTGAAATAGTGCCATTAAAAGATGCTGTTGCCATTACTAAAAATGCCATTTTTAGAATTATCTAAAAGGCAGTTATTAAGATGTACAGTCTCATGCTGTTTGGAGCATCCCTGTTGTCCTACCTGGCCTTCAGGTGTGTGGGAAGCAAACAGAAACTCAGTCAATGAGAGAATCACCATATCTTGTATTTTATTGACTCTGTGTTTTTGAGATTTGTAAAGATGTAGGGAGATGAATGAGTAATGATCCACATCCTCTGTTTCATATTTAAATATGAAATGTTATGCAGGTGACCAGATGGCTTTTAATTTTTATAGCTAAACAGCAGAGAAATATGGTCCTTGGATAAGAGGTTTAAACAAGATTAAGCTTTATTCCTAGAGTACACTGCTAGGTAAATTTGACAGTCGTATCACAAAGATCTCACAGTGTGCTCAGCGTAGACACTATGTGTCCCCAGAACAGCCAGGGCCTGTGACCTACTGTCTTCTTAGTAGAGTCATAAACTCCCTGAGTAGTCGTTCCTACCCAAAAGGCTGCTGCTGAGGATACCTGCAGAATCAGGTGTTTAGAATCCTCACACCAATGAGGATTAGGAAAGGATATAGCTGTGTATGTTGTCTGTGCACCAGTGCATACTTACTCCAGCCTGCTCAAATGGGGAGGGCTTAATAGGTGAAACAACACTTGGCTCTTGCTTTACAAATACGTAGTGAGCTTTGAATTGCTAAGTACCATATGAAAAATGGAATGCAGTTTATTTATATCTTCTCTGTGATCGTTCCATGTCCCTTTACTCCCCTTCTGATCACATTCCAGACATATATCACAGAACAGTGCTGAATTTGCTACGTAATCTGTGTCTTGGCTTAGGGTTTTTTCTTTCCAAATTCTGAAAGCTTGCTTTGGCTTCTTGAGAAGATACTGAGAAGATCTTATGTGAGAAGCCCATGGAAATATTTCAATAGAAGCGCAGAAGCATAGATTATTTTGGTTGGAAAAGACCTCAAAGATCATTGAGTCCAACCATCGACCTGACACTACCACGAATGTTAAACCATAGTCTGCTATTTGCTGCTTAATCTGTGTCTAGAAAAAGTAAGTGAAATTGCTGAAGAACTGCAGTTTTCAGAAAGTACAGAACAAATAGCTCATGCCCATCCCAGGAACTAGGCAATCCGCATTAGTAGTACCTGAGGATGGAGGAGATGCCCATGTCTGCTAAAGCAGTCGTTTTTTTCTTTTACAATCAACAACAACAAAAACAGTTGAGCATTCACACTTTGGAAAATGGATTGCAGATGAGCTCTCCCCATCCACCACCCCAAATACATTTGATGTCTCAAATATATGTCAATATTTTAACATTTGTCAATCTGCTTAAAAATATGTGGTAACATAGTGGGATTTAAATGGAGATACTTGTTTCAAAGGACACTTATGAAACTGGACAGCCTCCTAGCTAGCCTGTCCAGGATACTATGGCAAAGCTTATCAAGGGCATATCAACAGTTCCAGGTATGTACATGCATGTTCACATGGCTGGAAGACTTACCCGAGTATAGGAAAGGTTCTGGATCTTTGGGAACAAATGTACCCAAGTGGCCCCACAGCCACTGGCAGTGGCTGGTGTATAAAGCAAGAGCTTTCCTTCAGGTTGGAGAGAAGCAGAGTTTTCCTGCATCTCTTTCTTTTGCACTAATTACATAAACAGTACTAACCGGTATTTACTCTTGCTGCTCTTGGATTTTCTTACCTGGCTCTGGTTGGTTTATTTTCTCTTTTTTTTTTTTTGTTGCATTTGTGATTTGCCTTAAAAAAAAAAAAAACAAAAAACAAAACAAACAAAAAAAAACAAACAGAAGATTGTAACACTGAAGGATTGCAAGTAAAGCACATGAAAAGAAATGCTATTCCCACCTGCATTGTGAGCAGTTGCCAGCCATTTCACTCTGAAAGCAGCTGAGCACTCTCTAGCTTCATGGGATGGCCAGAAATCTCAGTGATATTCTCAGTGTCTTCAGCATCTTGCAGGATTCTGTTCATGGATCAGGTTATTCTTCTATGTTTCTACTGCTGGTATGGCATTTCCTATTTATTCTCTGTCCACACCACAGCTTCATCTTTTATTACTGTTTTGGGCTTAATAAGATATTTAACCATTCCGCTTTACAGTGTAAGCTCTTGTCATTGAAACCCCAAGGCTGAGATTGTCAAAACAAAAAACCTCTTGAAAACCCTTTTGCTAAGTGTTCTGATGGAAACCAAGAGTTTTACTGCTACAGAATAGATCACAGAGTATACTACATGAATTATTTTCAGTCAGAGAAATGTTACAGTTTCTCTCATAACTGCTTATGTTGATGCAGTTTGTACCGGAGTTGAGTCCCATTGACTTCAGTAGGACTTTGAGGCACCGACCTTTGTGCATCAGAGACCAGGATACGATTCATCCTTGGGGGCATCAAAAAGGTTCTGCTAAAGAAAGAATGTACTTATCTTCCTGAAACAGGTCTGACAGATAAAGAAGTATTTGTGGTTTTAATCTGAAATTCACATATTTTATTCCTGAGCATCACATGCTCTGCTGGGGGAATTGTCAATTACTTATTTGAGTACTGGAGAAAAATCAAGGGCACGTCAAGGCAAGTCATACCTTTTCAGGCGGTCTAAGAATGTTAAAATTCCACTCTGGCAAAATGCTCTCAATATTATTCCTGCCTCTGAACTTGGCAATGTTTTCCTTATTTTTGCTGGGAAATGAATGCATCTGTTTTCTTAACAAATGGAAGTGTTTGACTTACAGATGCTGCCTTTCAAATCAAAGCCTGCTAAAAATCTGATATGGCCAGAGAACATGTCACATATTTTCCAGTTAGTGAGTGAGAACTTTTTCCACAGCTGTACTGTGTGTCTTGGCAAGGGTTTGTCTGTGCAAATATCCCTTCCCTGTATTTATCAGTGCAAAAAATCTCAACTGCTGTTGAGATGCAATGAGGGAAATAGTTGCTACACTTGGGGAGAAGCAACGTAGGAGAAGAGATTGGTTTTCTAGTGTCCAAAACATTGCTATTTTCTGTTTTCCTCAGCTAAGGAGTAAGTCAGGGACCTTCTCTTAGCACAGCGATGGCATTACATGGGGGAAGGTCTCTCCTAGAGGGTAAGAACTGGCAGCATATTCCAAAATGTGTGTCCTGCTAGAAAGAAACTCATTATGCTGTGTAGAGAGGATGAAATGTTATTGATGGGCAAAGAAAAGATGCCTGGTCCTCTCTTTTATTAAAGGGTGCAACAACAGAGAGGATTAAACAACTTTAAAATTCCAGACTTTGCACTTTGAATCAGTGTGGGGGGCAGGGGAACAGAAGCAATGAGGATTAATTGACATTGTTTTCCTTGAGTACTTCCTTCAGCCTCCCCAGCAGTATGGTAATTTTGGAAAGATCTGAACGTCGACACTGTTTGATACAGCAAAGAAATACTGTAGGGTATTTGCTATGGAGCTCTTTCAAGACAGGATTAGGATCAAACAGTGTAATGTTAATGGTAGGTTCTTATATGTCAGGGCTGTGCCTGTTTATTTTGTGATTTGACAAGGAGGCACTTGTGATTAAGAGACTTTAACACAGGTCTCTAATTCACTTGTCTGCAGGTGAATGTTCAGTCAAATATGAATAGGACAGAAGCTTACTGCACATGAGCTGTTCCTGAGTAATGTTTTGTACATACCATCTGTAATGTTTTTAGCGGTGGTGTTTTTATAGTAAAGATGTAAGAAAAGATTTGCACACTGGTTTAGGTTAATGGTTAATAGTAGTAAACATTAAACAACAGCAGTTTTGCCTTTTAACTCACTCATTAATAAGCCAAAAAAGACTTATTTAAATATAGACACATATGTGTTAGCTGCAGGCAACTCATTGTTATAATTAACTACAAACATTAGAAGCCAATCATATAAATATGTTACTATAGCCTAGTCTCCTGAAGTCTAATTCAATTGAAAATTTGTAATTGTTGTGGTATGTCCTCTAGTAATAATAAAATTCTTGGCACTAAGGAGGAACAAGGAGCTGACTGCTCTAGAGGAAAACAAAGAGATTTCTCCTTTTCCCAGATGTCAAGTTTTAGTTCCCTCTTTGTCTTCTAAAGGCCAGAGAGATGCCAAGGAAATTCTTCCTAATGAATTTACGAGTCTGTGTTACTCAACACAAGACTGTGGCCAGCTTTACAAGCTGCCAACTCCCCTCTCCAAAGCCTTCATGTCTGGACCTTGGTACACAGAAGGGATTTCCCAACATTGATCACTTAATTGAAATAATCTCGATTTTTCTTGTGTTTCCTCATGCCCACACTAAGCACATCTGTCAGGGCTCAGTGCTTCATTGTCCAGGTAGCAATGGTAGCTCGCACACTGTGAAGGAACACCTACAATCCGCTTGGAGCCTTCAGGTGAGGTGTGTTTCACTTGCCTTCCTGCCAAAGCATCACCTCTGCTCAATGTGGACTTTATTGTGTGGGAACAGAGAGCAGAGAATAACTAAACCCCACATATAGTAATGAGACAGTAAGTTGTGGTTTCTATTTACCTAAGTACATAATTCCTCAGGGAACACAAGCTGAAGCTGTTCGAAGGATTTCCACTCTCCTTACGTTGAGAGTAGCCGGCAGAGACCTTTTGGTAGGCTACACGTTTCAGTAGGAGAACCAAGTAGGTTAGTGAGCTCTATTGAGCCTAATCTAGTGTTTTAATTAAATATTTTAAGGTTAAAATATCTAATGGACAGTTACTATATTTTTTGAGTTTCTTATTACTTTCACACTTGACAGGAGTAACCTAGTCAAGTCCACAGGCTTTGTGGGAGCTTGTACAGCTGTTGGACAGTTTGAGCTATTGTTTGAGTTCCAATCTGGGTCAGTTTGGCTGATACCACTGATTCACCCTGGAACTGCAGTTCTTCCTTGCCCTCCCAGACTGTACAGTGACATCTCATGGAGATGATGCATGCCATAATGTTAAACAAGATCTTTAGGATTATAGAAAGTAGTATGGCTGTAAGAAATCCATGCAGTGCATGCAAGGTTGACAGGAGTCAAGTTGAATGTCTGATTTTAGAAACCCAAATCCTTTTATTATTTCAGCCTAAAAAGCTCCCAAGTGACCAAAGAACACACCCCGCCCTCTTCCTCTCCCCCAAATGTTGGAGGAAGTGAGAAATAATGTGAGCTTTCCCCACTGTAGGGGATAAAATATACTGAGCTAAGCACCTTCACTTCTCATATAACTCACTAGGAGGTAAAAATATGGGGCACTGTGCAGGAAGCACTTGCTTAGCACCATACAGGATAGAGCCCTGCAACTGTTTAAATTTTCTGCTTCTCTTCACAAGATATGCCATTTCCAATCACTTTCCTGTTGTTTAGGGTGTTTTTTTCTGTTAAATGGTCATTAAATCGAGTCAGTTTTATGTGAGCAGGTCCTAAAAATCTTCGAGGAACTGTGGAGTAGTGAATAAAATGTGTTGCTTGCCTCCCCCTCCCAATTTCTTTCAAATAACTAGAGGTCATAACCCCCAAAATCTGGCTGTTGGCTGTTAGCTAGTAGAAACCAGCTGAAACCCTAGTAAGACAAGTCCTCACAGCTGTATCATGTGTCTACTATTGTCAATATATCTGCAGAACCTGCCAACTGCTTGTCATTTAACATAAAATGGATTTAGAGAGGAATAAGGTAGTAGGAGAAACAGATCACAGTGCAGTCTAAAGCCATGCTGATCTGGTAAACTTTTCTTGTTTGTCTTACTTCTGCTTTTGTCCTTTTTCTGCTCCTTCAGCCTAACTAAAAGATTCTGTATCTAGCCACCAGGCACAGACTTAAAAATCCAGCGCTGTTTTGTTTTCCCTATTGTTGTGGTACCAGGAAGGTAGCTGCCAGTCCTATATAACAAGTTTGCATCTGCGGCCAGGTCAATAAAGTGCCTGTAAGTACTACAGGATTGTGGATCATAAGCTCTGATCCTTCAGTTTGTTTTAGTCTGGATTATATGCTGCTTCTGACTCCAGAGTGCTCTCCTTGCATCTTGAAGAAGAGTCAGCCTCACCCCTCTCAGGAAAGCCCTCCTGTACTGAATCAGCACTCTGGGATTCCTCCCAGTATCCCCATTTTCAGCAAGATTTTGATGGCAAATTCAATTCCTAATATACTCCTCCTTTCCTCATGGGAATGCAGACATTAAAGAAATAGGGAACTGTGGGGTAAGTGAATTTATCTTTGGAAGTGTTTCTTCTGGTGCAAGAGATGGGGAGAATAGAGGAGGAGGAAAGAGAAAATCTTTTTTACTTGTTTTCATTGTCATCCTTCCAGTATTGCAATGGATCTTCGTCTCCTTACAAGTGAATTTTGGTTTAAGCTTTTGAAGAACAATGTGATGTATCTGGTTTACTTTCTGAAAAACAGGTTTTTCTAAGGCAATTAAAAATTCATCGGAAGAACAGAAGAGGCAAATAGATAACAATTTCTTAGTTTTGTTTCCGTTCATGGTGGGTGAATGCCCTATGGAAAGGCAAATAAAATGGGTTTTATTTCCATTCACGGTGGGCTTGATGCCCTATGGAAAGGCAGGGAGGACTTTAGGTAGGCAAAACTACCTCCCAGGGCAGTGTGTCCCATACCTAGTAAAAGCTGTCCACTGAGTGCTGCTGAAAACTGGAGAGCTGCTTACCTTGCCAAGGTCTCTAGTCATCGAAAGAAAGTCACCAAAGATCTTAGTTCTTTTGCAAAACTGTACTGAGAAGCTGACAGAATGTGAATACCCAAACCATTGTTTCCTGGCTTCGGAGAGGGACCTACTTTTCCAGTCTTGATTTAACCTGCCAGCGACTCCTGCAGGGAATTGTGCTGGAGAGAAAGGATAGAGATCATGCTCAGATTGCAGCTAATTATTAAAAATGGCTTACTTATGTTTATTTTTAATTGCTCCAAACCTCAGTAGTGTAATGAAGCTATTAAGAAATAACTCTCTGAAAGAGTTAACAAAAAAAAAATCAGATGTGGTCCCCAATGCACTTTTGCATTTTATTGACATTTTAATTAAGACTGTAGTATACTTCAGGGATCTCTACACTTAAATAGAAACCATTTTAATATGCTACACTGGCAAAGAGTAATGGATGAATACAGACCCATATTCCCATATGTTTTATGGTACTTAGTGATTCTTTTGTACAATGTATTATGATGTTAAGACATTTTATGAGTTTCTATTGGCTAAGCTGAGCCATATCAAATTATAATTTTGCTCAGTGGATTTTACTGTAAGCAGATTAAATAAGGCACATTCTATATTTATTGTTACAGTTAGATCTGCCTGGTTTTGTTTTTCCTATTATAGTCTTCATTTACTTTTCCCCTTAAAGTGACTATAACAAGCATTATATGAAGAAATTACTTGGCTCCATTTATAGTGGGCTGAGGCAGTTGTTTGCTGGATTTTCTTCTTTTTTTTTGTGTGTGTGTGTGTTAGAAGTTGTTGGAGCTGAAAGGATGTTGTTCCCCTGGTAATATTGATCTAAATGAATTCTTATCCGTTTAACTGCACCACTCATATAGCTGTGAATATTTTTCTTTTTCATTAGCCAACTTGGCATCTAGTATTAATATCTGGGGACTTCTTCAAGCCAAGAGAGGGGAGATTATTTGTCCTGTTTTGGACCCAGGAACAGGGCCATGTGTCAAAAGGCTGACAAATGTAATTTAATGATGCTTACTAACACTGGAGCTTTGAGGACTTCGAGTAACACCAAGTTGTAAACCCACTCATGAGCAACATGGAAAGTGGGAATACCACTCCAGGACTACATTACGGCACTTAATGTGTGTACCTTAGTATAGCATCCAATGGAGACCCTGTGGTTGGAAGGGGGGAAGTGCTAGAGCAAGATAAGCTAGTGTCAGACCGATATTCCTGGCCACCACTGTCACGTGAAACAGCTTGGGAGAGAACCACAGGTGTGGTACAAAGTCAGGCTAAACACTGATACCCACTTTTAATATTATTTGGCCTATTCTCTCACGAGAGTATGTTTCTGTGTAGTAGGCCAAGTCAAAATCTGAACGTTCTAGACTTGAAAACTTAATTCTTCTGAGTGTTAGAACAAGCAGCTGTCCTCCATATCCCAATAGCCATCTCCAAACAAGTGGGAGCAGATGACTGTAATGGAAGGGGAACTTTCAGTTGGTCAAAAATTATGGTTTAGGAAACTCAAAACTTGGTGGGCAAATCATTAGTGTCAATTAGGGTCTTGTAGAATAAAGGCTTTGAGTATTCAGTTTCTTTCGTGCTACTCCGATGTTAATGCTGAAATTTTAGTTTAGGTGAAAAATAGAAGAAAATATGTCAATGTTTAAACATAATTCTTATGACATAAGTGAAATGCTGCAGCAGGACATAGAGTCAGAGATTACCTGTCTATTCAACTTTTCAAAATCTTAACCTTTGTTGGCCTAACATCAAATGGAGCAATTAGAAAACTGGAGACCTCTGAGCTTTCCTGGTGTAAGAATAACGGTTACTAGGTCACTCTCACTTTAGTGTGGAGATTGTATTGCAGGAGGTGGGCAGCAAAGGGGAGTTTACAGATTATTTTGACAATCCTCATGTTAAATGCTTTTGCCACTTCAGAAAACTTTGCCTTGCTCCTGAATTACCCTAATTCCCACGTCTGAATTACCCTAATTCCCAGGTATTCGTCTGTTCTACTTTCACAGAATCAAACAATGTCAGAGGCTGAAAGGGACTTCAAAAGATCATAGAATGATAGAACGGTTTAGGTTGGAAGGGACCTCAAGGATCATCCAGCTCCAACCCCCTGCCATGGGCAGGGACACTTCCCACTAGAGCAGGCTGCTCAAGGCCTCATCCATCCTGGCCTTGAACACCTCCAGGGAGGGAGCATCCACAACCTTCCTGGGCAACCTGTGCCAGTGTTTTACCACCCTCACTGTAAAGAACTTCTTCCTAATATCTAGTTTAAATCTCCCCTCTGCCTGTTTAAACTCATTATCCCTTGTCCTGTCATTACAAGACCTTATCAATAGTTATTCCCCAGCCTTCCTGTAGGCCCCCTTCAGATACTGGTAGGCCATTATAAGGTCTCCTGAAAGCCTTCTCCAGGCTGAAGAGCCCCAACTCTTGTAGCTTGTCCTCATAGCAGAGCTGCTGCAGCCCTCGGAGCATCTTTGTGGTCCTCCTCTGGACTCGATCTAACAGTTCCATGTCCTTTTTGTGCTGGGGGCTCCAGAACTGCATGCAGTACTCCAGGTGGGGGCTGACAAGAGCAAAGGGGCCATATCACTTCCCTTGCTCTGCTGGCCACACTGGTCTTGATGCAGCCCAGGACATGGTTGCTGTCTGAGCTGCATGTGCACACTGCTGGTTCATGTTGAGCTTTTTGTCACCCCAGACCCCCAGGTCCTTTTTTCTCAGGGCTGCTCTCAGCCATTTGCCACCCAGCCTGTATCTGTGCTTGGGATTGTGTCCACCCAAGTGCAGGACCTTATGCTTGGCCTTGTTGAATTTCATGAGGTTGGCCTGGGCACACCTCTGCAGCCTGTCCAGGTCCCTCTGGATGGCATCCCTGCCCTCTAGCAAGTAGACTGTGCCACACAGCTTGGTGTTATCTGCAGACTGGCTGAGGGTGCACTCGATTCCTCTGTCCATGTCACTGACAAAGATCTTAAGCTGCACTGGTCCCTGAGGGACACCATTTGTCACTGGTCTCCAGGTGGATATTGTGCCACTGATCACCACTCTGCGTGCGACCATCCAGCCAATTTCTTATTCAGCAGTGCTCCACCCATCAAGTCTGTTTTTCCAGTTTGGTGACCAGGATGTCATGTGGGACAGAGTCAAATGCCTTACTCAGGTCCAGGTAGATAATGTCAGTTGTCCTTTTATTGTCCACTGTTGCTGTGGGTTCATCATAAAAAGCCACTAAATTTGTCAGGCATGATTTGCTCTTGGTGAAGCCCTGCTGGTTACCACCAATCACCTCTGCTCTTTGTAGATCATCTAGTCCAACCCCCCTGCCAGAGCAGAAACACCTATACCAGATCATACAGGAATGTGTCTAGGTGGGTTTTGAGTATCTCCAGAGAGGGAGACTCCACAACTCACCTGGGCAGTCTGTTCCAGTGTTCTATCACCCTCTGTGCTAGTTTGAGCCTAGCTAGCATGTTTTGGTGAGAAGAACTAGATGATAGGCTGTAAAATGAAAACAATGGTGTCTACTTCCCTCACAGTCTTGCTGAGATGTATACAAAAGAAGAAAGGCAAAACAAAGATTAGGGCATTTGCTTTTTCTCCTCGCTGGGGAACTTTGCCTGCTGGGGAGCTCGTGGCTGCTGGCTGGACTCCATCTTGCTTTCTAACCTCACCCTCCTTTGCTTGGCTGCTTCACCTTGCTTTTAACCCTTTTGGCCGAACCTCCATTCTTCCTTGGGACTGGGGTAAGGTTGAGAGGGGTAGGGGGAAGGTGAGGGGTGGTTGAGAGCCCCTCCTGGGGACTCAGGTTTCTGGGAGGGGAATTGTGTTTGTATTACCTTTTTTCCCTTATATATTTCTGTATATAACTGTATATACTGTAAATATCTGCTTGTAAATTGTGCCAGCTGTAAATATAAGCTTCATTCAAATTTCCAGAGCCGACTGAGTCTAGTCTGGGCAATTTCTAAAAGTGTGGGGGGGCGGGGGACACCCAAACCATCACACCCTCACAGTAAAAAAATTCCTCCTGATGTTTAAATGAAACTTCCTATGCCTGATCTTCCACCCATTTCCCCTTGTGCTGTCATCGGGCATCACTGAGCAGAGCCTGGCTCCTCCTGGCACTCACCCTTTACATATTTATAAACATTAATGAGGTCACCTTTCAGTCTCCTCTTCTCCAAGCTAAAGAGCCACAGCTCCCTCAGTCTTTCCTCATAAGAGAGATGTTCCATTCCCTTCATCATCTTTGTGGCTCTGTGATGGACTCTCTCAAGCAGTTCCATGTCCCTCCTGAACTGGGAGGGCCCAGAACTGGACACAGTACTCCAGATGCAGCCTCACCAGGGCAGAATAGAGGGGCAGGAGAACCTCTCTCAACCTACTACCCACACCCCTTCTAATACACCCCAGAATGGTGTTGGCCCTCCTGGCCACAAGTCTACTTTGCTGGCTCATGGTCACCCTCCTATCAACTTGGACTCCCAGATCCTTTTCCCTTTCACTGCCTTCCAACAGGTCAGTCCCCAACCTATACTGATACCTGGGGTTTTTCTTTCCCAGGTGCAAGACTCTGCACTTGCTTTTGTTGAATTTCATTAAATTTCTCCCTGCCCAGCCCTCCAGCCCGTCCAAGTCTGGCCTTCTGGTGTGGCAGCCACTCCACCCAGTTTCGTGTCATCCACAAACTTGCTGACAGTGCACTCTGTGCGCTCATTTAGGTCACAGTATCAGTATCACAGTATCACCAAGGTTGGAAGAGACCTCACAGATCATCAAGTCCAACTCTTTACCACAGAGCTCAAGGCTAGACCATGGCACCAAGTGCCACGTCCAACCTTGCCTTGAACAGCTCCAGGGACGGCGACTCCACCACCTCCCTGGGCAGCCCATTCCAGTGTCCAATGACTCTGATGAATATATTGAACAGAACTGGTGCCAGTACTGACCCCTGTGGGACCCCACTACCTACAAGCCTCCAACTGGTCTCCATCCCATTGACCACAACTCTCTGGCTTCTTCAACCAGTTCCCAATCCACCTCACTACCTGATCATCCAGACCACACTGCCTCAGTTTAGCCAGAAGGATGCTGTGGGAGACAGTATCAAATGCTTTACTGAAACCAAGATAAACTATATCCACTGCTTTACCACCATCAATCCGCCTGGTTATGTCCTTATAAAAGGCTATCAGGTTGGTCAAAGATGACTTCCCCTTGGTAAAACCATGTTGATTGCTCCTAATGGTTTCCCTTGAAACCCTGCTCCACTAAACAATGGTTTCATTGTTCTATTGAGATAAATAATGTTTGAATTAAGAGAAGGCAGATAAATGAGGTGCAACTGTTCAAGAAGTTATATGTTTGGTACCACCAGACAAAGCTGTCTTGAAATCTGAGATGAAGAAAAGGAGAATGGAGCAGAGGAACAGCGCTCAGTCATTGGGGCTATCTATGGATGTACTCAGACATAGAGAAATGTCTAAAATATACCTTTGGAGTAGGCCATTTTAATGCAAAATGCATTAAAGTGCATGGATTTTTTTTTTCATTGTAATTCTTTCTCTTGGTACATTAGTGTGACAAAAAGTAGGGAAGTGCTGCATTCAGGATTTCTCATCCCTTTTTATATTTCAGGTCCTTTCTCAGGATAGCACTTGAAATGTGCTGTGCTTTTACCTTTTTACAGCCATATTACAAGGGTAAAAGTTTTAAGTAAAGATCATTTGAACTTCTTTGGGGCCAGAGTGATCCCAGCAACAGCTTCAAGCCCTTTGATCCTTCCACATCACTGGTAAAGGAACTGGTACCTGAGGTCATATCACTTGTATGTGAAACATTATATGTGATAAGTCTTATATTACTGTCCATTTCCAACCTAATTCTCTATGACCCCTAGAAAAGCAGATGAAGTAAAATGACACCTGGACCCTCTAGGTCTATTTTTCTGCAGTTCAGTGGTGGATGATCCCTTTGCAGGTGTGGTTTTTGGTGTGCTCCAGCCCACTTCTAGCAGAAAAGAACCTGTACATCACGGATGAGAATTCTTAACTCTCGTAGGGCTAAAGACAGCCTTTGCCATCTCACCTGTATGTGATCCATTAATTGATTTAATTCATATTGCTAATTTGGCTTTCAATCTACCTTCTCTGATCAGAAGGGTGTCTGCCATGGTGCATAACATCCTATCAGTGCCTGTTCTTGTTAATCAAACCATCCATTGAGACCTCATAGAGAAGACTAAAAAGAATTAAAAGCCTTGCATTAAATTCAGGCCTTTCCAACCCATCGTGCTGACATCGTTCCCTGCTGCAAGATTAGGAGGATCCCAGCACCTTTGAAAGTGGCTTTACAATGCTGTGGCACATAGGCACTGGGGACAGTGACATCTGGGGAATTTTGTGGGGAAACTTAATATGTAACTCCAGCAGTTTTTACGTTCCATCACAGAGAGGTTTTTAGATGTTTAGCATAAAATGCTGATTTCCCTCCTTTAAAAAGAGGCAAGACACCAAAAGCCATCTCCCCATCTTGATTTGCTCTCTCTCTGATGCACTGACATGTATATTTGGGCATTATCTTGCATGTTTGTACATAGGAAATCGGAGGCATTTGAATATGTGTGCTGCTTCATCAGAGCTTTGTTTGTGTGCATGTTTGGGTAGAGCACAGTTCTCTCTTTTTCCTTCATCCTTATCAATGTCTCCTTTTTCTTGGTTCTGTTTTTTTTTCCTGTCCCT
The DNA here is from genome assembly GCA_013400475.1 of Tricholaema leucomelas. NCBI lineage: Eukaryota > Metazoa > Chordata > Aves > Piciformes > Lybiidae > Tricholaema lacrymosa > Tricholaema leucomelas. Next base: position 1,531,046 of record WAAF01019521.1, read on the forward strand.
CCATCCCCCCCTCCTTGCAACCTTCTGCCACCCACTGCTTCTTCCTCCCTCCAGAGGAGCTGATAAGCAGCTGTTTTTGGAGGCACAGCTAATGCCATCCCTTGGGGGGGTGTGGGCGAGGAGGGGGGTGCTGGTGCATGGGAAACCGGGTGTCCCTCATGGAGAGCAGAACAAGTCACCTCCGCAGTCAGCACAGCAGCCATCCGCCTTAGGCCTAGGATGCCGACTTTATCTCCGAATTCAGATCTCCTGGTTCACAGCCGCATGCCAGACATGTGCTTTTTTTTTAGATGCCTAAGGAATTCCTTGGTATTAAACTTAGAGAGAGACAGGGAGAGAATGTGGCGAGAATACATTGCTTTGTCTGTTTTAGCATGTGCTAACAATAATTCCTGATGCTGTCTCACAGAGGAGGAATACTGCCATGGTAACTTTGAACATAAGCATGAAATCAGCAAGCTCCACTCTGATATCTCATGTAATTAAATAGCTAATAATGTACAATTGTAATTTATACTAATGCTTTTGATATTTCATCTTTATCTCAGAGCCCTTACCTCTTGGCGAAGCATCATATCAATGTGGACATGGTGCTGAGGGTGGGGCGAGACAAGAAAGGGTTCGGGGATACCTTATTAGAAATGTGAGTCTGATGCATGAACCGTGTCTGCGGCAATCAAACAGCTAATTGTTATGATTTTGCTGATAGTGCCTTAGCTGTAATATCCTGAGCTGTGTCAATTTTTCAGCCCTTCCTGTAGCACATTTGCATATCGAACCATCGCGGAGACTATCCTATCAGCTGTAGTTGAGTGTGTGAATCAAAACCGCATTGTTCCCTGTGCCCTTCAGCATATCGGATCAAAAAGCAACGCTAAGAGATAATTTTGATTTCAATTTTTTTTTTGGAGGGAGGGAGAGGGGACGCACACACTTGGAGAAGTAATTGCATAGACAGTTTCCTTAAAGATAAACTCCTTGCTCATGCATGTGTTAAAATTCAGCTTGCAAGGCACCTAGTGTGGCTGAAGCCTAGATAAAAGAATTGAATTTATGAAAAAATGAGAAGAAAAAAAAGGAGAGAGAAGCTGGCGTTTAAAGTGTCCTGTGAAAGAAAGAAGGCATTTGGCCTTAGGCGTGCGCATCCACAAGAGACAGCTTCAGCTCTTATAAAGTGGGGAGTTTTGTGTGAGCACAGATGCATTTTGTTTTCCTATGAGGAAAAGATGATTAAATTATCAGAAACAAAGATAAAAAACCCAGGGCTTCCTGGATATTCTTCTTTCACCTCCCTTGTGTATCACTTATTCCTACTGCTTAGCAAAGGTGCTGACTCTTATCTCTCCCAGCTTTAGTTTAAATGTCCAACATTGCTTATTAATGAAAGTAATAGGCTTTTGTTTATTACGTGTAATAATGGTGAATATGACTATTTAATATAAATCTGACATTTAAATTCCACTTAGTTCCGAGATTTGGTTGATATAAATGAATAACTCTGTACCCTAGAGTAAAAACTCCTTCAGTCTGCATTTTAAAGCATTGAAGTTTTCAAAGTAATCAGTTTTTTTCAGAGGAACCAAATTGTGAAGACATCTGTTATGTTATTAATTTCACATAAATCTTAAGCTCCTCAAGGCCTGAAATGAGGCTTCATTCAAGCCGAATTAATGAAACATGATTGTAAGTCCCTTGCATGGAAATGCTGTCATACAGTATTGAGTTGCTTATAATCACTGAGTAATCTTGCAGGCTGCCAAGGGAGAGCTACTTTAAATCCCTCCATAAAACAATATCTGAAAATATCAGAACACTAACTATATCCTGGAAGATTAATAGCAGATGAAAATTTCTCTGAAATGAATCATTCTTTCTCAGTAAAGGATACAAACATTTCCAGTAACTGCAGATTGTATAATACAAAGCACAATCTACGATCCAGATGCGAGTTGCATTTAAGCTCTGAGATTCATTCTAAATATAAAGTTGCTTAAGTGTGCAAGAATTCTATATAATAGAGAAAATGTTTGGAATTATATAGGTTTCTAATTCAATATGGCCCAAATCCTGAAAGACTTAGTTAAAACTCCCACTGACCTTTTTCACCTAAGGAAGGACTGAGGAATTTGGCATTAAGTGTAAATATTGCGCCAAGCAAATGATAACTAATCATAACGAGTAAGAAGTAGCATACTAATTCAGAATTCTGTCTGTGAACAGTGTTGGAGTTTTGGTCTTTTAACTGAGCAAATGAAACTTGCTGTTCTCTTAAAAAAAAAAAAAAAGAACAGTTTCATGCAGCTGATTTTTAATGTTAAAACAAGAACTTTTCAGAGGCTGAACTGCCTTAATCAAATTTCAAAATACTACTCTGATCTCCAACTGAACCGGGAAATAAAAATCTACACGTGATATTTATTGCACAAATCTTTTGAGTCCTGATAGCTTTGATAGATGTTTTTTCCCTTGTTTCTCCTTAAAAAAAAAAAAAAAAAGAGATTATTAAATACAAAGGCAATCCTTTAAATGTAGTGGCATATTATACAAGTTTAGGGTAAGGGATACTTGGCAATTACTTCTTAGCAACCTTTGTGACAGTAGCATCATATAATGTAACTGTAGGTACAGCTGTCTGAACCTGCATTATGCAGATAATCCTCCTGGATTTTCATCCTAAAGATTTTTACACTTTTCCCCTCAACACCCCTGTTCTGCCAGAGGGGTTTCAAAGATTCATCCCTTTTTTTTTTTCCCCAATGTTTTTTGCTGAACACAATCAGTGCTTAATTAATAATAAATAAATAATTATATCAGTTGTATGCATGCTCCTGGTCAGCAGCTGTTGGTATCAAAAAATACTTTGATGTTTTATACAAGGGAAGTGAGAATAGTTCTAGGAGCTATAGCTGCTGAGGACTTTTTCATCTATTTTGATGGAATGAATAAGATTTGTACAGCAGATGTGATCATTCCACATTCAGAGTTTCCTTTACCTCTAGAATGTGATTGAAGTTGCACACACCTAGACAATACAGATTTTTAAGTGTTTTTGTAGGGTCATTAGAGCAAAAGCTTTCCTATCATTATACTGTGGAATGACAGCATTGCTAAGGTGACAGAAAGTAAAGCAGACCATCAGAGGTCATCTTGGTGATAATTCTTAGCTCAAATTCTGTGTAATTCACAGAATACAGATGCAGCAACATCTAACTGCCCTACTTGAAATGTTGACAATGTCAGTATGAAAAAAAAAAAATTACAAGGCAGCTAGGTCTGCATTTTACCTGTTAGTCAGATTCAATATTAGTTCAAAGATGTTCTAAATCTGCATTTGAGTACCATATGTTGACACTGTGTTTTGGGCACTGGAGATTACTTCAAGTACTGCAACCATGACTTGTACTCTTCTGTAATCCTTGTCCTCCAGGGCATTACTGAATTCGGAGAGAAGAAAATGAAGAGGGTTTAGGGTTTTCTGTGGTTTGTTTCTGGGTGTGTGTGTGGGGGGGTTTACTGTCTGTTTTGGATGCTGCTTTCTTGTTCACCTCTGCAAATCCATGTCATAATAAACAGAGACCTTATCTAGAGAGTGCCACACTTTGAAGTGCAGAGATGCAAATCCAAACATTGCATCACACTGTCAGATACAGAAATTAGTAGCATCCTGCGTGTCCTTTGAAGTTCAAGGCTGTGCTTCCATGGAGTGATTTTCATACAGGACTCAGATGGAAGCTATTCAGACTCAGATAGCAATAATGATTTACTTGCAGTAAATCTTAACAGTTTTTGGCCACACTTAGCATATGATATACTAAATACTTTTTGGTCAGATGTTACTTGTTAAGATATTACTCCCTTCCCCCAACTATTTTTTAATTAAAGGCTAGAGATCTAATGTACTTATTTTCTCTGCACACATGTAAAAAATCAAATAACTATTACATACCAGATTATTTGCTTCTCACATCTTTTTAAAATACTGTGATTTACCAACTTCGATAGAAGATAGAACTACTTGACTGCAGCAGCTGTTTAATCACAGTGGAAAATATTTAAAATAACAACTTCAGCGGTGGTCTGTTCTGAACAGCAAACTGAACAAAGTAGGCTGGAGATAGAAGCAGCGCGCTGGTAACAGCAAGATTATCGGAAGCACTACATTCTAATCTTGAATTGTTTTTTAAATAAACGCTGTCTCCTGTCCATAGCCCTGCAAGCAATATCCTGTGGTCATAACTTCCTTTCTCCTCTCCATCCCTGCTCAGTCTGGTGGCTCCTTGCAGTGCTCTTAGGGTACGTCTGCATGGTGCGTAGCACAAGGGGAAGGTCCAGTTTCTCACGTCTTACAACAAAAATTCTTAAAATCTGGTCCAAAACTTGATTCAGCTGGCTTTGGGTCAGATCCAGCAGACCAGATTTTCTTTGGCTGTGCTTGTTGGTCTTCAACACCCACAGCTGAGGCCTGTTTTTTATAGGTGCTTCGTGCTTAACAGTTCTCAGTGATGGTTGGAGGGTACTTGCAAATCCAGTCTCCTTTACCAATAAAGACAGGAGGTCTTTCGGAGACTGCTTGGAGCGTTTGAAATTAAGCTCTGGTATTTGTTCCACTTCTCGAGCCACTCTCTTCTCTTCATGGTAAATTTGGCCAAGAAGATAGAATCCCTTGGGTGAAACCTCTGTGGTCTCCGTGTTGGGTCTTTGAGTGTAGGAAGCTGGTGAACCACATTTGTTGTGTAATGGTAGAAAGAAAAACTCTTAAGAGGAGTGTGTGGTCTAGGTTAAGATAGTATTAATGTTTGTGTATCTAAGTACACTGACTTACATCTTTATTCAGGATCCTCTGTGGACTTCTACCAATGCGGATCAAAAGAGATTTTTTTTTTTATAGTTATTAGACCCATAATTTTCTTCCCCCCCCATCATGATTCTCTGTCCTCAAAGCTGCTACAAGTGAATTTCTGCAGGTACTGACTTCTTTGGGTTTACACTGCTCTCACAGGGGGAACTAATGAGGTTCTGTGTAGTATAATTACAATTTGAACAATAGGTTATTAACTTGACCAAGATGGGAACTTGTCTTTCAGTTCTGATAATATCATTTGGAACTTTGCAGTATAGCTGCAAACCAGCAATGCATACATGGATGTGGATGAGAAATGTTTATACACTCATTTAATAAATATATCTGAACCCTGGAAGGTGGAGGAAGGAATTAAAGGAAATAAAAATGCTTTGAAGAGAACAAGCCATGAGCTAGGTCTATTTTACTTTTACTGCTAGAAAAAAATAGAAGCAGGATGGGAAAAGTGAGATTATTTCACATGGTTCTTGTTGTTATGCAGATTGCCTCTCATATCCATACATTAAGCACATCTGGCTCCCTTGTGGGTTTGCTCTTTGAGCTGAGAGGAAGAATGCACAGTGAGATTAAGGGCAAAATACGGTGGAAGGACAGAAATGAAGAAACAGTTGTGGTGTAAGGACTAGCTCAACTAAAGGGGATTTTCCTCAAAAGCCTTCAAATGTATCTTCTCTTCCCTTAAACCTTCCCATCTTACTACACTGTGAATTGCTCTCTCTCTTGAATGGTAGCGTGAGTGGTCAGGCTGCTGGTGCTCTGTGAGTATGCTTAGTGGGCTGAGCAGCTTCACTTGCACTTGCTTCTATGCCCTGGTTTTCCTGGGCCTGCTGCTGTGCCTTGTTTTTCTCTTGTATCATAAACCACTATGGGAAAAATGCCATTGGAAGTAAGTCTCTGAAAATCTTATTGCACCAGTCATTCTTTCAATTACAAACCACAAAGAGACTTTAAGTTTCCATGACAGCATCTTCAATGTGATGAACATTGAAGAAGATGCTCATTACAGCATTTACACCTTTTACACAAGTACACATGTGCAAGGGAAAATCCAAAAGTAATTATCCTCATATCTGCTTGCATCTCAGTATAGATGACCAGGCCACTTTCATATTGAAATGCTGCTTCTAATTTATTCTTTATTCTGTAAAGTGCAGAAATGCTCAAAAATCTTGAGTGCTCCCTGCTGTGAGGTGTGAAGCCACAGAGGGCCTGCCTGGCTTCAGTCTCAGTGTTGAGGCTTGCTACATTAATCTCAGTCCCTAGAAGAGAGCTGAGTGTTTTGGTCTGCATTATAGTTCATAAAAAAATCCTCCCCAGAAGAACTTTCTGGATCAGATTCCTTTTGCTAGAATAATCTTCCCCCTCCAGTTCAGATGAGTTGTTTGTAGCTGCACAAGGAAGATTGAGATGGCTACATTTTTTTAGTATGCTAAGCCATATCTTTTATCTGTTATGTTTCCAGCTCCCCATGCACTACATGATTGAGACAATGCACCAAATAGAGGTCACATGTGTAAACGAAATCCTTCTAAGACATTAGCACCACTGTCACTCTCTCCACAACCTGTTCTCAACTTCTGAAGAAGACTGCTATTTAATGCTATTTTGTCAGGGTTTTGAGCATTTGCCACTCCTTCCTGCTTACAAGCTGAGTACATGAGCTTTACTGAATACTTTAAGACACAGGAACACAAGGCTGGTTTTTAAATGCTTCCAGTGGATGAAGACAAAGAAATCCAATGAGCTGTGACAGCCATATAACCAATCTCTGATAACTGATCCTGGCCGTGTGTCTGTAGTTAGATATCCAGCTCCCTCAGTGCTTCCCTGCGGGCTCTTCTGCTTGGTGCTCATAATGTAGGCTGCACATTTTGGATGCTCTGTTGCAAGCTGAAAGGGACCTGGGAGGAGGTCTGTGTTTTAAACCTGAGCATTTGAAGGTTGCCATGACACTTGTTCTTATTATTGAACAGGAGAGAATTACATTCTTGCAGGCTGGTCCCCTCCTGATTGCCGTTTGGCACACAGCTTTTTTTGTTCCACTGTGTGGTTTCAAGGTGAACCCGTTAATTCAATATGACCTTTTTAAGAAGTCCAAACGTTACGTGCGACGAGAGAAACAAAGCACTTAATGGTATGAAATCGTATTTTAAGATGGAGCAGAGGTGGCCTTTGTGTTGCCCCGATCAGTTCCATCTTCAGTGGAATGAGTACGCCACAGGGAAGGTTTTGGACTCATCATGAATAATTACTTTTTAAATTTTAATGATTTTGGATTTCATTTTTTGAGAGGCTTTTTTTGACTGGCCTAAGAGCCTTGTTGAGTCAGTTTACATGGCCAGATTGTTTGAATTACTTTGTCTGTTTAATATTAAAACATTGCTGTTGAATGTTTTTCCCTTTCTGTGATGTAAAGTGTCTGCTCCTGAAGATTTGCCATCAGAGCTCCTGCACATTTGCTCCCCTGGTATAAAGCATCTGCTGACAGGGTCCTGGAAGAGGACATTAGAATGTGCTGTCCTGGGTTGTGTGCTCTGTCTCCGGACTGTTTTATTTGATCTTTACATGCTGAAATTGTAGCCCTGTGACTCTTACAGGAGAAGGTTGGAGTGGCAAGTAGTTTAAGTTTGAGATCTAATTTTGGCCTGGGATTACTCCAGTTGCTCAGATGAGTGTTTTATCTCCCCTGGCTGATGAAGGAAAAAGCCCATAATTGTCAAGAGCCTAGCACCCAATGGACCGTCTTGCTTTCCTATAGTGGCTTTGTTCATATAGGCTGAGTGTAACCAGTGTTAAGTGTATCTTGTTGCAGTAGGTTTTCTCCTGGCTAAATAAGTTCTCCTGAATCCAGCCCAAAGCAGCCGCCTGTGTGTTGAGAGGTACAGGGATTGCAAAGATGTGTTAATGTGCTCTGCTCATGAATTTCAGCAGACTCCTGCAGAACACTGTTGTTACTCAAGAATATATTTCATTGATACCTGTATTAGACACAGAACTCAATAGGTGGTTAAAATTTTTGGAGGAAATATGGCACCTCTTACAGTAAAGTGTTAACTTTTCAAATGTGCAATGCTTAGGAATTGCCCATTTCAGTGCCTTTTGTCCAGCTGTTGAATTCTTGCTTGGGGAAATCACTAGGAAACTTCTGAAAGGTTACTATGAAATTATAGAAATGCTATTTTAAAAACATTTGGCATTCTGAAGTTTTTTATGTCATGTACACTCAGTAATGTTTTGAAGACTCTGGTGATCTAGGTGGTTGGTATTGCAGCAGTCATTGAACAGGAAGGAAAACTTCTGCCTGGATTTATTTGTGGAGAGATGGAGCACATGTGAAAGGAATGACTGATTTCAGAAAAGCCAAGGTAGATTTGGGAATGCCATCCCATGTTATATAAGTGCTCTTCAGGTGAAGCTGATGATATTCCTGTTGGTTGTGGGCTTTTTCTCTACACTGTCTGTAACCCTCAGCCATAAACATTGAGTGACAGTCAGAGTGGCTTAGGCCATTGGAATATCTTTGTGGTATTGTGTTTCCTGCTCACTTGTTCCTTCACTCTCTGTGACTTTGGCTGCTACAAAAACATTTTAATACTTATAAATAAGGAAAACTGTAGACAATCTATGAAAAGTGATCACATACTTGCAAAGGGTCCAGGTATTGTTGCAGTGAGGCAGGAAGAGAGACTTCTATAATTGTATGTAAGTGAAAGCTTTCTTTACTTCTGGGATAAATATTCCAACCCGTTAGGTATACTTTATATGTAACATTTACATCTTGCTGAGTGATTAGTTTAAACAGCTATTTTTATCCTGAATTTCAGCCTGCAACTCTCTAATGTTAATTAGTATTAGGAAGGAAGTATGTTTTCTTCACATGCCATAGCAAATGTGCTTTATATAATGATTACAGAACTTGTTTGATCTTTTGTTTTTACTGAACACAGTCTACAGCACTGATGGCAAACTGTTTGGTTTTAGTTTTCTTGTGCCCTGGGCTGTTTTCCACTGTGTGAAATTGCTGAACTTTTTTTTTTTTAGGTGTTTTTTCTCAATCACCGAAACTGTTATAGTAAGATAGAATTTCGCTAGGAAGGTTCTTTAAATTGCTGTCTTTCAGTGAACAGTTCAAATCACCACTGCCTCTCCCCAGTTGATACAAGTTTGAGGGCAAGGTTAAAACTGATATCGTAAGAAATTTGGATGAAGGAGCTCAATGGTTAGTCACTTGCAGTTCAGGTACTGCACAGAGGATGCAAAGGATGCATTGGGGTTGAGAAAGCAAAAATACACAAGGCTTTAGTGAATAGTCATTGCCAAATATTCCAAAACAATTATTTAAAACATCCTTATATTGGACAATGAGGATCACTTCTACTGTTGTTCCCACTCTACATTCCTGACTGTAAATAATGCAGAGACAGTTTTAGCTCATACAAATATACTCACAGAAATAAAGACATAGTGGCAGAATTTCAAGAAGAGGAGACCCACTGACACAAATCCTTTAGATCTGGTAAGGAGAAAAGTATTAACCTGAATATAAAATTCTGACTTCTTTCTTTTGGTACTTTTACACTTCGATGCAACACTTGGCCTAAATATTATGTCTCTAGTTTTCTGAAAAGTTTTCCTGCCCAATTTTCATAGGACTACAAGAAAAAACACAGGGAAAACCACTTCTGTGATAAAAATCAGCCTCAAGTTTCTCTCAATCAATTTGGAATAGACCAAGTGCATCATTACAATTAGTCTTTAGTTGTGAATCTGTTCTTCAAAGATTCTGACAGTGATTAGTTTTGTTTTAATTAGGACTAAGGCAAGTGGTGTATTTCTTTGTAAACAGTTACATCCCTGGATCAAAGCACTGACCTAGCAATAGATGCTGGTCAGTGTGGAGTAATGAGTGGGTTAAGGGCCATTGGTGAAGTCTTAGGGACTGCAGTTGCAACTGCATTGCGACTTAGGTCTACATCAGTGGACAGAATTGATCTGTGCAAAACCTGTGCGTGTACTGTGCTTTGTTGGTGGCTACAGATGCAAATTCTAGTCAGTCACTACCAGATCTGTGGTGTTAGTTCATTACTTAAATGTATCTCTGGTATCCAGCATTTCTACTTGTCACACACAGGTGCATGTGGATCTGCACTTGTTCATTTCTGAAAGAAAGTGAAATAATGGTTTAGGGTGGAAAAGAAAAGCAAAATAAAAAACACAACGAAGACATAGAGGAAAATGAAAGACAAGAGACAACAGAAAAAAAGAGGAGGCGATGGGTCTGGCTCTGTGAGGAGCGGATGTCCCCCTGCTCGGACAGGTGCTTGGTCAGGCTTTGCCATTTCCAGAATGAGACTCGTTCTTTAGAAAGAATTCTGAAAACTCAGTTTGCCTCAAATGTTTCTGTCATGATCTGAGGCTAAGCATTATGTGTAACTTGCTATCAAGCAGGACTCATCACAGTACAGATTTATTGCCTTGTGAAACCGAACCCAAGACTTTGTAAGGCTCCTTACCATGTAGTCATTCATGGTCCTCTACTGCTTTTAATGCGCAAGTTCGTATTTACAGGGGATGCCTCAGTGGGGTGAGGTTCATTATTGCACCATGTCGCCCAGTTTTTGTTTCATTTGCTTTCTTGTAATGGCTTGTGAAAGGGAGGTATTTGGGGAAAGAGGAAAGTGAGCCGCCTGCCCCTGCATAATGGGAGCTCTTGGCGCAGGTGAGTGACAGCAGTGGGAAGCACTGAACCAAAGGCCCCCATAGCGGCTGAGCACCAAGTCATCAATAATGCAGAATGAATTCTTGCTTCCCTCAGAGTTGAGAAAATAATACCCAGCTGGAATCGAGTGAGTGGTAGGGGACACAGCACCCTTGAGACTGTGGGTCTGGAAATCCTGACAGAGAGAGCTTTGGGGAATTGAGTTTCTCCCTGCTGTGTGCCTGATTTCTGCTCCTGCCCACTAGAAAATTGAGAAGTCAATTGGTCTTTTATTGTTAGGGCTGAAATGACTTCTTTTCTCCAATTAATTTTTTATTGAATTTTGAGAAAGGTAGATTTACAACTGCCACTGCAAAGGAGGAGAGAGAGAAATAAATATGAAATATTCAGGCAGGGCGGCAGGCAGGGCCGAGCCAGGCCACAGCTTGGAGCCTGAGGCAGGGGGCAGGCTGGCAAAGCCCGCCCTTTTCTCAGGCCTTTGCTCAGGCGTTTCCCTCCTGCTGAGCCTCGGGAGCTCGCTGGTGGCCAGTGCACCTCGCAGGGGTTGTTGTGGGAGCGTTCCTTTCAGTGCTGGTAAAGGAAAGTAACCCATCCGTGTGTGAACATATTACAGTTACAGCTTTAGCCTTCCAGGCTGTTTCCCACACCTCTGTACACCTTTACTGTGCTTCCATGCCTTTACTGCTGGCCTGCTGTAAAGACGCAGCTCTGTCAGTGTATGCTCAAGAAACAACAGCTTAATGGTGATTAATCTGTTCTTTTGAAAAGTTTGGTGTTATATCTGTGTGAGATTTTGCATTTAATGTGAGGAATTCAGAGGAATGTGGCTCTATACGTGTGTGTGTGTGTGTATGTATATATACATATACACAGACACTGGAAGGGCAATAGCCCTTGGACTCGGGCTGGCCACCAAATCCAGTCCTTTTCACCAGCTGGGAAGCTGAGGGTTTGATCTCATAAATGCTGTTATTTTATGTATAACAATTCAATAAACATAGTTTGGGCTGTGGCTTGATAGGGAATTTTTTCTTTTCGATTTGGGGGTGAAAGACCAGATTGATGGAAAGAAGGGGGCATTGCTAGAGGCCTTTTGGGTTTCCATCCCTTGTCTCTACATCATTTTAACTGGAAATAATACGGAAGTGAAGGGCACCCCTGATGCTCCTATCCAACAGTTTTGATGTGAATAATGATTTGTGAAGCTAGCAGCCCTTACTGGAGCCCTGAGGTAAACAAAAATTAAGTTGCATGAATAATTATGGTGGAAGTGAATAAAATAGTAACAGTGAGTGCCCAGTTTATAAATTCTTTTTTTTTTTAATTAATGTAGTTTTAGAACAAGTATCTGTAATAATTTTTATCAATATCCAGTGATGACTACCCTGTACTTGTAGTTATTTCCTCCATCAGGAAAATCTTATCCTGGTACAGCTCAGAAAAAAAAGCAGCTCAGGTCACCTTGCATAAAAAATCATTGAATCTAGTAATAAGCATTTCAGCTGATTTTAATAGATGTAATCCTGACTGTTATGAGCTGTGCCATCTGTAACATTATGCAATATATCCCTTTTGTACAGGAGATGTGACATGCTACGTGGAAGTGTCGGTGACGTGACAGTGTCTGATAGCTCTGCGCTGCGGCATGGTGGCGATGTTCTTCTGCAATAGTAAGGCTTTTATTTTTAAGATACACATTAATTCACCTTGGCCTGAAACACCTTATGTCATAGGTTCTGATGCCATTATTTAATTTTCATTTTATTTTGATTTTGAAACGGCCACAAGTGAAATGATAGTGTTGTCTAGGTAGAGCCTTTACGTTATAAGAAGTTCCAGATACTTCTGAGACAATCTTTTGATACAGCAGTTTGGCATGGATGAAAGTCTGGCATCCACTGTAACAAACTGGAATTGGAAAATATTTCTTGCTTACCACATATCTCTATATCAAAGCAAAGATAACTGATTGTTTACCAAAAATTGGAGGCATATGTCAAAGTAGGTTACAGTCTCCTAAAAGTCTGTAGTATTAAATAAAAAAAGAAATTGGATTCACCTTTGGTAGATTGCTTGTTTTAGAAGGCTGTGATTAGAAAATGATTATTCCATCCTTAAGGTTTAACTGTGTCCCTGAAACAATGTGGGCAGCTTAGCAAGAAATGTTGGTTCACGTTGGTGTAGATTATGTTTTTGCACATCTTTGCACATTTTGCTAATCTGTGTCCTTGCTGTTTCATGCATTACATTTGGCTTGGGAGCTGGGAAGAAAGGGGAGGGTGAAGATTACATGGCCTCCAGCATTTTGTTTATGAGATCATCCTTCTAGCGATCAATGTCCATATGGGGTAGAAGCAGATTTTCCCAACGAGATAAGAATCAAGAAAAGTTGTCCAATGCACAATCTTCCCTTTCAAACATTCTGCTCCTTCTGATGCCAGGGGATGGGAAGGCTCACACTTTCTGGACAACAGCCTCATAAGACACTCATATATTAGAATTGTGCTAAGATATTCTCAAAATTGAGTGAAAATAATTTGTCCGCTCAGGAAATATTAAGTCTGTTTTGGGGTATTTTATGGAGCTCTGGTCTTGCTGCCTTTGTTGTTGCTTGGGTCAGAATTGTTCAGAAGACAAATGCCATGAGCTGTAAATGATATGACAGTAGGTCCTGCAGCAAGGGTTGTCAAAGAATGGTACTTGTGTGATAACAACAATACTAGGCCTTAACGGGTCATAGGCTTCTAGGGAAATCTGCATCACGTCATAGCAAAGTTCATTTCCCCCCCCATTTATTTGCAGTGATCTTTGTCATGTCATATCAGGAGCTGCCTATTCGATGGCTTGGGAAAAGCATTGCTAGCTTTTCTGCATTGGTCTGTTTTCTTCTTCTTTAGATGACATGTCACTGTTTTCTCTGTTATGATTAGGGGGGAGCAGTAGCAATGGCCTGCCTTCTCTCCCTTTGTCACCCAGTTATGGATAGTGCTCTTCAGGACTATGGTGATGGTATGAACAGGCTGGTAAGATCACTGTGTTCCAAAGACAGGGCAATACTGCTGCTACCAGCTTGTGTTTTGGTTCAGACATGACAGTGTAACAGAGGGTCGCTGTGCCCCTGCGTGCACCGTGGGGATTTGTGTATTCTTACGTCACCACTTCCCATAACCTGAAATGCAAAGTGCTTTAGACAGAGAAATTCATGTTTTGATCTTTTGTAAATGGAAAAAAGACATATCAAGCTAAACCACTAAATGTCTAGGCGCTGAAAGGGATTTCACTATAAATAGAAAGAAGCCCCTGTGGAATTCATTGCACAATATTGGGTTCTTTTGATCACTTTGTTAAAAAGGGAGCCTTGCCTTATAGCTCCTTTCCTTCTGAGCAGATTTTAACTGTATGTGAAATACCATATCTGAGATGTAGAATTTATCTTAGTCTATCAGCTGTACTGCTATGTACGGGCTGCTGCTTTGTGCTCCACTTGTGGAAATGGTATGATGTGGTGTCATATGTAAGGAGGATACAAATATCTGTGTAGATTTCCCCCATGCAGCTGTGGAAGTCATAGTGTTACAGGTCCTATGTTTGATCCAAATAAACATAGGTGTAATAAAAGGAAAAGAAACTTTATTCAGTTCTCTATTTATGCCCGTTCAGCTCCAAAACACAAGATTATGTATGACTGATATGCTGCATTATTCAGATATTGAGAGGATATTTATTTTTATTTCAAAAGAAATAGAAGAAAAAAATCTCTTCTGGACATATGGAGAATTTATGGGTACATAAATGAAAGATCAGCTAAACTTTACAATGACAGAGATTTTATTTAACAAGCAGGGTGGCTTTAAAGTATTCATACCACTATGTGGTATTTGGAGCTATGCGTACATCAAAGCAGAGATTAGAGTTATAGTGGCTTGTTTAGGAAGGCAGTTGGCTATCAGAAGCTGATACTTAAAACTGAGGCCTGTATTAAGACTGTATTTTGGCTATTTTACTTTTGGAATGCAGTAGTGAATGCACCCTTCATCAGGGTGAAGCTGCATGTTGAGTAGGCTTCCCAGTGAAACAGTCTCTCTAAAATTTACCCATGTGATTTGTATAATGTGTTTATCCTGACAGAAGGCCTAGGTTAGGCACCTGTAGGCTTAATCTTGTTTATTAAATTGCTTTGTATGATGGCAGAATTAACTTGTCTTTGGGTTGAGATAACCAATTCTTAGGTCTGAAGCTTATGTGCAGATCAGCTCAGGCAGTAGCTGTTGCTTTTAGTGCACTGGCATGCTGAGTCTGTGTAAGCTAAAGGCAGGCTAAGGGACTGTTTTTCCAGTGTGTGTGGTCTTTGCAAGTCCTTTACACTGCGGGGAGAGAAGATGCTTCCAGTAGAGGTGGTGCAGTAGTGACAGGAGTTATGAACACTTCCAGAAGGGATCCAGGTTCAGATCCTTGCTCTTTGTAAGCCACAGCAAAGATGGGACTTGAGTTTCTCAAATCAAGATGAGTGACCAGCAGAAATGGGATTTCTGTGTTTGCAGAAAATGTGCTCTGGAGCTAACTGGTCTTTGCCAAGGTTTAATCAAAACCAGTAAGTACTCTGTGGAAAAACTATTAATAAGATAAATTAATTTTGAAGAATTGGTCCAGCACTTTACAAGCAACAGTAATCAATTTCTAAAGAACTTCAGGACCCTCCTGCAGACAGGCTAAACAAGACTATCATTCTCAGGCTGCAGGTGTACGAGATTGATCTCTGCCATCAGCCTTGATACTTGTGTTTGGGCAAGCACAGTGGGTTCAATGAGTTTTTGTGAGGAGCAAATGAGGTCAGGATTTGGCATATTATCACCTGCACAAAATGTAATGAGAAGTCAAGCCAAGAGCTGTGTCCTTACGCAGCAGGAACTGGGACAGGGACTCTTGCCATGGTGCTGCTTTTCCCACCTGTGTCACAGGGATCATGGCCCTGTCAGAGTACAAAGTACGTATTTCCCACCAAAGCAGAGGAGGTTTACTTTTGGAAACACCCTGCTTTTGGTGACCAGTGCAGCTGCAGCCTCTCTGCTGGCAAGCCTCCCCACTGCAGTTCGTGTCACATCCCTTACATGGTTTCAATGTCTCTTTCTATGGGTGACTGTGGCGCACACAGGGTTCACATCTCCTTATAGAGTATGCTTCAAATGTACAGTTAATATCCAGCAGAGACGTGGGAAGGCAAGCAAGCTACCTTTCATCTAATGTTTGTAACACAGAAAACCTTCAATATTGAGAACAGATAGACTGAAGGTAGGTTCACATCTCTCAGCAAGAGAGCTGTAACTTTAATCTAATACACCTGATCAAGGCTTTCTCTCTGCCTTGTAGGTATTTTAATACAAATGTGTCTTTCATTTGACTGATTGAAGGTCTCCAACCTGCAATAAATGAAACATCTGATCCCCTTGAATCCAAATCACTTTTTCTTTGATTTTCTTTTACTTCTATTTCTTCTTTCTTTGTTCCACAGCTAGAGTCGAATTTCCCTTTAGAAATTGAAAGAATGTGTGTGGGTTTTTCTGCTCCTCTTACAGTGAGCCTGTGCAAAGGTCGAGTGGCTAGTTGACTAGCATATTAAGACAGAATTCATTTCACAGGCAGTCTGTAGTGATGTGCTTTACATATCATTATCACGCTGAATTGAGGGAAACTGATTATACAAATTAGTTACTGTACATTATTCTCCAAAGCCTTTTATTTGCATAACCAATAGATTTATGCAAAGAATATCATGAAAAATGATACATGATCATGTGTAGTTGAAAGAAAGTTGTTATTATCAAGGCAGGAAAATAAGTAGGCATTATTCACAATTTTAGTTAAAATTATTGTGCATCACAATATTGAGTGTATCAATTAGCTTATGCCAGATGTAGCCTTTAAAATATATTTCCTGTAAACATGATTGTGCCTGCAGTCCTGAGTGCTGGGAGCTGCTGATTCCAGTGTTCTCTATAATTATGTCTTTGTATGAATCAATCAGTTTAAATATAGAGCGACAGTCTGTTAAAGCCATGACCTCTGTTGGGTTTATTTTTTACTCGGGTAGTCATGTCTCTTTCCAGATGTCAGTGACATAATTTGTATGCTCAGCATTTCTTGTGCAGAGATTTTTGCAGGGGGGGAGAGGAGGGGAGTAGGACCTTCATAAGGAGATGGGAGTTGGAAATATTAAGCTGTAGATTCATTGAAAGTGTTGCTTTTAATCTATAACTATAACCATGTTTGTAGTGAAGTGTTAACTCTCCTACACATGAACACACTTAGTCATTGCACAGATATTGCACTGGGTATTAAAATGTATGTCAGGCTGGAGAACAAAGAACACGTGACATTATAGACTGAATTCATAGTTACAATAAAAGGAGCAATGAAAATTCAATAAGGGGACTGGAACCAACAGTGTCTTTGTACTTTTTATCTCTGCTAGAGTTTCCAGAGGAGCTGTTAGTGATTAAGGGCCTCATCCTGCACACATTAGTGAGCCATGCTTGTTGCCTTATGAGTGGCACCGGGTGCTGAGAGCTCCCGCAGGCAGGATGCTGGGCCAGGAGCACACAGCACCCACACTCTCCACAGTCAGTAGCTGTTGGTGAGCATGAGGGATTTGGCAGGATGAGACCAAACGAGGAAAGGAAAGTAGAGGGGAACAGTCATGTAAAGTTCATTTTGCCTTTGTAAGACTTTCTAGGGATTGGAAACATGCAGCAACATCCAGTTGGCAGAAGAGATGAAACACTGGTGTGTGCTCTGTTTGAAAACTAGTCTTTATGCTTAGTTGGTCTCCAGTGTAAGAGCTCCCAAAATAAATCCCTATAAGTGTTGCAACTCTTTTCACCATTTCATTTCCCTTACTTTTCTGTGTTTGCAGCAAACACATCTTTAATGCTAGAACTGGAAGTGGTTTACGTGCTCTAATTGTTTTTAATGTAGATGCTCACCTTACTTTAACTTCAGTGGAACAGGATTGTGTTAAAGACACTGATGCTTTTCTCTGACAAGGTGTTCGACTGCAAGTCTGCATTTCAGAAATGTTTCTTTCTCACTGCAAGTCAAGATTTTATTAGTCACAAAATTCTAGTTTTGAAGAATAGTTATATGGACCATTCAGTGTTGTATAAGGTATTTATGTTTTAATTAGAAGGAATTATTTTATTTCAATACAACCTGTTTTAATTAACATTCTTCATGCATTTATAAATTTTAATAGCCACAGACACTGATGTTGTTTTGGGAGTTTGTGAGAATATTTGTCCAACAGTTTCAAGGGAGCTACATTTTTATTTCTTTAAAAACTTTCTAAATAATGATTGAACTTTTCAGCCTTTCCCTTGTATTTTTTCTTCGGATTAGTTTCAAGTTGGAGTGAAAGCCAGCAATTGTGAGTTAGCATGGATGTGACATTTTCTCATGTACCCCACATATTATCTGTAGTAAGATTTGCATCAGAAGGACTGACTTAGATCAGTTGTCTTTGCCTACGCATGCCCTGGTTCTGAATTTTTTTTTGTGGGGAATGGGAGATGTAATATGTAGTTTGTCTGAGCATGCAAAATCAGCTTTAGCTGAGTGTTTGTGTCACAGAATTTGCCAGGTAGAGTGTAGGTGGAGAATAAAATGAAAGCTAAGAAGGTAACGTAAAAAAAATAGAGGCATTGGAATGGGTACAAAGAACTACTCATGTTCTTTGAAATTGCAGTCCTGAAAGGAGCAGCAACGAGCTAATAAAGCAGCATGGATCTGTGTGGATAGAGGAGGCTGATTAAACTCAAGATCTAAATGATTTAAGCATCTTAGTGTATGGATTATAGTTGTCCTCAGCTAGGGGCAAATCCTGTCTCCAGTGACACATGCACCCATTTAAAATCAGTGAAAGCTGGAGATGTGAGAGACCAGGTTTTGTGCTTTAGCTTTTGTCTTGTGTGACTGTTAGCAGGGAGAGTTCCCCTGAAACCCACCTGGGTAAGTTAAACTTGTCACTCCTGTGACAAGAATACTGGCATAAGTAGCCATAATGGTATTAGCTCTCACAAAATATTTAAAGAATCTGGCCTTTGGCTAGTAATATTTTTCAGATGTCACTTTGCTTTTACCAGTGTAAGAAAAATTACATTTTTACCCTGGATTTATTTTGAAATGAAGTGGCAGAAATGCAGCTCTCTTCTTCACCTGAATAAAACCTCTTTTAAGTTCAAAGTGTTGAGGTACAGACCTGTAAGCTCTCTCTTCCTGATGCTCAGTGGGCTACCTAGCTTTTTTTTTTTTTTTTTTTAATTCATGGTAGGGTCTCAGAGCAGGGTTGGCAACCTCAACTGAAGTAACTGCTGCTTTTATTTCCCTATGACTTCAGTGCTGGTTTACGGTCTCAAAAGACCACACAAACCACCTGAGCTGAGCAGGGAGAGAGATAAATCGTGGAGATGGTAATTTTTTAAAAGAAATTGTGTTGCAACTGGTGAGTTCTTTATGACTTTTACTTGAAAACATACATCAGCCCAGGATCAATTAAAATTTCATCTAAGTTGAATTAAGTGAGCTTTTCCTGATTTGGAGTTAGAGGTTTTGCGCCTTTCTGAATAGCAGTGGCAAGTTCTGAGGATGCTGAAACTGTGACAGCTTTGAAGAAGACAGTGATTTTAATGCCCACTCATGCCTCTGTAACTACCTTTTCCATGAAATATAAACACAAGTAATGCTGGCCAAATAATGGCCATATGCTCTTCAAATTTGTCTTAGCTGTTAATGTTGTCTTAGTGTTTTAGAGTTCATGATGGGTTTCACTGGCTTGTCAAGAACTTGATAAATAAACTTAGGTTAGGTCTGTCTTGATTGTGATTGCAGGTAGATTCAAAAGGTTAATTTCAAAGGAATTAGTGAACTTATTTCTCTGGAAGTGAAGTAGCAGAGGCTGGACAGAACCATACTTCACATTTAGTAAACTCTCAAGTTGTATGGCAGGCTTCCACTAGCTGGGCTTGGTTGAAGCTTACCTGAATTAGAAGGTAGTGATTTGGCAACATTTTTAGGCAAAGATACAATGCTCAGCCAAGAATGACTCTATATAGAGGGTAACCATAAAATGCCTTGAAGGATTTTTCACTAAGTGTTCAGGATGGAATTCATAGGGAGTCTGAGAAAATGCTTGCAGGTTTACTGAAGTGAGTAATTTCATACAAGTCCTTTAATACGTAGGTCCTTTAAATCAATCAATACATTCATGCTTTATAGAGAAATAGTCACCTCTAAACCCATGGACCCCCTGCAAGGCTTCTGAAACCTCCTTCCACAGTTGGTGCAGATTGTGTTTACATACAAACTCAGCTACCGAGCACCTAGAAGAAAGCTGCTGCTGTAATGTGAAGGCATTTTTTGAGCCAGAGCCACTTTTATAAAGTAAAAAATGCTTGCTTGACATATACCAAAACTGACAGTGTAAGTGGATCACCTGCCTCAAGCAGTATGGCTGTCTGGCCCTTGTGTCATCCTCTCCTGACCCCACAAGAATTCCTTTGATCTCCTACGAAGACATGAGCCTCCAGGACTGTCATCGCCCTGCAGATGTCTACCCTGCAGGAGGTGATGGCCTGCCCAGGTACAGGTGCTGTGGCTGAGACTGTCCCTGGTGTGCTCCAGAACCCATTGCTCTGTATAGCTGAAACACTCAGTGGAACAGCTGCAAGTCTATGAATGATGAGTGTAATATTTTTTGAAGTAGAAAAGGAGAGGCTGCAGCTTTTTCATATGCAATGTTTTTCATTTTGCAATACTGCCCATCGAATTAATGGATTTGGCATTGCTTTCACATGGTTTTAAACATCATGATTGCACCAGACAATGAATGGCTTCTGTATCTTGCTGCAAAGACTTGTCATCTGGAAAACAAAACAGCTGTTGTGGTCTTCAGTCTTTATGTAAGCAAGCATGATGGCTCACAAAGCAAGAGCTGAAACACTTGCATAGGTTTTGTGTAAAATCCTTGGCTATGAGAGTTATGCACCTTCTCCTTTTTCCAGACTAGCTGGCCTTGTAACACTGAATACTGCTAAATTATTCTAACTCTGAAGAGTTTCACCCATTTCACAGGAACTGTAGTAGCTTACACTGTAGATGAGATTTCAAAGTATAATCAAAACACTTGTGAATCTGTTTCACTTCATGTAGCAATGGCCTGGAAAAGCCTGAAGAGCAGTCTCCCAGCTGAGAAGGTGGCAGCTTCCATATGAAGGGTAAATTTTTTTTAGAAATCTGTAATTAGATCAGTTCTTATGACCTGGCGCACAGATGCCACTAGCAGCAGCATTTGAGTACCTGGGTTGTCTATCATCCTTTGGAGATCTCATCCCATACAGGAGAGTTGGGATCCATATGGTAAAATCGAAGTCCAGCCAGATGTTGCAGGAATTTGTAGGCTACTACCTGACTCCTTGTGTCAATAAAAAGATGTTTTTGTAAAATATGAACAAACTACAATTTCAGTGGAATGTAATCATATTGAGCTTGCTGGTGCTGATGGCACACTGCCCAGAGACTTGCAACAGCCTCGGAGGTAAAGTGCTTCCAAGACCACAGCCTGGAACTGGATGTGGGAGTGAGCCTGTGCCCTGCATTGTCCTCATTCCCTCTTTGGGCTGAATTGTGCCTCTTGGTAAACTCTGATATCTCTGCCTTCCTTAATCTGAAGAGTTTTTCTTTAAAAAAGAATCACAATTAGAAAAATCCTGTGAAGTCATATTTTAAAGGCTTTTTAATTTTGCTTTTGGCCTTTTTCATTTTGTATTTGTTTTCTTCAGTGCAAATATGTAATTTATTTTGAAAGGAAGGAAATTCCTATCTCTTCATTCTATGATTATATCAAAAGGTTAATGTCACAACAGCATCACAAATTGCCAGTTTGCTAAAAGAAATATAATTGATGGTTTTTAAAAGTGCTATTGGTATGAAAATAATACTTTTCATCAAACCAACCAAGCCACAGTATTTTGACATTTTTCAAATAGTTCTTCTGGCTAGCTCTGTCACAAGCAAAAAGAGATACTTGAGAATCACCCTTCTCATGTCCCTTCTTAAAGTTCTGCTTGCCACTCAGCGCAGCTTTAGAAAGCAGCCACTGGTGCGAAATGTATCGCACCAGAGCGATGTGTTTCTTTAGCAAATGGACTGAAAATAAAGTAGGAGTGCAGCGTTTCTCTCAGTTGTGGTATGCTGATGAACCTGTCAGAGCCAAGACAAAATGCTCTAACTTCTCTGCCTGTTGGAGCATGACAGTCAGGATTGTAACTGAGACATCACAAGACAGGTGCTTTGAAAATTAGAGAATTTAAGTAAAGGATTGTGTGGCTGATCAGGAGGTTGATCCTTTCAGATTTCAACACCCTATGTCCCCATTTGCTTCTAGATCTTACATCATTTATGTTAACAAATAACTCTGTAGATTTGAAATGGCTTTTCACATAAGTAATTCATTCCTGTGCAGTCTCTGCCTGTGACCCAGCAGAAGTCTAATTTAAACCTTCTAAAGGTTATTTTATTCAGAAGTTAATTTTTCCCTATTATGTATAATCACTGCTAAGCACTGAAAGGATTCATGGGCATGAGGGATGCAGAACCTCCTCCCAAAATCTGTAACTTTGTTAATAAAAGCACCACAACTATAAGCGAGAAGGATGTTTCTTCAAAGTCAAGGAGCTGCATTGCTGCTGCCTTAGATTTTTTCCTACATTACAAATTTTAAATAAATCAAGGGAAATGTCTGAATTCCACACTGCACAGAATATTTAAAATCATATTAGAGCTGATCCTTAACTGTTACCTGGAGGTCTGTAAATATCTGCAGTAGTTTATGGCTGCTAATGCTATAATTACATTGTAGTGTCGACTCACACTTCAGCTTTTTTTGTGTTTGTGTTCAGCAATACAGTTTATTTTATAAGTGCATACATTGTAAACACCCAGATTTCAAAGATGCTGTACTAGAGGCAAATTGCCAAATGGTTGATGAATTTTCTCAATAGTTTTATGATAACATAAAGCCAGTGTTTCATCAAATACTGTTTTTTCCCTCATTCAAGAGAGATTTCACCAAGTAGGTATAAATTGTAAATCATACTCTGCTTTACATGTAAAATGGTAGCTCTGAAGTGTTTTGCTCTGGAGCAGGTAGAGGCTAGGTGTTTTCATGTTTTCTTGAGCCCACGTTGTGTTTATTACATTACTTTCTATATATTCTATCCTTAAATTCCTTTGTGTGGAGGCAAGAAGCTATTGCCGAGTAAATACAATTATAGACAAGTGTTACTAGCAGCAGGGGGCAATGACAAAACCGTCAGTAATGCACACATGGAGTGACATTTGTACACACAGAGTAATGAGCTAATTGAGCAGCTGTTCAGGCTTCGTGATGTCAGAGATTTTATTGGTGAGTTATTGAATATATAAATACATATTTGTCCAGCTAGCCACAGCTCTTTGAGATCATTCTAGTAACATGGGTGAGTTTTGTTACAATTTAGAGAACTGAAAGGAGGAAGCACCTTAGAAGCATGCTGTCTAAATTTCAGCCTGCTCACTTATTATTGTTAATAAGCATTATTTTATTGTGTTTACGGATTGCGAGTTGAGCTGAGATTTCTCGCTCCTTTGATAGCACCTTTGCTACAAGGTGACAGAACATGAAAATCATATGGCATTTGAGTGAGATCGTTTCCTGGCTCTGTTTGCCTGCAAACAGCTTTTAAGAAGGAGAGGGAAAGGCAGTGTAGGGAAATGGCCGGTTTTGCAGGACAGGGCTGAGAGCAGGCAGCCTCTGTGCATGTTACACAAGAAGAGATGAAAGTGAAAAGAGACGAGAAGCACTTTTTAGCCAAGAAAATAACCGTTGTCAACTCTGCAGATTTGGATTAAACCAGATTTAAACCCGGAATTTTTGTCATTGTTGTTGACCAGACTGAAAGCACTTTTATCAGCTGCATGTGTTAATAGCTTGTTAATGATTGATGCTGAGGTCTTTTATGACACCAAATGGAAGTGAGAAATAAATGCAGGATTTCGAGGTGACTGTTGCAGTCACACTCTTTCAGTAGCACCTTTTGCAGAATTTCAACGATGTTTTAAAACATTTATGCCTGCCAAGATAAGATAGGTTACACTCCAACTCAAGATAGAGAACTGCCCCGTGCTATTTATTCAACCCTGCATTGAACAGTAAAAATACAGTAACCCTCAAAATGAAAAGTTACATTTCAGAAAGTGATGTAGTTCTGCCAGAGTGTATAAAGGGGCTAAAACGTACAGATGACTTGGTATGCAAGGCAAATAAATGCCAGATTTGCAGAAACTGTCTAAAGACGGACTTGTTAAAATTACTCGAGTGTTTCAGTTAGGGATTTCTTACATCCTTCATTTCAGCTGGTTCAGCAAAGCAGTTCAGCATATGCTTAGGCTCCAGAAAAGTCAGTGCGATGCATTAGCACAATGCATTCCTTGTCTTCTTTGTCTGTGTATTCTAGAGCTTAATATGGTCATCTCTATATTAGCTTAGATGAGCTTTTCTGATGATTGTAGACAATCTGCATGGCTATTTACTTCACATGTAAACACCTTCCTTCTCTTTTGCCAAGTAAACTAAATCTGGAAGCACTAGGTACTTGATATATCTTCAGAAGAGAACAGGAAATTAGTGAGTGTCTGTAAGATTTAATATGCATTTATATTTCACTGTTCGCATTATTCCTTTTTGCCATCACTGCCTTCCTGTTGTAAATCTAATTAGTGAGCTTTCTACATTGCAATAGACTGCTCTTCAGGAAGAAAATGGGCTTTGTGAACAAAGCCTTTTTACTAAAACACTGTTGTAATTTTCTGGGTTTTTTCACTACCTTACAAAGTATGTAAATAAAAGCAAAATAAGCTCTAGTGCTGCATTTACTGCACTGCTTTCTGCAGAATGCTTTTTGCATCTTCAAACAATATTGCTCTAGCAAAAAAATCTGGTGAGGATGAAGCAAATATATACAATGAAAATAGAATAAAGCCCTAAAAGAGGTTCATAGATTCAGCCCAGAATAAGAAAAAAACCTAAATTGCTGGTGCAGTTGTGTGAGATGCAAAAGGTCCAGATTGAAGTCCCTGGTCTGAATGAAGGGCTTAAAACCAGATTTATCACACTTTGAACTCTAACTGCTACAACAGTGCTGTGCTTTCTAGGTTTGGGGAAAGAAATTCAGCTGAATAGCTAACCAAACTCTCCTGCAGAAGGAATTGTCAGAACTGGTGTTCTTGTAAAAGTTTTATTTCCTGCAAATAGATATTTTCTGGAAAAAAAAAATTACAGGTTATTTTGTTCAGCTGTTTCCTTTACTTTCCTGTAACTAAGTGAATTTTGACCCATAACACACTACAGGCTTAACTACTTGGGTTGATTTCTCCAGTCTATGTTGACTCTCCATGCTCCAAATGTTACAGGTTTTAAATAGCATCAGAGAACATTGTGAATCTTTGAAGATAACTCTGGAATAGAGTAGCCCTTGATTTTAGCTGTCATCCTGGATTTGGGTTATTTTTTCTTGTAGTATTGAGTAATTCTAGGAATTGGAAACCTTGCTGCATATGTAAATGACACTGGTGAGTTGTCTGTGGTCCCTGTATCCTTTATTATTTATTCATGTTTGTTTGTTGTTGTGGTTTTTTTTACCGTCTCAGAAATAACAAATTAAACCTTAGGAGGCTTTGGAAGTTTGAAGAGTTGGTCACTGGTCTTCACCAAGTCCAGTTCTGTAGAGATTAGAACAGGAAACAGTGTTAAATGTAACTGTTTCAGCATTTCACTGGGCCTAAATTCAGACAGCACTATCACTTTCCTCAAAGGATATACAAAAGCCTATTGTATTATAAAGACACCGATTTCCCCCCCCCCCCCCCCCCCTCCCCCCCCCCCCCTATCTACTCAGTGTAAGCATTTCAGTCTGATTTCAGAGACATTAGTTGGTTTAGATATTCCTTTAAGCAGAATAAAAACTGGCAGAGAGCCCTGGTGTTCAGAGTTGTGACTGCATCCACAGCCTGTATGCACTTTCCTGACTGGTTCATTGTAGAATGGAGTTCTTACAAATGAGACCAAGGCTGCAGGCCAATGACATCTCTTAGCAAATTAGGAAGTGGTGGCTTTGAATATACAAATGACAGCTTTCACTGGAACAGGCTGCCAAGGGGAGTTGTGAAGTCTCCCTCTCTGGAGACATTCAAAACCTGCCTGGATGCGTTGCTGTGTGAGCTGGTATAGGTGATCCTGCTCTGGCAGAGGGGTTGGACTGGATGGTCTTTCAAGGTCCCTTCCAACCACTAAATTCTGTGATAATGTAGCACCAGACAATGATGGCTGTTTTTTTGAAAGCTTCTGTAAGTAGCTGTGAACAAATGCTCACTTTACAATAGGAACCACTGTAGAACACATACTAATATAGGAGAGGGAGAAGTGGACAAGAACTTGCTGTTTGTTTTCAAAACTCTGTCCTTTTTGCATAGCGTTTTAAAAAATTCTATTAGCAGCACTGATGCTTCAGTGATGCTCACACAGGGTGACTGCAGCCTGGCAAAGCCACTGCACTGGGCTACCTGGCAAATGACTGGAAAAGTGCCTGCCTTGATGTCACCTCCTGCATCTTGTGGCATAAAACAGCACAGGCTGATCAGTGTCTGCAGGTATTAATTATTGCAGGAATTACTGCGTCATCTCCTGCCACTTATTCTGCAATTAAAGCTCCAGGAAATGAAGAAGGTGGGTCACCATTTGGGTGACACACAAGCAATCACTCTGCGTGATGCTGTGCAAGTTCTATTGAAAAATGGAGGCTTCTTAGTTGCTACATCTTTCTGTCTTGTTGTAATTTACCAAGATTAATAAAATTCATGCTTCACATAGTAATTTCAGGATGCATACAAATTCCCTTTGCTTAGCATCAGCAGAAAAACACTTGAAGGAGATTGTTATCCTTATTTTATGAAGAACAATGAAATGTTATTCCTGAATTTGTATGGTGAGAAGAGCAGCGTCAGCTGCATGCATGGGAATTGGAGAATTGTCTAAGGTGGCAAGAACTGAAAACACACAGAAATTTGTGCACATGGTGGTGAGGCTGCCAGCAAAGGATCCTTGCAGAGGATTGCTGCTCTTTCTGGTTTGGTGTTACCTAGAAAACCAAACTCCAAGAAAATGTGTGTCTGTCTGTGTGAATATATAGCAGTGGTTCACTTACCTGGACAAAAAAGCAGGAGTGACAGCAGGCTGGGAATTTCTGGAGGGTGGAGAAAGGGTGCCTTTGCTAATGCTGAGAAGTGTGCTTCTGTCCAGTGAGCAGGATCTGCTTTGGCCCTAGGGTAATGCAGAGATTATTTGACTGTCACCAGTGTGGTTTGTCAAGGAGATGCATGCTGGGAGTGACAAACACTCCGGACAAGTATGTGTGTGTGTCAGCAGGTGCTGGTGTGATAAACCAGTGCAAAATACTTGTTAGACAACGCTAGAGTGAAGGTGGATCAATTGCTCTTAGAAATTCATGATGAGCAGAGAAATAGTCCACAGTCATCAGAGAAACAGTTTGTTACAAATTAAAGTACTAATAAAAAGTGATGGGTTAATTAAGACATTAAATTGGTATCATTTTAAGAACATGTGAATTTGGTGAGACCGTCTCTGTTTTTTCCTGGGTTAAGTGAAAGAGAACTATCTGGGAGCTTTGAAGCAAAGATAGAAGGGTGTTGCTGATGAGCCAACCAAATCTCTGTAAGAGCAGAGACAGGCTTTTTCCAGCAGTATGTCTTGGCCCTCCTAAAATAATGTGATTAATTTAAACTTCTAAAAAATCTGACTTCACCAAATATTTGTTTAAAAAATAAACTGTAGATATTGCCGTGTCTAAAGCAGAAAAATCTTTTTTTTTTTTTTTGTTGCAGAGCAAGGCTGTTAGACTTTCTTTAAATAAATAAATGTAATTAAAACAGTATTACTATTAAAAGAAAAAGAGACAAAGTAAAAGGAAGAGCATGTCACCATGCGCTCAGTGGTAAAATAGTATTACCTCTCTGATAGGATTGTTTGTGAAAATGGTCCCTGAATGTTTTCATGGTTGTAAGATTTTATTTATTTATTTATTTGATACTGTAGTCAGGAAAGTTGTGTGTTGCTGAGCTTCTGCTGAGCAACAGTGGGGGAATTACTGGAGCTCCATTCACAGTTTCAAAACTGGTTTGCATTAATGGACAGCCTGAACTGGATTTGGGTTAGGTTTCGCTCGGAGCTGTAATGCTTTCTCTCCACCCTCTAAAATAATACTAATAATTACAAAAGTATGAGATAGGACTAGCGTCTCCACCTCCTGTTCATAACCGAGCAAACCAAATATTATTATATACATTATTGAAGGGGTGAGGAAAGCTAGAGGTCGTGAACTGAGCTGTACGAATAGCTGGAGGTCAGATCAATCACAGCCATGTATTTTACGGCTGATGCTTCAGCCCACAGAGACTGGTTTAGTTATACTGCCTTCTACCAGCTGATCACATATTATAATTTAAACTACAGATTAAATAGCAAGGAAATACATAAACTAAAGATCCTTTAGTGTGTGACAGACAAGGAACTAATGTCTTCTCTTTTCCCTGTTATAAATGTATGAGGAGGAGTTGAGGAAAAGAATCAACAGAAAGATAGGCAGAAGTAGATGTAGTACTTGAAAATGAGGTAGAATTTAGGGCAAAATAATACCTATTCTATATTTTATTAGTAACCGTATGAGGAGAAGCTAGTAAGGAAAGAGGGGAACTGTCTAACGTAAGAAATAAAACCTTTTGGAACATTCTCAATGGCTAGCAAAATAGCTCAAATTAGACACCCCAAAATTAATTCACATGATACCACTGCATCTTCTGAATCCATCTTTAGGATCAGATACACACCTTTAATTGCAGTTTTGGAGTTAGATCAGAATACTGGCGAACCATCAATACAGAATTTTGCTAATGGACTGTGAAGGGGAAAGGGGGGTTTAGGGCAAACCAAGCTGATTTTGTTTGCCTCAGACCCCTTTGATGTCATAGTAGTTTGTAGTCGCTTTGTGTTTTGCATTGCTACCTTTCCATATCTGAAGATTCAAACAATAGCTCCTGGTTATTATCCCACATATTATTGATTAAAAGCTTTGCCCAAAGACCTTCCATCTCACTTTCCAGCTTAGTGTAATTTACTTTTCTTTTTACTCCCTGTAACATATGATTAATGCTGAGCTAGAGAGTCCCAGTGAGATGAAGCAAAGTGTCAGGTAAGATTTGTCAGCTCAGAAGTATAGATTATTTTATGTTTCTCGAACTTTGTGGGCCCAGGGAACACAGATCTTGATTGTTAAATCCATCCACACTTTCCCTAGGGCTATAATATGCCAAAAACATTAAATAGCCCACTTAATACATAACCTCATTCTGTATGCTTGACTATTTTGTTTTTAATTTTTCTTCCCTTTCCAGGCTGCTCAAATGAAATGGGATCAAAGAAAAAAAATTATCCTCACTGGATTTTGTTAAAATATTAATAGGTTAGGGTTGACTGGCTAAATTGAATATCTATGCTGATCTTGCTTGCATGTTTAACTTGTGCTTAGGAAAATATGTTTCCTAGGTGATAACCTTTTATGTACCAGCCTGACTTCATTGAAATGCATAGAGATAAAAATATGTCACACTCCATGGCCATGCTATTCTTGTGTGGCAGTGTGATTATTCAGATGATAATTGACCCCCACCTGTAGACAGCTCAAATTCTGTAGTCAATCATTCCATTTGATGTTAAAATATGTGAAAGTACAATTATATAATTTACATTACAAATCATCCTGAATGCCAGGCATCTCAGAACCACTGACAAACGAAAGTAAAAAAAAGTCAATAAATGAAGTGAATTACACTCAGCAAAGAATTCAACTTTTCTTATTTGCTCCTGCACAACAGCTTTTATGTGAGTGTTGTTGATGGGGCTCAAACAGATACTGCTGGATTTGACTGCCTTTCAATCCCCTCCTAACTTTGGTAATACTTTCTGGATAGGAATAGCTTCTTTTACTGTAGAGATCACAGTCCTCATCAGCTGATAAAGGTAGAAATGTATCCATAGCAGAACAGATTTACCCCAAAATGCTGCAGGCCACTGAGTTTTACCCCAAATACTCCCACTTTAAAATTCCCATCTCTGTAGATTTTGCCATGCATTTTAAAGGAGTTAAAGAGCATATTTGTACAATCACAGATTTCTGTTTGCTCTGCGTATCGTTAGGGTCTGTTACAAACTGTTGGGCTGTCAGTGCTCAAATAATGCAGGCAAGACAATCCAGATCAGTTCATACCATTCCTGCACAGTAAATGTCTGCAGCGCTGCGTTTAGGTCATGTTTCTGGATCATCCCAATTTGTCTGAGTGTTGGACACCAAGAATCTAAATGTGTGAATTTTATGGTAGATTAAGATTTTATTTTTTCCCCCACAATGTCTGTTTTGGATACTTCAACCCCTTTACGACAATCCCCATGATATGGCTGCAGATAGTATCTCAAACACAGACTATTCATGAAACTTCAGGGCTGAGCACCATAATTCTCTATTTATGCTTACTCAAAAAACCTCAGCACCTTCTTGAGCAAATTGTACTTTATAGTAGCCTTTCAGTATCTGAAGAGGGCCTGCAGGAAGGCTGGAGAGGGTCTATTGACAAGGTCTTATAATGACAGGATGAGTGGTAATGAGTTTAAATTGGAAGAGGGGAGATTGAAACTAGATGTTAGAAAAAGATTCTTTACAGTAAGAGTGGTGAGACACTGGCACAAGTTGCCCAGGAAGGTTGTGGATGCTCCTTCCCTGGAGGTGTTAAAGGCCAGGATGGATGAGGCCTTGAGAGACCTGTTCTAGTGGGAGGTGTCCCTGCCTATGTCAGGAGGTTGGAACTGGATGATCCTTGAAGTCCCTTCCAACCTAAACCATTCTGATTCTATAATTATTCCACAGGTCTTTACTGGAGTATTTCAGTCTGGTGTGTAAGACAGACCCATCTCAGGAATGCGTAATCAACCTTATAGCAAGAGAGAACTCAGTGTTAAATCACTTGAAGTACCAAAAAGTGAGGTGAAGAACCAAGACAAAACATTAATGCTGGTAAAATTTGTTGCTTCTCTCCTGGCTCTCTTCATGCTATTTTAGACTCTTACTCCTTAGCTTCCTACTGAAGAGCCATAGGAAATAGCAAACATTTTTTTTCTGTTGAAGTTTAAACACGGCATTATTTTGCCTTACTACATGAAAGACTTTGTCAGCCATGGATTCTCCCTTCTGAGGCTGCCAGTAACCATTTGGTCACAGGTTCTTCCATGAGAATATTTAGATTTGGACCACTTTTGGGAACACTGAGCAATCACTGATTAATAATTAGTGGCTCCTGCTGGTACATGATTTCATGAAATAATTATAAGTCATAAACAAGAGATAATGCTGGCTTATTTACAGGCTATCTGCAATAATAAAAGTAAACCACATTTATCATCAAGATCTAGAAGCAGCTCAAATGTAATTTTTAATCCTGGTCTTCATACTCTATAATTGCTAGTTAGAATATTGTCCTCAGTCCTCATGTTCCTTGGAAAATAATGTGAAATGTCATCATGTCCTGATGCATACTCTTCTACAAAAATGTGCAGACCATCATAATTTCTTCAGCTGTTCCTTCTTTATTAAAGGGGAGACCTTTCACAGGACAAAATCCATTTGATTGATAGAAATATCAGATTCCTAGGTACGAATATTCTAAGAAATGCACATCACAAAGCAACTGCAAAACTTTATATGTTCAAATGTTTCATTTTACCAGAGAAAAGAGAAGTCATGAGATTGTTTCAGACAGCCTGAATGTCATTGATAACATGAATGGAAAGGCCTTATTCAAAAGGCTGTGGTTTATCCTGGAGTCTTATTTTTGCAATCCCAGTGCAAAGGACAGGTGACTTTCCTGGCAGTTCTGTGAAACTTCAGCTCTTCTCATTGCTCTTAGTTTGGGAGTCCAAGTGGGAGTGCCCTCATCTAATCAACTGCTAGAAGTTTCCAGTGCTGCTCCATGTAGAGCGAGGTTGAAACCAGTCATGGTAATGTCCAGACGGAATACATACTCTGTACTTTTTCCCCAACCTTTTTTCTCCTTTTAAGGCTGTTTTCCTTAGCTCTTTTTAAACATGGACTACTACCAGGAGCTGCATTCAGGCCTGCCAGGAGTGGCTGCAATTCTTCTGACTACAGCAGAATTCCTCAGTCATTATCCCAGGTGTGAATTTGGCCCGTTGTCTTTAATTAAAGCTCCAGTCTACTAGCAGTAAATTTCACACCCTGTACAAGCATCAAATTATGTTCTTCAATTAGTTGTATCTTTTCTTCTATCCTTTTAATTTCAGGCCCATCAAAGAGCTGGTTTACTAAATCAATTTCAATGGGAATTTACACATTGTGAATCATAATGGGATGCAAAATTGACTTGGCTAATGAATAGTTAGTGGCTTTGGGGTTAATAGTTTTGGGTTTTTGTCTCAGGTACTTTGTATTAAATTTAATTTTGATATTGCTTTAATGAGCACAATGTATTACTTCTCCTTTTTCCACCCGGGCCCATCTAAGGTGTATTCTCTTTGCCTGCCTCAATTGATTTGCTTTATGAATAACTGTATGAGGTTTCTGTTTAAGAAAACCACTTCTGCTTGTCCTATTTCTGTGCACCAAATATTTTAGTCTGGTATATAAAATGTAAATAGAAAAGAGCCTGTAAATTATAATAAGGATAAAGAAGTTACTTCAGAGGGTACTGCCTCTTGCTGTTTTGCACAATCAGGCATAGAATTGCTATTTGCAGGAGTACTTTTAGGCACTCGTTGGACTTCTCCACAAATGAAAATAAGTAGAGCAGCTATCCTGGTACAAAGGTACAACCTTGGCATAAGTAAAACATGTCACCACCTCATTCATTTTGGGGATTGCAGTTTAGGGATATCAGTTTTTGCACAGGAGACATCTGAAAGTTCCTATCAGTGCAGTTTGACAAGCTGGACTGTGCAAGGCTGTATAAGATACTGTCTGGCTGTAGGGGCTGGATTTTGGCAAAGTGTCAAAGCTTGTGTCCATACTGCACTAGTTCTGTGATGGGAATGTTAGTTCCTAGTTCTAAGTTCTCATTACCTCTATTCCTTTCTTTTATTTTTAAAAAGACAGTACTTGGAGGTGTAGCGGTGGAATCTTTTTTCCCAGTAATAGTCTTGGAAATACCTACACCACCATTAAAAGTGCTGTTCCCAAGACAATGTCTACTCCAAGCCTGCTAACATCCAGGATCTAGTGAATCAGTAAGAAGGCAAGATTAATATGACTATGAAAACTCTTCTGATCCATCTGCTGCCTGCCCTCATGAGTGAAGGCTGCTCACAAGAGTCTTCGGGTGTGATTTGAACAATATGTTTCTTACCTGGCATGATGTCACCACAGCAACATATCCAACTTCTCACACCTGGAAATGATGTCTAGAGAGCCACGACACTGTCCCTATCCCAACTGGGTATGAAATCCTTTGACATTAAGTAACTTTATCCATTGTAATGTTGTCAGCTTTTCAACAAGACCCGTTGCTTGGTGTGTGGGCTGTAACACACCATTGCTGTGCTTGTGGGTGGAGAATCTAACAGTAAGTGCTTTTAAGGTGAGATTTTTAAGAACAACCACCAAAAAAAAAAACCCAGTAAATAATTTTTTCACACTTTCCCAGAGGATTCTGTGGAGCTTGTTGCCCTAACATTGAGAGTTAGACACATCAATAAAATGTAGAGAGATGCACATAATAAAATAAAAAACATAATTAAAACAGAGTTTTAACATGAAGGTTTGTGGGTTGTTTTTTTTTTTTTTTTAATGCAATGGATAACATGAATGTGTGCTTCAGATTATGGGTCTGCATTTAATGAGCATCATTTAAGTTTCTGTATTCAAGCACACTAGGAATATAACAGAGAAAAGGGAGAAGGCTATTTAAGAGGCAAAAGCAGGATAACAAATGGCTATGAGATGGCCAGGTGTAGATTTAAGCTTAAAGCAGATGACTTTTGCCTATCTGAGAAATGAAGTTCAGCAGCTTCAGGAGGAACAATTGAAACAAAGAAGTTCTGCTGAAGCCCAAATTTAGTAATCCATGGTATAACTGAGTTTCAGATCAATGGTACTACAGACAGAGGTATCTGAGTTGACTCTTTAAAGAGCCAGGTCATGTCCAACTGAGCTGAACATTGATGACATAGACATAACTGTCTTGCTGGTGGTGGTATACTGGAGCTGATTAAGCCCTGCTGGACCTGAGATCATTTATACTGAGATACTGGAGGGTCTTTGCACTGTGTCCCATAATACCTATCTTTTCCAGCTTTTCCCATTCTAGCATCCCTTGTTTGTGTGGATAATGGAGCCTGATCGGATTCTGAAAGCAGATTTCTAAGATATTTTGTAAAGGCAGCAGTAACCCTAGAGCCCCTGTGGTCTTGAATTGTCTAAGTGCAAAGTATCTGGGTTAGTAATTCCATATCTTCCTTTGTCAGTATATGCTGTACCTGCCTGTGCGGCAGCTTGGGCTAAGCAGTACTGCTGAGAGGACTTGGGACATGACAGGTTTCTGCATGGGTCCAGGTTAGCGTTTGCAGTGTTTTTGTAGCAAGCATTACCACAAGAATTACTGCAAAGTGCGCAGAACTGCTGTCTCTTACTTGTGGTTCTGGAGATTGCATGTGTAAATCTTTTCCATGTTTCATATTCCCCCATGTCTTTATCTTGTTTGGTTTTTTTAAAATATTTGTGTCAGATTGTTATGGGAGGGAGCCTAAAATATACCAGAAGCTCCAGTATTTTTATGTACATCACCTTTTTTTTTGTGCAAAAGAAAGGAAAGATGACTATGTAGAGCAGGAAAGAAAAGAAGTTCCCAAGTAGAGTTGAAATGTGATAGTACAAAGTTGCCTACCCAAGTGTTTGAGAGACAGGAAACGCACTAAGACGATCAGTAGTGGCTGTGATCCTGTCAGGAAAACACAACTTAGAAAGACTTGGTTTGATAACCTAGGCTGAAGCACAGTTACTTTTGGAGATACCATGTTATCTTCCTATTGCCTTCTGATAGCTATATGAGAGAACTGTCTGCTGACAGTCTGTCAGGCTATCTGTATGTTCTTCTTGATACTACCTTCTATCAGCAGTCACCACATTGCTCTTTCTAGGTCCAGGTCCAACACCCTCTGAAGTCCGTGGCAAAAATCTCAAGATCCTATACATTGTTGTACTATATGAGCCAAAGCATGGCTCTGAGAATCCACTACCTTTGGTTCACTAGATGCTGAAGTAAGTTTTGCCAGAAAATAATGACTTCCTCCTATAGGCAGTGTTTTACCTTTGTAAGAAAAGCACAGTCAGTGAACTAATCTGCATCTCCTAATTCTGTGCGCTCAATCGCAGAGCTGGATTCCTCACTGACATATATCAGCATCATTCTCAGCTCAACACTGCCTTAAAATGTCCTGAGATGTGTCTGGCTGGAGCTGTCTCAAAAAAGGATATTTTATCAATGAGAAAATACAAGAAAGAATCTTTCAATGTGAAGCTTAGTTTAAGTATACAGGAGGGGAAAATAAGTATAACCTGCAGCTATGTTTCTTTTCTGAATGTGGTTCAAGTGCTTGAAAGTTCTCTGTGGCTTACCAAAACCAGTAGAGATGCACTACCAGCAGTGCATGCAGCTCCTGTTCAGCTACATGTCTTACTGACTTGACTGCTTATTTTTGACCCATTATACTTAGGATAACCAATGGAGAGACTGCTGCACTACTGCTGGCATTACACTTCAAGCATTAAAGACAATTAATGGGCTTTAACTTCCCAAATTACTTAAAAGCCTTTGTAAGAAATCTGGAGAATGATTTTCAGTCATTGGAATGAAAATGTCACTGTTTTGTGCTTTGGTAAATAACTGGTTTACAGAGATGTCTTACTTATCACCATGGTATGCTTATTCATTAAGGACTAATTGCAGAGGTCTCTAAATGAAACACTACAAACCACATTCCACTCCAGTGCCGGTTTGTTTAAAGTCTGCAAAGCTTTATTATTAGTGCGATTTAATTATGAAAATGGCAACCATGGAGAATTGTGAACACATTCTTTCCCTTGATCATTAGTTACAGGGCAAAAATGAAACACTTTCAACAATGAAGGGTTCATATTTCAAGCTTATACAGTAGCTGCTAAAAGGCTATACTCAGAAAATCAATTTTATTAAAGTCCTTCAAGCACTAAAGGGACTTCCATGCAACTAAGCAATTTTAAAAACATGTCCACAAGCAGTGACTTTTTGATTCATGTTTTTAGCAGGGTTCTATTTTCACTGTTTTCAATATTGTCCCCGAAAGCAGGGTCAGAAATGGTTTGGTGCGGGGAGGGAGGAAAGGTGAGCAAAGCATGTTCTGACATAGCTGTGACTTGCATCCTTTACCTTAAGGTTCTTACAGTAGGGCTGTGAACTGGATCTGAGAAGCTTGGCAAGCTTTTATCCAAAACAGATCAGAAGTCAATGATATGTTCTCCTTTTTCAGCTTGTTTTTCAGCCCAGGAAATTAAGTTTGGGGGACTACTAAGAAACAGTGTAAAGTCTGGATTTTTTTTTTTTAAATGAAGCTGTGATTTGAGATAAAAATAACAGGAAGCTATTTTCCTAGAGATAAAAGGGAATGACATGTATGGTAAAAGGATGAAGAGAGTTCACACATTGCTCTGGTCCTAAAGAGATGACAGGAGATTGAGAGCTGTGCCTTTATTTCAGGGCCTACCATTACTGGATCAATGGAAAACATGAGTGTGAGTCCAACAAAGTCGCTAAGGTATAGAATATTGCCCTGATCCAAAGTCTTTTGACTTCCATGAGTCAAAACTTCCCAAATTAGTCGATAAGCCTAGCCAAGGATAAAAGTCTAGAAAGTCTTCTAATGCACCTTGAAATTTTAGAGAATAAAATAATTCACAGGTTGCATTAGCTTGAAGGAGACTCTTAAAGGTCGTCTTGTCCAACTCCCCTGCAGTGAGCAGGAACACCTCCAACTAGGTCAGGCTGCCAAGGGCCACAGGCATAGTTTTCATATGCAGGTCTAGGAGTATAACTGAGTGAAAGGTTTAAAAACATGTGTAGAGGAATCCCTTTGATTGTCCACAGGACAAAATAAGCTATGAGCGAAATTAAAGTATCAGTAAAACAGTGCTAATTAATCGTAGAATCATAGAATGGTTTAGGTTGGAAGGGACCTCAAGGATCATCCAGCTCCAATCCCCCGCCATAAGCAGGGACACCTCCCACCAATGCAGTTAAGGTAAACAGAAAAACAAAATTAAAGCAGATGAAATAGGTGCACTAAAAGGGTTGTCAGTATTGTTATAAAAAAGTAGTGTGAAGCAGAATCGTCCCCTCATATGTATAGTCCAGTTTTACTTTGTTGCTTGTTAGTTATACCTGGTTTCCAGCCTTTTTTTTTTCTTGCTATTTCATTTTTTCAAACCATTATTTCCAAATGCACTTCTGCACTCAGTCGTCCAAAGTATTGTAGATACCCAAGCATGCTCTTTAGTAACAAATACAGTATTTTTCACATGTAGTATCTAATAAGTAAGAATGAGAGCTGAAAGGTGCTGTTGTCTAAAAGAGTTGTTTCTATGTCTGCCATTTAAAAAAGAATATCCTTGTGAGGTCCCTGTTGCCTCCAGGAATGCTTCTGTGTATTTCAGTGTTTGCTGTTCAGATGGGGATATTGCAGCAGTTCAGATGTGCCTGGGAAGTGCTCAGAGGGGAACTCCTAGTAACTACTTTCCATTGTACCAATCCTCCACATAAACGTCAGCCTCAAATAACTCAGGCCCCCAAAACTTTGGCTGTATTTGTAGTGCATGGGCACCTAAAGTGTAGTTGTAGTGCATTGCTTGGCCTAACGATCATCCCTTTTAACAGTTATGAACCTTGCAGCAGCTTAGTGAAGCAAATTGACAATGAGTTACAAAACATTGTGGTTGAGCACATGCCTGTGTGTACATCCAGTATTCCAAATATTCCATGCTGTAGCCACTAAGGTCAACACATTTTATCAATTTTAACATGTGAATTAATCCAAATTCTGCACATACTTCAGCTTTAGCAGCAATGGATCAGTGAAGTCATTACATTCTTTTTTATTTTTATGTGATGGGATTGTTAGACCTTAAGTCTCTGGTGACAGCAATAAATATCCATCATTAGGTATAAGTGATTATGACAGGCTGCTCTAGTTCTGCCTAGGAAACACTGTTTCCTTCTGGAACCTGTAAGAAAAGCAACTGATGGGGGGAAAAAAAACTTTCCTCGGTAAACTCAAGATGCATAAATCAAATTTTTTGATCCTAACATTGGTTGTGGTAATTTTCTATCACATAAAATTAGGCATTGCTTTTTGTTTGTTTTGACATAATTTGACAGTCCTACAGGAGCAGAATGCTCAGGCTCCAGCTTTTCTTACAGCTGGGCCACCCCAGCTCCCTGAGCCACAAAGGCGATTCCTCTCTCCGCTTCTCATTACAGTTAACTATGCTAGCAAAAATCACTCCAGTACTACAGCGAGGAGCAAGCCTTCAAAGGCAGAGACCTGAACCACTGCAGGAGCCTGCATTTCAGGCCATGCTGATGAAAGTGTGGTGAGAAGGAAAGGTAATGTCAAGCAGGCAGGCTTTTCCTTGCAACAGGACTCACTTGGCATGACAACAGTGCAAAAACTACCTCAAGTGGATATGGCTGAGGATGGTACAAATAGACATAGGTGTCACATTCCATGTTGAAAAAAGGCAATGCAGTTTGAATTGTGACTCATTGCTCCTGTCTGAAAACTAGATTTTGTCTTGCTGAGCAGTGGTCTAAAGTTTTCTGTGCATTCTCATTCAGAGGAAAAACCCCTTGGGTTTGAAAAAGGTGATGTGTATTATGGGGGAAAATTATTTTTGATTGATGACCATATATTATTAAAAGCAATGTTTTGTTTTAGTGTCAAGATTTAGAGTCTTGTTTTATGGAAAACAATTGAAAGTAAAAGTAAGCCTCCCCAAAATGATTGTTTTAAACTTTTTAGACTACACAAGGATCTTTACCAAAATAGCATGTATTATGTGAAAGGCTTTGATGTTCCAAAGAAGCATCTGTAAAGTCAGAAGGCAAAATGTCTTCCACCTACACTGAGTTCTTGATTTTCCTCAGGCAATGAGGAGTGTAGCCTATCCACCATATAGCAGAGAAGGTCCCATTCTCCTGCAGCTCACAGTAAGTATTGGTTTCTGATGCAGGCAGCTAAGGAGAAAAGTCAGTGTCTGTTCCCTCTTGCTACTGCTGAGAAAGAGCCTGTGAAGTGTCATTTGAGATATTAGCTGAAGGTGGTGTTTCAGGGTACAGAAATCCTCTGACCACCTCTTTGCTTTTCCTTCATTCATTCCAGCTACCACTATCTTCATCTGTGCTTTTTCTTCAGCTAATTTATGTGAGCTTAGCTTGGCGTTTGCCGTGTTCTCTTTCTGTTGTTGACACTATTGACCATTTTGGGTGTTGACAAACAACTAAACAATACCAATAACAATTTACTAGGTACTCTAATTAATGACTTTGTGACACAGCTGCAGTCACAACTGTGCATTCAGTATAAGCCTCAGTACTCACAAGCTCAGGCACTGTGTTTAGACTAAACAGACCATCAGTTCTTACTTTTCAAAAGACCAAGGAATACAGAAACCTCAGAAATTATTACAACTGAGTTGTAACTATTCAAATTCAGAGCAAATCTTCCAACAATGACCAAAGCCTGTAAAAGCCTGTTTATTGCACTGGTCTGTAACATACTTTTTATTTGAGTGTAGGAGCAACTACTTGAGGTGATTGTAATACACAAATGTTAGGTTTAAGGTAAATATTCCTGAATGTCACAAGAAAAAAAAAGAAATTAAGAAGTGTCAGTAAACTTCTACACCTGGAGCAGGAGCTGCAAGGGGCCATCCCCATCAGCCATTACAGGTGACCCTGTGCACTGTCCCTGCCTCCATCCTTCCCAGGTAACACTTTGCAGCTCTCTTACAAATATTAATTTCTGCACGAGTCCATTCTTGGAGATACTTGTGCTATGTTGTGCTTCTGGCAGCATCATGGGGATGGCCTGCTCTGAGACCACTGAGTGGGTGGGGAAACATGAGCAGCCCATTTTGAGGGAGTGGGAGATTGTGTGGCAGGGCCTTTTGTTAACTGTTGATTGGGTAGACCTGAGTTTCTGATGCCAGGTCTTGTGCCTGTGTACATACAGGTTTTCCCAATACCTTGTGAGATGTTCTGGTCCTCTGTGGGGGGCTCTTGGGTGTGGACTTAGGCCAGGACCTCTAATCAATGCTGCATGATTGCTCTTTGCTGTAGAAACAGAGATAGAAATAGGGACAGATACTATGTCTTCCTGTGCTGATACCTCTAAGGAAAACCCAAGCATAGGGCAGAGCAGCTCTGTCCTTCACCGCTACATTGCACCTTTTCTAGATGGTAACAGCAGGAGAGGAATTGTTATTGGTATCATGGCAGGAAAAGATCCTACTGACACTTAGTTTTTTGATGGAATTTCGCATGTGTGCATGTAACTGGACATGGTACAGTCTGTATAA
Organism: Tricholaema leucomelas; assembly: GCA_013400475.1. NCBI lineage: Eukaryota > Metazoa > Chordata > Aves > Piciformes > Lybiidae > Tricholaema lacrymosa > Tricholaema leucomelas. The sequence goes on from WAAF01019521.1 coordinate 1,571,451, forward strand.
GAGGGAAATGTATAAAGGGGTGAGTCTGTACTTGCTTTACTCTCAGGAGCAGCACCTCCATTTCTGGGTCCTATTATGTATTTCATCACAGTTCTCACAGGACACATTTTTCATCTTCTCTCTTGCTATTTCATTGTCTAAGTGGAAAGGAAATTCAATAAAGTTTATTTATTTTTTTAAAAGATTTTGGTTTTATCTGAACTTTCAAACCCATGATACTCAAGCGGGTTAGAAATTGGACAAAATGAGTTCACCTGGTGACTGGCTGCATGCATTTTGCACAGATGAAAGCCCTGACCCTGCAAACATGCTCCTGTCAGGAGACCTTGATCTCATCGTAGTCCTAAGGAATGCTCGGATTAGAAAAGAATTGCAGGATTAAGTCTGAGCAGTTCATTTGAAATATAAGACATTTATTGCTTAATCTTGCAAAACAAGGCTCTCAAGTTTTCTTTAAAACAATATAAATATTCATTGAGTCATGAGACTCAATGGACTCTTTCAGGAGATTGCTTTAACCATGCAAATTTGAGGCAGCTGCAGTAAAAACTCGTTATGCTTTTTTATTTCTTCCAGTAGTTTATTTGGTAGCTAATGAATACATGGGCCAAATGTTTGTGAAATACCCAGAAGCTACCTCTGAAAAACAAAATCAGTTCAGCTGTAGGTGTCTGTGGCTGTGCCATGAGAAAGTTTGGAGATATGGGTTTGGGTTGCATCACCACCTAAATACTTTGAGTTGGAAACAGTCAGTGCAGTGCAGTCCCTCAGCTCCAATGGCACAGCTCCAGAGGGCAATGTGCCAGGGCTGTGCTGGGATGCTGCTGGGTATCCTGATCACTGTGTTAAGTGTGTGTGCAGAGCTGCTGCACTTGTGCAGGCAATTAACAGGGGATTTGATTGTAAAAGTGATCTCAGCCGGGCTTTTCCCCAGGTCCTGGTGCAGTAATTCAGTCCTGAGTTTCTGATCGTTTGCCTCTTTCCCGGACCAACAGTAAAGGGAAGTGTTTTCAGCTGGCAGGCTAGTCAGGCTTGGTGGCAGAAACTGGGGAGAGCAGTGTGTGCCCACTGAGACCATTCGTCACTGATGCTAACTTAAGGATTTGAAGATTAAACCCTTCTCTGCTGTAGTTGCTGTGGACTGTGGTTTTTGGTCTTCACCTTTTGACTAGCTGTTACTTACTGTCTGTGAAATGCACTATATGCTGCAAAAAGGCAAGTGGGGTAGAATGGGATGGGAAGCACTGGCTTGTTGTTTGGCAATGTTGTTTGAGTATCATCATATATTGTCACTGGGAGCAATGTCTGTCATGTGCAGAATGCACCATTCCAAATTTGAAATGGCTACCTTGCCAATGTATTCACTTCAGAGCTGTGGAGTTCTCTCATGTGTGAACATTTATGAAATAATGTTTTCTTCATTTTTGAAATGCTTTTTTGCTATGTAATACGAGAAAATTGAGGTTAATCACAAGGGCTTAACTTAGACTGATAAAAGCCAAGTGCTTTCCAGTCTGACACTTCATCCTTCATTCATGTCACTCTTCTGCTTTGGTTTTGTTTCCCAGATCAGTCAGAGTTAAATCCAGACTGTCAGCTATAACTTTGAACTTCCTGGCTTTTCTTACAAGAATACATGTCTCTTTTTTTCTTGTTTATATTGATCTTATGGTCTGACCTGTGAAAGAGTGATGGGGATGCTAGAAAGGCAAATTGTCAAGCTGCCATGATGGGACGCAGCAAGTAGAGGGAGCTGCAGAATAATGCAGCTGCTTTACTGTAGCTGAAGCCTTGTCCGTGAGATCTGTCATTCCTCTGAGGGCTGGAGCCCTCCTTTGCTGCTGGCCCCATGCTTAGCTCTGCTCGGCTTAATAAAATAAAACTGGATAAATCTTAATCACTAGCAGAAGATGAAGTTCTCCGGAGACTGAGAGGCCTAGTGGGCATAGATATGGTCAGAGCATGCAGTCAGAAGACAGATGCCAGTAGGAATTAATGATGAAAAAGCCTGAAAAGTGGTGTTGCACAGTACTAATTGATTTGGACAATGTTAATTGATTTGTGGGCAATAATCAGCATATCCCAGGTACTTAGCAAGGGTGTGTTGGGAGTGATCGTGTGCAGGGAATGGGTTATTTAACTTCTCAGTACTGTGCTAAAAGTTGTATGTGTGTGTGCATACACACATATTCATGGCCCTTCCTAATGGAAAATAAAACAAGGAGTTCAGGCACTGTGTGTGAGACTTTCTTAGCACCATGGATGCTCCTAAAGTTTAAATTCTTTTATGTTTGGACTCTTGTGAAAATCTGTCTTTTAGGTAAACTCAAATAAGCTTGATAAATTTAGGAAATGTCTAAATGTACATTGGTAAATACAACAGTGTCCTCACTGTTCTCACTTTCTATACAGAGAGATTGTTTTGCAGATATTCATACCTACAAGCTCAACGTTCACTGGATGAAGTTTATCCAATTTCAGACAAATCAAAGTAATGCCCCATAGGTCTAGCAGTAAGCCAAGCAAAACAAGAGGCTTCTGCTCCCTGCTTATAAACCTCTTATATTTTTTTGTTACAAAACCAACTTATAGAAAATGTGCCTGGTGAGCAGAGCTGGAGTGAAGCAGGGAATTGCCCTGCACAGCCAGAGGCTGATCTACAGTAATCATGAGAGACTGCTTTGCCTTCGTGGTTGTAAGTCTGTATGGGTTTCAGTAGTCTTCATAAAAATTTACACTGAGAAGCTAACTTAAAGTACACCACTAGTTGCTAAATATATTTCTGGAATTTGATTGCTCTTTGTCAACAAATGGCTGAATAAAATTGGTGCATTTGTGTATATGGACAGTTACTACTATGGAGCAAAATTATTTTTGGTTGTTCTAAGCAAACTGACTGTGACTATTTTTCTGTGAGTAGTTTGTGGCTGCACTTAAATCAAATATCTTCAATACTTCTAAGTTCTAGCATCATATTGCTCTTACCCTCTAGATTAGTAGATTTTTTCCATATAATTTTCAGCTTTTCATTTCACAAGTTCAGAGTTCATTCTGAATGAGTGCTGTTTAATACCCACTCAAGATTTGCCTTTTCCATGCAATGGTCTTCTCAGCACACTGATTTATTGCTGTAGTTGTAGAAAGTACATAAACACAGCCAAAGTGAATTAGCTATTTTCTGAAGCAAATATTAATGAAAGAAGTCATCCATTTCCAGCAGCTGTGCATATATTGGGGAAAGCTCCTTAAGACCGAGCTGATTTTAGGTATACATTGGATATTGACTGAATATTTGATTATGTCTAATGAAACCCAGGCAGTTGTAGCTGTTTCTCCTGTTACACCAGCATGTACACACGTGGCAGTTCTGCTCTCCCAGAGGAGACTGATGCTTAGGCATCTCAGTAGTGCTATTTGACTGGCAAGAAACTTTGTATTTCAAGAAGGGTCTGAGAAGTGCTACTTGCAGAGGCACCACTGGATATGAATGCACTGTGCTAGCATCCTTCCCTTCATTCTTCCTCCTTCAGTCCAAGAGGTGTAACTCTCTTTGGTGTTGATAATCTGCTGTAGGTGCCTGTAGGTCTCACACTGCTGCTGAGACAGGATTTTCCCATCAGAGTGCATCTTAGTTGATAGGATGAATTCTCCACCGCCACCCACACCCACATCTTTGCCTTAGCTGACAAAATGCACTTTCCAGAGGCATGTTCGTTTGTTTTTTTTTAAACTAGTATTGACCAGTTTCTAAACAAGACATTTCAGAGTGAATCAGTGGAATAATTTTCAGAGAGATTAAGTGGGGTCTTCTGATCCCACCTTGTTCCCTGATCAGCGTGTGGAGAACACACTGTGTTACTGTGATTGAGCTGCAGTATGGGACATGAGGTTTTGGTGACAGCAAACATGATTAGTTCCACTTGCATTTATCCTGATTTATGTAAGTGTAACTGAACTCAGCATCTTTTTCAAAATCTAGTTGTGCCTTCAAAGTGCTCTCCCCCAGTGTGTAGTATGTAGCGTGCACTTGCTGCCTTTTAAGTTTCTGCTAGGAAATGGCAAATCTGTGCACTGTTGTAGCAGCTCCCTTGCTTCTGTTTGAATTTTCTTGGAATTGCTTGGTGTGAGTTGGGGCCATCTCTCTTCTCTGTATGTGTAACAAGGCTTAAGAGTAGAAAGGCTCTGTGTTACAGGAGCTAAGAAGGTCTGAACATACAAGCCTTGAACTCTGCCATCCAAGGAAAGACCAGGTGATGGAGCTGCTTGTCTTCTTGTGCCCCTCTTTATACCCAAATTCTCACTAGAGTCTGTGCAAGGCTCTGTTAGCATTAGCCTGCTGAACTGCACCTGCTGTTAGGAAATCGGTCCTAGAAGGACTGGATTCCTTTCTTGATCCCTTTGTGAAGGGAGTTGATTGGTGGCTGTTTAGATAACAGCTCCTCTTCTAATGTTCTGGGGCTGAGAGTGAGGGCTGAGTGCAGAAGGTGGAAGAGTGCACAAGGTGGAAGGGTGCAGGGGTGGATTCTGAATTTACTTCCGTTTCCAGCATGTGCTCTCATCTCAGTCCCTGGCAGCAGCATGGCAGAGACTTGTGCCATTCTCCACTAGGGACTTGCCCAGAAGCAAAAAGTCTTCTTTTTTTTCACTAATGGTTTAATTGAATATAAGGACTTGGTTATGTTTTGCATGGCATAAATGCCACATCAATGGTGTTCACTGAGAGAGATTGTTACTGAGTGGATCAGATAAATCTGGCCTACAAATGCACTGATTTACTCCAGCCTGTAAAACAAAACAGTTTACGTATACAATTTAAACATTCTTTCTTCTTTCTTCCCCTAACCACATCCCTTGTGTGCATAATTGAGATTTCCTTACCACCCAGGAGAGTTCTGCAGGGCCCAGGCCGTGTTTAAGCGGGTGCAGCTGGAGGCGCAGCCGGGATGCGCAGCGGGTGCCGGCTGCCGCACACCTCCCACAACACTAGAGAGCAGGCTGACACTGTGCTACAGCACCGGCTGGGGCTGCAATCTGCTGGAAATGTAATAATTGCTCTTTTATTCTTTAATAAACACACACCACATCATACAGAGAAACAAGGTGAGAGAACGAGAGAGAGGATATTGCATTCTTCCACAAAGGGCTGCTCAGCTTTGTTTTATACACCGTGGTTTCTATACCAGCAGAATGGCCCTGTTATTTTAAATTACTGTTCCATCTTTCCTCCTGTTCCCCCGCCCCTTTTAGTTAAATTAATGTATTGATTAGAGCCCATTAGTGTGTAATCGATTGTTAATTTGACTCATCTTACAAATCATGTTTATCTTTACCATTAGAAAATATATATCTTTCACATCTCACTCCCCAAAAGCTGGGCATCCAGAATTAAGGATGGGACTCCAGCTGCAGATGTGAAAATACAGACTGCCGTAACTTGTATGTTGTTTTTTAAAACTGGCTGGAATTTGTAAGCAAATTGTTAGAGAAGAGATGAAGTAGAACGTGTAGGCAAGCATGGAGGGAAAATGTGGGGCATGTTGTTTGTTTTATTTTTTACTTTTTGTTTCTGGTCAGATAGGACCGGACATTGTGCTGCCACTGAAATCTGGCAGACACCTTGCTTTATGTGCCAGTGGTCTGGCCCTGATTACTTAAGAAACGAAACAATTTTGTATCTGTATCATAATCTGTGACTTCCTCCTTTGGATGCTGTGTGCTGCTGTTCTGGCCACACTGCAAACTTCCTGTAGATTTTCTTTCTGAGGTAGCAAAAATGAGGAATTTCATATACTGAAATGATTTTTAAATTTTGAGGCCATAAGACATAACCGTACTTCTCAAGGCCAGCAGAGGCAATAATCACTGTGCTTTATACAGGCAGGATCTGTGTAGATACCAACTAATCCCCTCCACTGAGGCAAGTACAGCCAGTATTATTATCCCTGTGTTACGGATAAGAAAACTGAGATGAATAGTTAGCAGAAGGGCGTATTTTTATGTCAAAGTTAGGATAAAAAGTTTAAACCAGCAAAGCTTTGCATATCATTTGTAGTCTTGGTATCTACAACTTTTTTTTAATCTGTCTTTTGGAGACTAGAGCTAGGCTTGCTTGTGGGTCATTTGGGGTTTATTTTTTAGTCTGGTATTTACAGTAAGCAGTGTAAAATAACTGAGAATGAAAAATGACTGAAGGGAAAGAGTAATACTTTCAATGAAGTATATTGTACTGCTTCAAGCAAATTACAAAAAAAATTACTTTTTTCTAAAGCCTGGAGCATCCTCAAACAAGATGTTTTGAAATAACAGTTTCACTTAAGAATCTTACAAGCTCAATGAAAATATTTTTGAAAGAACATAAACCTAGACTCATTGAACATTTAGGGTTAGCTTATCCTAACACAAACCCTTTTTAATTTTTTCCTTTTAATATTTTTTCATTCCAGACAACAGAACTTCCTACGCACACACACCCCAAAAAACAAAAAGGAGGATAAAAAAATTAAGATCACTTCTTGCCCTTCTCCTGTAGATGGCTTAAATTTTCTCCAAATACGTTTCAACAGCATACTGTGATCATCTAGCACTGGATAGATACATTCCATATGTTTCTCCTTTTAGGAAATATGACTCTTATATAACAGCTAAAAAGTAAAGGCCAGGAAGATTTGCAGAACCATAGAGCTTATTAGCCCGTAATCCATATTGGAAAAGACATTTGTACAGTACAAGATATGCTGTGCATGTGCAGATGGAGGCAGATTAGTCTCTAGCAAGTCTGCATAACTGAAATTTCTCACCAAGAGTGATCACTGAGGAAGTTAGAACATGAAGGGCCAAGCACAACTGAAAAAATTGTTTTTTCAGTCCAGCCCTGTAAAAGTTCTGTCATGCAATATGAAAAGCAGCATGTTCTTCAGATCTGGTCTGAAATGGAGATGTTTGATCACATATACTGGTATCTGGGGAAATGTTGTGGGAATGGTTGAAGTTCTGAATGAGAATCATGCACAAGTTGGTGAATTCTGTGTAGTTTGGGCTAAATTTTGTTGGCAAGAATTGAATCTGAACTTTGTAATCAGATGAAGGCAACTGCTCTGTCTCTGTTTTTTCTAACCATCTGACCTACTCTGGCAGACAAAGGGAATATGCGTCTAGTTGTAGCTTTGACTCTCTTACGGCAACACAGCGTGGCCAACATGTCTGTGGACAGCCAGAGGGCATCACCAGGCCTGGCAAATGACAGTCTTCTCCATTAGGAACTGTATATGTTTTATCTAGTGAAAAATTCCGTAAGTGTGAAAATGTGGTTTGTAGGAAGTGCTGGAATATGTGTGCTATTGCATTTTATCTGATAAACTCAAGCTGCAAAGCTGGATCCAGCTCTGAAATGTTCTTTCAAGTTCCTTATGACAAGGTCTTTAATTAGCACTTGCAGAGCATTGAACTACTATGATTCTGTGCTGCTACTTCTAATGAAAATAAACCCAGAGTTGTGTTCCTTGGTCTGTTGACATTTATAGTCATGAAGTCTAAGCCAGGCTGGGAGCTGTTGCCTACGTGTGGGTGAAACTTTGGTGCAGCAAATACAACAGGGAGAAACCAAAGCACAATCTGAGATGCAGACCTCTGACTGAAATCAATGGGGCAGTGGCTGCAGTGCTGCCCATGTCCTAGCTGGCCCTGCCAAAGGGCATTGTTGCCCTGCCAGCAATGCAGGTCTTTCTGCCTTAGAGGCTACCTCAGGGCTTGCCCTGCTGTGGTAATAAAAATTTAGGATGATTTTGCTGAAGTATTATTCAGAACAGTGTGATGATGAGAAGAAATAGATGCTGTGAAGCATGCTGCACCGATGCAGATGAGATCAGCCTTTCAGTTCAAAGTGAATTTAGGGCTTCAAGACTTTGGCCCATTGCTTGAAATAGTCGATGCTTCGTTGTTACCTTGAGGACCTCCTTGTACTTCTGGCTGAAGGTATTTCTAGCTTCATGTATGGGATGTGGAGAAGAGGAAGAATCAAATTGTTCTTCGTCAGCTGCTTGCATTGTATTTCCCCTCACCCCCCACATATAAACAGATACATATATAATTCCAAAAAGCTGAACTTGGGTGAAGTGTGGGAGAAGGAGAAGGAAAAAGGAAAGGTTGCACAAGCTAAAAGAAGTGCAAAAATATTTGTTCTGTGTTTTAGCCTTCTTTATTTCCTTTTGGCTTTGTTTGTCTTGCGGCATTGGTGGGATAGACCGTACCAATTTTGCTGGCATGTATTTGTAACCCAGGAATGCTTTTTAGCAGATGTAAAATTAGAAACAAATTTCATGTGTTCTGCAGTGCCCTCCAGTGCTATAAAGGACAGGGACAGAAAATGTGGCTTTGTCAGAAGGACTTCAGGAAACCACAAAGAAATAGAGATTAGAAACAAAATTTGGAAAATAAATAAAAAAGGAAATACCAACCCCACCCCCAACTCTGTAGCAGATGCTGCACAGCTTGGGAGGGGAGCACAGCCCAGGGTCCCCCTACCACTGTGCTAATGGGTGCAAACAATGCAGCCCTTGGTGCAAGGGGGAGCAAGGGGGTGTGATTCCCAAGTATGTGACTCCAGGATTTTGAGGTAAGATGCTGCTCCAAAATGTACCTGTCTGTCTGCAGGCATGTGAATAAATAAAACAGTGCTGCCCTCCCCCCGGCAGGATGGAAACGCTGCACGCTCAGCCCATCAAATTAAAGGCAGGCAGGTTTTCATTTCCAAGCCTGCATGTTTGGAGATGATGGATGGTGAGATATATGTCTCTATAATGAAGGTTTCATTATGGATTTTAAAAATGTGCAACATGGCTCTTCATTTCCAAACAAGAAGTGCCATCCTCTTGCTTGTAGCTCCAAGATCCAATTCATGTGATGTCGCCAAAGGAAATTATCAAATAACCACTGAATGTATTGATTTAATATAAAGTTACATTTGCTGTGGTTTTACTGCAAAGCTTCAGAAAACCTGGGTGACATAATAGACCACATAAATAAAAATAGGGAAGGGAAATGATAGGGCAATTAGAGATGAATGATTAGCTGTATCATTTGGTCACGTAATATTCAAGAAGATTTTTAACTGGCTTGTTTTCTATCTTCTTGATGTCCTGTTGCTCAGTGTGTACAAATAGCCACATGATCAAATTGCCTCAACTTGAATGCTTACAGAAAGTAAATTTGAGTGGAGAATGTTTAGAAGCCACTTAAAAACAAAGAAAAACAACCTGAAATGATGCACTCCATAACAGTGAGTTTTCCCAATTGCAGTGTAAATGTCTCTTAGTGTATACATTTGATAATGACTGATGGGCAGCAACATTCATTAAACCTTGTATGTGGACTGTAAATTACATAATCTCTGCTTTTAATGTTGGTCAAATCGAGTTCGTGTTTGGGTTGATGGAGAGTTTCAGGAAGCCTGTCATGAAGGATTTTAAACCCAACAGTTTTCTGCCAGGAAACCTGGACTGTCTGTGGATTTTGTCACGTGTGGAAAAGCTTAATCTTTATTTGAGGAAACCAGGCACTGTGGCAGTACGGGCAGTGTAAAAGCTGCACTATTGCCCATGAATGCTAACTGTGAGAGAGAGGGACAGGGCTGGAGCTGTACTGGGTAGATGTCATCTCTAGATGTAATGACAGAACTATAAATGTGGGAAAAGGGAACCACTGTAGAATTGCCCAGTGATTTTCCTGCAATTACCAACTTGCTTTCATATTCACTGGGTTTCACTTTTTCTTCTCTGCTCTCTCCCAGGAGATTTTTTTTTTTTTTTTTACTTTAATTTGTACATATGTGCACACTCCTTATCTCCTAAAACCTCTTTCTGCCACTGGGAAAATTGCCCTCTGAATGCAATAAGGACTTCAGTGACCCAGCTTTGTGTGGCATCAAAATGTGAAAGTTCACGTAGCACTTTCTGATTCTTCTGGTAATGCTGTGCACAGTCTTTAGTGTTGTTACCCTGGAGCTGGCAGAGTTGTAGGAAGGGAGGAGAGTTCTAGGAAGAACCTGGCAGCACCACTTTCCTCTGCCCCTGCTGTGCTGCCCCCATTAAAAACCCATTACACACTAGCAATGAGAGGATAAATTAACACCACCCAGACAGTTTTAGGTTATGCATTTGAATGTTGAATCCAGCTGGTGGAAAGCTGGGTTTCTGCTGGGGCTGGTTATGCCAGTAAGTGCACATGCTGAGAGCCATCTCATACTGTCCTAGTGCCCACAGTCACTAATCAATTCTTTCTCTTGCTCTTTGGTAGAATCTCAGTCTTGCCCATCTGAAATGAAGTTTTTTTTTCTGTTGCTTCCTTGTGGACTTCTTTACCCATCAGTGGGTGCAGTGATGAATTTTCGTCATGGCAAGGCCTCTCTGCAGTGCTTCCTGTGATGACAATGAAGGAGAAGGCTCCTTTGAGGCTGTCTGATAGCAGCTCCTCTCATACTGCCACACCCTGGCACATCCAGCCTGTTCCCCATGTTTAAGTACTACTACCTTGACCAATTACATTGTAATATCATCATCTGAATTTGCCTCCAGAGTTTCTGGTTTTCTCCATGAGATTTTTCTCTACTGCACGCTGTCTTACTCTGCGCAGAAAGGATCCAAGTATTTGACACTAATGTTATGAACATTTGATTTTTTGCTTTCTCTGAAGGTTGATTAACTGCAGCTAGTCATCCCACTTCTTCGAGAAGCAATAAATTGCACTGCTCTTGCAAGGACAATGTATCTCAAAGATGGAAGAGCTAGTGCAAAAAAGTCTAATGATGATAGCAAGTCTGTAGACTAATACTGTAATTACTCTATTAACAGCTAGAAGTTTGGAAGAGAGATGTGGCTTTAACCTGTAGAGAATGGGAGAGAATATTTGGGCTGGAGGATATAAGTAGCAGATGAGAGTTTTGACTGACAGTTTTTCCATCCCTTGTATCACTGTCCCCAGCCAGGCCTTGTATTCACGTGGGCTACATGTAGAAGTGGTACTGTGTTTGTCATACAGAGCTGAACATCCATTGTGCAGATTAAGTTGAAGCATAGAAATAATCTTTAAGGGAGGGAGAACAAGTGAAAAATATCAGAAAGCTCTTTTATACCTTTATTTCTGTGTCTGGATGGGAGCTTTAGAAAAGGTGGGGAGTTGTAAAAAAAACAAAATCTCAGTGGAAGGTTGGAATCCTGACAAAGTAGGTAACACAACCCATGGTGGACTATTGGAAAGGGGCCATTATAAAGAATATATATTCTCTAAAATGTACATTCTGTATTCAAGGTCTGATAAAGTGGATTATTGACAGGTAAAGCCAGAAGCTGCTTCTAAGTAGTCACTTGTACTAATAAGGATCCAGTAAGTTTTCAAAAAGCAGTATTTATCCTCTCCTGTAAGGGATAGGTGGGTGGAGAACTGTACCTGAGACCATAGTGCTCAGACGTTAGTAGGAATTAAAGTCCTTTGAAAACTGAAACCCTGCTTTCCCTACCAAATGACTGGGAGATTACTCCTGTATCTACATGCTTGAAATAGATCCGTTTTGTTGTCTTTTTTTTTTTTTTTCCAAAACACATTTCCGTGTTGAATATCATGAACCAAAAATGAAAAACTGACTGCTTGGAACTACATGAATTTATTCTTGTGGTGCTTTGTTTCCTTCTGGTTCCTGTGATGCTGGTGGTGTTGCCACTACCAGCTACAACTGTCTCCATCAAGCCCAAAATGTACCTTTGACTCACTTTATGAAAGTAGAAAGCAAAGAAGCAAGCAACTGGGTTAGAAATGCTGTAGTACTCCAGCAGGGAGGTATTACATGTCTGTAACATAAAACTGGGATTAAGTCGTTTTGAGACAGGAAGCATCCCAATTAAGAGTGGCTGGCAGAACTTGGCTGCATGTCCAGCGCATACCTGGAATTTGGCTGTCGCCTGAGACTCCTTGTGTGCCTCTCAAGCTGTGCTGCCAGCAAGAGCAATTGAGACCTGCTGAGGCAGGCAGCAGTCTACCTATGACCAGGCACAACTGAGCGGAGCAGCAAACATGCCCCTTTTGTGCGTCAGCCTGTCCCCTAACACCTGACTGCAAAACCTCAGCACTTTCCACCATAAGAGGCTGGTGGTTTATGGATAGTCTTCTGGGTCTGTCTTTGTATACCAACATTTTTATTTTATTAATAGTAGTAGTAATACTTTCAACAGAATTTCTCTTAAATGCTCTTTCCTCTGTCAACCCCCTTTTGCATCCCAGATTAATGTAAGAAATGGGTTTGGCTACAGCTAGGGAGTCCTCTGCCTCAAACAAACTGCAGCACTTGATGCTATTAGGGTAAGCTTTGTATTTGTGTGTTTTCCAAGTACAGAGACTGTTGGCACTGCTTTCTGTTAAGGCAACCCACGTCCCATTTACTGTCCAATTTTCAACTGTTTCTAAATCAGCTGAACTTCTGCTGTTTGCCTTCAATTAGAAGACTGTAGGCAGCACTCTCCTGCCTTGCTGGTGATTGCAATGTCATCCTGTTCAGTATATGTCTCTGCATCAAATCCAGGGGCACTTGTGACATGAGTTGACTGCCTGAGATGAAAGTACCTGCTGCTGCAGTACACATGTGGCAACACAGGTAAAAGGGAGAGAAGTTCTTAGCAGTGAAATCACCGAGTCATGGGCAGATTAAAGCCAGCATGGACGTGCCCAGATGGGCTACAACCTGACATCAGTGTCCTGTGGGGGCACCTCCTAGCATGGTAAGCTTTTTGGGACAAAGCTTGCTTTGTTTTAACAAACACAGAGAGGTGCTGGGCTGGAAGTGCAGAGGATGCTCTCATGGAAATGATGAGCTTTTAACCATCCAGCAGAGTCACAGATGAAGTCGTGTCATAAACAGCCTCTGCCAGAAATTTTAACAGACATATGTCACTGCGGGCCATAGACTTTGTGTATGTTGTGAACCCACAAAGGCTTTAAAAATGTGCGCATCCTTCTTGTACGTGTTCTTCCAACTCTACCCCTTGGTGTGAAGTAACACGTTCCTGTGGTGGAGACCACTGACAAATGTGCTCCCTGCTGTGAGGCAGTTTGTGTGATGCAGCAGGGAAGGCTGGTGGTTAAGAGCTGCTCCTTCCCAAGGGAACAAGCTGGCAGGACCTGCTAAGGCTTGCCAAAAATGCAGCATCTTTCAGCAGTCTCCCCTCTCTGTGCCATCAGTGACAGCTCCTTGGGCCCAGAGAAGAGCTGCAGCTGGTCACATACAAACCAAGGTTGGCACCCAACTTTTTAAAACAGCAGAGTGTCATCTCCAGCCTTGCACAGCTTAAACTGCTACTTTTAGTTAATGAAGTTTGTACATGGTTGATACTGCAGCTGTTACAAACCTTTCTCTCTTGTGTGGAGATTTTGCCTTGGAATGCTGAAATCCTCCAGAAACCTCTGTTGGTGACTGTGGTAAACTGCTTTTTTTTTTTCAGTATTTTGTGCTCAGAAATTATTATTCTAATTGTCATGTTTTCTTTGGAAGCTGTTTTGAATGATAACTCTGGGTATTTAGATGACTGAGGTGGATGTACAAATTTTATTAGGTTGCTCCCAAGAGGGCAGCAGGATATTGTCCTACCACAGGAATTCATTGATCTTGGATTTATGGCAAGATAGGCAGAGCAGGGAGGGGAAGGAAGGAGACACCCGACTAGCCCCTAGCTTTGGTAAGTGGAAAAAAGCAGCTCTGGCACAACAATCTCCCTGTGGTAGCTTTGTGAAGAGACCTTTAGACATAGCAAATTTAGGATTGCCTTGGTTTTTTTTTTACAGCTCCTTGAGTTTTCGCATTTCTTTCCAGTGCCTCTTTGCTTCCTTTTCATCTTGCTCCTTCTAGGCTGTGTTTGCACTGGAGGTGGAATAGCAGAGTAGTTATGCCCCAAGGGCATTTCTGGATCTGGTCACATTGGCACAACATGCTCAACGTCAGGTGGATGTAATTCAGGTGTCACACACACGCGCGCGCAAAATGTCCCTGGCCCAGGCATCCTGCTTTTCTAGCAAGTGTCTAGATAGAGTAGGAGAAGAGGATTTCAAGCTGTGCTAATCAATGCACCAGGGCCAGTGAGCTGGCAATGACCTTGATCATGATGTGTAAAACAGTGACCCAGTGCTGCTCTGGATTAATGCCCAGGGAGCCACAGGTTGCTGTGCTGCAGACGGAATCCCCATAGGCATAGTAAGCAGCAGTGTCACTGTACTGAATGACACTATTATCTCCTAGTTAGTGGAGAACCCTTGGGATTCATTCACGGCCTTGCTCCCACATGCTGTGCTTTCGTTTCCTGCTCTTGCAGAACTTACCAGACCAATTAAAATTGGCTGACATCTGGAACCTTCAAAAGAAAAACAGTGGCAGTCCAGTTCTAGACATGGATCTTAAACTCCTTTCTCAGGAAAACCCTACTGTGATTTCAAAGGCATGTTCTCCAGGTGCTGCTGGATTGGTCCCGCTAGTGAAACAATGGTGTATGAGAACAACAGAGCTGGTGAAGGACCTAGAGAACAAGTTTTATGAGGAACGACTGAGGGAACTGGGATTGGTTAGTCAGGACAAGAGGGGGTGGAGAGGAGACCTCATTGCTCTCTATACAATTCCCGGAAAGGAGATTGTAGTAAGGTGAGGGTCAGTCTCTTTTCCCTTGTATCAGGTGAAAGGATGAGAAAAAATGGCCTGATATCGTGTCAGGGGAAGTTTAGGTTGGATATTAGGAAAAAATTATTTCTTACAAGAGTGGTGAGGCTTAGGAACCCGCTGCCTAGGGAGGTGGTAGAGTTGCTATCCCTGGAGGTGTTCAAGGTGTGGACGTGGCACTTGTGTTAGGTTGGTGGCTGAACTTGGTGATCTTAGAGTAGCTTTTCCAACTAAAACAATTCTATGATTCCATGAAATAAAAAAAGCTCTTCCCTGTTAGTGGGTTCCACTGTAATTCCGAATAATACCAGATGTTTCATTATGTATCAGCCAGCTATAAAACTGCTTCTTTGAGCCACTGAACAAAGACAGTTGACAAAAGAAAAAATAATGTTGTGTCTTTGATCTCCTGTTTTAAATTTGTCTTTTATAAATAGTGATGGGTTCTGGTTAAAAACACTCTAACAATTTGTTAAATATGCAAATGTCTGAAGTTTCTTAGCAACAGAACAAATAAGTGTTTTTCTTCTAATATAATATGTATGCTAGTTTAGTAAGCACACAATAAATTAATTAGGCTGCGGTTAGGTATTATTTGTAAATGTCATATTAGCATGCTGGTTTGTTTCTTTGTTGCAACCAAAAGCCTCAAACTCACTGATGTCACTTATTGCCTGTTGTTTTTTTCTCCAGTTTTGAAATTAGTTTATTTTCTAACATACTTGTGGGCAGAATAATGATTTATCAAGTTGTGTGTTTATTATTGTTTTGCTTGGTTGTAATGTCTCATTGTCTTTACATTGTTCGCAATGTCAGAGATTTTACAGGGGATTCTAGGAAACTACCCATTACATGTGCAATAAAGCTGCTGCAGTTTACCATGATTGATGTTGTTACAATGAATACCAAATGAATTAATAATGATGGGGCCACTTAATTTTAAAATGTTGGCATTTGTCTAAATGCTGCTCTGAGAGAGGGTGGAGGAGCTTGGCATGGTAGGAATTGGACAAAGCAGCATTTTTGCTGCCAGCATCCAAGCAGCTTGTTTCTCTCCTAAGAGTTACAGTCAACTGTTAACATATTCACTGCCAAGTCCATTTATGCAAATCCAGAGAACCTTTTCCTAGGACTGTAAAAATTTTACTTTATGGCCTTGTGTATTCCCCCTCCTCTAACAAAGCTTTCTGCCAATAGCTCTTCCTCTTCCAGGATCTTGCTCTGGCAGGTGGAGAGAAATTCCCACCCAGTACTCCTTAAACTTGCAAAATGTTCACAGAGATGCTCCAGCAAAGACAATGGATGAGCAAACATATTCATGCAACCAACCATACAAGAAGGAAATTCCTTGTGAAGATTTTGAAAGTTTGAAACATTCATAGCAAACTGCATTGCTAATCCAGGAATGCTTCCAGTTTTGGAAGTGTCTGCCTTTCAAAGTGTCTCAAGCTCTCAATCTGCAGCAGTCTGAGAGCCTTTGATCAGTTTGGAGTAGACAGTCATCCCCTATTATGTGCATGGACCAATGGCTGTAAAATTGAGCAGACAATATTACGAAGGAAGGTGAAAGGACAAGTCCAGCAGAGGTGAGGTGTGATTGTCTTATTGATGAGCATGGAGAAAGTTTGAAACCAGTCACCTCTCTAAGGCTTCAAGGTCACAGGAGTATTTGACAGTGTTTACCCTATTAGTCTTTATTGTCCACCTGAGAAAATGCTGCTGGAAAATGCCTGCAATAGTGCAATTCTTTTAAAAGCTGTTTTAAACATAGTCAAAAGTCTAACAACTCCCAGACAGTAAGGGCTTGTCTGCTTTGGAGTGGCAGGCTCCTTCAAATGTCTTTATTTTGCAGTATTTCTGGAAATCATCCATGATTGCTAATGAACCTTTTGGCATTTTCAGCTCCTTCTGGCTTTGTGCATTTGCTGACCCATTTCGCTGGTACCCACTGACAGCTGTGTGATCTATACTGGCCACTACTGGAGTGTCAGTGATGCTTTGAGTATCTGTGTAACTTCTGTCCATTGTCTGTATTTGGTCAATGGCAGTGTTCTAATCCTTGCCTTGCGGCTTTCCCTTGGGATCATTATTGGGACCCATCATGTGCTGTGTCTCTCTGGACACCATTCCTATCAGCAGCTCCCCCATCACTGTGAGATTCGCTTGAGAGGCTGGTACCTCAAGGAGGCACTGAGATGCTTTGTGATAACAAGTCATTGGGCCCTTTCTCTCTTCTTGCTTTCAAGCACAAAATCCCCTGAACTCTTTCTCTAAGGTGCTATTGATGTACAGTAGCTCAAACAATTTACACAACTCTACCATAGAATCATAGAATCAACCAGGTTGGAGGAGACCTCCAAGATCCTCCAGTCCAACCTATCACCCAGCCCTGTCCAATCAAACTCCATCTCAGCTCTTTCTTAACTGGAGAAGTTTTGGATATAACTTCATGGAGTGTTTGTTGGTCTGTGGCTATTGCATTTACCCGTGGTGATGAGGTGTGATGGTGTCACTGAGTACAGCTGTAGCAAGAGTATTGCAACACTTGGATCCCTACCAGCTTGTAGCAGACTTTGTTACTGGAATCATCTTAAGCATTTTTTGTTGTTTTGTGTTTTGTTGTTTTTTTTTTTTTCCCAAAAGCTTTTACTTTTGGGTGAATCCAAAGCCTGTGTTGCAGGTTGGTTGCATTTCCCTCCCCAGGGATTGTGGCAGGACCACATGCAGCAATCTGCAGATGTTTTTGTAAGCATAACTCATACAGATCAGCTACCTGTGCTTTGAGTACGGGAGACACAGACACCTATGGTACCTGCCAGCTCTGAACTTGTGTTCCTGAGCAGGATTGCAGAGAGAGGAGCTCTAGAAAGAAGAGTTATTATCTTGGTGCTTACTAAAAGAAAATGGTCTGAAGAAGTGAGCAACAACCTTCTCTGTCATGAGGCTGTTTCTATCTCTGCCACCAGGCCTTGTGAGAAAAGAAAGGAGGTTGGGGGCATGAGAGAGGGATTTGTGAACAGCTCCCTGGCCTTGTATGCAAATGAACAGCACAGAATTGTACCCACACATTTGGTTAACATCCTAAACCCCAGCTTAATGAAAAGTCAAAGTTTCATAATACACCATCCTCTTGCTAACTTAATCATAAGCAATATAGGTGTCCCTTTTCACTTGAATCTCCCTCTGATGTCTTGGCCAGTGTGGTTTTACTCTTTACTCATTCTGGGTAATACCTGTCCCCCTGCCGTTCTCTCTTCCTTGTCTTACTTGGACTGCAGTACCCTTGGCTGTAAGATCATACCTGTTCTGTGCACTGCACCAAAAGTGTGGTGACTCCTAGCAAGGGATTCTGATGCTAACAGAACCAGGATCACAGATAGGTGGAGGGTTTCTCAAAGTACTTGAACTGTAATAGTTTGCACAGGGAGTCTTTAAGTAGAAAATACTCTGCTTTTCTTAAGTCCATGCAAAGCAAATATAACTTCCCACTAAAGCGTGCAAGATTTTTACTTTGTTGGTTACAGAGGACAGGACATTTTACAGCATGTGCTCATTGAATTCCGATAAACACCCAGCAAGTGCTAGATATACTAATTAAGAGATAATGTTAATGGGCTAGAATGTTGTCACAGGATTACGCTTTCCTGCTGCCACCACAAACACTGAGACACTTACCAAAATCAGTTGTGGACATGGAGTTGCAGTTAGTCACCAAAGCAAGTACCACAGTTTGAAGGACTGGTCACAGCAGTGCCTTTGGGTTTGCAAAATAATGGGTTGAGAGGGAACTGGCTGACCAGTGGAGGAACACAGAGATGGACAGTATGACAGACGCTATGCTATTGTTATCCTGCCCCTTTCCCATTGGCTGCAGGAGGAACCTTTGTCTGCTGCAGCCAGGCAGGAGGGGGCTTGCCACAAAAGAACAGTTTGGTTAAAGCGTTCCGGTGTTTTATGAATAAATTGGATTCTACTTACAGCATTATTAACCTGCTGTATTCTGACGGGCTTAGGGGGAGATTATCGTGAGCTTGAACAAATCAGTATCCACAGATCCACACAAATACTGGGTTTTAACAAAAAATATACTGTGATTAAGGCACACAGTGGATCAAATTCAGCCCTGACTTACACCAGGTGCAATCTCATTAATATCCGTGGGTGAAAAAGCAATTTTTACAACTTAAAGCAATCAGAAATCAGCTTAGTGCACAGACTTACTAGACCAAAATAAGGCCCAAGAGACAGTATGCTAAGCTGATTTCTGATTGCTTTAATTTTTTTAAACTTTTATCAAAGATTAATGGTCAATTATCTGGCAATCTGATTTTCTGGTACAGATTCCATTTGCATAATTTCATAGACACTTAAAATATGATCAGACTCTAATCAGTATGAAATGGGTTGAGGCATGGCTTGGTACGGCTGATCCAAATCATCCACAATCCCTGTAAATATGTACTATTGCTGTAGCAACAAGGATGACTTTAATAGGCTGTTGTTTGAGCAGTAAACAATCAGTTTAGATCTTTTTTGTTGTTCACTGCATGGCTAAATATGACTCCAAGGCTAGTAGGCAAACGCATACAGTTAAAACTTGCTTTCTTTCAGGCCTTTCATTATGTGCTTGAGCACTAGTTTCTACAGATATTCCTGCTATTCATTTGCTTTTCCTACAATACCTGCAAAGATGTCCATCAGACTGCACACACAGCTTGAAGTGGAAAATACTCTGCACTATTTGGCCTCTAGAGTAACCCTCATAGGAGCGTGGAATGCTCCTCCTTTGTAATATGTGTGCAAGTCCCTGAATGAGAGGTAAAAATAAGGCAAATCAAAAAAAGTGCTAACAATTTTATAATCTGGCTTTAAGGAAAGTCACTTTTCCAAAAAAGTCTATTAATGCTGCTTTATGGATATTTCAAAGCAAGGAAGGACAGTCAAATTCTCTGCTTTCGCTCCCTGTACACATCACAGGCCAGATGATGCCCTGACAGTTGTGTGGAACTGCTGGAATACGTCCTCTAGAAAGGTACTCAGTCCTGATTTAGAGGTGTAAAGAAATGGAAAAGTGCCCTTCTCCTTTGATCATCTGATCTAGTGCTTCATCACTCTTCTGTTAATATCACTCTTCTGTTCATACCTTCTGTCCTCACTGTTTCTGCTTTGCTTCTAGCCTGTTATGATTTGATCTGGTACTTGTCTGTGGTGCAGTGTGCTCTCTCTGTCTCCTTTTGGTTTTGCTAAACTGTTCCAGCCCTTCAGGCAGCCATCAGTATGGCACTTGGTGGTGTGCAGTGCACCTCTGCTGGGCTTAATCCAGTCCACTTAGTAACAAAAGTCATGGAGGCAGCAAAAGGACGATGACAGGATGAAGCCAGCCACGTGATGAGTGGGCTTATACAGGTAGCACTGAACCCTTCTGCAGCTGTGAGGTCTCTCTTGGTGTCACTATGCCAAACCAGAAAAAATCCATCCTTCTTGTTGCAGCAGAGATTGAAGTGAGACGTATTTTCCTGCTCTTTTTTAGCTCAGGCTGTTTGGAGAGGGTGATTGTTTGTGCTCTTTAATCTTTCAAGATCTGTTCCAAACAGGAGCCTAGGATTCTGATGGTGCTCTAACTGCAGTGCTCTGCTGTTGGCTGGCTGCTCTTTCTCACTTGTAGAATTATTAGGAGGGGGTTTAGGCTTGAGAGACAGAGCTGGTGGCTCACTAGCTGTTTCGTTACCAGGACAGTCTCTCACTAGCAGGCATTCCTGGAAATACATTTGAGCCCAGGGGTTCTGGTCTACCGGGGGATGTGGAGTTTGTGGGAGTTAATGTGTGTGCCTGACTGCCTGTGATTGGAGTAACTATGTTTCACTTCAGCCAGTGGTTTGTGAGGCTTCTTAAAGGAGGGTTAAAAAAAGGCGAAGATGAGCAAAGGGTCCTCTGGTTTCATTCCCCTTGGTATGTCAGTGCTGATGTAATTAGGTACCATCAAAAATGACCAAGCAAATGGGTGGAGAATGTTACTCAAATAGTAAGTCTGGTCATCTTGCAACCCAAAGCTATCCATGAGACCGCTTCTGCTTGTGTGCAGTGAGCTGGCTAGGGCAGAATGCTCCTATCTTCTTTATCTCTGCAACCTTCCCAAGGATATGAGTTATAAACAGCCAAAACTTCTATAATGGCCCTACATCTTCCATTCTTATGTATCCATAAATACTACTTTTTAAAAAGAAATCTAAAAGTGAATGCAGATTTTTTTTTCCTCTCATCTTCTGCTGGTTTTATAGGTCACAATGCTCATTACTCATCTGTCCCATAAGAGCATGATGCACATAGTGAAAATGGGTCAGGAGAAAGTTAATGTCACAGAAAGACAGGCACAAACTCTGGAACTTGGGGGGTTTTGTGTAAGTGAGATTTTTGTTTTGTTTGGCTGTTTGTTGGGTTTGGGGTTTTGGGGGGTTTGGTTTTTGTTTTTTTTTTTTGGGTTGGTTTTTTTTTTGGTTTTGTTTTTGTTTTTAATTCCTGGTTTGATTTTTAAACCACGTGAGCTTCTGAACAGGAGTGCAGGACTGCTAGAGCCTGTGTTCCTGAGTCCCACTTCAGCAGTCAACAAACAATAAACTTGCTCCAAATGCTGATATAAAACAAAAAGAGGATTCGTAAATGGGAAAAAAAAAAACAAACAGTAGAATAGTAAATTTCTGGTTATCAAAAAAATATGAGTACATGTGTGTAAAACTCCATCCACTTCTTTCCACCAGGGACCCTCTTGCAGAGCTTTTTCCTTCTGGTTGTGTTAATTTCTTTTGTTGTTTTTTCAGCATCTCTTTTGGGGTAGGTTTTTAAATTTTTTTTGTGGCACCATTTCTTTGTACTACTAACACTTCCTCCCAAAATGTAAACAGAAGGAAGACAAATGCCTTATGGGGAAAAAAATCCTATGAATTATGAAGACACTTAGAATTGTCCTTTGATACTGATAAAATTGAATAGACTATATATATACATGTAACACTGTTGGTGGAATGCTCAGAACAGGAGAATATGGATCAGGAAAATGAATAGAAATTGATGTGTTAACTTCATCCCCCATTTAATTCCTTGAGATTTCGCTGCAAAGATATCAGTGAGTACTATGGATGTAAATCTGAAATGTCTTAAATTGTGGACTACTCAGGGTCAACTACCAGAATTTTATGGTGGTGATCAGGTTCCTGAGAAAGAGTCTCTGAAGGTTTTGTTTTGACCCTGCCAAGGTCCGTTCATGGTGGAAGTCTCATTTCTGTGAAGGTCATGTTAATATATTCACTGAGGTTTTCCCTTGTGAAGTTATGCAACCAAAAATGCTGCTTGGTTTTGGTTTGATTTGAGCTATTATTTAAGATACTGTAAAGTGGAATATTGTCACAATCTTTGCAGCAGTGAGATAAACCCTTATGATATGTGAACACTTGCAGTCTTTCTGGTTTTGATTTTAGAAACAATTCTTGTCCCTCCCATCACAGATTGCTGAGATTACAGAAATGCCTATTTATAGGGATAGGTATGTATTTAGGTTTATGGTTAGAGTTGCATATTTCTAGGACTCCTACCTTTTGAAAGGCTAAATACGAAAGTTTAAGTTTAATGTTCAGTCTCTTGTTCCTCCTCACAAACTTCACATGTTAAAGTGTCAAACTTGTGCCTGAGCAAACACGGCCAGCCTGTCAGCTCAATGTAAACTGAACACAGGGCGAGGGGTCACTGAGCAGGAGTCTGTAAGAGTGCGGGGACAAGAGTTGTTGCCGGGTTGGCACCTGGGGAGATGTGTGTCTGCAACATCCATCAACCTTCCTCAGGGAATCCCATGTGATTCTGTTACAGAACAGGGGTTTCTTTCTGTTTCTCATTTATGCAAACAAAAGGTGAACCAGAAAAGGCATCAATAAGAGTTAAGTGGCAATATCAAGTCAGTTTTACTGCCAGGTCACTCAGTCCCCAACAAATCAAGTAGGAAAAATGTGTCTTTAGTCAATATAATAAACAGGTATATTACTCCTAAACCCAAACAGATCTCTTAAAACCATACCTCAGAGCAAACAACCCATATCCTTTGCAGTGCACACTTAGGATCTCTGTAGTGTTTCTTACTTGAGATAGTATGACTGTTCACAAGGCTGCCAATGTGCAGTTTAACTGGCTGAGCTACAGCAGGTTGTGCTAACTTCTCTTAACATCTTATGGAGGAAAACTTTATATAAGGTAAAACTGTCATCCAGACTTTGGATTAATGACCATCATTAGCAGAGCTGTGTAGTCATGTAGGTGTACCTGGCTGGAATGCTGAAAGAATGAGTGAGCTCTAGCAGAGATTTCATTATACCTCTTGGTTTTGAGCGACTTAACTTCTTGCTCCTCTCTCTTCCCCGTTTTCTGTTTCAATTCATGTTGAAACATGATTTCATTCCTTTAAAGTATAATTTCCCCCTCCCCCTATGTAATGCACATCACAGGTTTATAAAAATGTCTTTGGGTTGTGGTTTTGATTGTGCACATCACTACTGTGATTTGCATGATCACTCATAGCAATTGTGTGAGGCTTAACAAAGAAACAAACACTCCATTCCCAACGAGCTGCAGTGACCATAGGGGACAATTGTGAGGCTGTGATCAATCCCCGTGGATTTCAGGCATTTCAGTGTATTGCTTACCTTGGGAGTATGGCTGCTCCATATTCCCCTGAAGGGGAAGTCAGCTCTACAACTGTTCTGATTGTCAATGGCAGAGACTTTTTTTCCCTCCGTTTATTTGAGATGGAGGCACATCTTCACACTACGGGTTAGCTAAGATACACCAGACAGTTTAAGAAATTATGCAGTGGTGGGCAGATGTTTGTTTCTCCCACAGTGATTACAGGAACTTTGGTTCCATAAGAAATGAGGCAAAAAATTCTATTCTGGAGAAGAAAAACCAGCATGTTCTGAAAATCAATAGTGTGCACAATTTACTCTTGGGAGAGGGTGAGGAAACTAATCATGTGACAGATGATGTTCAAGATCCCTTCCCAGAGTGCTGCACTCATGACCGGTCTGTTTGGCCTACCATAAGCGAAAATACAGACCTGAAATTTAGGTGTGTTCAGTGAAACTCTTTTAGACAAAAAAAAAACCCACCAGACCTCATCAACATTTCCCCAGGAAGGAAAAGCACTGTCTATCAGTGAAACTGAGAAGAACATAGTGCAGAAAGCTGTAGAGGACTGAATTTTGTAACTTATAATTCAAGTGGTACTAATTTTGTAATTGCTCTTACAAGTTTGATTTAGGGGCTGTGTCAGCCTGACATGACCATGAGCAGTGAAAGAGATTGTGAGCAGCTAGCACTGTATCATGCTCCAGAAAGCCTTTGGGTTGAGACTTGGGCATCTCTGTACAAAGAGAGTGTGTAGTTCTATAAAGTCGTGAGGATCACTGGGTCGTGACTGTGTCCTGCTTCTCCTCAGCCCTCAAAATGTCATTTGTGAGACTTTGTGAATTAAACCAATCTTAATGCTATGCTGAGTGAAGCCAGAGGTGGAGCAGCTCTTGGTCAGCCTCAGGACTTGAGGTGAAAAGCAGCCTAGAGACCATCTTTGTTATTACTTTTTGGAGCTGTGCTCCAAGTACAATTGTCCCTGAGACTACACTTCCAACTGTAATTACATCTGCTTCATTTATGGAATACCATGTATTATATTTGTAGCCTGAGTTTTAAATGTGTATGAAGAGAAAATGAGGTTATATTATTGCTGTAATTGAGAGGAACTAGGACAAGTTTTATTAATTTCCTGCCACAGAATACTGAGTAAGCCAGTATTTTATGGGAAAGTTAAGAGAGAAAAGTAATATATGTATTCCGGGGGATGCGTGAAGAGTTTTACTGGCAATTGATTTTTCTGCAGGTAAATTGTAATCCTTGCTAGGCAGATGTGCCCCTGAATATAGCATCTCCACTGAGATGTACTCACTGAGGGTGCAGTGAAATGGAAGCAGAAGGTGTATCAGCTCTGCTCTGACAGGCAATGAGAAATTGGAAATCCTGTCTGTAGAAGCTACCTCTCTCTCCACCACTATTGCTGCATTATTTACATTTAGCATATGAGTATCTGATTAGAAAATCAGTAATTTGACATGTATTCTAAGAAGTCATTTTTAGACACTACTTTATCCTGGTCTGTGTTAACTTCTACCTGACATTGTTTTCTATCACTCTCTAATTGTGTTATATTTTCTGAAGTCTTTACTTTTCTATAGTTCTGTGCAATATCAGCTAAAGATGTAAAAATCACAATTGATGTTCAGCATTAGGAAATGCTGCTGAGCTCTGGTAATGACAGGCCTTTGTGAAGAGGTCTGCAGGATGCCCCTGGCTGTGCAGCCTTTGGAAGAATCACCTCAGGTAACTCAGGCAGTTCTCTCTGCAGCAACACATCCCTTCACTGGGCCTTCTGTGCTGCACTCTGTGCGAGGGAGGAAGCAGCAGCAGTAAAAAGAGCAGAAAGGACTGACCCTGTACATGAGACACCTTTTGCTTTCAGTTGTGCCAGTGCTTGTTCTTACAGAAGAGTTAGTGGAGAGATTTTCATGCTGTTGGTTTTACATGCTCACGATGTGCATGCTGCAGTGTGCCACTGCTTTACATTGTGTGCCACTGCTTTACATTGTGTAGACGCAGAGGTCATGGTGTATTGGGGTTTGCTGCAAAAACACCTGCTTTATAAGAACCTGCTGATGTGACATACGCAGTGTGGTTGCTGTATCTCTTTTCTTCTTTTAAATGGTAACATCTCAGAAACACTGATAGTGAAGTTACTGAAGTCAAAGTAGCAAAAGCAGTATAGAAGAAACAAAACCATTTGTATCAGTGGTACTACATTCCCCTCTGACAGCAGGGTCACTGCAGTGCTTTTGGCCTTTCTTTGGTAGGAAACAGGCAACTAAATTCTGAGGAGGTGGCTGAACAGCAAAGCTGATGCTGTTCTGGGAGAATTTTGACATTCCATTTCCTAGCAGTATGAATTGTTTGTGCTTTGGGTCTTTTCTTCATGATGCAGTGAATCATGGAGTTTCCTTCACTCATCTTCTCGCTCTCTGAGTGGCTTTGGGCCATCATGGCTTGGACAAGAACATGCTCTGCTGGATAAAGCACTGGCTGGGCAAAAGGGCCAAAAGGGAGGTGGTCAATGGGAGTTAAATCTTTAACATCTTTATTGATGACCTTGATGGAAACATACAGTGTGTCATAAGTAAGTTTGCAGGTGACACGAAGTTAGGTGGCAGTGTTGATCATCATGAGGGTAGAAAGGCTCTACAGAGGAACTTGGATAGATTGAATCAATGGGCCAATGTTAATGGCATGAGCTTCAACAAGGCCAAATGCCAGGTCCTGCACTTGGGCCACAACAGCCCCAAGCAATGCTGCAGGCTTGGGGAAATGTGACTGGAAAGCTGTCTGTTAGAAAGGAACCTGGGGCTTGTAATCAACAAGCAACTGAATATGAGCAAGCAGTGTGCCTAGGTGGCAAAGAAGGCCGACGGTACCCTGTCTTGTATTAGACATACTGTGTCCAACTGGAGTAGGGAGGTGATTGTCCCTTGTACTCTGCTCTGGTGAGGCCACACCTTGAGTATGGTGTTCAGTTTTGGTCACCTTGTTATAAAAAGAATGTTGAGTTGCTGAAGCGAGTGCACAGGAGGGCAATGAAGCTGGTAAAGGGCCCGGAGAATAAATCTTATGAGGAGCAACTGAGGGAGCTCGGGCTGTTTAGTTTGAGGAAGAGGAGGCTGAGGGGAGACCTCATTGCAGTCTACCACTACCTGAAGGGACACTGTGGAGAGGCTGGTGCTGGTCTCTTCTCACAGGTAAATAGTGATAGAACAAGAGCGAATGGCCTCAAACTGCAGCTGGGTAAGTTTAGAGTGCATATTAGGAACAATTTTTTTCACAGAAAGAGTGGTCAAGCATTGGAATGGGCTGCCCAGGGAGGTGGTTGACTCTGGATGTGTTTAAGTCATTTGGCAATAGCAGCTACAGCCCTTCCCATATGCCATAACCTTCCCCTGTGTCTAAAAGTATTTTGTCAGCTCTTGTCATACTCTGAACATCTCTGTTACTACCCTAGTGGGATCAGAGCACCAGACCAAACCATCTTGGGAGATGTCTCAGGTATGCAGATCCTGAGAGTACCTTTCCCATAAAATATCGTATTCTGACTGAAAGTAAACATCAGCAATACACATCTGAGTAAGCAGGCAAGGCTTTTGCTAATCCCTTTAGCAAAACGATGTCTGCTTGAAAAGTGAAGTCTGTATTAGGGTCTGCTTGCTAACGAACAGGGCCAGCCTTGAGGGTATGTGCTTGAAGGAATGACTCCTGGCTTTTTGGTGTTGGTGGATCCATAGGTGTCTGCAGCAGAAGTCTCCTGTGTGTCTGTTCAGGCTCTACTGCCCCACTTACTCTCCCAGTCAGCAGTACACAAAGCTGTCCTAATGAGAGAGAAAAAAAAAAAAAAAGAGCAGTCATCTTTGTTTCTAAACCTGCACATACAGAGACTTAAAACTGATTGTAGTGTTCAGTCACTACCCCTTATTTTATTACGCAGACAGAGGAAGGGCAGGTAACATCCAAAGTACTAGGAAGATGGCAAGGAAGAAAAGAAAATGTCCGTTTTCTGCACAGTTTTTTGGAGGTTTTCCGTTTGGGCCTTTCAGCAGGGCAGGCATTCCAGATGGGTTACTAATGGCAATGGGGAGTATACCTTGATGGCAGCAGAGCAGTGTATTAGGTTATTTTCTCTTCTTTAGATGAAAAACCTAGCTTTTGGGTTCAGGCTTAAAAAAAAAAAAAAAATCACCCTAAGTAGATTGAAAGAGAATCCAGATTAAATAAATCATTCAAGAATGTTATCCACCTGTTCTGGTCTGTAATTTATTTTCAGATGAGCAGTAGGTTAAAAAAAAAGGGGGCGGGGGAGGCAAGACAGTGGCAAAAAAATATTCTCCCCCAACAGATGCTTTGATCCTGGAAGGACTCCTGGCCAGAAGAGCTGCTTGTATAGCTTTTGAGACCATTCTGAGCTAATTGTGCCACTCAATTGCTCCATAACCTATATAGCCTCGTAATGCTAAAACTGTTTTTGAAGAGATATTTCCAAGGGTTTTACTGCTGCAAGGCTAGTAAAAATCATGCCTTTAATGTGGGATAGGAAACTTGCTGCTGGGGGACAGGGCCATGTGTGTGAGGCAACGGTGAGTATCAGCCAGTGAGGGACCACTGCAGTGTCAGGGCCACTCTCCACATGCGCTAGTTGCAGAAATAAAGATGTCCTCTCTCCTATGTTCTTGAAAGGAAGGCTGTGCTTCAGAAGGCTAAGAATAGTTATTTGGATAGTTATTTGTGTTGTCCAGACCTTCTCAAGACTCCTGAATGGTTCCCCATGTTCTCTAGGACAGCATCAGCATCATTTTGTCTCACTCGTGCTGGCAAGGGATGGGAGAGAGGTGAAGTGGTGTGAGTGGATGACTGAGAACTAGCGATAAATAACTGCACCGGTGCTGGGAATGGGGGAAGATGGTGAAAGATGCGTTTTTCCCAGCTCTTCCATACCTCCTTCCTGCCCAGCTCCAGGTGAAGCAAGCTGATACCCCATATCCTGGCTCACCTGTACTAGACAGATGTAGCCAGGTCGGTGGTCAGTCTTCAAGTTAATTGTTCCGTCTGCTGAATGCAGCAGTGCTGGAGAAGGGGTTCCGGCACAACAGTATGTCTGGCGACGGCCAGAAACCCTCCAGAGGAAAACGTGCGGATGCGGAGCTGCGGGCTGCGGATGCCCATTCTCTCTGCTCTCTGCCGTTCAAGGCCGCCTTGCTCCTCCGTGAATTAGGCCGATAAACTCCAGTTCCAAGAGCCTTATTTCCCGGCCCCAGCCCGTGTCTGCGTTTACCTGGGGCCGGGGAGCGGAGCCAATGCCCAGCGGGGAGCGGGGCCGGGTGCGGGGGTCACCGCGGGGGCGCAGGAAGGGCCGGGGTGCCCGGGAACCGCGCCGTCTCGGCCGCACAAAGCCGCCCTTTCATCGCGGGCCCCTGCCCCCGCCGAGCCCGTAATTGTCTTTGACAAAACTTCATTAGCGACCGCGGCGGCGGCGCGGCCCCGCGGTCGCGCTGCCTTTGAGCGGGCGCAGTGGAGTGTGCGCGGCCCCGCCGCTCCCGCCCGGGGCCATTAGCCCGGCAACTTTGTTTGAGAAACTTCCCACCCCAGCGGGGGACGCGTCAATCAGCCACCCCCGCCGCCGCGGCTGCTAATTGGGGAGCGATGCGGGGCTTGAAGAGGATCTCAGCCGGTGCCAGGCGCGGCCCAGCGGGCTGCGGAGAAGGGGGAGACCCAGCCCTTAATAATGAAGTGTGTCTGGAGGGAGCGTGCTGCCTTCCGGCGGCTTCTGGGCTCCTCTGCCTGGAGGGGAACGGGGTCCGCACCGTGCGCCTCCGGCATGTGCCTCCCTCGGCCGGGTTAAGGGCCAGAGGTGCGGCGGCCCCATCTCCCCAAACCACGCCGGAGGAGCAGGCGCCCAGTATCCCAACGAAGGGTGGCCGGGAATACCCCACCCCAGCGGACAGCCTAGGTTCACTTCCCGGTGCTCTACGGTATAAATAAGTCCCAGCTCGTAGCAAAGCACCGCCAGAAGCTGATTTAAATATGTTTATTATGGCACTGGAAGCATCGAATTTGTTCCTCTGACACCCGGGCAGGCCCATTATTTTAGTTTTGTGCCTCGGCACTCGTAGGCTCCCAGTATTGGTTCTCCATCACTCTCCACTCTTTTTTAATCAAAAACAGTATCTGGAATATGATTCTTGGAGATTATATTTTGAAAGATTTGCGATACGTATCTTGCCGGCGTGACAGATTGCAGAGAAGTCGTGAGCGGGCAGGATAATCTGCATCTCGCTCGCTTGACCTTTCATAAAAGAAGACTAAAAGTAATAAATTAGAAATAGAAGTCTTAAGACTCCTGGAGGTTACCTTTGCGTCCGTTTTAGCAAAGATCCCCGAAGCCTGCACCCGACTAATTAACCACCCTCAAGAGCTTCGTGGCTCTTCCGGGAGCGGCCGTGGGATAGCAGGGCCGGCAGCTCGGGAGATCTCCTGCCCAGCTCCAGGTCGTGGAGATCGTGCAAGTTTCCCCTCCCGTGGGCACCCAGAAGGCCACTGCGGGAGCTGCCTCCCCATGGAGCCTCTTCCCAATCTGTCGGGCAAATGGAACGGGAGGGAGCCCAGACGCACTCATGCGGCCTGAAGTCGGCGAGGAGCGGGGCCCGGCCCGGCCGCTGCGCACACGCGTGGGGACCCTGCGGTTTGTTATCCCAGGATTATACCTGTCCCCTCCGGTGGGAGAGGAAGGGCGAAAAAGTCGCCTCGCAAGAACCCTTCGAAAGCGCCTAATACTCCTTATGACAAGCCCTAATCCTTCAAATCCGACTTGAAATAATGTTTCTCTTTTTGAAGCTTAATTTCCACAACTGTAAGCTGCGAGTCATTGCAGCAGGCGGCGGGTTTCTGCGCCGCCGCTAGCCCAGGACTTCTCCGGAGCGGAAAAGACCCTCGGCCGGCGACTGCCGCGGGGCTTACAATGAGCCTGGCCCCACCCCTAGCCTGCCCTGGCCCCGCTCCCGGCCACTCCGATACCTGCTGGCCTTCGTGCACAGTTAACACCTCCACACCTCTTTTCTCGTCCTGTCTTCTGGAAAGCCCGACAAAGTTTGCTGTCTTTGGCAGGTTGCCCGGCAAGCCGGGGCTACTCCGGTCCGGTCCTGTCCTGTCCCCAGCCCGGGGCTGCAACCAGGGCCGAAGTCGCACACCCCCCACCCCGACCTGTAGTATTTCTGGAGATGCTGCTCCAGTCGCAATCCAGAGCAGTCCTGGCTCAGCACCCCGCTTGTTTTGGTAGTCTTTGATAAGCATGTGAGTCTACTCGATATTCAAGATTGATTTCCCTGATTTATTAAGGCAGAATTCATTGGATTCTATTGACCACAAATGACTTAATGTAAATACTGACCCCGGTGAACTTGGAAATAGCAGGTATCGGGTTGATCTATAGATGACCTCTTAATTACCACAGTTATTAATTTAAATTATTGCCACTGCTTCTAGAGACAGGAACAAAGAAACATTCTTTCCTCATCCCTGCATGGTTTATTAGTCTGGACACAAGTGTTTGATGACACTTTTAATTAAACAGAAATAATGCGGAGACGCGGTTTCCCTTTCTCATCTGTCCTGTAAAGTGCAGCACTGCTCTTTTCACTGACGGTGGTGACCCACTAACAACGTCCTACTTCGCCGCCTGGTCGCCACCCGCTGCCCGGGGGTGCCCCGGCCGTGCCCCGGAGCGGGCGGCGGGTGCCTGGGGCTGCTCCGCATGGGCGGCGCCGGCTCCTGGCTGCGGAAATCCCGGGGTCACAGTACGGCTTCATGGCGTTCAACTCATCCGTGTTAATTAGAGACTCTGAAAAATACTTTCAGTGGTATCTATGTACAGCGACGTGACACAACAGCGCGGCGTAACCTGCGCCGCTCCTCCTCCAGTTAGTTCGGGTGGAGCTGCCGTGACCGATCGCACCTTGGCAGAGCGGGGCGCCGAGTGCCGGCAGTAGCTTTGGGAGAGGAAGGAAAAACTAACCACGACGTAGGGAAACAAAGAGAAAAGATTAGTACTTTTTTTTTTTCTCTGTCCTTTTTGTTTTCTTGGCAAAGAGGTTGAGGGGTGTTGCGCAAACAGCAGGGGAGTGGACGGTCCTGCGTGAGCTGCCGCTCCGCCCGCCGCGCCCCTCGGCCCCATGTGAGCAGCACGTTATACCGCGGCGGGCCGTGTTTCCTGCGACGGCAGGGGAAGTCAGACCCGCGGGCCGTGCTTGCTGGCCGAGGAGGTTATCGCTGTCCCAGAGAGAGATCTCCTTCGTTTGTTCCAAGCCTCGTTGCAGCCGGTGCCCCATCGCCAGCGCTCAGAAGGGGCCGGCGACCCTGCCGGGGTGAGAAGCGGCGATGAACGTTTCCCAGGCGGGCTCCAGTGCCGGGCCCCGGAGGTCCTACCCGTGAACGGGGGTACTGGTCCCGCCCTCCTAGGGGAGGTTTTAGGAGCGCGACAGAACACCGGCACCGCCGCTGCTCTCCCAGGGCCTAGCGGTTCAGATCCGGCCGCTGGTCTCTCACCTACCTCACCTCCGCAGCACCGGCCGGAACGCCGTCCGCAGCCTGTCCAAACAGCTCCCGCTCAGCTCAGCGCCTCCTGGGCCGCCCTTGGTGCCCCGCCCGAAGCCTGCACAAACACAAGCGGCTCGCAGTGGGCCCGGCCCGGTCCAGCCCGACCCCACTGCCCTTCCCTGCCCGCTTGCCTCGAAGGCTGCTCCCGGTGGGACGCAGTCCCACTTAATACCTGGGAACGGCTTAGCGCCCCGTCCGCGCTGGGCCCGGCGACAGGGCTCGGAGCGAAGGCGGGCTCACGCCGCGCCCTGTGTCCCGGCACGTTCTGCGGTCCCCCCTATCCCCGCGGCCCCGCCGCCGCGGGTACCTTCGCCCGCCGCCGCGTACTGGCACGACTCCCCCAGGCCGCGGTGGGATGCGCAGCTTCGCGGGAGCGGCTGCAGGTTGAAAGAGGAACTCCCGAAGGTTTTGGCGGGCAGGTGTTGTTCCCCTGCTACGCCGCTGCCTTCCTCCGTGCTGCGGCCCTCGGGACTGCCCCTGCGCGCCGCGCTGGCCCCAGCTGTGCGCGCCAGGGACCAGATCCGCGGCTTCTCCACGGCCGCATAGGGCGGCGGCGGGCCAGACAGGGAGGCGGGGATGAAGTCCGCAGCAGGGGCCTTGGCGCAGGGAAAAGCGCGGAAAGGGTCGGGTAGACTGCAGTCGCTTCGCGGGGCCTCGGGCAGCGCCGCGCCGAGGCTGGGGGCTTCCTGCAGGGAGCTGGCCCGGCCCTTCTCCAGCTTCCCCGCCTCTTCTTCCTCCTCCTCCTCCTCCTCCTCCAGGTCGTCCAGGTCGCTGAACTGCAGCTCCTTGTCCTCTTTACAGCTCTTCTGCTCTGCTTAGACAAACATCAGGGAGGAGAGTGCGGCAGGGTGTTAGTGAGGGTGCGGAGAGGCTGGGGAGGCCTCGAAATCAGCCACCAGTTCGATCTATTTCGAGGTGCCCGTCCTGCCTTTCCTGCCTACCTCTGCCGTCGTTCTCCGCGCCGTATTCTTCATCTTCCCGCGTGGTTTCTTCTTTCCTCTCTTCTCCTGCTTTGTTCTTGGGAGACCAAGTCATTTTGTTTTCTTTCTTGAGCCTCCGTCTGGCGTTAGCAAACCAAGTGGACACTTGAGTCAGGGTCATTTTGGTGATGATGGCTAGCATGATTTTCTCTCCTTTGGTAGGGTAGGGGTTTTTGCGGTGCTCGTACAACCAGGTCTTGAGAGTGCTCGTCGTCTCTCGCGTTGCGTTTTTGCGTCTGGCCGAGCCACTGAAATCCACAGTCCCGTACCTGCTGGGAGATGGTTAGGAAGAGAGGGGGCCGGCGAGCGCTCCCTGGCCCGGCCTGGCCCTGCCGCAGTCCGGTGTGGCCCTGCCCATCTGCCTGCATGCCCCTGTCCGCCTGCCATCGCCGCCCAACTTTGATTTCAACTGATTGGTGCTCCCGGGGCGCCTCGTTTCTTTTGTAAACGTTTGTCAGGTCTGAGGTTCCCCCCGTCCCGGCCGTTTGATGTCGGCCGCTGCCTCGCAGGGGGATGCTAATGCTGCCGGGCGCTGATCAAAGGGCTTTACCTGTCGTACTGGTACTGCCCCAAGGAATGATCGTACGAGTAGTAGGCAGCGGGCTGCGAGATTCCCGAGTGCAACGTGCCGGTGCCGTCCTTGATCTCATACTGGGGGTTCTGCAAGGAAAGCGGCAGCCTTTGGCATCGAGCAGGAGGGGAGACCCGCCGTCCCGGGACCCCGCAGCAATGCAGTCCCTTCGACACCCCCCTGCCCCCGACGGGACGGCGCCGGTTCCGCGCCCTTCGGCGGTCCCCCGCCCCGACACCAACTGCGAACCGCTAAGTTTGTCGCCTGTTGCACCCCATCCCCCACCCCCTCCAGTGCCGGGCCCGGACGAGCGGGCACTCACCAGCGCAGTGTAGAGCGCGGCGGGCTCCGCGCTGTAGGGCAGGTAGTTGCCGTAGCCCTGGCCGGCGGCGTACGGGGTCCCGTACATGCCCAGCGCAGCATTAAGCTCCGCGCGGGCGGGCGCCAGCAGCCGGCTCTCATACGGGGCGCAGCAGAGGGTGGCGGCGGTCGGCGCCGGAGAGGCATCCGACACGGAGCGGGGGGCAGCTTCGCAGCAGGTTGTGCTGGGGCTGGCGGGCACGAAAAACTGCGAAGAGCAAAGAGAGCGACTGTCGAGGCTGCCCCATCGGGGGGAAATTTGGGAGCGTGTGCGCGTTTGTCTTTGTGTGCAGGGGGAGCGCGGGGGAGGTGGGTGAGGGGTGAGGAGGAGGATAGGAAACCCGGTCTTAAGCAACTCATTACAGACACCAGGAAATAAACGGAATGGGAAGTGGGAGCCCTTGGGAAGGGGGCACAATTAATCAAGCAGGCAAAACTTTAAGGAAATAATTGCTCTTGAAAATGGCAACAAATCCGTACGGCTTCTTCTCTCCCGCCCCCCTCTCGGTCCGTTTGCATTGATTTAAAGGCAAGAAATTGCGATTACAGTTAATTTGACAAAAGACAAAGCAGTAAATATGTCAGCTAACGCAATCGAAGGCATTTGATTTCAATAAGTTCAAGGGGACAGCTAACTTCCCAAGCGAGGGAGGCACATCTTGCAGTGATTACGGTGTATAAATAATTCCACCCAAATAAATCGTGAGTTGAGGTATGCTATAGCGACGAGTTAGTGAATACAGGGTGCATTCGTGGGGGTATGGGTGTCCTTCGGAGATCGTATTGGGGGGGGAAATGCCTTCCCGACAGATCCTAATAAAACGCAGGAAAAGGACCGAGCCGAGGAGGAAGGGAGGGGAAAGTGACAGAGCTTGGCTCCTCAGGACTGCCAGTGAAATCCCGAGCTTGCCGGGCTGCTGTCCCGCTGCTCGCACACCCGCCGCGGGTACCCGGCGCGGCGGGGGCAGTGCCTGGCGCTCCGCGAGCGTTCCGTGGACAGCTCCGCGGGCTCGGAAACCGGTCCCAGCCGAGACTTTTGTATTTGTTTGTTGCACTTAAAACTGAACGGTGGAAGGGAGGGGGGAGGGGGAATTACCACGTTCCTAAACGCCTTTGCTGTGCATACTGCGAGTTATTTGTTTAAACCTAACACGACACAAACGAGACAAAAACACACACGCACGTTTTTTTAAAAAAGGCTCCAGATGTGCCCTTTAAAAAAAAGACTCTAAGTAAGGGAAAGGGAAGAAAAAAAGGGAGGGGGGAACAAGACATCTGGACAGCAGCAGCAGAATCTGAACAAAAGTGAGTGCTGCTCACTCGCCTTACCTGTGAAGTGGTGCTGTAGGGGTATCCGAACTGAGAGAAGGACATTGTCGCTCCTTATTTTTGGACCATAGGCAATATTTTCCCCCCAAGATCGATTGTAACTAAACCCTGCTTCAAGATGCACCTTCTCACACACACATTTCCACGTATGGCTTCCCCCCCCCCCACTTTTTTTTTTTTTTTCTCCTTTTCTCTCCCCTCAATTATAGATGATTGCACTTAAGAAAAGCAGCCAGACATCTGAGGCGGGGGGGGGGGGTGGTTGGTGCCTGGATTTAAAAAAATCGG
Source organism: Tricholaema leucomelas (assembly GCA_013400475.1). NCBI lineage: Eukaryota > Metazoa > Chordata > Aves > Piciformes > Lybiidae > Tricholaema lacrymosa > Tricholaema leucomelas. The sequence goes on from WAAF01019521.1 coordinate 1,606,933, forward strand.
CTACCCCTCACTTCCCATCGCCTTTAATAAATATGTTTGTATAGCGAGAGTTTGAAAAGCCACCCCATATGTATAGAGAGTTTAAGTGCAAAGGGGCTTTTTCAAAGAGGGGGGGTGGAAATCACGTAGGGTTTGGAAGATAGGGAGCTTGCTTGTTGTATTATTTTCTGCTCTATAGGTCTTTAGCGTTCGGTGGTGGGCGAGGAGCGGGGTGACGTCACGGCCCTGCCGGCAGGAGCAGGCAGCGGCGGGCAGGAACAGGCAGCGCCCCGCGCCCGCTTTCCGCACTTGTTCCACGATGGGTCACGGTGTGCCGCGGTGCGCGGCGGAGGCAGGCATCAGCCCTGCGCGGCTCCCTCCGCTTCCCTCTCGTCGTCTCTTTCTTGGTTAAAAATAAGCCAAATTTAACTTGTAGGGAAAAATATACCAAATGGGAAATATCAGGGCATCCACCCGTATGCCCTCCGCCCCCGTGTAGCCCCACACCTGCAGGGAGGAGGAGTGGAGGTCAGGGGCAGCGGTGATGCCAGTCGCACCCCGGGCAGGAACGCAGTCTCCCGGTCCTTCCCGCTGCCCCGGGGTCCCACCCGCAGGGCCGGGCTCTGCTGTGCAACACGGCAAACTTTGACACTTGAACCCCCCTGGGCTGCGGGGCCTTGCGCGGCGGTGAGAGCCGCGGGAGCGGAGTCCGACCTGGACGTGCACGGCGTACTCTGCCAGCCCGGGCAAACGGCACGGCTGGGCCCGGGACGGGAGCTGGCCCCGAGGGCAGCTCCTGCCCGCGAAGCCTCCTTCCCTAAGGCGTGATAAGCCGGGGATCCATTCTTCTCTCCTAGACCCGAAATGGTCCTACCCGGAGAGGCTGGCGGGGCGGTAGCAGGTTAGCGGGGAGGTGATGGCTGGCTGGCTGCCTGCAGCCTGGCCTGCCCATTGCCACCGCGGCGTAATTGCATCAATTAACAAATGGAGATGCCCTTGTTTAACCAGCGACTTACGTATTGTGAATTTGCCTTTGAGGCGAGATCCCCTGGAGGTAAAAGGGGATTTTTCCGCCGCCTTACCAGCGGCAGGGGCTGCCGCGGTACTCCGGGCCCGGCCGGGCGCGATGTCCCTTCCAGGGGCAATTCAACGAGACAAAACCAAACCACAAACACAAACCATCAAAAAAACCCCAAAACACCAGACAAAACAAGAAAACCCCACCAACTCTCCCCGGCCCAGGGCGCTCCGCGGCACTTGTCCCGTGCAGGCTGGAGCCCTGCTCCGTATAGGCGGGCGGGGGCGACAGGCAGCTTTCGCCATGCCTGTCCCCGCCGGAGCGTCCCCGCTCCGCCGCCCGCCGCTCCGCCGCCCGCCGCCCCGTTCCCCAACGGGTGGCGCTGCCGAGCCGCGAGCGAGGAGCGGCGAGCCCGGCCTGGCCCGGCCCCGGGTGCTGTCCCCGCGGCGTGCCCGAATCGGGTCAGCCTCTGCTGTCACCGGCAGGAGCTAGCAGATGGAGCTACTGCTCCCGGACGCATCTGCGGCGGCTGGTCCCGGCTTGGCCCGGGCGGACACCGTAGCGGCCCTGTCCAGAGCAGCACTCGCAGGAGCTTCTCCCCGGTCGCAGTCCTTCCGCCGGACCTGGAGCGGAGCGGGCTGCCTACGCCGTCGGGGCAGAAGAGCACCCATGGCGCCAGGCCGAGGAGATCGCAGCGCCCGAGCTGTGGCCGCCCCGCAGGGGTGAGCAGAGTGGCTCGGAGCGCGGGTTCGCAGTTCACAGCCCTTTGCCATCGCCCGTAGCCTGACGAGGAGGAGCACTCGGGCGGTGCTAAGACCCAGCTGTTTCAGTTGTCTTTAGCCGGGGCAATAACTTAAGAAAAGTCATTAAAGAATACCTTTGGGTAACGTTATTGCTAATTATTTAATTGCAAGAATCCCTATGGGGAAAATTATGTTAATTATAAAGTAATAAACCTACTCGTGCTAAATCACTTAATTCAGCAAAAGTTAGTCTTTTCACCAGAACATTTCTTGTGTTACTTCATGAAACGAACGAGAGTGTCTGTGTGCCCTTCCTGCCTGCTTTCCGAGCCCATGGGAGCTGTTGCTGGCACTGTGTGCCTGCTGGCACCGTGAATATAGGGCTTTTGCCTTCCTTGCCAACGTGAGAGGTACAGCAGCCACCAAATCAGAGGCAGAATTCACTGTGCAAAAGCACTTTTACAGCAGACATGATGCAGAGCAATGCAAACGCTTTGGTTGACACTATTGTGCACAATCAGTGTGAAAGTAAGTCAGTTCCCTGTCAGGTATAGTGGAACTAATCCTTGCTTAGAGAGCTGGCCTTTTGCAGCCCATCTCTCCACATAGAACACTCTGCTCTATGGAGATACTGCTATAGCTTTGTACACAGCCACTAAGCGACCCTTCTAATTGCCCCTACAACCTGGGACCTTAAACGATGTTCCTGTTAACAAATACAAGTTGTCCCTTGCTCCTCAGCAGGACACAAGCACTGTCTCTGTGTTCTTATGAACGGTGCTACCATTCATCCTCTTAATCTGTCACTGAGCGACTGGACTCACCATGGCAAAACAACATCTTCATGAGAGTTGCAGATATTCACATAGGCTATCTGTCACCAGGCTCTTGGTTCTTGAACTTGGCTTGTTGGAGGGCAGTTCTAAGGAAGTGTGCAATTTGCCATTCTTTCCATCACAGGGAAACTACTTCAACAGCTGCATTGCCATTCTGCTCATACACTGCATCTTGGAGGAGCCTAACTGATCCTGTATGTGGTCACTGCAGATTTTGCTTTCCTTTATCTCTACCTGTGCCATTTATCTCCCCGCATACATGTACCATCTCACCCGCATGGCACGTATTGCCTCCACCCAGTTGTGCTGGCGAAGACTGTGGGACTATAAACACCAGCAAAACTGGAAAGTGATCTTTCTTGATTCAGAAACTTTTGTTCTTGGAAGAGAGTAGTGTGAGGCTTAACTGTAAACGTTTTTGTGAGCAAGGCAGGAGTTCAAGTGTAGCCTACAATGTGATTTTTGGTGCTTTTAAAATCAACATAATTTGATTTAGCTCTGATATTGCTTTGTTAGGGACGTAACTATGAGGGGTGAAAATAACGTTACGGGTTTCCCACTATTGCAAATGCAGTTGCCAATAACTGGGAATGAAATAATAGGTTAATTGAAATGAGCGTTGGAGTATCATTTCTGGTGAGGAAGAATAATTTTCTGAGAAGGGTAAGAATAAAGCAGCTTCAAAAACATGTAGCAGAAATGTGGCTGAGAAGAAAGTATGTTTTAGAGTATGTGAGGATTTTTTGGCTGTTGCTTTTTTGTACTGAGAAAATGAAAATTCTTCAAGTCCATGCATGAATAAACAAGTACAGCTGGGCAGCCTAATACATAATTTATACTGATCAGTCACTGCAGATTTAACTGAATAAAGCCAAAATGAACACTAATTGTTTTGACAAACTAAAATAGTGTATATGATGGTTTATTGTGAGGCTTACTGGTACTGTTCTTATCTCAGTGGCTATTGTCAAGACTGATTTCTGCATGAGAGTTAGAAAAAGATGAAACCAATTAGGACACTATTAAGATTAATATCTTGTTGATGATAAAGCATTTTAATTGCTTAGCACATAAGCAGAAAATAGAGCTGTCTTCAGGATAGAGGGGAAAAAATAGCACAGTGAAGCATGGGGCAAGGTGTAATTGCTGAGATGACTTGTGGTACCCTGTCAGCTGAAGGCTAAGCCTGAAAGTAGATTTTTTTTTTCCTAGATCACTTTTGAAATATGTTGGGAATAACTTTAGTTGCCTTTGGAGACTTGTCTTCTGATGGCGAATATCCAAAAAGATGCCAGTGGGTTGTAAACATAGGCTAGTTAATCCAAGAAGCTGCACAATTTCGCTCTGGTTTTCTTATGTACTAAGTGAAAGAAACACTAGTTGGCTTTTACTTACTTCTCCAGACCCTCTCATTTAGATGGATAGCTAAACAAGAGGTATTTAAAATTTCATCTGGAAATTAAGAGACAGACAAAGATAATAATATTCACAGGGATCATTAAGTACCACTTGTATGTGGACTCCTCTATGTGCCAGTAAGCTGCTGCTTCCTAACAGTCTTCTGTAGAATCAACAACTCGACTTGTGTATTTCTGCAGTTGAAGGATCTGGGGTTTTCATTTGGACTACTCTGTGGCTGGATGCAGACAAGAGGGTGGAAGCTGGACTTGAATTTTCCCCATGCACCTGGGTGGGATTTTCCCTTGGATCAGGGACCGTCATTAAACCTGGCTTTTGAAACAGTACTTGGTTAATGAGGAAATAGCTTCCTTTGTAGGAATGTGCTGCATCAGGCTAATCCCGCACTTCTGTACCATTTTTTCCAGGTTATCTTGACTAAAGGATCAGTTCAGGCAGTGAAGACACTTATACACAAAAATCTTCAGAACTTCACCTTTGACAACTTGTTTGTGCTTTGCTGAGATGTGGGTTAGTTTAGAGCGAGGTCGGGGCAGCGTCATAACTCATGTTCAGGCTGCATCAGCTGTGTATTCAGTTTCCACTAAAATCAATAGAAATTATTTCAAATAGTTATTCATTTTTGACAAAGTGGTCAGTGTTTTGTCGAAGCTTGGGCAGGATGTTGGTCTCAGCAGCCACCCAACTGTGTCCATGCTTTCATGGCCTTTGTATCAGCTGATGTGTAGCTGGTAGTGAGGAGTCATTTGGCTGCCAAGCTGAAGGTTTTTCTTTTAGTATCACCTCAAATATGGTTTGCCTTTTTGTTCTGTGGCAGTGAATGACAGCATTAGCCCATTATCTGCTCTGCTTGCTGGAATTTCCAGGATCTATTTTTAAACTGGTGAGCAGGTTACATGCAACAATACCTTATTCTCCATGAGTTGTCACCAACTTACCTGCACTGTTAAATGTGGATATCGGAACTGCTTCCTTATGTACTTTCATTTGTAATTTACAAAATCCCAGTTGAGTTGGTTGTACATTAGAAACACAGAGAGCTGACAGCTTATTCAAAAACCAGAAAATACTTAGCCCAGGAGAGTACATCCTAGCCACATCAAGTCAGTTTGCCTTAAACTTAGTTAACATCTGAGAGAAGAAGGGGCTTAGCTTGACTCCCCTCCAGATGCTGTCTGAAGTGACTTTGTTTTGTATATGCAGAAAGCCATGCAGAACAGAGTGTGCTGGGTGACTCACTGAGGACTTTTCTGTTGGTCATCTTCAGGTAACTCTGGCCTTCCTTTCCGCCAGCGTTTCAGGCAGTACCGAGTGCTGGGGGGGCATTGGGGAAGAGCTGCTGTGGCAAGGGGCCATCTGCAGCCCACTACTCTGGGGAAGCTGGGACTGCTTGTGATTTCACACACAAGCAGCACTAATCTACAATAAATCTTACAAAATCAATAAAAATATAGAAAGTGTATAATTTTTAAAGAAAAAACACATGAGACATGGCCATTAAGGTCACAGCCATTCTAATACCTGAGTCTGGTTGAAACTGCAATTAAAAACATTCCATTAATAAATCTACTTTCAGTCTCGCTTAATGCTTTTAACTTTCTAGAAAGTTCAAACTGGTATCCCAAAAATGTGCCAGGACTTTCACACTGTATTTTATAGACTCATAAATAAATATGGCAATTAATCTGAGCTGTATTTCTTTCATATTTGATGACAATTTATTATGACATTCACTCATTCAGTGCACAAAAACTCTAATGCACTTAAAATCGGATTTCAAACCAAACGTTTTATGGGAAAATATAGTATTGATCATCCATTTAAAGATATCATGTGATGATTCATAACCTGCTATAAAAAGGATCTTATGAGGACATTCAGAATGAGTTTTGTGGACCATTCTTTCCAATGAAGATCTATACTTCTCAGTGATTTTTTCTAATTCTGTTTGGAGTTTTTGTCTCTAATGTTCTTGCGGTTTTTAATAGATAAGCAGCTTTAAAATGCTTATTTTTTTGTAGCCAAGCTGAAATGAAATAGAGACTAATTTGTTAAACACATACTAGCACTTTTCCTGTTTACACTAATTCATGCACAAAAGTTGTTCCTGTCAAAGATAATTCCCACAAATTTGACCATGTTCATTGGACTGTTTGTATGATTCATATTTGCTACTCTGTCCTTCAGTTAAAGGTTGATGCAGGAATTATGTGATCTGATGTGCTGCTCGTTGCTGGTTTGGAGATACACCTTCTGCTGCCTACTGCCTGGGAAGCTGCAATGGCTTGTTTTTTGACATGCCAGCAGCAGTGGTGAGCTGCAGTCTTCTGTCTTGGTTGCATGGTGCATCATTGGAAATGTTTTCAAGCTGAAAAACTTGAGAAGCTACGTCCTCGAAACGCAGGCTCCTGAATATGAGATAAGGGACAGAAGGAAGAAAGGAAGGGGTTTGTGGTATGTTGTGTGCTGTGTAGGGATTCATGTCCAGCTGCCCATGACAAACTTCTCTGGTCCTTCACCGTAGGTCTGCAGGCACTTTTTACTGGAAATACTGCTTTGCTTCCTCCAGTGTGTGGAGCAGGAGCAGCTCTCAGAGCCTGGCTGGGACTAGCATGCAACCATGCTGGTCATTGGCCTGGCTTCCATGCAGAGGGAGTCTGGGGAGGAGACTAGAAATGGGAAATGTCTTGTTTCACCTTTGTAAATAATCAGTGTCTGCAGTTGTGGACTTGGCTGGTCCTTCCTTCCTCTCAAACCTGCTTGCCCATTGCCTGCCTGCTGCCTGTTCTCTTCCTCAGTCAGCTTCTGCCAGGGCCCATGGGTGACTAGGGGATGAGCAGAGAAGCCACTGGCTGTGTCCCAGCCCGTGACCCCCCAGCCTCCAAACCTGCGTGGGACAAATGTCCTACAAGGGCCCGGGGTTCTGCAGCAGTTGAAAATAGCCATCTTTTTGTCTGCTTCTCTGAGATTCTTGATATAAAGATATTTTCCTGTTTAAACAGCCTGTAGTCATTGCCAGCCTAATTATTTTCTGCATATCTTTTCCTTAAAGCCATAGACTTTGGATAGTGACACCAATGCTTGGAGAGACAGCAGAAGGAAATAAGTAGTGAAGGCTAAAGCACTTGGTTAAAGAAGAGTCTCATTTATAAATCAATTTTAATAACATATTTAAAAGCTCTCACATTTGCCTTTAATGTGTTTCCATTTCCCCCTTGGTCATTAATATTTAAAATATTTTTCTTTACTGATCTTTTTTTCTATTGTGTCCTTTCTAACTTTCCTTTTTCTCATTAATCTGCAAACAGTGAGTTTTTGAGAAATGCATAATCCATGAGAAATCCAGATAATCTGATACAGGGAAAAACTTTCAATCCCACAAAAGAAATTTCAGAGGAGCTGAAAAATTGTTTAAAAGTTACAGTGAGCAGTTTCAGTCCTAACAGGGGATATGTTTTCACTGATGGACTTTCAAAATGAGAAGGCCCCATTATTTCTGCTAAGAAATAACAATCAGCAATGAAGTTTTTATTAAACCCCCTGTGGATAACATTTTCCAGCAAGCCTGTTATGGAAGTGGATTCATTCCATGGCCCTGAGAGGTGCTGCTTCACCAGGGTTCCACTTATATGTAACAGCACAGGCTCCCACAAGGTGATTCCTAAATAATGGACAAAGGCTTGTTCCTCTGCTCAGTTTGTTCCATGTGCATCAACTCCCAGTGCCTCCTTGATTATGCAGTGCTAGAACAAGCCTAAGTAAACATGCAACGGGCAACGGGCAGTGAACAGCACTGGAGTAGCCTTGCTGCAAAGTCTTTGTCTGGCTCACTTGTGTTTCTTTTCCCTTTCTATGTAATTTACTGTGTAAAAGTACTCAGTGAAAATTCTACCCGTGGATTGTTTTACCCATGCTATTCTGCTGAGCCTTAATATTTATCCAACCTGCTTCCACTGCTTGTAGCCTGACATTGGGGTTTCTCTGTGGAAACAGCGATTGCCTCCCTTGTGTGCTGTGCCAGGGAGGGGCTGGGCAAGTTGGATTTTCCAGGGACCCTTGGCACTGCAGCTCCATGTGAACTTCAGTAAATCTGCCCCCACAGCCCTGGCCAGGTGGATTTTGCTCACAAACAACTTGTGTGCAGAGGAGTGTGCGTGGCTCTGCCCGTAAGAGGGGGCTGTCCAGTTTGCAGCTGGGTAGCACCATGACTGCAGTGGCTGCCTTCTGTCACTTTTATGCCTTTGGTTTGGTCGGGAATGCCAAATAAGCCTTGTGCAGTAGCAAGTGAAGTTGAATATGTAGTATGATATGAATATTGTTTTATTTAAAAACATATTAGATTAAATCCCTTATGAATGACTAAATTCCACATGCAGACCGTAGGCAGTCTGTCTGGTACTGAAAGATGCAATAGCTGTAGGAGCAGCATTCAAAACTGGTACAACCGTGTGTCTGTATGCATAGTGAATGAACCCCCACAGGGAATGGTTCAAACTGGTGTGGAGAAACTGTCCTTACTGTGCCAGAGGATGGTGTGGTGTTTGTTTGGTGTAAGGTAGCATCGATTTAGTCTGATCTTGTACTCCTTTTGTGCTGTTAATTTGCTTTTTGTTTGTCCTTCCAGCCTAACCTGTGTGGCATAGTGATGAATCAGTTGTGTAATCTGAGTTTAAAGAATGAGGGGTAACAGTGAGGGTTATTTGGCAGACCTTTGACACCAAAGAAATGCAGAAAATTTGAACTCAAGCATCCTTTATAGCCAGGTTTGGTCAGTGATGCCCAGTGTTACAGTGGAGTGTTGGATCACTGTGTGTGATCCAGTGTGGTGAGCAGCCGAGGCCCAAGGCAGCATGCCGCCTTAGCATAGCAGAGCCCACTGCAGTTTGCACCAGTGAGAGCTGTTGTTAGGTCAATTTAAAATCAGAGCCTTAAAGTCAGTGTTTATTACGCATTATGCAATTATGCAAATGCTGCCCTTGATATTAGCAGTTTTGCTCTGATAGCTTTAGTGTGTATTTTACAAATGAAGTTACTGTCACATTTCATTATGCTGTTTGCTGACCTGTTGATTTGGAGATGCTTCTTTTTGGGTATTGGCCATTTCTGCCATCATGGAGTCTGTTCTTTCCCCTAAACTGAGTGACACAGCTCATCAGAGACCCAGCTCTGCTACTCTTTGATGTGATGGCTTTGAGGAGTTCTGCTAGTGGTCAACACAAGTTGTGACTGCTCCCAAACACTTTTCTTTCTCTTCTCCTGAGTGTGACCTGTTCTTACAAAAATCCAGTCAGCCTGGTTTCTTTTTGGTCTTCAAAAAAGGCCCAGGTACATTTAATTATTAAACTAGAAAGCAGAGAATGTTTTGGGAAAGGTAGAGGGAAGCAGAGCGTGTGACTGACATTCATTGGTTTAGTATTAGCTTAAAACTGCTTCTGTTAACTGAAAGCTTTGCCATTAACTTGGCAGTGGAGTTTGTGGCTGTTGAACAGAGCTAGTAATATACCCTAGGCTTTCACACAGTGCAGTGGAATAGTCCTCTTGGAGGAAGGCCCAAGCTTCATGAGGTTTCTCATGCTGAGAATCAGTATCTAACAAACAAGAAAAATACTTGACAACAAAATTCACTTGCAAAATTTCTGGGTTTTGAGATTATGCAAAATAGATATGATTTTTATTTTAGCCCAAGGAAATCAAAGCTGGGATCTCTTTTTATTTGGTGCCTCTCTCTAATCCTGCAAGCTCTGCTCTCTGTGATGGCCAGAAACACTGGATTTGGGGCATTCCTCAGTGGGAGCAGGGTTTCCAGTGGTTTGCAATGAGACATTAAACTTCTTTGGAGAAGACTCAGGCTCAAGTTTTGCTGGTTGAGGGATTTTTCTAGAGAGCCTTCTGCAGTATAGATGATAGTAAATCTGCAAAAAGCAAGTGTTCATGGAGACTGACTTCTTCCTTTCTGGCAACAACCACTCATTGCTCTCTGTGCAGAAAGGGGCATTGCACTGCTCTCAGCAAGCTATTTTCCTCTGGTTTGAGTTTCTGATTATTTTTATTTTTCTTCCCCAGCTTAGTGCAGTTGAACCTCGTGGAGACTTTCTGCTGACACTGGTAGTGTAAGGAGTGTCGAGCTTCCAGTCTCATTCATACATCAGTTTGGCACAGCACAATCTATTGAAGGCTGCAGTGCTTTCACTGGGTCTGTCTCTAGGTGATTTTTACCCTTAAAGAGATCCTGGCTCAGCTAATGCAATTTTAATTTCAAACTCTTGTAAACCCTCTCTGTGTGTACTCAACATCAGCCTGACCTGGCTTTACTTGTTATCGAACTTTAACAAGAGCTAATCAGTTTAAATACATCTGCAGTTGGGTTTTGCATCAGTTCAATGAGGTCAATTTAAAATTGATTTCCTAAAGCTATTGCAGGGTTTCCCATATTGGCAAGTAAAAGAATTATTGCACATCAACTCAGTAACAGTCCTGTTTGCATTGCAATGTCTTCATCATTACATCAGTGCCTGAGCACTTCAGGAGTCCTCATTTGAGTTCTTAAACCAGAAGGGAGAAATAAATAAAAGCAGCGAGTGATGTGAGTAACAGTCTCTTTCATGAATCCAGGCTGTTGTTGAAAGCACATCAAGCTGTTGGTAGATAAATATTTTTCTGGAGTCAAGAATAGAGAAGCATGTGACATTTCAATTACCACTGTTCATATTTAAATGTAAATAAGTGGCTTCTTTACTCTCTAATTCAACAAACCTTATAATTATGATCTTATGATATTTTCATAGCACTTGCAGCAACATATGGCACTTCAATAGGCAAACAAGGCAAGAAGTAGAATTAAGAGTTTCTGTGATGTATGTTTGTGTATTTGTGGCTCTGTTATAACCCCTTTGTTTTAAATATCTCCTTTCTTAATTTAGCAGTTTATATAATTGGAACAAATTTACATGCAACAAAACTGAGCCTTATGGTTAGACTATTACTTGTGTCTTTAATCTGGTGTAGGAGTTTTCTGTTGGAAAAAGCCACAACTCCAAGCAGCTCAATAGTATTGCCTGTGCTGAATGATCAGTAAGGACTGCATGGGTCAGTACCTTATTAGTGCAAGTTATTTTAGCTGCTGCAAATGCTTCCATTCAGAGCACCATGCTGGTAGTTTCAGACTACAGTTTATGTGAAGGCTATAAAATATTGATCTAGCTTGTAATGTTTCTTGATATCTGTGACTCAATTCTCAAGACTGGTGCAATATCAAGGCTTGAACTGGAGAGAGCACTCAGGCCCTGACCTGCTTTGGTAAAATGCCTCTTAACTGCATTTTAATAATACACAGTAAGGAACATGGCAGCACCTGGGATTACTGATCAGTATGGAAAGTGGAGTCATATTTGGTTTGTTTATCATCTCCTTCCACAGCCTTTGACCCCTATTCTGCTTTATGTACAAGTAACTGCTTTCAATATACTAAAATACAGAGAAAGGAAATGAAGCTGGGAACTCCTTAGGCAACAACTGTGTTGCAGTGCGTGTCTGTGCAGCACCCTGCTAATCTCCACTGTCATCCCAGACAGGCAACATTACATCCACTGTGGAGACCAAGCACTGGTGTTTGTGCTGAGCTTAGTGCCCTGGCTTTCATGGGGAAATGCCAGAGCCTGCTGGAGTACAGCAGAAAATATGATAGCACTGATAAGACATCCTCCACTTTGCAGGGATAGTTGGTGCTGCTTGGCAAGGGGAAAGCAATAGCAAGGGCTTGCTGTACATTAGATTCTCCATAGTGGATTTTGGAAAACCAGGGTCTAAGCTGTTGAAACAACAGAGCTGTAGAAAGCAGCCCTGCTACAACCCTGCCCTCTCACATTGCTGCTGAGTGACAACTGCAAAGCAGTGAGATTGGAAGTGTTTGTGCTCCCTTAATGAGACAGGGTCACTTGAGTGTGAGCTCAGGCCTCTGAGATACCTGAGGAGTTGGGTTTTTTTTGGCCACAGTACTTGCAGAGTTTTTGGAGCTTCTTATGCCCAACTTAGTCACTGATGAGCAAATGAATGGTAGTTCAAGTGGGTTGTGGATAAATAAATAAAAAGACAGGGAGGAAATCAAACTGTACTTTTAAATGGAGTGCAGTTAACAATTAGACTTATATTACAGCATGATTGGGATGGTGTAATAAAATATTCACAGAGCCTCTTGAATTACATGTTCTATAATATGCATTTTAAAATAGTGTTAGGTGTTATTGGCTGAAAGCAATTTATCATTCACAGTGAATTTTAGATGTAGGAAGGCTCTTGCACTGAGCTAATGCTCAGTTTATTCCTTTTATAATCTTTATTTTGTAATGTTCTTCAAAATGAAATCAGCATTGCTTGTGGAAGCTCTGAAACCGATTCATGTCTCTGTGGCTCTTGATTTTGGGGTAGAATAGCTGAGGTCATTCCCCACAAAGCAGAGTGTTACTCTGAAGCACTGGCTCAAGGAAGCTGGCTTTGCAGTTGCTGCTGTTTGTGTCAAGGCAAGTGTTGTACACAATATATGAAGTGTAGCGTAAATAATTTAACTAGCCTTTGAACATGGAAATAGCAACATGATAAAGTAGCAAAACATAACATGTTTCCAGCCAAACACATCACTGACTAGTTAGCCTAGCTAAAACAAACAGGTTTTTTTTTTTTTCCTCAAGTGAAACTGATTGAAATGCAAAGAAAAGGCTTCAGAAAGCCGTGTTTGCAGATTAACAGCACTCTGGTTATTTGCAGCTGCAATAACTTCCCCACGACAGCTGAGCTGGCAGTGAGCACTTGGGATAGGAGGAAAGCCAAAGCGGGTGCAGTTGTGTGTGCATGAGACTGGCATCTGTGGCATCTGTTTGACCGAGGTGTGATGTGTCAGCACGGCAATGACGCGAGTCAGGGGTCTTGGAAATTTCCAAGTCTGACTTTCAGCTGCAATCATCCCACTGACCTCAAGGCACTCCAGATCTGCTCATTCACCTGCAGAATGTAAAGATAATATTTTTCCTCAAAACATACAGAAGTAATTTTATATCCCTGTTAAGTAATAGTGCTCCAGCTGAAGGTGTTACATTTGTGATGCAGACTTGATGGAGTTTATACCTCCATTTCCAATGCACATATCCTGTGATAGGACAAGGGGCAATGGATCCAACCTGGAACACACCAAGTTCCATGTCAACACGAGGAAAGACTTCTTTACTATAAGATTGATAGAGCACTGGAACAGGCTGTCCAGAGAGGTTGTGGAGTCTCCTTTTCTGGAGACTTTCACCACCCATCTGGGTGTGTTCCTGTGTGGCCTGCCCTGAGTGATCTTTCTTTGGCAGGGGTGTTGAATTTGATTCTCAGAGGTTGCTTCTGACTCTTACCATTATATGATTCTGTGATTCCATTGAAGAGCCACACAGTGCTGTCACCCTAAAGATTTCCTTCTGAAATCTGATTTCTGAATACACCTGCAGGACGGATATGTGTGATTTTGGGCTGACTGAGTAGGAGGCTGATAGCAGAAACATGTGACTGCCTTCCCTATTCAGCAGGGTGAAAAGCTACTCTTGCTCTATTGAATATCTCTTGGATGAGTTGTTGCAAGCTTGTGTTGAGTATTATCCTGAAAAAGCCTTAGGCACAAGATTATCTCTTCTTGCACATCTTATTCTAAGCATCAGCAGCAGTGCGTATGGAAGGCAAATTTACTATTGAACTATCAATAAAACATAGTTTGTCTGTTAAATTAGTAATTGTAGAAAAAGCTCCCAAGGTTTTTTACACTCCCATCCTCCTTTTTTGTTTTTGGTAGGTTTTTTTTTTTTAATTATTATGAAGCCAGATTTAAATCTTGCTGTAGGTAGAAATGTGCCCTCCTAAGACTGTTGATGCCTAAGGATCTACAGGGTACCTGGGGGCCCCCTTGTTGGCCAATAGTGTCAAGGGAGGTCTAAACAAACAACTAATAATGATTAGGTTAAATGGTTTCAGGTGCTGTTTTGGGCTTGTTCAATCACAGATGCCTTTCCTGGGGGAGAGGGTGGAAGCAGTTTTCAGTGAGCTGAAAGGTGGTAAGTGTAGGGGGGGTCAGGAAGCATGAAGGTGGGAAATTGTAGGTTTATTTGTCTTTTTGTTCACTGTTAGGATGATAGAACTGAGAGCAGCCTTCTGCTCTGCTGCTTTATGCTGTTCTTATGCACCTCCTTTATTCTAGAGCTATTATTCAATGTAATTTCTTTTCTCTTTTCCCTGGGAAAAAAAGTGCCAGTATCTTTCCTTTTGAAGCAGTGTCTTTTAGGGCATTGGGTAAAAAGTGGAGAGAGTTTTAAAAATTACTATACTTAAAATATGTTGCCTGTAATTTTTCTTTTGAAATTTATTTTAATGCTTTTAAACTTATTTTTAACTGCTGAAAGCTTGGCTTCGAAACTTGATTTGTTTTGTTTGGCAGGGCTTACTAAGAATAAGGATGTCTGGGTGTATTTTGGAGGAAAATATGAGGACTAAAGATCTGGTTTGATGTATAAAAGCTATTGTTTATAATATAAATGGTTATAAATGGAAATAGAGTTGTTTCTGGCTCATTTTGCTGGAGCTGAATGGGCTGAGAGAAAGTGTGCAGGAGAGACACCTGGGAAGGAAAATGAGGCATAGAAGGGCTGTAGAAGAGGTGGTTCAGGAATGGCATCATTGAAATGTGGACCTTGGAAAGCTACAAGGCTGGTATGTCACTCTCCTCTGTGTATGCACTTGATTACAATTTTATAGTTGAAACTACTAGACATGAAGCACTGCAGAAAAAAGGGCACAGCTATATTTAGGTGTAAACCAGGAGATGATACCAAGGTCTGATTATCTTGCACCATCACGCCTCAAGCCTGGCTTAATAGTGAGGATCTTGGAGCCCTACTACAGTCATTGACCTTCCTGGGCTGTGCTAATGCTCAATGTGGCAGGCTTGCTGCACTGGTACCATTAATTTGTGGTGGTATGAGTAGTTGGGGCATTATGCCACTGACATCCAGCATCATCCCCAGCCATGGGCATGGTTTTTCTGGGATACAGTGGGTGCCTTTTCCTGGCTTGCTACAGTTAGGCTATTATAAGCCTCTGAGAAAAAGATTACTTCTCATCCAGAGGTCCTTTTGGAAGTCTGTAGGAATAGAAGTCCTTTATTCCATGGCAATTTCAGGTCTAATCAGATGCACATCTGTTGTGGGATCATCTTTTTCTTGTTATCTGCTCTCTAGTAGAGTGCATTGGAAATACAAAGAGAATTACTCTGATGGACTAGGATTAGGGATGTCTTTAACTCCTCATGCTGCCAGAAGTACTGGGAGAGGATTGTGGTTTAGGTGGAATTTGAGGCTAGGAAGCAAGGCAAGTGAACATTGCAACTGCTGAAGGGTGGCAGAGTAACCCCAAGAAACATGAGTCGATCCTTTGTTAGCACCCTGACAGAGGTGGTATATGGTGGTAGGTTCAGGTATACCCTACCCTGTTGGCTGTTCTGTTAGCAGCAACTTGCAGTGGAAAGGAGCAGCTCAACCCCACCAGATACTCAGGAGTAGCTGTCCTATGTTTCACTTAATGAGTATAGCCTTGTTATGACTAGTCCCACAGGACTTGGCCAGTATTTGGTTGACTAACCTGTTAGCATTCTATGATGACGTAACTGAATGGGTAGATCCTGGGAGACCAGTGGATGTAGGCTACCTTGACATAGCAAGGCCTTTGACACTGTCTCCCATGACATCCTAGTGAGCAAGCTCAGGTAGCATGGGATGGTAGAGCAGACAGTGAGGTGGATTAGGAATTTGTTACAAGACAGTATTCAAAGAGTAGTAATGGTGCCAGGTCTAGCTGGAGAGCTGTAACTAGTGGAGTTCCCCAGGGGTCGGTACTGGGTCTGGTGGTGTTCAATATCTGTGTCGATGAGGGGACAGACAGACAGAGTCTGCTCAGGAAGTTTGCTGATGACAACAAACTGGGAGGCTTGGCTGATACAGCTGCAGGCTGTGTGGCCATCCAGTAAGACCTGGACAGATTAGAGAGTTGGGCAAAGAGGAACCAAATGAGGTTCAACAAAGACAAGTGCAGAGTCCTGCACCTGGGAAGGAATAGCAAACTGCACCAGTACAGGCTGGGAGGTGATCTGCTGGAGAGCAGCCCTGTGGAGAGGGACCTGGGAGTCCTGGTGGATAACAAGTTATCCATGGGATAGCAATGTGCCCTCGTGGCCAAGGCCAGTGGGATCCTGGGGTGGGTTAAGTGGAGTGTGGCTAGCAGATAAAGGGAGGTTCTCCTTCCCCTCTATTCTGCCCTGGTGAGACCTCATTTTGAGTACTATATTCAGTTTTGGGCTCCCCAGTTTCAGAGGGACAGGAATCTTTTGGATAGGGTCCAGCAGAAGGCTACAAGGATGATTAGAGGACTGGAACACTGCCTGATGAGGAGAGGTTGAGGGACCAGAGACTGCTTGATTTGAGAAGACTGAGAGGGGATTTAATAAATGTCTATAAATATCTGAGGGCTGGGGGTCAGGAGTGAGGGGAACAGGCTCTGCTCACTTGCTCCCTGTGATAGGACAAGGAGCAATAGATGTGTTGAGGTGGAATCTCCTGTGTTGCAGCTTACAAGGGGGAACTTCTTGACTGTAAGGTTCACGTAACACTGGAACAGGTTCCCCAGAGAGGCTGTGGAGTCTCCTTCCCTGGACAGTTTCAAGGCTTGTCTGGATGCGTTCCTCTGTGACCTGAGCTAGATTGTATGATCCTGCTTTTGCAGGGGGCTTGGACTCGATAATCTCTTTGGGTCCCTTCCAACCCCTGACATTCTGTGATCCTGTGACTTTCAGCTACAGAGGAAACTTTGGGCATCATATTGATTTGGCCCAAGGTATGATAGATGTATTCATTTTCTAGCAAAGATGTGCAGAAATAACTTGTGGTCTGTTTTAATACAAACTCAGCTGTTTGCTGATCGGCAGAGGCTATTTGAATTGACCAATCTACCTCACCCTAGTTGGAGATCAAGGGATCAGCACTTAATTTCATTCCTTGAATAAAGATTTTTATTTTATTTTATATATATATATATAATTTCCACATGGAAATATCAGAACATGAAAGGTTAAATCAATATGGAGTTTTACATTGCTTAAAGGGCATTTGCATCAAAGCAGCCATGAATGCAATTCACTTGTTTAATGAATTTTTTATGCTTATTTAATGAATTTCACAAAGGTTTGGTGTTTTTCATAAAATGGATAAGGACTTCCAGTTTTATGAAATAATAAAAATGGAACTGAAGTTATGAAATGAGCAATCTCATTAGTTAGGCATGATATATTCATATGAAAGTGTACATGTTTCTGAATTATTGCAAGCAGCTCTGTTGCTCGAACTGTAACTTGTTATAATAGTATTGCAAATATGCCTTTAGTTAAGATATCAGGAAGTGACAGAAAGAAATTAGTTTTTGATTGCTAATAATGATTTAATTAATACTTACTGTATTTAGTGTACTATGAATGCATTCTTTCTTTCAAAAGTGTGTGCTTGTCTTCCTTATTGATAGATAGTGAAATGTAGTGCTATTCCTAGCCCCTTTTGCTAGAGTTCTAGCTTAATTTTGTATTTGCAGAGCTTTACCCGATGTTTTATTATCCTGATGAACAGAAGAAAATAGTGTGCTGGTCTGCCAGTTACAATCATGTGCTGAAATTTGCACTTTGATGCTCTGTAATTTATGTGATCTTGCTAGAAAGTTCTCTTGACTTGATGCCACTTCAGGAGTGAAAGGAGGTAGCCTGAGCAACTGTTGTTTAAGTAACTTGTCTCTGCGTGACTGTATACTGCAGCATTGCTTTCTGGTGGGATGTTGTGCTCCTCCTCATCAGGAGCAGCAGCAAAGCTACTAAGTGCCCTCCAGTTTGGAAAGGACAGAGGAATGTCCTGTCTGATTAAATCATGTTTGAAAGTTATGGTTCTGGTTTTGAGTACATAATATTAACTGTGAGTTCAGTGGGGTTGCTCATGGGCACTGAAATACAAGCCTAGGCTGAGATGCTGCTATGTGGTGACTGATGCCTGTTGACTTCTGTGTGTCTCCAGATTTGGTGGCTGTCTGGATCCGAGCACACCAGTAAGGAGGTGTTCCCCAGTTCATTCAGCAGCCTGGGTATTTGCATTGTTCTAGAGGTATAGATGATAACCCAAGTGAGTTTCCTTCAGCCTTCTCCTCCTTCAGCTACTACAGCCAAACCTTTCCCTTTCTTGTCTGACTTTTTGGACTGCTGCATGAGTGCCCTACCCAAAACAGCCTTCACAACATGTCATAAAAGTGTTGTAACTACAGACCGTGGGGCAGCTCTGAGTGCAGTAAAGGGCTCCCACTGCACAGCTCACTGCTTTACAGCCCTCATACTCTGCCAAGACTGCAGGAAAAAATATTGCAGTAATAAGAGAGAAATCAGGGCTTTCAAAATTAATGATCTTGCCTTATTAGACATACACTGTGCCGTACTCGTAAGTAATCTTATTAAATATATGCATTAAGACACAACAAGGCAGGGCAACATGGAAGGATAATGGTCCATCATCAGTGGTTATTAGAGGAAAAGGAGAAATAAAAGGCCTTTTCACCCATGATGGCGTCATTATCCAACTCTTTGGCATGCTTTGAAGCCTTCTTGTGATTGTGCAATTACCCAAATAAGATACTTAAAGAGGGAAAAAAACCCCAGCATTTATATCTGCTTCTACTCTGTCATCGCCTACAGTGTCAGGGGCAGGTGGAGCTGGTGCTGGGCCTGGACTCGGCAGTGATGTTAGAGAGGGGAAGCCTCTTCCGCTTATGCCCCTGCTGAGCAGACGGCTTTTTCATGGAGGTTTATGCTGCTCTATCTGCACTGCTGACATGGCTTTGACTTGGCTAGATTCAGGGTGACTTTGCACAATGCAATTTTTGTCCCTGTTATGCCTCAGGCTTGCAAATACTGGGATCTTCATTCTTAGACATCAAATCCAATGGGATACATCTTTTACATCTTTAAAGAATGAGCTGGGGCTCTGTGTGAGAGCACACAGATGGTGTCACTTCAGGGAAGGGACACTTGTAATCTAGCAAGTTCCAGAGAGGGAGGCTGCTGGGCCACTCAGAGCGTGGAGGGTCCTGTCCCCTCCTTTTCCCAGGCTAGTGCCCTCTTCTCCTTGCACAAATTCCATGTTGTTGTGGTCTAGAGAAGAAAGGGTATTTTACTCTGAAGATAGAAGCATCTCACAAAAGCAGCAGAAGCATGGCTGGATTGGGTGATTCTTCCCTTTATCACAGAGCTCATCTGTCCTTAAGCCAGGCTTGGTACTGAGGACTCCTGAGGTCATGACAGCAGCTTGACTCGATGCTCTGAGTTTGAGGGTTAGGCTCAGGAGCCCTTTTGGAGCTAAGCCAGCCTAATTACAGTGCACCTATTGTGGGCAACAGTACCTGAGAGCTTCATAACATTACACCAGATTTAATAACTAGAATTTAATTAGTGGTGTGAAATAGCATATCTTATTATATCTAACATAAATATTTGCTTGAGAGATTCAACTGAAAAAACATTTGCTTGCCTTCAAAGCCTATCAGTTTCTCATCTGTGGCTGACAAAGAAAGCTTTGAGTGCTTAAATTCATTTATAGAAATTAAATTACAATTTTCAACACTAAAGCTTCTGTGATTGCAGACACTTTTCTTTTCCTTTTATTGTGTTTGACAGCACCTAGACTCTCAAGGTAAGTGGTGGAGTGTAGTCCTATGTAAATGTGAAGCATAAAGTGAAAACTAGGGGGAAGAAAAACATTTAAGGTAGGAAATTAGAACAGTTATTGAGTTCCACACTATGGTTAATGAGTGTGTAGAAAGAAAACATCTTCTTGGCCTAGTGAACTGGAGCATTACAACTGTTGCAACACTTCTTCTGTTTTTAGAAGGAAATAAGTAATAACCTCAACACATGGGAAGTCTTCAGTTTGCATTTTTTAATGCCTCAGGGGAGTGCAGTGTTTCTGGTTTAGAATCTGTTAAAATTTTCTTTAAAATGCAGGTTTTGTTCTGAAACCAAAACAGAAATTAACATATTAAGCATATCTGTAGGTCAGGAGTGTGTGGGAGAGGGCTTGGCTGCTTCAGCAGGACATGCTTTTTTCAGAATTGCTCTGCTGAGACTATAGACTGTGAAGGGAAGACTGAAAATTACTGTCTTACTGGAATGGGTTTAGTGTATTCAGGATCTGTGGTGTGTTGCCCTGGAAATAATTAAAGGCTGCAATTGCACTGGAGATGGGGGTAGGGCTGTGCACGGGATCTCAGTTTTGGAATACTTTGCCATTCTTCTGGGATGAGCTGGTGATGCCCAGGTGAACCATCTCACACTTCACTGACTACAGCCAGAGGTCATAAATGTTACCTTTCTGTCTGGGAGCAGGGGAGAAGACACATTTAAGGGTCACTGGGGACATGATGTAGTATCCTTTTTTTTTCCCTACACTACTGGTCCTCAATGTTACAGTTTAACTGGACTTCTCTCATGTGTGGTTGGCAGCAAAATATCTGCATTAAGTTGTCTCGTACTGAACTTGAGTCCAGAGATAAATTAAGTGATTCAGTTTTTAAGGTACGTGGCACAATGTTGTGTGGATGAAGATATGTGAAATAACTGTGAATGCAACCCTGTGATTAGATCCAAGGTGTAAGGCCCTTTGGCCTCATGTAATCAATGCTCTTGCCCTGGGCTAACGAGCTGTATGGGATGTCCAGCTATACATCTTCTAGTGACTCCCAGAACTCTATGTGATGCAGTGCTGTGCCATGCAATTTGGGAGTATGTGAAGTCTGCAAGAGTGCCATTTAAAAATCCTTTCCATGCAAAGGTTGAAGTGTTTTCATCTCCTGATGATGTCACACAATCATTGAGGTTGGAATAGACCTTTGAGATCATCAAGGCCAGCCTCTGACCTGACATCACCACATTGACCAGACCATGCCACTAAGTGCTATGTCCAATCTTTCTCTCATCACAAGTTGCCTGGGAGCTGAGCCTGACCCCCACCTGACGACAAGTTCCCGTCAGGTAGTTGTAGAGTGTGATAAGGTTCCCCCTCAGTGTCTTCCAGGTTAAAAAACAACATCTTCTTCAGTCTCTTCTCATCATACTTCCCCTCCAGCCCCCTCACCAGTCTCATTGCTCTCCTCTGGACCCATTTCAGCACCTCAGTATCTTTCCTGAAGGGAAGGGCCCAGAGCTGCACACAGTGCTTGAGGTGAGGCTTCAGCAGTACTGAGTACAGGGGCAGAATTACATCCCTAGTGCTGCTGGCCACATTATTCTGGATACAAGCCAACATGCCATTGGCCTTCTCTGCCACCTGGGCACAGTGCTGATAGGTGTTCTGCTAGTTATCAACCAGCACTTCCAGGTCCCTCTGAGCAAGCTGATCGATATTTTACCTTTTCCAGGCTAATAAGTGGTAAAATACAGACTACCCAGGTATATGATTGAGGCCCCATCATTGGAGATACTCAAGATCAGACTCTGTGTGGCTCTGATCTAGTTGGAGGTATCTCTGCTCATTGCAGGAGAGTTGGACAGGATGATGTTTGAGGGTCCCTTCCAGCCCCATGCAATCTGTGAATCTGTAATAAGCTCTTCATTGTCAACACAGTGTGGCTGGCTTCTGTCAGTCTGACAAATAATATCCCAAACAAAAGTCACTGGGATTTTTTAAATGATACTTTAATTGGGAAAAACCACTGGGCTGGACTAGAGCATACAGTTGAAGCTGAAGAGGGAATGTTAAAACTTTGGTAGGTGTAAATAATGTGGGATAGAGCAGGGACCCTCAATCTGGTCTGGTCCCTCTCCTGGGCTGGAAGAATCCAAGTCATGAACACAGGGACTCAAATGCCCAGAGAGTGATTCCTGAGCCTGCCTGGGCTCATTTGCTCTTGTTTTTCAGCCAGAAATGAGTCCTGAAGAGAAAGGCTTGGCTGACACTAACATTCTGCAAAATAGGCAGTGTGTGCCCAGCTGGCATCAGCCCTCATCCTGCCACTCTCGTTAGACCTGCCCTGCCAAAGTTTTCCACTTGGAGGTGGTTTGTTTTGGTTTTTTTTGTTGTTTCTTTTTTAGCTCTGCCCTGAATGGCTGGAAGCAACCACATTTGTGCCCAGTCCCTTGCTACCTCTCAAATTTAAAGGCTTGTCTGAAGTTTTTATTATCTTTTTTTGTTACTCAGAGATGTGGAGTTTAAGATTAAATGCTTCAAATCTGATCAAGATTAAATAATTTGGGTCAGGTCTTAGTCTCAGCTGCCCTCCAGGAAACACAGTCAGTGGTTAACCTAATCAGCTCCTGTAATTTCACCAAATTCAGCTGAAACAGCGTTTCTCCAGTAGAAGGAAACTTGAAGCTTAATACTAAATGATCTGAGGTTTGTTTTAGCTGTGCTTTAGAATACTTTTAGCTCTGGTCTCTGAGGCAAAACTGAACAGTGTCAGAGCATTGGTTAGTGCTGGCATTCAGCAAACTGGTTCGTGGTACTTCATACACTTTGTGATACCTCTTGCTTGATATAGTTAGTGGTGATTCTTTGGGTTAGAGTGGTCATAGAATAACTAGGTTGGAAGAGACCTCCAAGATCACCCAGTCCAACCTATCACCCATCCCAACCTAGCACCCAGCCCTATCCAGTCAACTAGACCATGGCACTAAGCGCCCCATCCTATCTTCTCTTGAACACCTCCACGGACAGTGACTCCACCACCTTCCTGGGCAGCCATTCCAATGGCAAATCACTCTCTCTGTGAAGAACTTCCTCCTGATATCAAGCTTATACCACCTCTGGCACAACTTGAGACTGTCCCCCCTTGTTCTGCTGCTGATTGCCTGGGAGAAGAGCCCAACCCCTACCTGGCTACAGCCTCCCTTCAGGTAGTTGTAGACAGCAATGAGTTCTGCCCTGAGCCTCTTCTCCAGGCTGCACACCCCTAGCTCCCTCAGCCTCTCCTCATAGGGCTTGTGTTCCAGGCCCCTCACCAGCTTCATCACCCTTCCCTGGACACGTTCCAGTATCTCAACATCTCTTGAATTGAGGAGCCCAGAACTGGACACAGTACTCAAGATGTGGCCTGACCAGTGCTGAGTGCAGGGGAAGAATAACCTTGTCCTATTGGCCACGCTGTTCCTGATCCAGGCCAGGATGCCATTGGCTCTCGTGGCCACCTGTTTCAAAAGTTATACTGCTGTAAAAAAAGTCTACAGGCAGCATTGCAAACTGAAATAGAGATAAAGTGGAACCAGAAACTTCATTGGTTGTAAATGAAGTTTGATTATTGCTTTTAAAAATGTTCTATGTGTGCATACATAGATTTTTCAATGCCTCCAGAACTTGCAGCCTTCTTGAGGAAGCAGTCTGACCCACCATTTCCCTGCAGAGCCCAAGCCTATGGAGGTGCTGGAGAAACCTGGATAGAAACTTGTGAAGCTGCATTTTGTTGCCTGATGATACCGTTTTATTTGACTCCTAAAGCCCCAAGAGACATTTGGGGGAGATCACCAAAGGGATTGGGCACCTACTTCCTCTTCTACCTTTGAAAGTCATCTTTGTCTGTCTTTTTTCATATCACTCCACATGCACTTTATGAAAACAGTTAGTGGGCAAAGACATAAATCAGCTTGTCTTAAGAGGCCATGTTGACCCAGGCTCAATGAAACCGTGCTGCTGGCAGTCAGCATCTCTGCCTCCTCTAGTGCCATGATCCCACCATAGTCCCTCTGGCCACTCGCTGACAGATGTTTCTAGAGAACTTTGTTCCACTAGCAGACTCCTGGGTGCACCCAGTGCCTGCTAAAGGAGAGTTTGACGGCACCTCAAATGTCAAGCTTTTAGGGCTGCTAAACATTTCTCTGCTTGTGTGAGAGGCCAAGTGTTTGCAACTTCAGAACCTAAAATGTAAAGGCACTTGGCTGTCACATGCCATTAGCTGTGTCAAGTGTGCCATCTCAGGAAATGCTTCATCATACTGCTCCAAAAGAAGAAAGCTGAAGTGAACTTCAAACTGTTTGCTCAGTTAGGGTATCATGTTACAGGGTGATTGTGAACTTAAAATTGTACTTACTCCCAAATTGGTTTCAAGTGCAATCAGTTCACGTCCCCAAAAAAATCAGCTTTCACATTTTCTTTAATTCTTAGTTATAAGTAAAACATCAGAGTAATACATACACAACAAAGCTTACCTGAATGCTCTTCTCTAGCTGTTTTCTCATAGACATCTTCTCAACAGCACTGTTCGTTTAGCTTTATCATCTGCTCGAGTTTGCTTTTCTCTTCCTGCAGCCAGGTGAATAGTGGGAAAAGGGAAAAGCTGCATTGAAAGTATGTTTGCTGCTGCATCTAGTTTATTTCAGCCCAAAGGAAAAGCTCTCCCCTTTTTCTCTCCCCTTTTTCTCTCCCCACTTCAAGATACCTCTTTGCTCAGAAGTCCTTCCTTCCTTGTTTGTTTTGGGGTTTTGTGTTTTTGATTTATTTTTAACACAATTGTCCATATGCACCCCTGTGTAACTCTAGAGAGCTAATTTGCCTCTCACTTCTGACAGAAGGGTGTGTTTGTGGCTGGTGTACCGTGTGGTAGCTGTCCCTAATGTTATTCAAATTAAATCCAGGGCAGACTGAGAGTCATTGTGCACGTGATTTCACATGGTTTGTTTGTTTCAAAGAAGGCACAGATACTCATGGACTTGACAGTGAATTTGATGGTGCTGGTAGTAACCAGAAAAGCTTGATTAGTGGTGACCAGGGATCGATGTTTCTTTAAAAAGGTCTCTGCAGTTGAGTATATTTTACTTTTTGTGAAAACTTCCTCTTACTTGTTTTGATACATGAAAACATTTTAGTTCCTTTAAAGAATGTTATCAAGGTAATTCTTTGTTCATTTCCATGAATAACATTTCCATGTTATTCCTCTCCAATTTACTTCAAAATACTGGTGTTTGCTAGTTAGATTGCTTCCCACACTGTGTACTAAGTAGTTGTAGCCTTCTCTTTGCTTGGAGAGGCCTCTGATCCTGACAGGAGCCTAAACCAGGCTTCCACTTGATCAGGCTCCTTACCAGCTAATGCAGACCCTGTGCACTGTGCTATAGGTATTAATCATCCCGCTTCTCCTTTGCTTGTGCCATGGCATCCTGCTTGGGCTAAGCCTCTTCTAATCCGTCTTCACAAGATGAAGATCCTCTTAGAAAAGAGGAAGAGAGAGACTATCACATCTGACAAGACCAGCTATAACACTAAGCGATGTGTAACGGATGTGACTGTGTGAATCATCTGTTTTTACTGGTTTTAATATTGGAAACCAAGGGATGGGCAAAGGGATAAAAAGAACTATGAATTGTTTAAGACGGTTGCCTTAAATTTGTCAATCCCTTGTATAACATCTGCATGTTGTTTCACTTCCTTCCCTGCCACTTCAGAGCACACTGGATCAGTGAGGAACAGATAGCTCAGTTCATAAAGCAGTGCTTCTGTAAACTACACACAGTTGGGGAATGTGCTTCTGGTGAATTTGTTCCATTAAATGTAAGGGAAGGATTCATGAGTACATAAAATAACAGCCTAATCAAAGAAATAAACAAGAACAACTCTGTAATCTTCACAAAATTGAGGGAAAAAAGTGCTTCTGATGGACTTGCTCCTACTGTTTTCTTTGTAGCTGTTTCCAGAGCTCAGACCATCTGTTCCTTGTTGTAGGTTGTTAAGTGAAATGTGCTGCCAATACAAATAGCTCTGCTTGATGTTTGTTTGCATAAATTGTTTTGAAAGCTTCATGACGAATTTTAAGGATTACTTACAGGGGTAGGACTCTGTGGAGGAGGAAATATAAATTTGATGATGCATGTTGGAGTCTATTAATTTGTTTGGAATTTATTATAAAAGCGAACATCCTATGCAGTTGTTGGAGGAGAGGGAAGAAATTTCATCTTGAGCCCAGACAGTTATGGTGACAATACACTAACTTGGCCACGTGGCAATAAACGTGATCAGTTTGCCTTCACATCTTTCTAAGCTTGGTTGCCTTTACTTCCCCAGCTACATTCTACTTGGTATATCCCACTCACAGTATTTCAAAGAAGTGAAATCTGGTTGAGGTTTGCCTGCCTTGGCACTAATTTTTTGGGTGTTGGACAGTTGTGTGGGATCAGTGGCCTTGAAATGAGTGGCCAAGATAAGTGAAGTGAGCAGAGTTATACTTGACTGTTCTTGATTCTGTGGTATGCTGTGACTTGGGACCTGCAGCAATGCTGTGCCATGTATGCTGTAGCACATGGGAAGGATAATTGCTGCTGCCCGAGACTGGTGATTTGAAGGCTGACAGAAGATGAGGGAGGGAAAGTGCATAAGGGAAGAGAAAAGATTTGATTAGAGTTAAGTCAGTGGTAGAGCTTGTGTAGCCAGACTTCTTCATCCTGGTGTATATGCATAATGGTGCTGCCTGACAGGGCAATGTCTGCAAGCAGTGGACTTGGAGCGGGTTGTATAGAAGCCACTCTTCCCTTGCAGTTATGTGCCTCCTCTTAGCAGAGGTTTAATTCTGCTGGCTTAGTTTTACTGTTTGAGCACTTCAGCTAGCTGAAAACCAAATGGTGACTTTCATTCCCATCAGACCTTTGAATCTGGATTCTGACTGGCTGGGCAGTCAGATGTTCCTCTTGTCTCTACAAAGCTGTACATTAAAAACACAACCACACATACACACACACACATATGCTCCTTTGCTGCTCATCACAGCTTCTCAGTGGTAATTCTCTGGTTTTAAGTGAATTGACCTGGCTGCTTTCATCTTCAGGTAATGCAGCCCCAGTTTATAATTCAGACCAGGAGCTTATAGAGATTTAGAAAGAGGCCCAGAGCTTTGCTTTACTGTGCCAGTTAAAGCATTTATACTGATGACAGTTAAATTGTTGAGGGCTCTGTTATTCATTTACATCACAGACACTAAGGTCCTCTGACGACCTACTGCAAATGTAAGCCAGATGTACCTAAACATATCTATTGTACATTTTACTTCATTTCAAACACTTCTCCTGACTTTCAACTCAAACCTTCTGTCTGTCTTGTCATGCTACAGTGTTTAATGATATTTTATTGCATTAGTTCACAAAACCCTTGAGTTTTTCAGTTGTCCTTAGCTAATGGACTGGATCTGTACCCATTTGCTAATACAAGATCTTTTTTAGTAGGTAGCAGAGCTATTAAACATAAATCAAGGTTTCCGATAAAATATTAGGTTTCTGCTGCATCTTACCAAAGGGTAGGCTGCAGTTTTACCTGATTATTATATCTTGCAAGCTATAGGTAAGGCTTGTTTGAGGATTTACTGCATTCCAAACCCAGAAACTTCATACAAATCCGTAACAACTATTTTGTATGTTTCTTTTGTATAACTCATAAAAGAAGCCACATACTTTGCTAGCTCCAGAAATGAGTGCCATCCTCTATTAAGTTCTTTAGGAGGAGGCACTAGGAACCTTTTTTTTTTTTTCTTGTTTTAAAGGGAAAAAAAAAAATGTTTCTTCATTACTTGTGTATAAAAAGATCAGGTAGTAAGGAGATATTCTGCCTTTGAAAGACAGAGCTAGCCTGGCTTGCAATGCAGAGAAAAGCAACATTTGGTTGTAGCACTAAAATCTTTATGTAGGCTTTTGAAAAATGGGTTAAGATAGCATAAGCTTTTGGGAGCTTTATCTTACTGTCATACCTCCAGGAGTGAACAAGTGTCATCTACTTACCTTTGAAGCACGGACTGTTCCTTTTGGAAGAAAAAGATGGGTTATTTGGCACGTTCTCTGGTCTCTTAACTGTGGGAAGCACTGGAGCACAGGCTTGGTTTAACATTGGTTTTGGTACATTCTTCCAAAGTGTCTCCACTCCCTGCTGCTATTTTTAAGTACGTGCCCAAGTCCTTCTGAAACAAATGTGATAGTGGTTAGGCTGCCCTGAAGTATTGCTCTTGACTGGAAAGTACTGAAGGAGACAGTTCAGAGCATATGCTTTCTCCAAGTGGAATGCAGAAGATATAACTGCAGTGTTATTTAGTATTAGAGCAAGCTAAGAAACATGTGTCACAATTTAATCTTGTTTTTACCAATGTAAATCTGGATGATCTGTACCAGCAACCTTTTTGGAGCTGGTTTAGAATTACACACCATGGAGTAGAGCATGGTGTGGCTTGTTTCTTGGCCAGAAGGTAAATACAGTTGATTGGAACTGGTCAGAAGCTTCTGACAAAAGATTTATTTGGGAATGCTGATGTGATGAAATTAGTGAAAATGGATCTGCCTGAGAGTGTCAGGTCTAGGATAAGAGGGAGCAAACTGGGGCCATTCACCCAAAATAGCCACAAGGATGTCACCTGGGATGTGGGAGTCCCCGGTTCAAGTTCCCCCTGTGGGATTCAGAAAAATCCAGTCTCTTGCGACTCAGGCTTGTGATTAGCCCTGTGGTTGTATTGGGGTGAATGTGTCATGTTGAAATGGAAGGATGAAATATTTTGAAGCTTTGTACTGGAATGCAATGCAGAGGAAAAAAAACAGCTTAGAAACCTCAAACATTTCCTTATGAAACAAGGTTCTTGTTTGTAGCTTGCAGTACAACTGTTTTTTTCTTTAAGCTGTAGTTTACTCTAGTTTCACGGTGACGTTACCAGCACTGTAATTCTTGAAGTTCTTTGCTGTTGCAGATGCTATGTACCTAAATGACACAGAGTATTATAAAGTGAGAACTCCAAAGACTTCTTGATCTATGGTGCTTTTGCAAGGGAGTAAGAAAAGAATCATATGTGCACAGAGGTTTTATGAACGTGCTTTGCAGGCCAAGCTTGGTCTGATGTTTGTATTTGAGGGGCTTTTTGTGGAGTAAGCTTGCAAATGCATCAACCTCTGTGGTTAGTGATGTCATGTGCCTTTATACTTGGTGATAACGCCAGGGTCACCTTACAGGGACTGTTTCTCTAAAGAAAAACAGTGCTAATTGTTGACCATACACTATCATTTGAAATACAGTGCTGTCTAAACACATGGGACGTGCCGTCATCCCATGTCACTGAAAAAAAACAGAACCAAGCACCAATATTTGCTGATCGTTTTTTCTTTCAACATTTCCTCAGCTGAAAATACTCCACATCTAAGCTTCAGAGGTGAACCACTAGAAATAACAAAGCTAGAAACGTGATCATCTTAATGAGAATTGAGAAGGCAGATTGAGTATTACAGCTCAAGGTCGTTCAGGCTGTTACTGAGTGTGCTGCTTGACTGCGTGGTGAGGCTTAGAGTTTGTTTGTGATTCAAGGCATCTGCCACAGCCCTTGGGCTTCAGTGGCATTTCTCCCACCGGAGATGCCGACTGGGGGGCCATGGCGTTGGCTCTAGGGATGACCCCAGCTCTCCACTGGATGTCAGTGTTCCCCAGGAATGCAGCTGCTGGAGCACTTATCTGGCGGCAAAAAAAAANAACTACACAAAACAATTTCGACTCTTCAGGAAAGCTATTTAGAAACAACTTTTGTGACTGGTCAAATCGCCCTTAATTATAAGGCAAACCTCAGCAGAAAGATTGTGTTTACACTAAAAGACATCTTACGTGACTTTCGGGCTTACATGCCAAAAAGAGTTGGATTTAGTTTCAGAAAAAACAAATGAACATTTTTCACTCATCTCCCTGCAGTCTTGATATTTTGATATGCTGCAAAGTGAGTGATTCTGGTTTTGTCTCTGACAGTTTTTCCTTTCTTCCGTAGCCACAAAAAAATATTTTTTCAAATCAGGGAAAGCATAAGTGTGTCACTAAATGATTGATTGCTTGCTGGGTTTGAGCCTTTGATAATTAAGCTTAACACAATGTCTTCTCTACACTGGAGAATGGTATTGTGCCAGATTCAAACGACACATGAAAAATTGAAATCAGAAAATAAAACCTTTTAAAAACCAACTGCTCCCATCTGTTGCCAAGTTCAGAAGGGAACCTAACAGTGGAAGATGCACAAAGCATGAAAAACAGTAGGAGGAGAAGTGGTGAACTCCTTCACAGGCTCCACCTTCCTTCCATGCTCACAGAAGTGCTTCCATGCAAAGTTTTTGTTTCTTGAAGATCTCTCTCTGTGTTTGGGGAGATTTTTTAGTCTAAAATGAATTCACAATGAGGGAATTTCATTAAGGATTTTTCTGAACGACTGATAGATTTGTAGCACATGTGCAGCTATGTCTGTATGGATGCTAGTCGAAAATGTGTTGAGTGTGAAGATGTAGTCCTGCATCTTAGTCAGAACGTTGTTTCTTGACAAAAAGGCAGATTTCTACATGGAAGTCCAGAAGATGTTTCTGGCCATAATGTGGTTATATATGAGGGCCCTCTCACCAGCTCAGAAAAAACATTCCCAAATGTGAACTGCATTTTCATCTTGTGCTTGCTCAGCAGTAGTCAGGAGCCTTGTGTTAGCAAAGTTGACTTTTTCCGGGCTGTAATACCTTTAGTCAGACTTCAAGGTTTAAGCTGGACTTTTAAAACCTAAACACTGAGGCAAATGTGTGAAAGCTTTGGACTGTCTTGAGAATTACAGGGGAGCACCAGGGCTGAATATCTTGGTGCTTTGAGTTTAAGCTATCTTGCCCTCTAAGTCTTAAAAGAATGGTAGTACACCAGGACCAGAGTTTGACTTTGCAAAAACTTGGAGAAGTTCCTCAGTTTCTCATGGCAAGCTTTACAGTGATAAAAACTTTCAACCTGTTACTTAGCTCAGCTTAGTCACTCAGCCCAAACTAAGGGTGCCGCCTTTTGCGTTGCAGAGCCACTTACAGAGGAACGAGCCCCTCTTGAGACAGGAGTGACCAGCAGTGACAAGCCAAGCCATGAGCTGACCTTGCTGCATGTTCTTCATGAGAGAGGTGATGCATGTGCCATGGGAGACACTGAGCAACTCTAAAAGGTGAGTGATGTTTGGGACTGACTGTCCCATGCATCTGTGGCTTTCCATATGTTTTTGCCTACAACAGGGGCGGATTCTTGCTGTGATGTTTAGTTGTGCACAGCACAGTGTTGAAGTGAATTTGTGCTGGAGTAATGTGCTGGAGTAATGTGCTGAATGGGGATTACATACCTGCCGCCGGAAGTGGCCTATGCTTGGCATAAAGCAGTGAGCCCAGGGTATTCATTCTCTTTATATTTTTGAGAGAGAATATGTATGTCTGACTTGTCACCTGTTCAAGGACATGAGAGCAAACCACCTTCATCCAAAAGATGCCCAAAGCTCTCTCTAATCCTGGACAAAACTGGAAAAACTAGACAATACTTTCTTCTGGACTAAATAGCTGATGTTGCTTCTCAGTCTGAGAACCCAGGAAGTGAGTAAACCATTTTCCCTCTTGCTTTTGGTTGAAAGTCTGGTGTTTTTGAAAGCTCTGTGACCTCTGAGCTCCTGGGAAGCTCAATCAAAGGGGTCGACTGATAAACACTTACGAAAATTGGGTTACTTCGTCCTAATGCTTAAGGGTTATTAGTGCTGTCCAACCTAAGCTTATGTGTTGTCTTCTGTAAACTTCTATGAACGGTCTTGTAAAAGGCCAAATGGAAATGTCTGCTTCAGGTTTTTATCGCCCACTTTATTTGTTACCTTGTTTCCTTGCCTAAACTCTGTCACAGTGTGCTAGGAGTTATGATATTTAATGTCTCAGGAAAGCAAAACTGAGTAAATGGGTTACTCTGTTAGAATGATTTTTCTCTAATGAATTAAAGCAACTTGTGATGAATTTCAGTAGAGGCCATGGTGCTAAACATAAGGTCACACAACACTCAATGGAGCTTTAGTCTGGGCAGTCAGCTGGTTTGAGTTGCAGCAGGGAAGACGGAACATCTTGGCATTTAGGTAGGATGCACAGTTATTTCTTCTACTCTTTTTAGTCTTTTAGATTAAATTATATGCAAGCAAATGCATAATGGGGCTGGACTTGGATGATCTCCAGAGGTCTCTTCCAACCTCTGTCATTCTGTGTAAAGAAAATGGTAAACAAAAATATAAAAAGTGAGGTGCTTGCCTGCAGCTTTATCAGTGGGTTGTGTAATGACACTTAATGTGACTTCTGCAGATTGCTAACTTTTTCTGAATGGGATACAACTGGGGAACTGTTTGAAAGGGAGTGGAACACTGGCCCATCCTATAGCACTTGTGTGCCTGCAGTCAAACATGCTGAGATTCTCACAACTCTCCCCACAACTTTTTGGAGGTGTCAGATACCCATAAAACTCTGAGTGTGCCAGACCCGAAGGGATCTAAATCTATAAACCTAGTGAACTGTGCTGTATGTACTAGATTGCAAGAATAAGTTAGAGGATCAGACCCGAAAAGAAGCAGGCCAGTGTAGGCTGATGTCTGCTGGGATGGATGCAGCACTTGCCAGCTTAGAATCCAGGCCACAGAAATGACACTGAGGATTGTGATTCTTTGTAAAATGTAATCTTTGCCATTCATTCTTACAACGTGTTTTCTTTTCTTGTGACCACCACACAGTGTTTATTTGATCAGGCTGAGAACCCACATCTTATCTGGTCTTCTAACTTTTTCCTTTTGAAAGAGATAATGGAGGAAGGGGCGATCAGAGTAGGGAGGGAGAGCAGTGTTGTGGATAAATGTCCTATTTACATCTTCATGGTTAGAATTGAATGCTAAAACTTCCGTTGCTTTTGGCATTCTTTACAATGTGGGACTGAAATACTGTTTAATTTTTACTGCAGCTATAGTTCTGTCCCTTTTTCCTCCAAGGCAGATACTCATGTTGTCAAGCCAGTGCATACGTGAATTAGAATCAAAGAGGCTTAATTTTCTGAGGTCTTACTGTTAATGGTTAAGCCTTGCTAAGTGATCGTGCTTTCTTCCTTTACCAGTTCTCTCCTCTTCATGCAGAACAACAACGTTTTCACTTCATACAGTCACTAGAAAAAGAATAAAGTTACTCTGTAAGTAACCTTTGACTGTATTGGCTCTTGTGGCTGACCCTAGGTTAAAGGATACCGAGATAGCTCAAGCCTGTTTTTTGTCAGCATTTCCACTCTACAGGAACTCCTGGAGATGCCTTGGTGGGAATCCAGTGATAAAACTCGAGCTCATTTCTCACTTGTAGAAAGGAAAACAAAACTGAGGAAAGAATGTTTCCTGCTACTCTTTGGTCAGTCGATAAGCTTAATTGGCCAGGCCTGCCTGCTGTACATTGATTGTACCTACTAATAAAAGAGCTATTGATTGGCACTTTATTTAGCACTGGCTTGCATGGACTATAGTTCCTGCTAATGTTATTACTACATCAACCTTTTCCTGTTCCCCAGCTCTTTAGTGCTATAAATTATGTCAAATGCCACCAATGTTTTCAGTGTTCTGGGCCTCTTGGACAGTTTTCTCCAAGTTTTTGACCTCCTTAGTGCAGAGTGTGTCATCTCTAATAGATGTGAAAATGTCTAATGGCATGCAGGAGGAATGTAGATGTGAACATGTTATGAAAAAGTACTGAAATTGTTATGCCTGCATCTTATGTTTTAATTGGACCTCAGAAATCAAATAAATTGATATTCCTTGACATCTATTTAATGTGACTGTGATTAGTGAGCAGTGGTGGCAGATTAATGGAGACAGATACCTATATCAGGAAGCTTGCACTGTCTTTGTAACCTTGCTATTGCCTGTGGAGGTTGGTGTACAGGCTCCCGTCTATACCAAAAGAGAATAAAAGAAGTTGTCCCAGGCTGTGCAAATATGGCGCTTATCTTCTTTGCTACCAATGCTGGAAGTGTCCTCACAGCAGAAGTGATATTTGGATTGATCAATCTCACTTGTTATACCACAGAGCAGTGGTCCTGTGCCCATTGCAGAAGTATATCTGGGACTTCTTTCATAAGAAATGCAGCTCTTGCCCTCAAGACAGAGGGTCTACGAGCTCAAGCAGTTCACTGGTGTTTCAGTCCTCCATCTGCTATAGAAGGTTGCATTACTGTGGATGAATGATGCACTTTTCTGCATCTCATTGCAAAATGGATATTGATAGAATCCAGCACAAGAAGCCCTCTTTCAGTTGAGGTTCTGCCTGTGCTCCTGGTCTGTCTTGTAAAGAAACTGTCTCAGGCACCAATAAAAGTTCAACAGCAATGAGCAAGAAGAGTGCAATACCAATATGTAGTCCTCTCTGGATGGTAGTAGTCCAAATACCTGAGATTTATTGAAGTTTAGCACTAGTTTGGAAGGAAGTCAGTGTTTCTCTAGCTTTCTTGGTTGATTTTTCAGCTTTTGTGGCTGAATCAAGATTGTTTGTATAGGCATTACTTAGAAGCATTAACATTATTGAATCTAAGTTAATACCTAATTCTTTACCTCATGTAAAGCTTGCTCTGGATTTAATGGTTGAGGATAGAGGCTAAGGTAACTGGAGATCATTGCTCATAGCCATAGGAGTCACTATTCTGTGAGCAGCTGTAGTGCAGGATTGGCTTGGGGTTGGCTCCTCATGAGAAAGTTCCATACTTTAACTGGTGCAAGTTAAAAATCAGTAAGCTAATTCCATAATTATTTTTTAAGAAACAAAATGCAGCTTTACACACTACACTTGGATATGCCAGGGTGTGTTTGATAGTGCTTCATACCTCACTGTGCTCCCAAGGCAAGTTATTAATTGCCCCATAAAACACGCTCTGTCGTGTTTTGTGGCTCAACATGTTACATGTCTGTGCAAACTTGGTTTATAGCCCTAACAGCCCACTGCTGCTTCTGAGAAACATTTTCCTTTTAATAGGGGAAAGAAAAACAACATTTGAAAGTATCATAATGGTGACAAGGAAGAAAGAATGCTCTAGAATTTCCACTGGCCAGAAGAGCTGTTGCAGATTAAGCACCTATTACAAAAGAGCGCACATGTATTGTTTTGTATTTAGGAGTCTTCTGTATGGAGAACAAGTCCTTCTCCTCTAATCTGAGGCATTACCTGCTACCTGGGGCAAATGTGGCCTTAATTTGACTTGGGGCAGAAGTAAGAGAGTATGAGCAACTGCAGCCACATCCCATGGCTCAGCAGTGCTCCAGCAAAGCTGTGCATGGTGCTCCAGAACTTTGTAACCTCACTGCGTGTGAAAACCAGGTTGTGTGGCTCTGACACATTTGTTGAAGATGTTTCCACAGTAATTACGGCAGCCAAAAACAGCAGAGTGGGCCTCTTGACTACTGAGAAGTCTAACTGTCCTTTCTGAATCTTCTAGTTCCCACTCCCACCTGTACAGGAATGAGAACAGGCAAGCCAGCAAGCAGATTACAGCCTAGCCCCAAAAATTTACACGTGCCGTAGCTTCACAGAGGTCAAAAAGGATTGTTCCAATGTCAAATCAGAAGCATGTGGGCGAGTCTGTGTGGGGCTGGGTTCCAAATAAAGGAGTGTCCCATATAAACACACTGGTAGGTGTGCAGTGCTGGTACCTGGAGGGTTTTGTGACAATACATCCTTCCACCTCGTTTAAGTGCCTGCACTGTATGACAAGTGTCCTTCTATGCTGAAGAGGAAGAGATGCTCTTACCAAGCACCTGGAAGATTACTTTTGGCTTCTTTCCTTAAATTTTTTTCTGGGGTTAATCTTTATGATCAGAGTGAGCTCAGTTTCTTGCCACATTCCTTCCTGTTTCCTGAATCATAATTGTCAGCAGACTTGTATTCAAGTCCCAGTAAGGGTCTTGGAACTTGTTGTTTCTCTTTAAAAGGTATTTTTAGCCTGATGACCCCTGTGCAATAAGTAGCTAGTACTGAATTCAGTACCTGCTGTGCTGTGAACTATTACCTTTGCGATATGGGAGTGTTTTAGAGCTGCTTTTTTCTCCATAGTGCTGGCAGAATGATTTCATAGTGGGCATAGATGTTGAAGATTCAGACCTCAGATTTCTCAATGTGTTGCCAAGTATCTAGGCATAGGCACCCAGTTAAACAGTGGTATAGTTTTTCTTAGTTTGTACTTTGCTAAATCTGAGTAATTTTCATTCAGAAGTGAGGAAGGATCCAATGACGTTAAAGTGACACGCCTCTCACCTGGGGAGCTGACTGAAATTTACTTGGTTAAAAATGGAAAAAATACGATTTTTGCTACCAAAACTAAGCTGAAAATCTTGCTGAGATTGGAGCCAGAGTATTTATGTTGCTGCACATGCTCTAGAGTAGACACAACTTCTGTGGAGAGTTAACATACAATAGTTTTGGGCACTACTGCTGCACAGTAGCTGAGCAGGAAATTGCTTCTATTTGCAAATAATGTGCTGTGAAGTGAAAAGAGATTCTAATTTATGAATAAGTAAATCTTGCTTTTACAAGAGTTAGCACTGCTATGTTTAAATAGTTTTCATTTTACAGTTGTGAAATCAGTTGAAGTTAGAACCTAATTGGTAAGCAAATGTTTCAAAGATTTATGAAGTGTTCCCTTTGTGTTCTCCTCAGGACACACGCAGAATGTGCTTCCCCTGCCCATGTAAATTATCCCTCCTGAAATCCATTTCTGTGATTTATCAATCCTCTCTAGCCCCACTTGCAGGCTAATGTGTCTGAGAGCTACAGGGTGTAACAGTCCCTTAAATCAGGGGAAATGAGGAGGTTTGTTCAAGTAGATTAAGAAGTGGAAGCGGCAGTTCCACAAACCACTACTCATGTCTGTGTCCTTGCTGTATGAAAGCTGTTTCTTGCGTGTCAGAAACAGCAGCAACAAAAATCTCACAATCCAAATACCCAAATCAGGAACAGTGTGGCCAGTAGGAGGAGGGAGGTTATTCTTCCCCTGTACTCAACACTGGTCAGGCCACACCTTGAGTACTGTGTCCAGTTCTGGGCTCCTCAACTCAAGAGAGATGTTGAGGTGCTGGAACATGTCCAGAGAAGGGCAACAAAGCTGGAGAGCGGCCTGGAACACAAACCCTGTGAGGAGAGGCTGAGGGAGCTGGGGGTGTGCAGCCTGGAGAAGAGGAGGCTATGGGGTGACCTCATTGCTGTCTACAACTACCTGAAGGGTGGTTGTAGCCAGGTGGGGGTTGGTCTCTTCTCCCAGGCAACCAGCAACAGAACAAGGGGACACAGCCTCAAGTTGTGCTGGGGGAAGTATAAGCTGGATGTTAGGAGGAAATTCTTCACAGAGAGAGTGATTTGCCATTGGAATGGGCTGCCCAGGGAGGTGGTGGAGTTGCCGTCCCTGGGGGTGTTCAGGAAAGGACTGGATGAGGCACTTGGTGCCGTGGTCTAGTTGACTGGATAGGGCTGGGTGATAGATTGGACTGCGTGATCTTGGAGGTCTCTTCCAACCTGATTGATTCTATTCAAATGTGGGGTTCACACAGCTTCAAAACAAACTCGTGCAAGGATGGTGGTGTGGCATACTTGATAAGAAATGTGATATCTTCTTGTTTCAATGCACACAATACCTGTCTTAACAAAAAAAAAAAAAGTCTCAGTTTTCTTTAAGCTTCAGTTTTTGGACTGAATCTCATCATAAAACTCCCAGGTTGTGTTCATAGAGCAAATACTTTCAGAAGATGCAGTGTCCCCCCATCTGATTCAAGCTCCAGGAGGGACTGTAATTTCAAGATGTCATCTAAGGCATAGCATTGGAACATTAAATATTCTTTGGTTTCTTTTCCTTGAATAATGATGGAGAGCAATTTCTCTAGTAGCACCTGATGAGACATTCCAGGTCAGGCTGAGACCTTGACAGTCTCATTTTGACCAGATTTCAGAATTATCACCAGTAAGGCCAAGCTGGGGAGGGAAGGTGGAGACTTAATTTTTCTGTCTCTCTGAAATAGGGAAGTTGTCAAGGCCATGAAACTCCAGCAAGCCCTGGCCTGGAGCATCTCTGTGACATGAGGTGAGGGATGGGAGTGTCTATCTGTGAAAGGGAGATGGGAGTACACAGCTAGTGCCTGTGAGAGTATGAACTGCTGAGAGACTCAGTGAAGCATATGGGCTCCAGAGTGTTTGGGTATGTTTTGTTGCTAGAAAAAAACAAATCAGTTTTTCATGGAAACATCAGATGGAGCAGCAGGATTCAATATGCTTTAAAATTAAGTGTGAGGTAGGTACATTGTTAATCTCTGTGCTT
This sequence comes from Tricholaema leucomelas, assembly GCA_013400475.1. Lineage (NCBI taxonomy): Eukaryota > Metazoa > Chordata > Aves > Piciformes > Lybiidae > Tricholaema lacrymosa > Tricholaema leucomelas. Next base: position 1,645,121 of record WAAF01019521.1, read on the forward strand.
ATCAGTGGAAGAAACTCCAGGATTGTGTCGAGGGAAGTAGACTGTTTAGCTCATGTCTGACTTGCAGGAGCTTGTGCAAAAGCAGAATTAGTTTTCTCTAAGTGTCCAAGCAAAGCATAGGCAGTTTTTAGTGATGGGGTTCAGCAAGATGACTTGAAATTCGTGTGGTGAGTCAAGTGTGTGACTGCACACTGGTGATAAAAACTCCATCTGTTAGCCACAGGATTGTGCACCTACACAGCTTATCGGGATGTACAGAGCTTTGATCAAGTCTGCAACAAGACAGAGAATTCCAGTAAAACAGTAAGGTGACTTTTCTCAGTTTTGCTGGTTTTCACCTTTAGGCTATTAGGTCTGAGTTACATGAAGATACATAAAGCAAACAGATACTTCTGTCTAAAAATACCCTGAATTACCTCTCAGGCACTTGTGCATAACAGCCACGTAATTTGCCTGATACAGTATTGGAGGTAAAGTAACTTGGCTGTAACTTGCGCAGCCATTGAGGCTGCACCTTGAAAAATGTTCTTAGAATTAAAAATCTCTTTTGCTGACTAGATGGTACAGCCTGTGTAAGCATAATTCTGCTCCTTCTCTTACAAGGTGTTTCAAATAATCTGGTGAGTGACGACTTGGGTAATGCTTACAAGGAATGAAAACCAACACTGCAGCAGTAGGAATAGTATCAAGTAATGAATGGCAGAGAGTTTGTCATTGATGTGTTAACAGAGAGAAATCCCCACTCAGTGTGAGTCAGGAAAAGAACTTGGATACAACTTGTTCTAACATCTATGTTTCTTCATTGTTAGCATCAAGTACCCATAGTACCTATAGTGACAATTTATTCCCAAGAATGTTTTCAAATGTACACATGGATTATAAAATATTCATGACATTAATTTGAGAAATGTGCACTTGAATATAAATGGAGATAGAAAGATGTTGGGTAGCAAGGTGTTCCTACCAAATTCATGCAGTGTAGCAGAGGAAATGAGCAACTCACAGATAAGCATTTAAATCACTAGTTGCATCTTTTAATATTGATTAAGGTAAATACTCCACTGATAGCACCAGTCAATACATATGTGTAAATCAGCACCTGATGCTTTTACTGTATACTTAGTGTTTCTGAGTTATGTGCTTCTGGTTCTGAAATGGTGAACTGGTGGATGGAAATCATTTTGGTCCTGACAAAGTGCTGCTTTCCCTGAAACATTTGGACGTTAGGTAATTGGCTGCAGCACCTGACAGCATTGCTGTAGTCTAATTGAAACTGTGTCTTGGCAGTGCCACCATAAACCACACTCCCAGAGTTCAGAACCGGGGCAGATTTGGAGGGGGGAAGTTCTTAAAGCTGCACTATGATATATAAAGTCCCAGTAACTGCATGATCAATCAATCTCCTTAAATCAAATAATATTTGGGGAAAATACTTAGTTTTGAGAACTGTTCTACTAGAATTCTTAAGCCAGACAGTCAGGATGGCTTCATCTGGGCAAAATTAATGAAGATCAGCTTGTGTTTGTATTTAATGTATGGGAACTAATGAAGGTAGCACAGCTTTACTGCTTTCAGTTCTCTGTACCTGCTTCCAGATTCTTGCCCAGAGCATCAGTGCCTCCACAGGAGAAATAACATTGTTTCATGTCTTCTGATGCTGTCACATACATCACTAAATATCACACTTGTTATGGCACAAACTACGGTCTTCCTGAAAAATGGGTTTTGGTGTCTGCTCATTGATTGAGGGTATGATTAGGCTGAGCTCAGGCTGTGATTTGGTCCCTGCTAGTACTTGGCTAAATACTTCTGTTGCTCATAGTTGTATTTTGGTAGTATCACAGTGGAAGGGTGATCTTGTGCCAGAAGTGAAACTTTTTGGTGTTGTTGATTCCTTAAAGACGCTTCAACTTTCCTGTGAATAATCACAAAATATTTGTAGAAGCCTCAAAACAGGCAAATACACTAAAATAGATATAGAACTCACACCCAGCAAGTCCAGGATGGCTTGCCATTCATCATTTCCAATTATATTCCTGTTCAGTGGCATATTCATGTGATCTGGCTCTCCATGGAATTGTAATTTGATGACACTAATGATTATTGAGGAATAATTTTTTCATTGGAGAGAAAAGTGTAGCACAGACAATTTGGGTGATGGCATAAGTGATTCAAAAGCTTACATACTAAAAAAATAATATGAAATATCGTGGTAAGGGTTAATTGGAGGACTTTTTATTTTAAGACCACTTAGGTAAAAGTAATTAAAGAGAGAAAAATGAACATGTTTGAGACTATTGATACTGGTGAGGGTTAAAAAATAAAAAAATGCTGTGTCAGTGGCTGTCCTCGGAGAGCCTGCAGAACCCTCAGGCACCGTATTCACAATCATTTCAGGCAAGTAAACAACAAAAAAGAGAAAAATATCTTAGGCCATTGCCTGGAGAAAGGCTTAAAAATATTAAGGAAGAAGACAAGAACAATAAACAGTCCTTGCAGCTTTCCCTGAAGCAGCAAGACTGTCAGGAATAGCTTTAAAAAAAAAAAATTTAAACTCCAGGAAGTTCTGGCCATGAAAGAGCTTAGCTGTGGTGATGTTTCAGTGACACACATCAAAGCACACCTTCTATGTGTGAATTTGCCTGACATGTTTTTTAAAGGCTCCGTGGGGTATTTGCTGCTGTTATCAGTTAAACCTGAGAACCCTAATTATATTACATTTGAAATTTGATGGCCCATCTTGTGCAGGAGATCAGCCTAGACAGTAATGGTCTCTGCTGGCCTTCCTGTTTATGAATGCAATGAGTAAAAGGTCTCATCCTGCAAACACTCAGGCGGCTGAGCGCATTAGCATATGGCAGGTGGCTTCAGGAACATTAACCACAGGGCTCAGAAAAGTTACATCTCTTAAATATTTGGAAACTTAAGCCCTAAGGATCTATCACTATATTCCTTCAGTTGAAATATTTACTGCTAAAATACAAAGCTACACATTTTTTTAATATATGTTTTGTCTAAGGAATGGTTTAAAGTTGCTCCTTGATCCTGATCATGTCCATATAGACATGTACCTTTAGTGCATCATGAATCTATAATCAAGACATCTTTGGACTGGAGAGAAACTTTCCTTCTGCTACAGTGTGAATCATCAGCTCTTGTCTTTGTTTTATTGCCCATTAGTAGACACATTCATACTGTCATCTCATGCTGTTGTATTTGAAGAGTTACTAAGAGAGAGGTGGTTCTGACAGTAACTCATATTTTCCAGATCTAATACTCTGCCATTTCTATCTCTATAAATCCTTGGGCTAGTAAGGACGTTTCACTTGCATATGTTGGATCTACTCCAGAAGGGAGCTGACACAATTTTAGCTTTCTCTGTCACCTCAGGGTGCTCCTAATGACTGGGAGGTTGTAAGATGAACCTTCCTCTTGATACCTCTTCTGGGTTATTAACTGCTTTGATCCATCAGCGTCAGGAAATCATGTCAAAACCCAAACTTTGTAAAAGCCTATTGTAGGGAGCCAAAGGAAAACTCAAAACAACAGTAATATGGAAAACTTGAGTAAAAGATCTTATCTTTTCTCATGCAATATAATATGCAGTCAGCACTGAGCCAATTTAATGAGTTTCTTGTTTATAAGCATAATAAATTAAGAGTTACTGATTCTCTTGGTTATGAAAATTAACATCAGATGTAAACCCTGATGTATTTTCTCTTAGCTTTTCTTGATAATTGTCTGTATTTCAGTGTTCTCTGAGTTAAGTCTCTTAATTGTGAATAGACAGGTCACGTGCAGTTATAATTCCAATCCAGTCTCATAAGCTAGGCAAAGTGATGTGATGTTGGTTCTCCATGGAAAACCTAAATGGCACGGTACCAACATGACTTACCTGGCACCACCCTTCCTCTGGTGCTAACCATAAATCAGAGCTTGTTCTTAGTACACAATGTATTGGTGGAGCTCTTTCAGACTGGAGAGTAATCTCTACTATCTCAGGGATTTATTTATTTTTTTAAAATAAAATAAATATATAGTCCTGGTTGTCATATCTACCTCCAGATTGGGTGATCAGTACCGGATTGCCTGTGTGGTGAAGCCACTGGGATTTGAACACACAAAACTGCTTTGGGAGGCATAGTTTGAAACAAGACAGAGTTTTAGCTCATAAGCCCAAACTGAAACATCCCCGAAAGGTCTGATGGTAGAGGTATGTGTTTAAAGATTACTGGAAGTCAGACCCATGAGTATCCTTTTAGGTTGGTGACTCCACAAATGGAGACAATGAATATCACCCCAATCCTTTGTGGAAACTCTCATCTGGTGCTAAAAGGATTGTAAAGATAAAGAGGGACCATTCATAAAGGGGGGGTTAGGAGAAAGATGGGACAGACTTCTTAGCATGACTTATACTGAAAAGACAAAAGGGTGATTGTTTTAAACTAAAAGAGAAATAAATATAAAGACTTTTTTTTTTTATGATGAGAGTGGTGAGATGCTGGTCCAAGTTGCCCCGGGAGCTAGTAGATGCCCCATCCCTGGAAACGTTTCAGGTCAAGTTGATTAGGACTATGAACAACCTGTTTGAGTTGAAGATGCCTCAGCTTGCTGTAGGGTGTTGGAATAGATGAACTTTAAAGATCCCTTCCAACCCAAACTGTTCTGTGATTCCATGACCTCAAAAGGAATGGAGGGAACTCAAGTATAAGTTGATTCCGTATCATACAAACTGTATGTGTGCTAATGCTGATGCGGCATGGCTCTTAACTTCAGCTGCTCTACCAGTGCTGCTTGTAAATAGTCATGTGAATCCACACAGCTTGTGCGTAATTCTGCCCTTGTTAATATGCTGGAGAGAAGAGAGAAACTGAAGTGGAGCTCAAAGTCTGGAAGTTGCAGGTAAAGACTTCTAAGTGCTGCATTTCAACTTGCACACAAAACACCTCTAGTGTTAGGTGCGTAGCTGCATTTTCAGATCCTGAGCTGGGCTTCAGTGAGAACCAGTTACTCGAGGAGCCTCAACAATAGAATGCTTTGGGTTGAAAGGGACATTGCCTAAACTTTTCTGTGAGCATCCAGGCTTTGTTAGAGATAAATAGAGTTACTAGTAATCCCTGAACAGTAACTTGACACAGCCCACAAGATCACATCTCACCTGCACCATGGAAAGGTGGAGAAAGTTGTCAGGAGTTGAAGAGGGCTCGAAAACCTGAGGTCAGAAGGCAACTTTCACCAGGGAAAGTGGCTTACAACTGCTTCATCTATGAGCTTTGGCTTGATGCCACAATTGAAGCCTAAATAATTTGTGATGGAATGACGAAAGCTCCTTTGGCTTTCGTGTTACACTGCACCTTCTGAATTTTTTAAGGAGTGAGTCCTAGCTGCTTTATATGCAGATTGTTTTACATTTAATGAGGTGCTGCTAATTTTCAGTTTAGTCTATTTATTCTTCGTTATGAGGAGCAGAAGCAGCTGCTAATTCCCCTTGAGATTGTTCAAGTACAGTACCTGCACCCACCCACGTATCCTCATAAATTGTTTCCTGAACTAAAATGAGCTCTCAGTATTCGTGTACTTGCTTTTGGCAGATTTAAGTGAGAATATAAATCTGCATCCGCTTTTTGATTCACAAATGCATTTTATTCCATAAAGAATTCATGTGGCCACATATGAAAACTGCTCCTCTGTTTCTGCTAAGTTATAGTCTTTCCCTTCTGTCAGATTGTTTCTCTCCCCTGCCCCCATTTGCCTGCTCCCATATTGCTAAATAACCGTAGTTTTAGTATTGCCAGAACAGAATATTCACTAGCAATTCTCAAGTCTGACATCTTAAAGCCCTAGAGTCATATTTCAGGCCTGGATGGCACTTAAAGGCCCATAATCTTTTGCTGAATGGGTTTTGCAATACTCAAGCTGAGGCAAATTATTCAGTTTAAGGACCTGAGCTGCTGCGGGAATTCAGGACTGGAACGTGGTGCACGCCATTGCTTTAATTATTTATTTATTTAGAAAATGTTTGAGCAGGAAAACCTGCAGGGAAGGAACATTTCACATATCATTAGTTCCTGGCACCATGGCCTTGGAAGAGAAAACGCAACCATTGCACCATCCTTGGCATTCAAGTTCAAGCTCAGAGTGGAAAACTTGTCCAGAGGAAAAACAGTGATGAAGACTTGAGGGAGAGGGTTGTGGGGAGAGGAAGGTCTTTGGGGAAGCAGTTTCTTTCCACCCAAAGAGAATGGGGTTCAATAACAATAATGCAATCCACAGACCATGCTGATAATGATGGTTTTATTTATTTGATGTGGAAAATGTTATTGAGATAAAAATCAGGAGGCTGGTGAACTCCTGACATTTTTCCTTGTATGACTTGGGGTAGGCTCATCCAGGGCCTCTGATGTGATGAGAAAGTTGTACCAGGGTGAATTTAAACCTCTTTTCTTTAAAAAAAAAAACAAAACATATTTGATAAGAGATTGGACTTAAATATTCTCTGGACCAATTTTCCAGGCTGTTTCAAAGACATATCTGAATAGAGTTAATAATTTTATGCTATGGATAATAAAAGAATGTCGGCGGTGCTCCAGTATGTTTCAGGATTCCCCTTGTGAACTGTGATACAACATGATGCACAAATACACAGGGTAGCTGTACTGCCTTCTAGATAGGATGCAGAATAGGTTTTTGACTATGGCAGGACAGAAAAGTTCTTTTAATCTCAGATTAAAGAGAGACTTGTATTTTTATATACATCATACTATAAATTTGTTATAATAGAAGTTTATTTCTTTATTTTTAGAACTTGGTCTGTTTCTATATGTATTTTTATTCTGATTATCTCTGTTGTTATTTCATGTTTTCTCTTCCCCTGTGAAATTCATGGAGCATTACTTCAGGTTAATGCATTGGTTACTCTTATGACATGGGTAAACACTTTGGACCATGGTTGCAGGCAGTGCAGTTCTGTTAGGGGATCAGCCTTGAGCATTCAGATCTTCAAGGCAGTATATTGATGCCTTTTATTTCCTCTTCTGGAGGACTTCTGTTCTCTAATGAACTACTCAAAGCAAAATATGGGAGTATTTCAGGGGCAGGTTTGTGGAATCTTTTAAATCAAAATGGGATTATCTTATATTTATCAAGGTTAATGTTATACTTGTGAAGGTAACCAAGGAACCTCTTTGATATTTTTTGCTCAACTTGCATTGTTTGATTCTGTAATTCTATGAATTAGATGGGAGGAGATAAACAGGCTACATTCTGACCTTTAAATTAGAGGGTTTGGTTTCTGCATTTTAAACTATATTTTTGAGAAAAAAAAACTATCTCTAACACTAATATGAGCAGGACAAAGCAGAGGATGATGCAGTAATTATTCAAATTTAAATCTAAGGAGCCAAATATGCAGTGTGGTTTGTGGCTGGGGATTCATCCTGTTTTGTGCCTGCCCAGAATGTGGTGCAAATTTCAAGTCCCTTTGGCATGCAAGTTTTGTAGCTCAGTAATGCTACTCACTCATTATGTATATGTATTTCATGTGCTCAGTTGTTTCTTCTGTTCCAGGATTTACCTAAAATTACAGGAGAACTCATCCTTTCTAGCCTTATTACTCTTCTTTGTAATGTCTCATTCATTAAGTAGCCTCACTCCTGCTGATGTTGCTGTTTGCTTGTGCCGGATTTCATCAGCCTACTCGGGGACCAGCTGGTTGGCACCCGCTACTGCTGCTTTTTGGCAATGCCAATGTAGTTTAACTTCAGCAACCCGAAGGTTCAGTGGTGCCAACAGTTTAAAGGCATAACTCTCATTGAACATGAAGTATTTAAACTCATATGGCTTTCTACCCCCTGGTAAGAAAGTGTTGGCAGCATTCACCTTGGAGCTCTGATCATTTACAAATTTTTTTTAACCCCAAAGTTTGTGCAAGCTAAGCTAACAATGCCTGAGGTGCCTTCTTCACAGAGTCACTTTTTGCCAGATGATAGGTTTTCTGGAAAGGGGAACTTCATCGCTTCTGGGTTTGTGTAGCTTTGGGGTTTTTTTGGTTGGTTTTTCTTTGTTTGCTTGGGTTTGTGTGTGTAGTGAGGCTCTGTAAAGAGCCGTTTGTCACTCTGGAGCAGTTCAGATGGGGTAACTGCAGCTAAGAAGCTGCTGTCAGAAAAATGCTTAGAGGTGATTTTTCTTATTTGCTTTAAAAGTTTGCATGTTTTGCAGTTCTTTGGAATTCCAATAGAACTGCAGCAAATAATTAACAGAGGAGCTAACGGTACCAGTCAGCATTAATTGAGCTCATGTTCTGCATGCAGGTACTACATGGGTTTGAGCGCACAGCTCTGCTGAAATCTCACCCCAGATCCACAACCCTCACAGTCTCTGGGCTTGTGTGGTTCAGTCCCTTTCAGTCTATTGGAGAGGTTTGGTTAGCCTTCTTCAATAAAGCACAGGCTGAAAGAACATACCCCTGATACACAGGAGTTATGAGCGCTCTCAGTGTGTTGTAGGTGAGCCCTGAGTACTGCTGTTGCCAACAACATTGCTCTCCTGTCACAGGCACCCACTTACTGCCTAGTGGGCAAGCGAGAAACAAGGTACAAGCTAAAGTGTTGAAATAATCAAACCATCTATTTACTTAAGCCCATCGAGTTGCTGGGATCTTGAAAGGGTGCTCAAGATTTTGTCCTTCCATTTAATGGCTCTCTGTACAAAGGCACCAGCCTGCTTGTGACTGGTATGTTCCTCAAGCTGTAAGACTGAAGAAATTAGCCAGGAGTCTGGCTCTCTAGGCCCAGAATTTCTAGTTTGTTGGCTGTCTTAAAGCATCTTTCTTCTTCAAGTACTTCACCCTACTCAGATGTCATTCACTGTTGATGTATACATGTGTTTTAGCATCTAACTAATGTTAGATGTATTCCTTTGTGCTCTGGAACAGACTGTCCTGGTGCTACCAATTTAGATATACAAATGTGACTCCTGTTGTCTGCATGAAGAAATTGTATGTGTATCATTGAACATATTATTCTTGGCGTTTTGGCATGCATCACTGCCTCAGAAACGTTTTGTAGGTTTTATGTGCTTTTACACTGCTAAGCTGTGTTTTATTTCCTGTATTTGCATTGGCCTAAATGGATTGAATGTAGCTAAAACCTTGGGTTTTGTTCAGCTTGCTGGTGCAAATTTATTTTTATTGTATAGCCAGATATACACAAAGTCTTGAAAAACAGAAAGTGTGGAGAATCAGTTAGTTGTTTTCTTAGAGTATCCCATGAAGAACACAGTGTTACAGGGCTTTGTAATAGCTTAGTCCGAAAGCTGTGCGAGTACTGAAGATGAGAGAATTGCAAGTGTTGTAAGGAAGACTTTCCATTGAACTTGGACTTGAAGTGTCTGAGAACCTCTTCAGTGTTCACCATTTGTGTGACAAGTCCCAAACCGTGGCAAATTCATGACTCCAGAGGCATGTCAGTGTGTTCTGGTGAGATCCTGGCATCTGTGACTGTAAATCCCACCCAAGTGCAGAGGGATGTGAGGGCTTGTTGGCTGCTCTGGGTGCTTCAGAAGCCTGATAGATGGACTTGACCTGTGAGTCTGGGAACCATTCAGACTTTGCTGAAATGATCTGGGAGACCTCTGTGTTTGAGGTGGATCTCAGGTCAAGGCTCTAAGTGTTTGAGGAGTCTGGATGCTAGTGCCAGCTTTGATAAAGGAAATGCTGAGGGGGGAAAGAAAAAGAAAAGATAAATGTAAGAAATATAAGGCATATTAATAAATGTTTTATGGTTGTTTTAAAGAGAAAATTTAAAGAAGTGGTTAAAGTTCATAGAATCCTAGAATGGTTTAGGTTGGAAGGTACCTCAACGATAATCCAGTTCCAACCTCCCGCCATAGACAAGGATGCCTGCAACTAGAACAGGTCTCTCAAATCCTCATCCAACCTGACCTTGAACACCTCGAGGGAGGAAGCATCCACGACCTCCCTGGGAAACCTGTTCCAGTTGTGACTACCTGGAAATGTAGTGATGCTGGAGACGACCATCAGTGACTTCTATGCAGAGAGTGATTTTTAATATTTATTTTAAAAGAATAGAGTGAAGTTGTTTGGGAAAATCTTGTTCAAGTTCAAGGTCTGGGTTTTTTTGAAGAGGTAAAGTGACTTCCTTCACTCGTTCAGAACCTTTGCCTTCCACGTTAGGATCTACTAATCTAGAGTGCGACTTACTAGATGATCTTTGAAGGTCCCTTCCAACCCTTAATATTCTGCAATTTGAGAACAACTTCATCCAGTTATTTGGAACTCATTAGATGCACTAAATTTAACAGTTTTGGACTTCTTGCTTTCCAAGTGGTTATTTCCTGAAGGGAATTCTCCTGCACATGACTGCGGCATGTTGTTTATTATAGCTCTGTTTTCACTGGCAGTTTTGTTCTGTGGAGATACTTCTTTCAGGTTTGATGCATCCCAGTTGCGTATATGAACTGGTTCCCAAGGTAGATGAATTAGCTGGATAAAGATCTGACCACAGGACAGAAAGCAGTTTTCTTGAGAAATATGTCATTATTGGTCGTTGCTAAAATACATCAGCAGTAACATTTGAAGACAGTCATGACTCTTCTAGAAGGTCTAAAGTATTGAAGCTGCAAAGGTTTGTGGAACACTGATGCATTGATTTGGGGATTACAAATGTAATGGACCATAGTTAAGGCCTATACAGCCAATTCCTAAGTTTTTTTTGATTCAGACTGAGGCTGTGTAAAAGATGTCTGAATTTCTTCACTTTCAGCAAACTACAAATATTACTACGAATAGTTTTGTGCCTGTGTCCTGAGTTGATGCAGAATCTCTCTTTTCTGCTGTACAAAGCTGGAATCCTGGGAACTGTTCAAGTGCACCATTTAGTCCCTTACATATGCCTGTTCTTTGTGTTCAGCTTAACCTTCTACAGCATCTCTGCTATGTAATTCTAACACTAATAATGAAATGACTGGTTGATAGTATTTTTATGATCATTTTACTTCCACATAAGTATTTCATGTCAGAGTTTAACAAAGTTGGTCCCTGTATTGTAGTTTTCTCCTCTGTTGTTGCAGGTGAGGAGGTAATATCTTGAGGAGAAAGGACCGTGCACATAAGCATGAGTAAGCAAAGCTTGAGTGGACTGCGATGTATGTGCAAGCCAGAGAGATGTAAGGAGCTATTGAATCTGAACCCCTGTCTCTTTGCACATGGTTCTTCTTCCCACTCACATGCTGTGCAAGTTCAATATTATCTCTGGCAGCAGAATAATGAATTGTGTAAATGGCAGTTTCACTTTCTTAGGTGTAAAAAGCAAAATAAAACTGGACCCAGGCTGCCTTCTGCAGTATAGACTTTGTCTGCTAAGGAAAATGAAGGACTTTGGGGTTGGTTTGGATTGTGTTTTGGGGATTTTTGGTTTGGTTGGTTTGGTTTGGATTCTTCATATAGATGGCTCACAAGTTTTCTCTTCTAAGTGCTTTATTCCAGAGATGCTAAATCTTATCAGAGGAATACTTCAATGTGGATGGAAGTTTTATTCATACAGTTTCTATATCTGAAAGACTAGGTGAATAGTTTTCTCCAAAATACACTTGTTCAGTATTGGAGATGGAGTTGTGCTATATGCAAGGTGCTTCTGGCAAGGGAAAAAACTGTCTTACTGAGGTAGACAAGACAACCTGTTACTTTTCTTCTTTAAGACAAATTTAAAAACAGGAGTTTTATTTAATGGAAGACATTACATACAAGATGTATTTTTGTGGGTTTTATTGCCCTATAGTCATCCTTTAGTGTTAAGAGTGATGTGAAAGGTAAGGTTGTGTTATTAAAATCATGGCTCAAGGTTGGCCCTCAGCTGGTGGTGTCATATGAACCAGCACATGTCCGGTACATGCTAACATAGTAAGTTACCAGGACTTGTAAGAAGGATGGTGCAGAGGGTGTTTGCCATCACAGTTTCAAAAGCACCCACATGAAACACATGAAAAAAATTTGCTTCAGGCATTTAATGAGAACCAGCCTAGCTAGAAAATGTGACCTTGAGATCTGTTTACAGTTAGGTGTTGGGATGTTTTCCTAAATGCCTGAATGAGAGTTCTGGTGAGATAACAGGAAAGAGAACTGAGCATAAAAGAAAGTGAATAGTTAGGAGTTTGTTTTTTTTTTGTCACATTTGTTATTGCAGCTTCTGGTTTTGGTCTTCCCATTATGCGTGATTATAACATTCAAATCACTGAAAACATTTTGGCCCAAGTTTCTCACTTAGTAGCATGAGTACAAGGATCATAAATTAACAGGGCCACTTGGAACCTTTAGAAATCTTTATTTACGGAAGGTGGTAATATGTGACCAGTTTTTTGTAGTCAGTCTCATTAATCTAATTCCATCTGTCAGACTCACAGTATCATTTGGAATGTTCTGCATTATTAGTGGTGTTTTATTAAACTCTATTATACAGTTGAAAATAGTAATTTGCAATAACCTTGTTTATAGGAGTCAGACTTGAAGTGCCTGTCTGTGCATCTTTGTGCATGTGTGTGAGGAGGAGAGAATGAGCCATCAAAAAAAGGAAAGCAAATTACTTCAGGAGCTACATCTTTTAATGAATAGTAATTTAAATACAGGACCTCTTTAGGGGTTTTAGAAGTGAGGCCACTGAATCTGTTTTGATCTGGATTCTTTACAGTCGACAAAAGGGTTAACTGCCTGGAAGAAGGTGGGCATTTTGAAGCACATTTTGCCTATGAGATAAAGATCATATGAAAATTTACATGTTAATGGAACATTTAAGGGAAAAAAAATTGCTCTTTGTCAATTGATTGTATAAATATTTTATCTAGTGTAATATTAGAGGAAGGCAAGCGTGAAGGCATTGAATTTGAATAGTTTTTGAGAGGGAAATGAGGACATTATTGTTGAAGAAATAATATAAAATAGGGAGTTACAAGCACTTGATCTAAACTGTAAAAACCTTTCATGCACTCTGGCAGAAAGAGCAGATTAAATCCATAATGAAATGGGTAACTTTAGGCCTGCATAAATTTCCAAGCAGTCTCAGTTTCCCAGGAACCTCTCTCTGCTAGATTAATGGCTAGCAGCCTGCCACATAATGAAGTAGTTTGCCTTGGCAATGTGCTCATGAATTTATTATGGTGTCCACAAGTGTGCTATATGGCCTAGACATCTTTATAAATCCTGGATTTAGAGCTGCAGCGATGAGCCATTTCGGTCCTAATGGTGAGGCTGATTTATCACTGTGGTCCTCCACTCCACCCTCCAGCCCCCTCCCTGACAGTTATAGAAGGAAAATCCAGGTCATATCATTGATGGAAATGAAATGTGAAGGTAATTAGATAATGCTGAATGGATATGGGAAAAGGTGTACTGCTGAAATTTTAAATATGTTGGTAATTTTTTCCTTGGAGCAATTATATCAGGTTGATTTATTTTTACAGTTTACAATCACTTAACTACCTGTGGCTGATTTTAACCAGAGCTTGTGCCTTTGGAGACAAGAAGTAGAGCTTTTCAGTCCATGATTGTTTATTGTAAATTCATTTATCTCAGAATACCTAATTTATTATGCAATTTACACAAGTCAGAGCTCATTGCTGATGGGGAATAATGATTACCCATTTGGCTCCTTGTAAACTGCTCTCTGTGGCTTTATAAAATAATCAGCAGTTGAAATTGCAAGGATTTAAAGAATTCTCTACGTTGACACTAAAACCTGGCTTGTTTGGGTTTTGGGGGGGAGGGTGGTGTTGGTTGGGTTTTGGTTGGGTTTTGTGGGGGTTTTTTGTTTGTTGGTTTTTCCCCCACTAAAAGGCACTGGAGAACAGTAGAATACAAACCAAATTATCTAGAGATGTTTCGAGTCAATGCAGGAGGAGCCCAGAACTTAACTATACTGAAAACTAATAACACAGATTTGCATTACAGACAGATCAGGGCTTTTAATAAAGGCTTGGACGTTTTGCAGAAGAAACTATGTATTTTTAGCAAACGAAGTAGCTCAAAAGCCCTACCATGAAACAGTGTGTTGCAGACCAAAAGAAATAGATCCACCCTGGGATTTTCAAAGGGACTGAAGAGAGCAAGGGGATGGCACTGTGGTTTCACAGCAGCCCTGCTGTTGGAAGCACTGAGACTGCCAGCAAATCTTGAGCTACCATGAACTGAAACTTCCAACAGTTCTGAGAGAGGACTGCTGTGAAATGGCAATTAGTAACTTGTGAAATGGCAATTAGTGACTTCTGATCTGTAGCCTGGGACGGAGCGAGTGGCTGCATATTGCAGGAGCTCAAATTGTTTTTTCACTGAGTAATCAAGTTGTTTTTTTTAAGGAAGAAAGTGTAGCATGGTGTTCAAGATAGGCAGTCATAGAAGTGATGCTTTGCTTTTAAATAACTGCAAGGTATTATGTTTATATTGAATTTCATACACAGTTCCTTGCAGCCAGCAGCACAGCTTCTACTGCTGGTTGATTGTATAATTCCACCTGGATGGACCAGGCTGTCTCCATCTCTCTGACTCAGATTTGATGACATTTCAACTGCTACCAGCTCATCAGCTGATGGAATAGTTTGGTGATTCAGGGGCTTGCAAGCACTTGAATCACAAAGGCAGGAAATAGGAGCCAGTTTGCTTGAGTGGGATCAAGTCCAAAGTTATCATCTGATACTTGAAAGGAACTTCGAAGTTCTGCCTTTGCAGAGAGAGAGACTTTCCTGAAGCTTATAGAGCTCCCTGTGTCTGGCCCATCTGTCTTTGCAGCTTTTTGGGACACGAGTTTTGTTAAACAGCACCATGCTTGCATCATGGTTCTCCTTTTTCTCTGAAGCAATTGGATTGAATCAAATTTCTTTCTCTATGTTGGACTTGTATTGAATGATTGTTTATTTCTTGAAAGAGGTGCAAGTTGTCTGTGTGATTCTGGGGCAGAGCACCTGTAACAAGTGTGTTGGATAGTAGACAGTAGTTGGTTACGTGTCTTCCATTGTCTTCCCAAGCAGTAGGTCTACCCAAGGCCAAGCTGTGTAACTGCTTTAATGCACTCTTATTTGGTGAGCGGTGTCTAAAATAAAGGTTCTTCAATGATAGGCAAGCAGTCACTCATCTTGCAGTGGTGGATGCAAGGCAGAAGTGTGGCTTCAAAGCTTTAATCTGAAAACATGTAAATTTAAAGGAAATCCTACCCAGAGGCTGATGCATATCCAACATTTTCAGCTTGGACACTCTTGTCATCCTTTGGCAACACAAATGCTTCTCCTTGAGTTTGCTCTATGAAAGTGCTTTCTTTAAATCTGATTATTAACTTGTTTGACAGATGAGTACCTCGTGTTGCCAGGACTCGTGACAGAAGGAGGGCTGTTAGAACTGTAGGAAGAAGGGATCACTGAAGGATCTGTGAGAGTTGGGGTAATCAGTTGCTCTGATTACCATACCTCTCAAAAATGTCTTCTCTGTATATCGACAGTATTTTTTTCTGAGGTTGCTACAACATCTGCTTATTCTGAATTGCACTTTTGTTTCCTGAAAATGCAGGAAAACTTTTGTGGCTGGGTTTTGGATTATTTCTTGTTGCTGGTAACTTTTCAGGGAAAGAATCCAACCAAACAAAAAACCTCAACAACTGTAAATGCTTCTATAGCTGAAATTGGTGGTGTTTTTATCCCTGGGGGAGAGTGGAACTTTACTTTCAAATGTGATCTTAGTAAAAGTGTCTTGGTATAAAAGATGAGGATAAAAGGATACAGTTGTTGCAGTGCTCTTCTGCAGCCATGGGGACTAGATTCCTAGTTTAAGCTCTTGAAGTTTAGAAGGAGTTTAAAATAGGATTTCTCAGTGTAGGATGAAAAACTTGACGATGTAGGAACTCTTATCAAAATACCTTTCTTCCCCCCACCATCTAAAAAAAAAAAAAGAGGGAAGGGGAAAGAATAGTTCTGCATGTTTTGTTGTGTAAATGAGTTACTCACAACTTCTCAGCATCAAACATTGGAGGCTGGAAGTAAAAATTCTGCATGCTCCTGGAGAAAATTTGATAGTGATGCATAGTTGATCAAATATTTGTTTTATAAATTTTCAAACATTCACAGATCCCTTTGAGCTGCCTGGGGCTGGCAGTGTTCCATAGCTGGTGTGGGTAAGCTGCCATAATCATTTGGTCTTTGCCCATAAATAATTCTCACCTTTCTGGAACAGCTGAGTCCAAGTGCTGTTTGTTTTTACGTAGAAAGTGTGAACTAGCTTGTCACTGTGTGTCACAATTGCTGGATACAGTTTTGAGGCTCTCTTTATATCCCATGAAAATCTTCTGAGCCTAGAGAAGTATGCTTCCATTGCTGCTTGTGGGCTGGGCTGTGGCAGTGTTGGTCATAGTGCACACTCTTGTCTTGTGTTACGCCTAACTTGATGGTTTTCCAGGGTAAGGTTTCCAGACAGAAAAAGGTGCCTGGAGCCTAGAGATGGACAACCAAGGGAGCCTGCTCACTTATGTCTACTAGAAAAGGGTTTATTGATTGGTTGGTTTGGTTTTATTAAATGCCCTCTGTAATTTCATATTGCACATCCCTATTAAGCCCATTTTACTTGATGCTGCTCAAGTAAAATATTACACATTGGTTTTGAGGTAGCTAAATAACTCCTGAAAAACCTGCTGCTTGTATCTTAGGGGTTTTTTACTGTAATAAGTAGTCTAGATTTTCATTTAACTCAAGTTTAAGATTTAAAAGATAAGTACTGTTCAGTTGACTAATCAAATAGTCATAAAAGCTCTTTTCTGAACTGTAATTACATTTATTCAGTTATGAGTTTGATTTATTTTTTGTTTTAATTGTCAGCCCTGCTACACCATGATGCTAATAGAAATGTTATTGCAGCCAATATGGGCTAAAATGATGTCTGATGATTATTAATGAGAGCAATAAGAAGGTATCTTCATATAAAGTCAGCATTAAAGAAGTAATTCATTTTACCTGATATAATTGGATTGTAGCATTTAAATAGCCTGGGACTTCCTCTTAATTGTGATTAGTTGTAGCTTCTTCCTTTTAGTACAGTATTTAACTCTTCCTCCACTACTACTTGTGTTTCTTTTATGAAGTAATTAAACATGAATTGCTTGGTGCCTTTTAATAAATATATCTAAGGATTTAGTAGCTGCCTTTTAGAAATACTTATGCACAGTACCCGTAGCTGGAAGTGTGAAGCTATTACTTCACTATAATGTTTTATATGACACATAATTCCACAAATGCATCAATTGTTGCTTTAGTTGCAAGGATCACAGCAGGTATCTTTACTGGCAGCAATTGTAAAGCTGAATTTTAAGAGAATTAAATGAAAGGGGGATAATTATTTTACCAAGGGATAAGTAGAATCCACAAAGGCTTGTCACCAGTTGTGGTTGCTAAATGAGCTAGTCTGAAATGTCAGTGGGCTGAGCTCTTGCATTCTCCTCCATGGTACAGGATTTTGAATGACTACACAACATGTTATGGGAGGTGAATTTTGTTCTCCAACACTGCCCTGTTTTGCTGTCTCAGAGAAATTAACTGTTCTAATTGAACTCAATCCTGCTGTTTACTGCCTGGTTTGATGTGAAGATTCAACCCTGTTTAAAAAACAGCTGAATTTGTTTTGCCAGTGCAGATACACAGAGCATGACAGGGTGGGGGAAGCGTGTTTATACTACTCCAGATCCATGAGTTTTAAGGATTTGAAACAAAACCTTATTTCACCCTTCTATTAATTTAAGTAGGTCTTGATGAGCTCTAATGATTCACAATTTAAAAGGATGCTTACTTGGGAGCTGAGATATAAAAGTTAGCCTGTATTTATGACACTCGGCTGTGAGAAATGAGCATCTATCAGGAGAATAGTAGTGCTGATGCATAGGAGGACTCTCTGAGGATGAGTTAGAACTGTTTATCCCTTGAGAAATGCACATATTTCTTACTTATGCCTGCTAGTGCACCTAGAGAGACCTTGGGAGTCTGGCTGCTGCTGGTAGCTCCCAGCTAATATACATTGATTTACTTTTACTTGAGAATACATGAGGATAGATATGAATCTGCTTATCAGTCTTCCATGCTCCCTGCTATGTGTGTCCCTTGCTTAACTTGTGAGATAGCCAAGTGTTTAGAGTGTTTGTGAGGCCTTTCTTTTTGGCAACCTCTGTGCTAGTTTTCCAAGTTGACAAGATGCAAGCTGAAAACATATGGGTGTGCTTTCATTCATATTTCTGTGTATTCTGTGCAGTATTTTAACGTGCGAGTCAAATAAAATACTGATTGCTTGATCTCAGCAGTGAATGGAGGTGTGGCACAGTTTAGGGCACACTTCCAAGGCATCTTTTAGACCATGCTATTATGCCATAAGGTCTGGTGGCAGCTGTTTTGTGCCCATGGCACAGACAAAGCAATTGGTTTCTGTAGCGTAAGGAACAAGGGTTGGATGGGCTGCTCTGCCCACAAAACCTAATCCTGGTGTGCAAAAATAGCCCCACCTGTGAACCTTTCAGGGATAGTAATGGATGGTCAGGTTGATATGTACCAAATGATGTAGTGGTTGGTTTGGGGTTTGTGTGAAGAAGTGTCAGTAGAGGTTGTCAAAACCATTGAATTTATTCACACTTGAGACCCAAAGGCAATCTTCAGCTTTGATTTCCTAAGGCCATGCAGATTGCCCCACCCGAATCTTTATAAGAATGCACCTCCACCAAGCCAAGATACGTTGTGATTTCCAAGCCATGTGGGTCACTTTTGACTAGAATGATGCTCTTTCAGTTTTATCTGGAGCAGCAGATCCCACTGGGAAGTCACACTGCATTTTCTCTTGATCAGCTTCTCTGAACACAAACTGCTGGAATTTATGGAATGATCTGAAGTGTCCAGCTAATGTTATGCATTAGATCTGCTGCAGAATTCCAAGGGTTTATTACTAAGATATGCAAAAAAAAAGATGGATATGGATAGTCTTAAATCCAGCTTGTGTTGGTTTTAAAATGGAGATACTCTTCCTCAAAGTTTAAATGTGCAATTGATGAAAATTCACATTTATGTAGTAAATGAGTCCATTTGAAAATCAGATTACCTTGTGCTTAATTTGCCTTCCATGCTCACAGTAATATTTGAGAGCAAATAGAAGAGAAATTTAAAGAAGAAAATCGTAGAGTATCTTGAGATGGAAAGGACCCAGGAGGATGAAAATGCACTAAATGTCTTGGTTTAAGATAGAAGATTGAGTTCCTAAGTCCTCAGGTGATGACAATGTGTCTTCTGCTGAACTATGAAGAGCCTCACCTGGGAGAGGCAGCACTGTGCCCTGCTCAGAGGACTGTTCTCTTGAAAATAGTGTGGAAAATCCAGGCACAGAGCAGTTAAGAGTTTTAGAAGGGAAAAGTTAAGAAGCTTAAAAAGGGCAATGGGATGATGAACAACAAATGCCTTGTTAGTGTACAGGTGAAATTCCTTGGAACAGATATTTTTGTGGGTTGGTTGGTTTGTTTATTGCCATTCTACATATTCTAGATAGGCTCTAGTTTTACATCCCATTTTAACACTTAAGCTTTTGTATCTTGATCCTCAGAGCATACTTTTGGATTTAGAAATCTGGTACCTGCTTGTGGTGGTATGTGTTATTTTACACTGTGATGAAAATTGTGCTTCCAAAAGCAGTTCCCAAGCTGATGTGGTTTTGGGCAGCTCCGGTGGATTTCTGTCCCATGGAAGCCATTGATTTAAGGATAGGATTTAATGAACAGCTGCAGCTCCACTCTAAGTCAATGAAGAATGTGAGTTTTCCCTGCCTCTAAAAGCAAAGCTGTTGTCTCAAACTGGGTAACTACTGTGGGGGTGAGAAAGTAGGTTTTGTGAAAATGTTATGTGTAAGTGTTCTCTCCCAGGATATTTCTGTTGTGTACTCTGTGAGTGAGGACAGGTAAAACTGATTTTTTTCCTCTCTACAGAAACCCATCTCTTTCAAAGAAGCACTTCTGACATTTTTTTTCTTTAATGTTTTTATTACACTTGTATTTCTTAAACCAACGAAATAACAAACACACTGTTACTTCTCAAGCTGTTTTAAATAGATGCTGCAGAGTTCCTTCTCTGAGCTGTAATTTGAATACCAGGATCTCTCATTTTTCTTGTGCCCCGTTCACACACCCTGCATAATAAATGTTAACATAGGCAGGGCTTTGCATCATCAAAGAAAGCATGCTCCATGAAATATCGCCTGTATAAAATATATATAATCTTCATCAGAATTCAACTGCCTGTTTTCTCCCTTCTGCCTTGTATTTTGTCAAACATACATTGTATATTAATGTAGTGCTTCAAAAAATAATAGATTGTTTCTGGTTCATTTAGCCGTGCATGTATTATCTCATTCTGCGAAGAATATGCATGTCTTTTAATCTGCTATTAACATTTTCTTCAACTTTGCCCCCTCTCTGTTTTAGCCTGGCAGTAGGCGAGGGAGGTTTGTTTATCCTGCTCCAATTCTGGGGTATTTTCATCTTTAATTGCAGGTCAGGGAGCAGGGACCTCTCCGGCACTTTTGTTTTCCCCGGCTATGTAAATGTGAGCGTGCCGGCTGCGCTGGTGGGACCTTCTTTCCCTTCAGGGTTACTTATGCAGCAGATGCATTGCCAATCCTCTTATTGTACCGATATTGATCCCACCTCCCCATAATGAACTGTAACAACAACTCTATTATTCGCAGGTACCTGATTGGCTGAGGATAATATGAAATTAGCTGGCGTGCATCGGGCCTGTCAGTATCGATTTCCCTACCCAGATTACTTGTTACAAAAGAATAGAGCTGTCTGCACCGTAATTGAACAAGTTAACTCCTTGTCTCATAAAATGTAAGCCCATATTGATTGCCTACTGTAGTATGCAGAAGGAGGAAAGTTATAATGGTATTTAATCGCCATGGTGCTGAGAGGCTTTTTTTTTTTTTTTTGCAAACCAAGTGACAGCTGCTGAGAAAAGGCTTGAGGCTTCCTTGCAAACAGCGAAAACAGCAGGATTTCTCAGAGTGATACATAATGAGGGACCACGCTGCATAAAGAGAGCGCCTTGCTGCTGTTGCCTGGCTTGTAGCACTTCTGCTGCTGCTAAATGCAGTAATTTCTATATTATTTGCTTTGTGAATGAATGACAGGGCACTGACAGGGCACCCTCAGGTGCGCCTTCTTGGTTTTCCTTAAGCCATAGTGTGTCTGAAAGCTGTGGTTTAGGTGCACTTTCCCTTTTAGGCATCGAGGAATACAGCTCAAGATTCAGAGCTGAAAATGTATCATGAGTATGGAGGGTCCTGGGTGCAGCTTCAGAGCAGATGTGAGAAGAAGGGAGTGACGTGACATTTTGAGGAACTGCTGGGTGTCTTTTGTCCTCAAGAAGTTGTTGGAGGTTTGCAGCTTTAGAGCAACCCATCCAGTTCTGCCATAATGCTGCCTGCAGTCAGTTTGTAACCACAGCCACCTGTGTGCAGTGGCATTTTAAAACAAGAAATTATTGAAAGTCTACCAAGTGTGTGTTTCAATGTCACCTTACAGGCCCTTTGTAGCAAATGATGGAAGTTTTGTGTGTGGAGAGGAAGGGATGGGTTCTCCATGTGAGTTCTCCTGCCAAGTGGGACCATGGTGGTGTGCAGCACTATGTGGAGGCTCTGGCTGTGGAGTTTCAGAGATGGGCAAAGTGCCTGGAAATAATGCCTTGTTTTCAGGGGCTGACTAGCTCTTTCATGCTGATATTTTGCTGTTTCATTGTTTGACTTTTGTCTGTCTTCAATGCTTTACTTGTAGTTTCCTATTCAAATTCACCTCTGCACACGCTGCTAGCTCTCTGCTCCTCCAGTTTGTTCCCCTTTCCAATCCATCATTCTCTTTTCATCTGTTTGTTTTTTTTTCCAGAGGTTTAGCAAGAACTCAGTACTTCCCCCCCCCCCAGCCCCATTTTCTTTTTACTGTGGTAATATATTTGTTCTTCCTTGCTTTAACCTGGTAAATATGAAGAAAAGTTCTTGCCACTCCTGTCATAGATGCTTAAGAATTGTTCAAATTGACTTAGCTGTTACTTTTCCAATAAATTCAGAGGAAGCAGCAGTTTGTCTTCACCATTTTCTATTCCACCATGCTTTCCCATCAGCTAGATTGGTTAGATTTTTCAAAAGTGCCGTGTTAAGTTCCTCTTCCTTTCCTTTCCAACTTTAATTTTTCATTATGCAGAATTTATTAGGTGGCATATGATAGGGATACAAATGTGTGACTAATGGCAGCAGATTTGCTGGGATTTATTGCATTTCACTTCTAAAGCAGGGAGGGGATAAGATGACGTGATTTTGTTTTCCAGGTGATCAGTGCAGGGCTAGAGAGAAATTCTAAACAAAAGCAGAAGAGGTCACAGGAAGGAAAGAAATAGAAGAACAAGTGATGTAAAGCTGATGGTGAGGGAGTAGTTGCTTCAAATTGCCAAATCTGGCTGTGTGGCATGGGAAAGGATGCACTGACACTGTCTTTCAGGTGCTCCCCACAGAGCCTTGAGGAAACAAATCCAGATAAAGAAATAGAAGTTAGAAACATGCTGCCAAGTGACTGAACAAAGCACAGGGCACAATCCACACTGTGCTTCAGAAAGCACAGATTGCCATCAGAATGACCAAAGCAAGGGAAATAGGCTCTTTTTAGTCTGGATTATGGTTCACCGTGGTTTTCCCTGCAGATGTTATTAATTTTATCCCAAATTTGTGTCAAAATGCTGTAAGACAATTTACAGACTTATTTTATGTTCTGAAATACATTAAAGAAAAAGGATGTGTACTAGTCCAGAATGCTATTGCCTTCATCTTTGAATGCTGTATTAGTTTCACTGCCTTAAAACTAAGACTTTGTGGACTGAATGTATGGCTCAATCTAACTGCACAAACCATCTGTGGGGGTCCAGTAGCAATTGCCACTGGAGATGGTGCCTTCCTGTGTCTGTTTCCATAACACAGGTGGGAGAGCAGGGAAGCAAATGAATTCCCCTTTTCTGTGTCTGTGTATCTACCCATACCAAAGGAGAATAAATCTGGAAAGTGCTGCCTATAGCTTATTTGTTACAGTCTGTATGGCATATGAGCCAGTGGAGATGAAATCAGGAGAAGGAGGGGGAAGAAAGGAACAACTGGAAGCAAATTGCTTCACTGGAAGCTGTGGATTTTATGAGGTCTCTAAGATGGATTGTGGGATGTGGCTAAGTGCAGGGAGCTGTTGGTCTTCGCTGTGTGCCATCCTTGAGTGCCATGAAGCAGAAGGCAAATTTCTACTGCAGCTTTTAACTTGGGATCTGGTTGAAAAATAAGGTTGACAAGAAATTTCAAATAGGCTTTGCAGTTCCCCTGCAGTTCCTCAGTGATGGAAACAATCCTAGCTTTCATTCTGTCCCATTCCTAAAATTTAAGAGCCTATCAATCAAATGATACCGAAGATTCTCCAAAGCTACAGGAGAATCTTCCTGCTTTCATATCCAGTCTGCCATTGTTAGCAAGGGGAAATGCCAGTGATCACTTCAGTAATTGTCTTGATGCCTTTCTTTAGACTTAACATCTTTTCCAGTAGAGAGCATTTTTGTATTTCTATTTGTCTGGTTTAATTTATTTAGTGAGAATTGAGTTCTGGGGAGTATCAGTCAGTTCTGTTTAAAGTCAAGGTCCCATATTCATGAATGTTACGATGTGGCTGTGAAATGTGTCATTCTGTGCAAACAGATGCATCTTTTCAGGGTCCTGGGTGTCCACATCACAAGGTCTGCTGGGACAGCACATACTACAAACATGGTTGTGTAGAGATAGTGCAATCATGCAGACATGCAGATTCTGTTCTGTCCCATTCTTTTCCACATGCCCTTCTTATAGAGAAAATGGATCTAACAGAAACAAGCAAGAAGCTCAGTGAGTCCATGCTTGCAAAGCATTAGGCATTTTACCCTCTACCCAGATAATTTGCATCCCAGACTTTTAGTTTAGGTGATACAGTATTGAACAGAAGGGGATCCAGGCTGGAACTATTTGGTGTTACTGCAGCACAAACGATAAATAACAATAAATGAGGGGAGAAAACCATTGAGGCTAGGACATGACCTTAGTGCAACCTAATAAATAATGCATGTAAAATCTGCCAATCAAAAACAAAAGGAAAAAACCCAACCACACCAAACAACACAGCATTGCATGTATTTACTTGGGCTGCAGACTCAAGGCAGTGGGTGCTATCTTTGTACGCCTTTTACACACGTGTAACTCCATTGCCCAAATTCCAGCCACACCTCTGCAGCAGAGGAAGCTTTATAAACTGGGGTATTTTCATTGTTCTCACTGCAAAGTGTGTATGTGTGTAGACAGTCTATTGCTGTCTACATAGAAATCACCTAAAGTACTATGGTAGTATGCAGGGGGAAAAAAATCATATTGCCCTAAAATAGTATCTTCTTTTTCTTTTCCCTGTTCTTAAAGCTAGTTGATTTTATTATCCTCCATGACAATTCTGATATGCTGATATTTCTGTCCATAATAACTGATAAACATAAATCTCTCTCCATATACTCTGTCTACAAGATGTTTTTTTGTTTTGAGTCTCCTGAGCCTGTGATGAGCTTGCTGCCTTGAACTGGTGCTGCCAGATGTGGTTTGTGGTGTACTCCTACGGATGGGTCCTGAACCACAGAAGCTCTGTACTGCTCAGGTGGAAGCAGTGAAGCTGCGTGCTTGTTCTGCTGCATTAATGTTCCTGATGTCATAAGTGTGTTAGACCTGATAGGCACTGGGCAGGTTGATGCAAGAGATAACAGCCAGTGCAAGGGGTTTTGTAACCCAAGCAGGTAAATTTTGCCTGCCTGTTTACTCTTGCAGAGGCTGCCCATACATGGTGGCAGTCCATGTTCCTGTATACTTGTTTTGCTCCAAAAGGTAGAGTATTTTGAGATTGCTCTGAGGACAAATAGTTACTGTAAAAGGAATTGCATTATTCACTTTATAATTATTCTGAGTGCTTTCCTGCCCTGGAAAGTAGTGTTCTGTGCTTGGGGTCCAAGCTGCTACTGTCTGCACTTGTGCCACCTGGCTTGCTGTATTTGGTTGACTTCTTTTTTACTGAAGTGTTTTGAATTTGCAATATTTTCTTCATCCAGTTGTTTTTTTTGGGTGTTTTTTTGCCTCCCACAGCATTCAATAACTATACTGGCAATCTCTTTAGTCTTAAGTAGCTTCATTCATTGTAAAGCCATTTTTTCCTTGAAGTACAAATGTAACCTCAATGCTTTTATTTTTTTATTCCCTTATTGAAAGTGTGCTTGGATTCTTCTCTTGTTTGTGTATGTGTCTGTTTTGACTTTTGAGATTGATAGGTGAAAATAAGGGTACAGAATAGGCAAGCAGAGTTTAGAAGGACATAGAAATATTTCATATACAGGCTGAGAGGGTAATAGCAAAGAAAGGACCTGTCAGGCAAACAGCTTGTATTAAGAAGAGTTATAGTGCTGAGACCCCCTTGAGGTAGCAGTTCACTCTCATTCTCTTTTATATCAGTTGCCTGCAAGACTCCAAGACCTCTGGAGTAGATATTTTCTGTTATCTGTGTGATGAGTGTCCAGAACACTACAGAGCCTAGCTGCAATTGTTGGGTGCTACAACTAGGAATAATAGTAGGGAATCATCCCTCTCTGCAGATAATCTTGATATGCTGCTTATGGGTTTACCCTGCACTACAGAAATCAATGAAAGTTTAACAGCTGACATGAGATAAAAATCCACTGTAATTAGGTTTGTGATAAAAATGATCTTTGAAATTAAGGTTGCTTACTGAAACTGAATGGTGTTGGGAAATATTCTGTTAACCATTTAAAAGCCTGTGTCCTCATGAATCACTCTGCATTTCTGCATTGTAATAACAAAATCAGCCTCGATTTACAACAAAACCTTAATGCATTGGGCTTTGATGTAGGATAGAAAGTGTGAGGTGTTATGCAGAACAGATCTTCATGTTCAGGATTCCTTCCCATTAGTTAGATCATCTAAGCACTGCTTCCCCCCCCTCCCCCCCCCCGTCTGTCTGTCTTAGCTTTGGTTTGTTTGGGGGGTTTTGCTTGCTTGCTTGTTTGTAATTGAGATCAAATTTGCTTTACTTGTTACTAATGAAACAACTTGTAGTTGAATGGGAGAGGTTTTGCCTTCCTGAAACTTTTTACTAGCTGTAAGAAGAGAGAATGGAGATCTCTAGAGTTTGTCATAATGGTTTCTGTGCCAGAAAGCCTTCTTTTTTTTTTCCTCAGGTCTGGGTGTGTGAAAGGAGTGTTTGGATTTACTCTTATCAGTTAGGTAGGTTAGGAATATTGATTGAAGAAAAAAAAAAAAAGGGAGGGGGGCATGGAAACACAGAGATTGTGATGGTTCTATAGTAATCTCCATTTAAGGTCAGGCTGCCTTAATAAACACCCAAAGAGGTCAGGACTGATCCAAAGTAGGAATTTAAGTCAGTGATAAAATATCTATTGACATGCTGCCGGCAGAGTTGGAAAGTGAAGGTAGAACAGAACATGGGCACAAATGTGTCTATAATATTGGTGTTCACTCTTTTCAATTTGATGTTTCTCTTTAAAAAGCTTAACAGTTGATTTATAATGTACTGTCTGAATGGAGGTTGTAGCTCTCTCTCCCATTCAGGTGTTTCTACATACCTGCAGCTTGACGTCCCCAGAGCACAGGATGCTTCTGCCTTTGCAGACCCTGACAACCTCAGCTTTTTGGCAATTTGTATGTATACGTCTTACTCTCACCAGCAGGATTTCTTATGCTCTCCCAGTTCTGATTGTGTGCAAGGGGGTTTCCAGCTTCTCTAACAAGCCAAGGCAAGCTCCCTATTTACTCTGCCTATTGTGAATGCTCAGATCTATGTGCAATTGTATATCAAATAACCTTGCCCCTAAGCAGATGAGTATTTATTTCAGTCAGTTACCCCTTATAATTACTATATTGAACCTAGTTGTCTATAAAATGGATGGTTTACTTATACAGTTTACCAAAACAGTTCATTAGGGGTTAAACAAAATGAAATCCCATTTGCAAAGAGTATAATAAATTGTTTCATCTGTGAATTTAGCTGTTCTCCCTAATGCAGACATGGATGTTACAGTGGTTCTCCCTTGATAGGGTTATGGGTTAATGAAATGCTTTTTCTGTTGCTTATTTTCCTCTCTTCTGTGCTGAGTGATAAGTAGCTAACCAACGAAGCTTGTAATTACAATCTTACAGAAACCGGGCCGATCTGTATATAAATCTCACCATCCAATTACAAGATGTAATAATTTTGCACTCAAGCTGGTAATGAGGTCTAATACTTGTGCATGTGATAATCCCCTCTGGATGCCGGCTTGATCAGATGTTGGCTTTGTAATTAGACGGGCAGAAAATCATTATTTCATGTTCAGGAAAAAATTAGGTTGGTGGGAAGTTAATTTTCTCTCCACTCTCTGAAGCGTAGACAAGAATTTAATGATTTAATCATGATTGTTAGCTCTTTTGCAATCAATTTGTAATGATTGTGTAGCAACTCTCTTCAAGGGAAGCTGCATCAGGGAGGAGTATGCAAACAACTGTCTAGGAGGGCTGATTATAAATAGTATCACATGTCTCCAAAGCCCATTAAAATCTTCTTAATGGTGGCGTACTGATTCTCACATTGCATCTGGGCAGTCTCAAGAAGGGGCACCTGGGCTGGCTTGGTTTTGCCACGTGTACAGAAGCCTCCAAGTTATTTGGCCATCCCTGAGTCCTTGCAGAAAGCAGAATATGTGGACTACTGGGTTGCTAAAGCTGTGATGGGCTGTGGTCTGTGTTAGCCACCCTTGTACATCCTCCTCTGTACACAGATCTTTTATTTTTCCTCAAATATTGCACAAGTTTCTATAAAGTATGACTAAGGAGAGTATTTCAGTTACTCAGAAATAGATAGCAAACAGGAAAGGGAGATTTTTGCCCCAGCTGTAAAGGAAGAACCTGTATTTGGTCATTCAGAGATCCTGGAAGCAATACTATTGACTGCCACAACCAAATACACCTTAAATATTTGAACACAGCTGATTTATCAGCTTAGCAAAATACCTTACTTTTTCCTTTGGGAGGAAATTCAAGCAGTAGCGTGAGGAAAGTTCAGTGAATGGGAAATTCATACAAACATCAAGCAAACTCAGTAAGCAAAATATTTGTATTCTGACAGCTTTTCCTGTTACGTGGGCGAGCAACAGCCAGCATCCCTGGTTAGGACATCTTCACTACTGGTGGGCAGCTGAGGAATCTGAGCAGCAGTCTGTTCTAGCATCTCCTAGGTGGAGGGATTACTGCTACACATGGAGCCCAGTGGCTTTCTCTGTTCCTATTACTTCAGATATTATTATGTATTATATATTAGCTCTGAATATCATCTCTGTTTCCATACTGTGTTCCTGAAATCAGTTATATATGTATTCTACAATGGTTTTGACTTGTAGGTGGCTTCTTTCCTCCATGCTGCTTCTGTATTTTGCTGATTTGTTAGTAGCACGGCTTTTCTTTTCAACTGGATCCAGGAGCTGGGGTTAAGCTTCCATAATGGTTACAGTCAGTCATATCTAACTGTGGTTTTACTAGACATTGTTACAGGGCTGGCTCAGGTTGAGCCTGGCTCAACCACAGTAGACTTTTCCAATGCACATGTACAGCCTTAGATGTGTATCAGCAACAGGACCTTTTCTATCAGGTTTGTGAGCTTGCCTTTTCCTCTTGTTTTTCTTTCAAATGTTCATCCAAGACATGTTTGTTTTCAGGCTGCAGCTTGTAAGTCATAATTTCTGAGAAGAGGGAAGAAAAGTGGAATATTAATTTAATTTGAACCATGTTTCACAATTGTGGATTTCATATATTGCAAGTTGTGCCAGCTGTGACAGGCTGAACTTCAGATGCCCGACAATAGGATAATTAGGGAAGTGTACTCAGGGAAAATCCCCCTTTTCAGTTGCACAGTGTTTTCTTTTTCTCCCAACCAAAATTTTATGTGATTGGCACCAAATTTTATTTTTCTATCATTCAGCCTCGTCAAGAGATAACTCCGAATAATAGTCAAATAATGCTTAATTCCCTGATGTTGGTAGTCAGTGATGTGCTTTTTGACATATTTCTTCTGAGACTGAAGCCTTTTCAGTTGAAATCATTATTATTTCGGCTAAGGGTCAGAGAGGCTAAACAGCTGGTGGTGATCTAATTACAGGAGTTTGCAGAGAATCCTTTTAAGTTTGTCTTACCACTTCACACCCATTGTAATTGCTATTGCTGCTCAACTCAGCCAATATTCAAGCAGGGGTCTGGGGGTGAAGGTCTCCACATGCATACCTCTTGGCTAATCCTTATCCAGAAAGTGCTAGAAAATCTGTGGATATTCTTGGCAGCTTTGCCTTCTGAGAGAGAAAGGAAGGAGGGAAATATCTACCACAACATACAAAGTGCAGTTGCACATAAATAGTGCCTTGTGTGATACAAATTGGGTCCTGTGCTATCAAATGAAGTTATAGCAAGGAAACCAGAGTGCTGTCTTCAGAGACATTGTACCTTTTGTTAGTTGAACCTTCTCATGCAGCAGCAGAACAACTGGTGGTATTTTCAGTGGTTTTGAAATAAGGATTTTCTTTGAAAATAAATAATTGCATGAAGGATTATATTTGCTGTAAGATCTGAGCAATGCCATAAAGATGAAGTCTCTCTCTTTTTTAATCTCTTAGTACTTGCATTGTTTTGTTTGTAAGCTTAATGTGTAGAGAAGAGAGGGATGGAGGAAGGAGAGGGAAGGCTGATAGTGCTTCCTTCATAAAATATACAAGGGACTGTGCGTACAGAAGTGCCTCTATGAATCCGTTTATGGCTTTTTTTGACTGACTGGCTAAATTACAGCTTCATTGTTCTAAATCCCCAAGGACTTTTCCAGAGATGTTGTAACTAAAGCTGTGCATGTTGTGAAGCTCTTACTACCTGTCACTATCAGCTGCAGATACAACTAATTTACCTATTTTAGTTAGCCTCTCAAGGAGTATTATAAAAAGCATGATCATCATCAGGGAAATATGATGACGTTTTCAGATACTTCTGTCAGGCAATCATGCAGTAGATTAAAGCAGTAACAGTGTCCAGCAGCACTGGCATGGCCTTTCAGCTGCATTGGGGTTAGAAAGCAGATGCCAGAAAAAAAGTTAGGCTGCAAGTAAATATTCCTTTCTTTACACTCTTTTGTTGAGTGCATGGTGAGAGCAGTCCCACTGTGGTAATGGTCCTGCAGAGAAAAACCCTCTGCACTCGCACAGCTACACAAATTGGTGGTGGACTCCTGGGATGTTCCCAGCAAACATGGCCCACTAAGATGTCTGGCATCCTGCATCATCACCATTTGGAGTGTAACCATGCTTTTTGCTGTAACTTTTGTCAAAGCTTTGGGGTTCCTGCCAGTGCCGTAGGAGGGGACTGTATTCTGACGTGGCTTGCTTATTGGACACCAGGAGTATTTTTAATTAGAAAAAAAAGAAGGCAAAAAAAGCAACAACCTAACCACTGTCTGAGGTATAGTAAAATTATATAAAGGGAGTTTGAAGGTCAACTGCTTTTCAAGGAGATTTAGGACCGTCCTTGCATATTCTGTGACTGTACAGTGCTCTGTCTGTGCTTGTGACACCTCTCAGCTGAGGAAACAAAACACACTACAGAACTGCTGCCTCATGTTTCCAAAGCTGGACACTTTTTTGGGAAATCAGTTCTTGGAACAGATTTTTCAAAGCAGAGAAACCAAATTCTACTGTATCTCTTTTTTTCTGTGGCTGTACAGAATTCCACATCTACTACCTTTTTCAGTGCTGATGGGACAGTTCAGTTGCTGATGTAACCAGGACGTTTCACACCTGTAATTGCTGACCAGTTTGTGCTCAGACAGCAAGTTCCTGGGTAGGAGAACCTTGTGGAGAGTCTCCTGTCCTGCCTTGGTCCCTTCCCTCCTGCTGAAATAACAGGAGAGCAGTTGTTACTGGTACTTTACCAGCTGTGGAGAGATGACCTTATGGTTATTTTGATTTTGTGCTGTTTAGAGCTACTTACAGATAACTGTGATGAATCTTCAGTACTATTATTATGGTGTTGTAACTGATGCCTCTCCCCAAGAGCTTCTTGGGAATGGAAGGAAATGCTATGGGCCTTGTGCATTGCAGTGTCAGCATTTGTTTGATGTATTTTTTCAAACATTGTTTGGTTTCAGGCACAAAGATGCGATTTAGTTCTTGAAAAGATTCAGAATAGCAGCAATTGTCTTTGGACATACAGGAGAGCTTCACTAGTTCATACTAACGACTAAGAGATTTGTTTTATGGTAATACTTCATAATGTGCAAGTAAAGGGCAGCAATATATTTTGTAAAAATAATGAGGTCTTAGTAATGTGAGAACACTTTAAGCATACTGCCATTAAATCTTTGCTGAGAAGTAGGGAGAAGCCTATTTTTTGCAGAAAATAATAAAGTTGGATGGTGAGATAGTTTAGGCAGTCTAAAAAGAAAACAAAACACTATACTCCCATGAACTTTGCAGTTCTCCATTAACACTTTCCCCCACCCACAGCAGTCTCTAGGTAACCATTCTGCTGAAGATGAGACCGAGAGCTGGGAGCTCTGCCACACACCAGCTCACAGGAAAGTTTTCCTTTCTAAAATCTTCACTTTAGTACCTTAATGACATTTTTTTTAATAAGAAAATAATACTGAAATGCAGTGTTAAATGGGTGAGAATGCCTCCCTCTAGTACAGTCAGGGGCTGGAAGGGGCACTGCAAGACTTTGGCAGTGACAGTGGAGTGGCTCGCAGTGTACCTTACGTTGAGCAGACTGGAGCATTCCCTTCCTGGGAAACACTTGTGCTGGCTGGCAGCAGCTGAGCAAGCCTTTGCTGTGTGATCAGCTAGAGTAAAGGGTGCCACCTGTGTGCTGGCAGCATGGTCAGTGAGCTGCTATGTTCTCCAGCCCATATTTTCTTTCATTACAGGCAGTGTGATCGGTGTTGTGCAGTGGGATGTGCTTGTCCACGTTGAAATTTGCCCACATCAAAACACTTTCTTCTTGTCAGCAGACTCATAGTGGCAAGAGATCTGGAAGCATGATGCTTGTCTGTGCAAGTTAAACTGACCTGACATGGGCTGGGCGGAGAACAGGGGGCACCGTCAGGGCGTGTTACCTGGTAGCCCTCCTCCAGTCCCTGCCACAGCATTGTTGCAATTGCAGATTAGCTGAGAAAATTCTGGGTGCAACAAATTGTCTCTGTAAAATTACGTTGATGGTGCAAGTGAAAATATTTCAAGCATTTCCTTTCATTTCTGTACTTATTCCCACGCAAAGCTGTTTCCTGGTGGTCTGGGGCATAGCTGTGATTGTCATCACAGATTGGGTTTTTCCCTTTCTCCATAGTTATGCTCTTAGCTTTTCCTAATGGGGACCCAATAGCTCTGTGGTCATCTCTTCTCTTCAAAATTGACTGTCCTCTGTCTGCACTCTCTTCCACAAGTCTTTGAAGATTTTTGGCATCCCTTGTTCATAGGCTGTATGTTAGGGTCAAGCTTTTGAGTCTCCTAATCACTCTGTTCTGGCATAGTCCCGTTGCCACTAAAGCCTCTTTTCATGCCTATTTAATGCCTCAGAAGTGCTTTCAAGTGGTCTTTGATAAATCATAGTAAGTGTTATTCCAGTCGCTCAATAGCAGTACCTGCTAGAGTCTTTTTTAGCTCCCAAGGCAGCCGTTCCCTCTTGCCTTATTTTACCAGTGACAGTAATTCATTCCACTTGAGCTGACTAGCTTATTTCACATTTATTTGCACATTATGAGCAGTGTCATTCTACTTACCCTTCAGACAGTAAATGGTTTGAAAAATGCAACTGTAACAAATATTAGGCGTGGGGAGGGGAACAGGAAAATGGAACCTTTGCATTTGGAGCCCAAATAAAAACATAATGAATAAATAATATTTTGAAATTATCTCAATCATCGAGTGTATGCAAAATCAAAGGTGCCGCATAAACTTGCATTATCCCTTTGAGAATACATTTCTCTTTCCCACCAGCTAGTTTAGCTTCCCTGGTGTGGAGTTAAATAAAATATTACCCATCAGGTCAGGAAAATAATTAGTCCAGCATTATTGCCTCCTTCCTAAGCAATCAAACTTGACCCGTATGTATTATGCATGTTTGCACCCTGCATGTCTGAGAGGTGGTATGTATATAAACAGATGAATTTGGGTTTTGTGGTTGCTACTGCTACTCCCCACTGCACAGAAGGCAAGCTGAAAAATTACTAGAGCAAAAGCAAACCATTTTTTGGGTGTCCTGAAGTAATTTCTTTCAAGTAATCTTTTGCTGGCCGTGGCAAGTAGTTATGACAGTGCCGTAACTTAATATGATGGCAAGTTTTCCCCTTGTACGTGACAAATAATGATGATGCTGTAAGCAATTTAGAAATGTGTTGTGTTGTACTCTTGTAATGGAGACAGACAAAGGAACTTCAGAGAGGAGGCAAATGAACTCAGAATCTCCCAGAGCCTGGAGAATCCTTGATTTGAAAGCAGGATGGTCTCATGCAGTCCTTAGGAGGAGGATGTTTTCTAGGGGTAAATGAAAATACAAGATTTTTTTCTTTTCATTCATTAAAATTAACATTTCTAGTGCTCACAGCTTCTAAGACCAGTTAAGGAGTCCTTAATCATTATTGACTGGACTTTATAGCAATATTGTGTTTTGGTTAACAGAGCTCAGCCTAACTTAGGGCCTCCAAGTATTGCAGTGAGATAGTAGTAGATAGGAGATGTTTGTGAGTGCGGCTAAAAGGAGGAATGATGGAGATGCAGGAAACTCACTGCTTAGTGCTGAGCTCAGGAATTTGGATCATTTTAAGGAAAGATGTGAACTCTTTCCTGTTCTCCAGCCAACCCAAGTTGTCTTTGTGTTTGCAGATCAGACATGCTATAAAAATCCTTTCCTCTATGGAGATAGTAATATGCTGGATACAAGCTAAACCTATTCTTTACTGTTCTGTAGAAGTTGCCACTTATTCTGGGGCCCTGAGATTTGGTTTTTTTTTTCCCCCAGATTTGATCAGCATAATTTTCTACATCTATCCAAATCTCTTCAATCTTCTCTGAACCTGTGTAGTTGGAGGTCAGCCAGAATGTGGTGCAGTTAGACTGAAATGTTTGGGAAGAGCCACCAATGCCCAGGGATCACCCAGACAGTATGGATCTCAGCCCAGCTCCATAGTTCAATATGGGAGCTTGAAATGAACCATGGGCAACCTTGGCACAGCATTCTTGTGCTTTCTGGCATTCATGGAATGTGATGATTTATTTTTCAGTAAATGGATGAATTAGCAGGACTACAAGATTTGATACAGGGTGTCCTCGCTTTGTAATGTTCTGTAGGATAGGGTGTGGCATGCAGGAAGTAGATGAACACTGCCATTTGGGGAATCAGATTGACCTCTTAGTACACACTTTTCAGTTTTATATAGCCAGCACACTGTGGATGGGCTCTGGCAGTTTTTAAATCAGATGATACAGAGCAATATGAGCAATACAGTTCTGGTGGGATATTTTTTGCCTTTCTGAACTCTGGATAGTGGTGCCATCTCTCTGTCCCTGCAGTTCCTAGCCACATTAGGAAAAAGTTTTCACAGAAAGAAGAGTAAGGCACTGGAATTAGCTGCCCAGGGAGGTGGTTGAGTCCCCAACCCTGGATGTGTTTAAGGGTCGTTTGGATGTGGTGCTTAGGGATATGGTGTAAGGTGAATCTTGTAGGGTAGGGTTATAGGTTGGACTTGGTGATCCTGAGGGTCTTTTCCAACCTGGATGTTTCTGTGATAGAGGCTTGGCTGCGGCCACGCAGATAACTGCTACACTGGCCAGGATGCCCAGCCCTTGTGCTTAGTGACCTCTGAGCTCCACTGAGTATGGCAGGGTGATAGTGCGTCATCACCACAAATGCCTACTACTCCACTCAAGGCTTCTTCCACATATCCCAAAGCAGAACTGCCACAACTGAAATGTGTGATAACTACAAAGCACTGTTATTGGTGGCCTAGGAAGAGGGGCAGTATTGCTTACTGTAATAGCAGGGGATCACGCCTGATCTCTGCCAGCAGAAGGTACTGGAGGAAGGTAGATGATCTACAGTGTGGTTAAGCAGTGACCTCAGCAAATCAGGGGCTTGTTTCTGCTGACTGGCTGTTTTTTTCTTCTAATTATTTAAAAATGAATAAATAAAAGGACAAAACCAAGGCATATTTTTGGAGCAGTGGTCTGAAGCTGAGAACAATTTTCACACTGCATGTCACCCACACTTGGACAGCTGAATGAAGGCAAATGTTTTTCAAAAGGGCTGTGTTCTGCATAATGTCACAGGACTTTAACCATGTCTGATGTTTCTAGATGCTGCTGAAATACAGGGAAATTAGAGCACAGCACTTGCATCAGCAGTGACTGAGTGACAGAAATCGTGTCTGAGTACCTGCATTCAAGCAATGCAATATGCAGCTGCCCGGGTAAGCAGGGGAAGGTACTACAGCCTTCACTCATTGTAGTCATCATCTTCATGTGAAGTGTTTTGTCTATAAAGTGTAAGTAGAGTGAGAATACTAAACATTTCTGTCTGCTTTTGTCAGAACTGACTACCAATTCATAGCACTGCTGTTTGCAAAGTTGTCTTTCTTGTAAGAGCTCTGACTAGGAGGAAGTGTTGGAAGTTTGTAGGAAGAATTGGAATACATCTCTTAGCTAAGTCTATAGGTAACAGAAGCCTGTAGCTTTGTCTCCAGTGAGTATAGCCAAAGCAGAAATCACAGTTTCTAACTTTCTGTTCAGAATAGTGATGATGACAATAATAATAATAGCATTAATAATAATCCTGTGAACGTAGTTACTGCAGAGAAAGTTGGGAAGATCCAAAAGCTGTGTTGAAGTGGTCGTTGCTAGCGAACAGAGTGAGGGCGGTAAGCCTGGTTACATCTGCTTCGAGAACTTTGTTGCTTGCCAAATTATATTGGTATGTGACTATCTCAGACCCCAAAATCACAGCTGAGCTCTGCTGATGCTATTTTCTCTCCAGACCACTCAAGGTCTACCCTGAATCTTAGTGGATCTTGCAGCTTTCCTCTTTGGACATGCCTGGTCTTCATGGCAGTAGTGTGTGAATCTGTTTCTGGTGCTACTGAGGCATCTCTGCTGTTATACCTTTCATTGCAGCACAGACAAGAGTCTAACAAAGCGGTCCTGCAGTAGTGTTGGGAATGACCTTGTCCAGCCTTCTTCCCTTTCTGTACCACTGTGAAGGTGAAGTGCTGATGTGCTATGGGATGCCAGGAGATAGGAAATGGCATTTGTTCTGTTTGGCTTGGATATTCTTGTAAACACTCTTGTAAATCGTCCCCTCTCTGTTTCCTTACTCTTCTATGTGTGGTTATAGCTTTTATTTGCCTACTCCTTGTTGTTCTAAGTTGTTTGTTATTTCTGTTTCCATGCAGCTGATGTGAGTTGAGAGTTCATACGATGTGTGTCTCTAATGAAGATCTGCCATGCCTTGTCATTCCCTTTAGCACAATCCATCTGTATGAAACTGGAGAAGCAGCAAATGGGCTGTTGCATCCATCAGACCTGCCTCCACTTCTCTACTGTGCTGCAGACCTCTGGCATGCAGAGCCAGTTCTGCAGCAGCTTCTCTGTCCATGGTGAGGGAATAGGAACATCCCTAGAAAGCAATGCTGTAAAGGCAAGTGCTTTTAAGAATTGTGATGTACCCATTTGTAGCTGGAATTAAGCAGGAGGCGAGGACATCTGCCAATAAATATCCAAGATCTGTATTGGATGCAATTGTATTTCCAGGAGTTTAATTCTCAAGTGCCAGACAAATAGGTAGGGATTTAACAAAGCAGCAGGATTTGGTTGATTCAGATCCCATAGGCACTGTTGCAGTGTCTATATTAGAGGAGCTGGAGGAACTATGAACATGGAGTGTGTCTGCTTGTTCTTCGACAGTACTAACAGTGAGGTATGGAGAGGAGTGCTTACAGACTGCAGGCTGTGTCCTTGGGTGGCTTCAAGTCTGTCTATGTCAATGCTTCATTTACTTCACCTTCTCATCTCTTGAGCAAATACTGTCCTTTCTGTGAGTCTGATGTAGTGATTACTCTGGGACCTGTGTGTTTTGGTGTCTCTGTATCTTGGGATTAATGTTGCTGTGGGATCCAAAAGTGATGAACAGAAAGGCTGCACCTTGGAGCAAAATAGAGGGTTTTGCAGTCTCCAGAGGGGCCCGGCTTCACTTTCATAAGCTCTTCCTTGTGGCACGCAGGCTTCTGGGCTGTCGTGGTGTGCGCTGTGTGGAACATGCACACAAACATATGCACAAATACTTGAAACAGTTCCTTTGGCCATTTCCCACATGGTGCATTTTTTCACAGCTCTGTAAATTCTCATGTGCAAATTCTCTTTTCATAACTTCTATTGTATGTTAAAAGCGAAGTTTTTAATAATTGTTAAGAAAATTCTTTCCTAGTCCCTTTAAAGACAAAATCTTTGGTTGTTAATGACAGCACAGGGAGCTGTATGACTCTTGGTTTTGAAAGTAACTTTAGAAACTTTTTCCTGCTAATGGTTTATATTTTAAGAGCAGAGGGAATGATTGCTGCTTCCTTTTCCTTTCATGGTTGTTTCTCTTCTATTTGCCTCTTTGCGTGTCTGAAGTGTTTATTCTCATGCAGAAATTATAGTAGCTGTTACAAACCCTGTGAGTTAGCTCCTAATCCCAGTACTCTTTTCTTCTTCTCTCATCTCACTTACATAGCCCTGTGCAGTTTGTATTTTATTTGTTAATTCCATTTTGATTGACCATGAATATCTTTTGAACTTCATAATCACCAAAATGCCAATGTTTCAGTGTAACTTAGTATTATATCTGTGCTCTGAGCCACTACATCAGATGTTGCAGACATCTAGATTTACTGTTTCTCTTTGTTTGAACTCCCCCCGCCCCTCTGCCCCAACACAGTTCAAGACTGTTGGTCTCTTGTTTCTCCAAGCTCAAAGTCAGCAGGCTTAGACAGTGGCTCAATCCATAGGAAAAAGAGTGACAGATACAAACACAAAGAATAATTAGCTTCTTGTTTGCTGTTTCCAAATGTAATACCACACTTCAAACAAGTCATTGCTATTCCATAGATCACAGTGATTGAGTGCAGATTAAATTGTTGTCTTATTATTTATCTATGGTAGGTCCCTGTATGAGCCAAGTTCCAAGCAGTGAAAGCTAAAAGTCCTTGCTGTGAGTGTTGTGCATACTAAAGATAGACAAGCAGAGAGATACAAGAGAAAAGGAAAAGCAGGAGGAGGACAGGTAGATTTTGTGTGAGTTCCTGTAATGAATATGGCAGCATTGCTTTTGCAAAGGACTCGAAATGTGGCTGGAGTGAGAACCTGCTTGGTGCAGTCATATGGGTCACATCTGTGACTGCAGCTCTGATTTGGTGGTTGTAGCTTGCAATACTTTAGGCACAGAAATGATATAGGGAGAAGCTGACAAATGAGCAGACAAGTGGATCTTGAATAGAGATGTAGATTAAATCCTCCTCTGTGAAAAATACATTTGTGTGGGAGAGCAAGAGATTCATGAGGATCAATGGAGTGAGGGTGCAGTCTCTCACCAGTGCCCCTCACAGGTACACTAATGCTTTTCTGCCTTGTCGTTCTTGCTTGGGGTTTTCTGATCCATCCTTACAATTCATCTACCATTTTTGCATAGGTATTTATTTTCCCATACAAACCAATCCCAGCACATCTCCATCTTTCAAGGTATTGTTGCTATGAAACACATTTGTTAGAAAATAAAGGAAAAGAAGAAGAATTAGGTGGAAATACATTTATTCTTGCAATGTATACAGCTTCCTAATAAAAATTTCCATTTTATATAAAACTAGATGAGCAAAGAAAATGGTGTGAAGTGGTTGCTGTAGAAATCTTGATTTTTCCCAGGGTGGCTTGTTGAGATTTTTGAAATGCTAAAGCCTAATAAAAACATGTTGAAGATTGAAGGAATGTCTCCTTTTTGTACATATATAGTGAAGTTTTTACCAGATGGGACACGGCTCCCAAAATATATTGCTGCTATCCCAGTATGGCACCTCTTTTGAACACTTCAACAGAATTCCCCTTAGAAGTCCAGTGAGACAGTTCTTGTTTCAGATTAATAGATTTTAAAAATTATTACCTTTATTGCCTAGGAGGAACTGAGAATATAAGTGAATGTCATGCCTGATTTATTTCTAAATTTCTTTCTTTTTTTTCCTTTTTCGTTTTGCAAACTGTTTGTATGGCCCTTTCTAATTGTGTTATCAGAGTGATTCGAATACAATGGTGAAAGATGACAAGGAGAGAAAGGAATGTTCAAAATCTAAGTGCATAGATAGGTTTTTCCGGGGAACATCACAAAGGCTCTATTGTGCTATACGTAGCAGATAGAGACTGTGCTCGTGTTCTTTCTCTACAAGAAAATGCTACAAACTTTTCTGCAGGTCACTTGCTGGTGTCATAAAAACTCTAAAAATATTCTCAGGTACAAAAATGTTGCTTGTAATATGCCACTACGTTTGTTCCGCTCATAATTCAAGTAATGGCCTTAGGTAATGTTTGCATACTGGCATGGTCAGACAGCGTTATCTGTCTCCTGCAAAGTACTTCTGGCTTGAGAGAAAGCACTCCTGCTGTGTTCGTTGTGGGCTGTGACAATCAGATGTTGATAGCTGCGCTTGAGCCGTGGGGTGGCTTTTCAAGGTCAATAAAAATATTGGGCTGTAGGAGGGGGAGTAGAAGACCACCGACCTCATTTTGCTTGTGGCTTCATCTCAGTTGAAAACCCTCCTGATGCATTATCTGAGAGAGTCTTTGGGAAAAAAATATATTAATGCTCTCTTATTTGGTGCTGTTCTATTACCTATTCATCAAAAATATTTCTTTTGTGCATTTTTCATTATAAGATTCAACATTACCAATGTTAATAAAGAGAGAACTCCTTTTCTTTTCTTAGAAATAGAATATGTAAAGACATTGCCTCTTTGATGTTTCTAAGCCAATACAATATGTATTTGAATGAGGATAAAAGTCATTCTTTTAACAGAAGATCTTCCAAGTCGTTTCTGATGAAACTCAAGAGTAGCTGCATTTTTTTTTTTCTAAGAGGTGCTTAGAAATTAAGATTTTAAAAAGAAGAGGGGAGCACCTCTTCAGAAGTAACAGCTAGTGGAAATAAGTCATATATTTGACCATTAGGCAGCTGTTTCACACAGGCCTGCAGTGACATCAGCAGCCTTCACTGCTGGGTTGAGCTGTTCCAGCAGCAGGTTTCTTTTGCTCAAAGCAAAGAGATGTCTCTGTCTCAAGCAGGTATTTCAGTGATGCTGTCCTGAACTGTGAATAGACAGCAGGCCGGCTGTTGGGAGTCTCTCCCAGAATTTCCTAGGCTGCCAGGAAAGTATATGTCATTGCCTAGTTTCTTTGTGTGTGGGTTTTCACTGAGGAGTTTCTGGACAGGACTGGGCAAGACATGACTTTCTGTTTAAGAGCTGCTGTAAACTTGCAGCTAACAACTTTTATGAGATTTGTGAAGCCCTGGCACTGGGATGCTTCTAGCATCTGGCTGGGTGTTCTCCTGCGTATGGGCACAGGACAGGGCAGTGACTCTCTTTATAAGTTACCAACTTGTGTGTTCACTGCCTTGAGGGATTATCGTGGGGTGGGTGGGTTAAAGACTTCCTCCACTGCCTGAATCTCCTTTGAAAATATGTTTGATCTTTTGGCCAAAATGTAAGTGCAAACCTGTCTATGGACAAGAGCAGTGTCTTCAGTCTTTGCCTTGCTGTTCAAGAAAGTGAGTCTGTGCTGTGTAAAACTGGCTGCCTAAGAGCACCGCAGCACTATCTGGAGTTGAATTTTAGATGAATTTAGGTCTTGGGCTGCATCAAGAGAATTTTGTGTTCTACTGACTATCAGGGAGCTTGGGAACAGTTACAGCGGTTTCAGCACAGTGAGGCTGATTCTGTAGGGCTGGTGCTTTGCTTTACTGCTGTTTGGTTTGGGTTTTTTCTATGGTTTGAAATGAACTTATGAAAATGGATGTTATTGTTACCAGGAGAATAAGGTTTTCTTTTCTCACTACAGACATGTTTTCTGAGGTGGGCTAGACATTAGTGGGCATACATAATAACCTCTTTTCTCTTACCCCCAGCTCGTAGCAAATGTTTTCTCAGCTCACAAGCCAAGTGGTATGAAACCTGCATGAATTGAAACTGTCTGCTGAAAGTGTTTGCTGGTTGGCTTTGCAGGCTTCTTTTTTCCTCAGTACATTGCTTTAAAATTCTGACCTTTAACAAATTTGAAGCCACTTCAAGAAGCCTCTGTATCCACAAAACTTTCCCTAAACTGGGAAGTGCTCTTCCCATGCTGCCCCAATGGCTAAGGGAGACATGTGCTTGGGCTTGTCAGGCCCTTTGTTGCAGATGATGTTTCTGGGAGTGCAGATGAATGCAGGTCCAAAACTGATCAAAAGCTTCCATTACCTGATCTGGTTTCAGACATCTTGAAGTAATCTGCTGGTATCTCTGAAAAAAAAAAAAAAACCAAAACAAACTCAAACCTTTGTCTGTAAATAACATTTTTGAAAAACTAAATCGCAGGGGCATGTGTTACAAGTATCTTTAAATGCTGTGGGAGAGCATTGGTTGCTGTGGTGGCACAAGTCCACAAGATGCTGTAAGGGGCTGCGTTGCTCCAGGGGTATTTTCAGGTAGGACATTTGGATCAGCACATCCCTCAACACCTATGAGAGCAGAAATTGAGCTCTGGCCTGAAGTAGCAGTATTGTGGACAGCATCAGTGCCTCGCCTGTGCACTGGCAGAAGTGAGGGAGAGCATGATCTGGAGGCCATTCAGAGCCAGCACCTCGTGCTCTGTCTTTCTGAGGTGGAGGGAAAGACACCCAAACCAGAAACACCTTTGAAGGAAGTAGATTCTACATGGGCGTGATGGGGTCTGTTATTCTCCCATTACCTCCTGCAGACACATGCCAGTGGGCAGGATGTCAAGGCAGCCACTGAATGATGCTGAAGTAATTTTTCAGCCTTTGCAGACTGCTAAATAGTGTGCATATTAAATATTTAATAGTCCTGCTATCATGAAAAAAAACCTGTTTCTCTCCATGCAGCCAAATACACACAAACATTGAGTTGAAAAATCTGTAGGAGGAACAGGTAGATGTTTCACTTTCAAAGCAGCCCCTTGAATTTGGACAATGCCAGGCAAGCAATCACCATTTGGAGAGGCTGAGATGCAAAAGTTGATTGTTCTGGATATTTATCTGGAAAATATATTGCCACAGTCTGCTGAGAAACAATCTACCATTCTGCATCTTACATAAATCAAGCAAGCCTGTCATTTGCTAAATTATTACATTATAAACCATGTTGTAATTACAAAACTTTAGTTGTTCTATTTATGATCTCTATGGTTTATTGTATTATTGGTTGGACTTGAAAGCTGAGGCTCTGAATTTATGAAGTCCACTAAAATATTATATTCTCCATCCCTTTCTCCAGCTGATCAAATGACTAAATCAATTGCTGGGGCGATGCCAATGGTATTATGATCAATAGGACTGTGAAATTTATTGTACATTTTTGTTGCTGTATAAAATTAGATTGCAGACTTTATGACTGTTTGTTCTTCTCAGCACTGGATTTCTGGTTTGCCTAAAACATGCATTACAGGAGTTTAGTCTTTGCTTCTTATATAAACAGTTCACTGGCAATGCTTTAAATATTTCCTCTTTTTAAAAGTATTCATAGCTGTGGGGTTTGTGTAAGTTTCATCCAAATTAATTTTCATAGTTATTCAGTCTTTTTCAGGCTCTGAACTAACTAACTCTATGGAGCGTGTATTTA
Source organism: Tricholaema leucomelas (assembly GCA_013400475.1). NCBI lineage: Eukaryota > Metazoa > Chordata > Aves > Piciformes > Lybiidae > Tricholaema lacrymosa > Tricholaema leucomelas. The sequence goes on from WAAF01019521.1 coordinate 1,688,200, forward strand.
AATGTCTTGCTGAATCTGGGCTATGCAAAGGAACTGAGAGCTAATGGAAACTTTCTTGATAATTTTACTGACCTTGCGCATGGTCTTGTGCTCTTTGTATCAGAGAATCTCCTGCTCTTTTAGCTGGTCTGCCTCAGATGCTTTACACATCATATAGTGAGATTTATTTTGATAATTAATTCAGCCAGCTCCCTTGAACTTTAGAAAAGAGGTGTTTAAATTGCCTCCCTGACTTTCTGCCAAAGGGCCGGGATTTCAGGAAAGTTTCTCTGTGGGTCCAGTCACACCACAGAGCAGGTGCCCATTACTGCAAGGCTGTGAAGGAGGTGTACAAAAGCAGCAGGAGTCTTGAGGGAGAGTCAACCTGAATGCAGTATTAGAGGCAGTACAAACTTCTGTGTAACAGCCACTAAATATGTATGGAGGGGACTGCTTCCTACTGTATCTCAGTGGATTTGTGTGTCCTGCACTACTTAACTACATTTGATTTGGAACTCTCCCTCAGTTTTGACATTCTCTTCTGTCTCTCAGACAGACCGACCACTACACTGATATGTAGGTAGGTATCTGTAGGTTTCTCAGCTCTCTATGAGGGAGCTAATGAACTTGTCCCAGGCAGGATTGGTGTTCATCCCTAGACAGGGATGTTTATTTCACCAGAAGATATTTTCATTACTTGATGTCTCTAACTTATGCATATCGAAGTGGAACTTGTGGGCAAGAATTCAGAATTTTAGGTTTCATTTTTTCTTAACTTAAACTTAGAGGACCAGTCCTTCTGAGGTAAGTACATCACTTTCTTACTAAGCAGCAGGATAGGATCTACAGAAAGAAGGAGAGGACATAACAGGCAAGGGGCAATGGAAAAAGGGGGAATGCTTACCTCAGAGAGTTAAACAAGAACCTCCTCAGCCCCCCTCACCTGCCCAGTTGACATTCTACAATAGGTATGGGGCTTTGAGACTCAACAGCCAGGAGGATGAAGGTGGAGACAGAGACAGGCACAATGCTCTACAAGGTGAGGAGGATGATGGCTCTTCCAGCTTAGTGGTGTCACCAAAGTCTAGGCAAAGAGTCCCCTGCATTACAACCTCTGGTATTAAGAAAAAAAGAAGAGTAATGGTACTCAGTGATTCCCTTCTGAAGGGAACAGAGGGCTCTGTATGTCATCCAGACCCATCCCACAGGAAGGTCTGTTGTCTCCCTGGGGCCTGGGTATGGGATATTGCAAGGAGGCTGCCCAAGATAGTTTGTTCCTCTGATTACTACCTGCTGCTGGTTGTCCAGGCTGGCAGTGATGAAATTGACATAAAGGGTAACAGGGTAATTGAAAAGGGAATTCTGAGCTCTGGGTCAACTAATCGATGGGTTAGAAGCACAGGCGGTGTTCTGCTCAGTCCTCACTATGGCACAGATGGACACTGAAAGGTACAGGAACACAGCATTATCAATAGTGGCTCCACGGCTGACACTTGAAGTGAAAGTTTAGGTTCTTTGACCGTGGGGCAACCTTCACTGCCCCTGCTTTGCTAGATTCAAGAGTCCAACTATCAAAAAAGGGTGAAAGAATTCTAGCCTATGAGCTGGCATCCCTCAATGAGAGGGCTTTGAACGATCTTTGAGGGGGTTGGGGATGGAGCTAGGCTCGCCATAAAGGAAGCTGAGGGTGGTAAGCTAGTGTCAGGGGTAGAATCAGCAGCCCAGCTGAAGTGCATATACACTAGTGCATGTAGTATGGGCAACAAGCAGGATGAGCTGGAAGCCTTGGTGCAACAGGAAGGCTATGATGTGGTTGCCATCACAGAAATGTGGTGGGATGCATCACACAACTGGAGTGCTACAATGAATGGATACAGGCTTTTCAGGAAAGACAGGATAAGGAAAAGGGGTGGAGGGGTGGCCCTGTATGTTAGGGAAGCCCTTGATGCCATGGAGCTTGTAACTAATCCTGAGCAGGTTGAAAGCCTATTGGTTTCTGTCACCCAGTGACAGAACAAGAGGACACAGTCTCATACTGTGCCAGGGCAGGTTTAGGCTGGACATTAGGAAGGAATTCTTCACAGAAAGAGTGATTGCCCATTGGAAAGGGCTGCACAGGGAGGTGGTGAAGTCGCCACCCCTGGAAGTGTTTAAAAGGAGATTGGATGAGACACTTAGTGCTGTGGTTTAGTTCATTAGAGGAGTTAGGTGATAGGTTGGACTTGATGACCCTAGAGGTCTCTTCCAACTTGGTTGATTCTGTGATTCTGCAATTGTAGAAGGCCATCTCTGAGAGAAATGTTGTCTGCTTTAAATATCTTTCACCCAGCTCTTGAAGTGTGTTCAGGTCAGCAGCAGTGCCTTGTGGGATGGCAGAGTCAGCCAGATGAACTAATGCAAACCCAAGTGACCCTGTTGGAGGTGCTTTAGGAGGAAAGCTGTCTCAGCAGAGTGTTTCAGTTGACAAACTGCTAAATTGCATACTGCTTGTTAGCTTTCATCCAGGTTCATGTGTGCGTTTCCGCATCCATCTCTGTACAGGGAAGGAAAGGAAGAGATGCTTTCTCACATTTCAGATGTTAACCAGCAAAAAGACCATTCTGTCCCCATTGCTTTGCCTTCAGACTTCCACTTCCACATCACATCATCAGGGGGATGTCTGTTTCCCTTAGCTTAGGCTATCGGAGAGGAAGGTGTAGGCTGCTGCACCTTTCACACAAATAGCATGTTGCTGTGTGACTGACTAGGGGCTGGAAAACATTGGCAAGATTGGTGATATTTTTTTTTTCCCTTTCATTGAAGTGTCCTTTGAACAAAGTCTGAATGTTGAGGCAATTCATCAGCTTTCTCATAGTGTTCAGTAGAGATATATTAGATAATATAATTGATTTTTTAATCTGATTTGTAGGCTTGAACATGACTCTTAGGAAGGAGAGGAGACACCCTGCAAGAAACTGCAGGCAGTGGATACTCCTATGCATGATCAGTTTTAAACAACACGTCAATGAGTTGTGTAGCTGCTTAGGTTCCCAGCTGGGTTTCATTCTGCAGAGGGTGAGCTTTGACAGAGAAAAAATTATCAGTTGTCAGCCACCGAATGGGTATTAACTTCTGACTGAGCTCTGGAGAGGAAGGATGAGCCAGTGACCATGGCACTTGCTTCATGTAGAAGCCCAGCATGGTTTGTCAGCAGACTTCCTACATGCTGTTAGACAAGCCTGTGTGCTGTGATCCAGTGCTACCAACAGGACATTGGGAAGAATGCTTCTTCTCCACTAAAACTGAGCTAATATTCCTTACACATGTGTTTCACGACTACTTACGAATTGCAAGTCTTTCTAATACTTCAATAATTTAGAGCAGTTAAGCTTCATAGAGTCTTGTCTGTGTTGTGGGATTAAAAACTTCTTTTGTTAACCTGGAGACAAGTGTATGTGTTTTCATTTTAGTTAAATAATAATCAAGTCTGAGAAAAGGGGGAAAGGAAGGTTGGGTAGAAGCTATATGAATTTTTCTTCTTTTCTGCTTTGTCTGAAAATCTTCCCATGTAGCTCTAAAATTCTTGCATTGTGAAAACTTCTCAGAGCTGCTTGGCATGTCTTTACAGTTAAAATGCTTAGCTGTTTTCATGTAAATACGGAATGGGTGGGGAGCAATGTGCTACTGCTAGTAGCTGTGACAATAACATAAAGGGACAACATGAATTTTTTTTTTTGTGTGGTCCTTCTTGAATGCAATATCTCTATTTTTAAATAAATAACTCTTTCTGAAATATTTATAAAGCACAGATACTGCATAAGGGATAAATCAGAAAAAGGAGTTCTTGGTAGTCAGCTCTTAAAGCAGAAGATATAATTCTTCATTTATCTTTCAAAAATCAAGCTTTTCAGAGGTTATGTCTATTAAATCTAACTAGAGCAGCAGGTGGATGAAATCTGATGTTTTAAAAAGTCTTTATTTGAAAGTATTAACTTGGCAATTTGTATGTAGGGCAGCGAGCTACGCTGTAACAGCTAGTAACAGGAGTGGCAAGGACATGGGGGAATGGAGGAGACAGGACTTGAACCCAAGTTTCTTGCATCCCCCAAAGAGCTCATAGTTACTTGGCAGCAGGTTATTGTGGAACGTTTCTGTGTTTGTTTTCCCTTCTTTACCAAAAAAAACCCAAAAAACTCTAAATGAACTACAAAGAAGAAAGAACAGATATTGAAACCTCTCTGTATTTTGTACTATGGAGCAAGCTAATCACAACTGACTGTTATTCCTTGCTAAGTTAGAAACAAATGGGTTTTTTATTATTCTTGGCCATTTGTCTTTGTATGGGTAGCTTTTACCTTCACTGAGGTGTCTAGATCTCATTTTCAAAATATCTGTTCAAGGCACTCAGTTGGACTGGGACTACACAGGAAAATGAAAGCATGGTAAAACACCTAAGGCAGCACAGACAGCAAACTTGCTCACAAGTGGCTTCAGCTTACATCCTCCAGGGTCGTTTTGTGAGCTAGTTCACAGTACATCTTGGCTGTTATTTAAGTTAGAGTGCTCCTAAAAATGGGCTATTCTGTAAGTTACTTCAAGTGCCTGCAGTCTGGACACCCTGGTGCTTGCAGGTTGTCTTGCTGCAGTTACAGAGGACAGTTTAATCTTAGAAGTCAGTCAGTGGTTTCTCTTTAGTGGACATTGAGGATGTAGAGAACATCTATCATATGTCAGAGTGGAGACCTGAGCTAACTAGTGTGTAGCTATGTTACTCCTTTCTCCATAGTTACGAGATGCTGGAGTGTATAATGCAAACAATCATTCTAACAGAAAACCAATGTATTACATGATAAAGATTAGTTTATTGGTGGAGCGCAGGTTTGTTTGGAGCTGTGGAGATAGCTCCTCCAGGATGTACCAGTAAGTAGTCTACAATGTAATAATTTAAAACCATTAGTGGCATGTTGTTGTCTTCTTTCATTTTAATTGTCTTATGTTTTCTGCTGTATGTTTTTTAGCACTGCCACATATGCCAGACTTTAAAGAGTCTATTGTGGAATGTTTGTCACAAACAACCAGGACTAAAAGGCTTGAGGGCATGAAATAAACATGCATTTACATTAAAAAATAATTGCTGAAGCGGTTTGCTTTGTGTTATTCTTTTTTGTCTTGAAGGAAAAGATGAACTCTGTCTTGCATTTGGCAGGGGCAGAAATATCCAGACTTCAGAAGTACACGCCAGGTTTACTGAGATACTGGGGCAAGAGCAAAAGCACCTTGTGCTGGTCCACCTCTCCCGTTCCCTTGGGTTTAATAGTCTCTCCAGATGAGAAAGGCAAACATGTTAGACTAGGAATCCTTTGCTTCAGCTGCCTGACATATGGTACCACAGAATCTCCGTTTCATTTTGACAGTGCCAAAACCCAACAGCCTTAAACGGCAGCCTTGAAATGTAACAGGATGAACACACAAAGCCACAACAAAGCTGCTGTGTGGGGCGTATAAATCTGTCCATCAGTTAACAAATGCCTTGTAATATTTGTTTTCAAGAAGTTGTTCTTCTGATCTGCAGTTGGTTTGTTGGATGAGGTTTGCATGATTTGGTTTTCTTCTGCTAGAGGCAGACCTTGGGTTTTGGCTGTTGGGGTGCTGTATATGCAGCTTTTCTATTTCCAGACTCCCTTGCTGTTGTGCTGACCTCTTTCTCACTCCGTAGGGAAGCATGAGTTAACACAAAGATTACAGTAAATTTGTTCTATGGTAAACTTACATCAAGAGAAGAAGCAGGAACGCACTTCCAGAAACCAGTAATGACTGCATGTCACTACAGTGTGGCTCATATAGCACTGGAAATGACAAAGTGGTTTGAAATGCATGAGAACATCAAAGGCCCCTTGTTTAGTCAAGGTTACAGACAGATGTGATCTGGTGGATGGCAAGCCTATATGAAAGTTATGCTTGTTTGGAAATGGGAATGGATGAAACCAAAATTGGAACAAGATGGAGCCATAAAGGCAGAGGATGGCTTGAAGAAAGATTATTAGCTCAGCACAGTTGAACTAAACTGGTTTTATCCCAATTAAGAACAGTGATATTGGGAAACATTTGGTGTTTTTTTTGGCCTTAAGCATGACTAATTTAACTTTTGGTGCCTGGAAAGCTTTGGAGTGTTTAGATGTTGTCCTGTTTTTCATCTTTTTCTAAAAGAGTTGACCTTTTTTAAGGTACTGCAGCTTTGGTCTTGCCTTTTTCTCTGTAAGTTGGCATGCTGAAGATCTAGAGAGCTTTTTATTGGAAATAACTGTTTCTGAGTATCCTACTCTTGAGTGTTTTCTCAACATTCATATTGTAAGGATAATGATGAAGAGCCTCAGAGATTTAATTGCAGAATAATAGATTCAGTTTAGGTTTTCATCACCACAGAAAAATGTCTTCCGTTTCCTCCTCCTAAACTCCACAGTTAAAAAGAAATGTTAACTTGTTTCTTGTGGAACATCCAGGCATAAACTCCATTTTTCCACCTCACCTTAATTTCCAAAAGCAAAACATGACCAGATTCCCAAAACAATTTTAATCATGTCTCTGTGGTTAAGCAGCCTAATGACTTGGCTTAGATTTGCTCCAGCACAAGTGTCAATAATTATGAAGATCTGTTTTCCCAATATTCTATGGGGGAAACTTGCTGTAATAAATCCATTGTTCATCATAATTCACGTTTTTAGCTTCTTTTCCCTTATTTGAAGATGGCTTGAAGCTTTAGTTTCAAATTCTTGAGTGTGCTCTAACTTCACCCCACCCACAAAGGAGGAGAAGAGGAAATGGGGAGAAGAGGGGAGTGGATATGTCTACTAAAACAATCTATATGTTTTCACATCCAAAACCAAAGGCATGATTAGTATCTGCAAAACCAAAACACAAGAAATTATTCCCTGTCCAACTTACAGAGTGAATCTAGAAATTTGCCTCTAACCCTCATTTTTATAGATACAAATCAGGGTTCTTGACTTAAATATCCGCAAACAGAGCATGAGTCAGTAGCCATAAAACTTGTTCATCCAACAGTCGCTGTTCCTATTGCAGGCTGTGAGTGCCATATTGTCGGTATAAATGTTTCCTGATCTGAGCTTTCCTGTGTTTAGAGAAAACCTCCCTTAGACTTGTCAGGCCCCTAATTAATGCCCTGGACCACTAGGCATGTCAAACAAATTACATATTTTTTGTGTATATGTCACAGATTCCACATTTATTAACTCGCTTTTGTAATTGCTGAACTCCAAGTTATTTTGATTAATACAGAGTTTGAACCCAGTTTACTGGCACACTCTGTTTTGGGGAAGAGACAAAGTCTCAAAACAAATGTTACTGGATTATAAAATTGATGAGAATTCAGGTTTTTTAATGAGGGTTGAATTTCTCAGGGAAATAATCTGTACTATAATTAATTTGCAGTTTCTGTCTCATTTCTATCTTGCTAGTAGGAAAGAAAGGATACAGGACAAGGAACAGTTCCTCTAATTCTCCTGTTGAGAATTAGCAGAAGGTACAGTAAAATTTGACTAGAGATTTATTTGGCTTAGGATTTCTAGTCACCTTTTGAGAACAGCAATTTCCTGAGCTAATAAACCAGTCTAGCTTACTTCTGTATGGAATATCTTTACTCCAGATGAACTCGACTTTAACTGTAGAGTTTAGAAAGCAAGGCTTTCTCTTCTTGTAGCACTCCCATGTTTCATCTCCTCATTGCGTGAGAGTTTAGGGAAACCAGCAGAGCTCATGGAACACTCTGGCTCATGTTGAATGCTGGCCTTTGGAATGATGCCATTACTCTTGCACTGCTACAGACACAACTGTGTTGTTGCTGAAAGTCTCAGGACTTCAGCAGTTTCTAAGTCACTTGCAAGCTATTGTAACTCCAAAAGTCCATTGTAGTTTCCTCCGTTTACTGCTTTTTTAATAGGTTATAATTCAAGCAATTTGCATGAACACTGGTTGGAAAATGCTTGAAAAATCTTCAACTTTTACACACTAACATTTTTTAGGTATCACTTGGTGAAAGTGGGAGAAGGAAGGTTTAGAAGAGAGTACTTCAGTTCTAATGGACCTTTGATGGTCATCTAGTCCAAGTGCCTGTGCATTCAGGGCTGACCAAAGGTTAAAGCATGTTAAGGTTATTGTCCAAATGCCTCTTGAACACTGACAGGCTGACACCACTTCTCTAGAAAGCCTCTCTCAGAATGTAGGTTACGTATTCTTTCGGTGTCTTATTTCCTAAGTATGGGTGGCTTGCAGACAGAGGGTAGCTTAACTACTCCTAGAGAACAGTTTTCTGCGTATGTGAAATTCCCACAAGTGACTGGAAAACCTACTCCAGGGACTTGAGCTTATTAAAAGAATTGTGAAATACACTTTGGGAAGTCTAAATATCATTAAGGAGACACCCAAGTGATAAAGTATGTCTAGAAAGGATTATATTGCAGTCCATTTATTCTCACTTTGACTTTGGCCAATTCAGGAGATGTAACTCAGGTATTGATATCCTGAGTTAGCTCCATCTGGTAAAATAAATACTAATAAAAGAGGGCCAGCATAATACGCTATTATTCAGTTATGTCCTACCTAAATCTGTAAAATACCACTTAACCATGGCTAATCACTGGGTAAATCTTGTGCTGATTCTTTACACAGAGGGTGAATTTTATCCTTATGCAATAGATCTCCATGGAACTAACATATCTTTTAAGCTGTACTTTCATATTACAGAAAGCCATCTCATCTCTTTCAAGAAATATAGCTATTTTTTTTCCCAGTCATGAGTGCTTTTTTCTTCTTACATTCTGTGGCTGCTGAGTGATTCATTTCCCAAATGTTTACAGAGAACATCTAGTGGAAAAGGGGATCATGACTTTTTAAAATACCTATTTAAAGAATATGTCTCAATAGTGCTGTGTAATCCAGCGCAGCTTCTCTCTCATGGGCAGAGCCCACAGCAGAGTTGAATGGGTTTTAGTCAGAGACAAGGATTGTATTTTTTGTTGGCAGATATGTTTGGCTATATTTTTTCCACTTTCCTTTTTTTTTTTTTTCTACATGATGCAGTAGATTTTAATTGAAAAGTCCAGATGGAGTATTTTATTATTTCTCACTTTTATTATTGTTTTAGGACGATCTAAATTACTAGACTCTCATTCTAATTTATGAATACTATTTAACTGTTTTGTGGAGCAGTGGTTTAATTTTATGACTCAAGATAATAGAAGATTCATTTGTCTACAGTCTTACATTCTTTGCATTAAACATACTAAATATAAAAAGGGGTTTAAAACTGGACATTAATTTTCTCACAAGTAGATTCCAATACTAGTTTCTGGGCTTTGCAGATGATACAGGCTGGAATGTCTTTGGATCAGATTTAGCCGACATTTCATATTCAGAATTTAGAAAGGAAGAAAAAAATAGAAAGTTGAGTTGTTTTGTTGTTTGGGGTTTTTTTGTTTTGGTAAAGTGTTTGAAGTCATTATAATAACAAATCTTAAATCTTTTGAGTTTTTTGTTTTATATAATCAACCAGAAAGGATTCTTCACATAGAACAGAACCAGGTTTTGGTTAGGTGATTTGTTTTTTTCCTTCTTCTATGTCAGAAAATTCTCCTTCTGGTGAGAGGAGATTTATATATCTGTAGCCACATCTCTGCCTCCCTTGAGACAGTTTTGACATTATGGCTCTTGTGCAATTTCTCAGTCATATTCAAATGGTAACAGGCTGTGATCTGAAAATGTGGATATACATATGGTGTGCATGTGTGTTTCTATGGATGTCTGTGCACAATACAGTGCAAGCTAGTTCAGCAAGTAACCCGTGCATCCAAGTTTTGTTGCATTCACACACTAGTAGAATTATTTTCTTACACTATGGTGTCTTTCTGAAGTGCTGAAATGCTTTAAATATAAAATCGTAGTGCTGATCAGCTCCGTAACTTACAAATATCACTGGCATCCCTGCTTCTTCCAAGTACTCTCATACCATATGTATCCAGCAATAAATAAGAGGTGTGTTTGCTGCCAGCTCCATCAGAGATCCAGAATTAAAGCTAGGTTCTTCACAAGAAATCATTGTTATTCAATCAATTACCAAAAATTCGATTGGAACTCTGAGTCAGACTAGAATCCAAATCACTCTACAGATTTTGCAGAATTAGGGTGAGTGGAAAATTATAAAATTCTGTTCCTGCCACTCACAAGAAGGAATTATAGCTCTAAAATGGATATCTTAAGATAATGATACCCTAATCAGAGCTGCGCTTTTCAAAGTTGTGCCAATTTCACAACATTCATCATTAAACACCTGGATTTGTGTGTTGTGGTAGTGATTCTCTGCTGTGTTTTACATACCTGATGAGAATACTGTAAGTCTTCTCCAGGTATCTCTTTTATATATTGTTTATGCCAGCTGAATTTAACATTCAAAAGGTGATTAATAGCCTGAAGGTATAAGGCTGTCCATACTCATCCCAATTACTTTCTATTGAAACATTCCTCAGATGTCAAAGGATTTATATAGGTCTCCATTTGCGATATCTATGTATACATGCACAAATAAGACAGAAACACTAAGGTTTCTGAGGTCTACAAAACTTAGGCAGATCTATTTCATGAAATCTGTATTTCAGTGTGCTAAAATATTGGAGTTTACATTATGAATTTGGAAAACTACTTGCAATTATTACCGAGTGAAAGGTGTTTACAAAATAGACTTGATGCTGTACCCATAACTGTGTCTATATATTCTGTTGTGTGTGGATCCAGGAAGATTGCTCTAAGTGCTGCTAAAAAAAACCCAAAAAATCCTGCTTAAATCCTCCTCTCAGTTTAAGTGAAGAGACTAGAATGTGGAATGAGGCCTACAGAAACAGCTTTTAAAACAAACAAACAGTGATATTTGTAATTCTCCATGTAGTTAAAGTTGTGTTTAAAGATATTTAGGAAGAAAGAAAAATATCATAATGCTAAAACATAAAACCGTCTTTAAAAGCCAAAACTTCAATCAGATTTCTTTCCAGTCTTGCAGAGAAGACTCTGCTTTATCTGGATGTTTTCTCATTTTTATTTTTATTTTTTTTTGTTGACTATCTCTGTTGTTCCTGTTTGGCAACATTAGTTAACACAGCCTCTCCTCCCGTGTGAAGGACATCTTGACCTTCCATATTTGCAGAGAAGTTGGGTTGAAGGTGGTAAAACTGATCTGATGAAAGCTCTAAAGAACATGTAGTGCAGAGATGGAGTGGAATCACTGTATTTCAGTCTGACCTTGCTATTGCAGCTACAAAAGTTCCATCTAAATGTAACACATAAAGTGGAAGTTATTTAAAAGGGTGTAAGTCACCATCTTCATAGGTGAAGGCAGTTCTCTTAAGCGGCTTAGGTGAAGCAGGGCCATCCTGTAACAGTGTGTACTTCCTTGTCCAGAGCAGGGAACAGCTGTACACGTGTGGTGCCAGAACTAGTGCGTCTCTTGGTACTTCTCAGATAAAATAAACAATAAGGAAACTCTTGCAGTTATTGACCTTCAAACGTATATATTACAGTCTTTCATTTCATGGTTTTAAATAACTTTCCTTTTTATAATGTAGTAAATGTTATGCCTACAAACCTGGAAAAATTGACTTGTTCCATCAATTTCAAAGGAACAAAAAGTATACTCTGTACTCTGTTGTCAAAGTTATTAAACCTGATAGCATTTAAGAGAGCATTTGAGAATTGCTGACACAATGATTCCAGGTTCGTCTTGGCTTGTGTGTAGCCCTAGCAGTGCTCACAATAAGAAGCTTATTTGCTGAACTGGTAATTATTACTCTAGACACACCAGTCTCTGACCATAATACCTTTTTAGGTCTCAGCACATTAGATTCAAAAGAAGGGTAAAGATCATCTCAGAGAACAGTTTGCCCTGAGGGAATTCAAGTGTGCAGATAAGAGCATTTAAACTGTTCTGCAGCTGTTGAATGATGGGCATATTTTGTAGGGAAGCCTGGAGTGGTGCTGAGATGGATGCATTGATGTAAAAAACAAGTCAGGCTCATAGCTGTCAGCTAAACCCTTATGTAAAGTGAGATGAATGGACCTTTGGATAGCTTCTTGTATTAATATGTATTGTAGAAAGGAAATCCTTAGTAATACCACTGAGGAGTGGATCCTCATCTAATAACCTAAAATTAGTTCAGTCTTCAGTGTGAGGGTTGCAAATGGCAATCCTTATATCAGAGAAAGCTATTTTTCAGGAATGGGCATCATACTTTGACAAATATTCACGTCAAAGCCAAAGACATTTCGAATTTGCATGAGCTCTGACAGTGACTCTAGCCTAAAAATATCCTTTTTTTTTTTTTTCAATGGCTTATAGTGCTTGCCTTGCCGTGTACCTTTTGGTGTGCAGGAGCCCTGCTGATGCCTGCAGGGTGACTGATCAAAAAATGTAAATGCATCTGTTTAGGGCCTGTTAGACCTCAGTGAATTGTGCTAGTTGTGAGAAGATACAAGAAGGAAGTAAAATGCTGGTAAGCACCTTCCTCAGAGATGATACAGTGGTAAATGGGGAACATCTACTTTGAACTGAAGGGACATCTAATCTGGAGTTTTTCATGAAGCTTATGTACTGCTCTCTGTGGGTAAAGATAGTGTCTCTACAAAAGGAAGAAAAAAACCCTCAAGATTATTTTGTGTAATTGGAATTGTTACTAATTTTTATGGCAATTTTTCTTGACATCTAAACAAGGAATCAAACCTTTTGATAGTTTACCGTGATATAAATATTTTGTAGTAAGAAGACAATGAGGAAAGAAGGAGATAGAATGATATATCTGGCTGAGGGAATGGAAATTCCATCATGGCTGCTTTTGCCCCATTCTCTGTTAAGAAAACTGTTCAAGAAGTCTAGTTACAATCTGTAGTTAGGCCACGTGAAAAATGTGTGTTAGAAAATCACTGTTATGATGGACACAATTTTCTAAACTGTCATTTGACCTTGGACCTGTGGGACTTGGGGCTCATAATAGAAGTGCTTCAGGTTTTGAGAGTCCTGATGCAGTCCATCCAAGCAGTTTAAGTTAGTAATTGATGGAAATTTTGGGAGTGGAAAGAAAAGTGGAAGAAGTTTTTCAACTATAGCTGTGTGGTAACATACCTGTGTGTGGTGATACAGCGTCCAAGGGGACTCTGAAAAAAACAAACAACTGAGTTAATAAAGCTGTGTGGGGTGAGAAAAGCCTTGTTGTAACAAACCAACAAAAGCATTGACAGGGGCAAGGCAGAGGGGAAACCCCCAAGAACTCATCTCTGTTCTGCTAACAGAGTGTCACAGTCTGCCATGTGGCCATGTATTCTGTGCGTTCCTTTCATCGTTTGTTTTCTTGGTCAGCGTACAACAAAGAACAGCAGTGATGGACAGAGCCACAAACCCACAGTGACTGTATATATTGCAAAAATACGGACAAAGCTTACAGGAAAGTGACACAGCAGGTTTGAAACGTGTGGTAACATTAAAAATGTCTCTGTTTATTCTGGTTCCCACACTTTGGGGAGTTACAGGCATATGCCTTTCCCTTGGCATGAGTCTGACAGAGCACTTAGTGCCTACTGAAGGCTAAGTCAAGTATAGCAGCAGGGCCAGGCCCTGAGGCCTAAGTAGCAGACTTCATCATCCATCATCCCCTGACAGATGATTTTCTGGCTCTCTATTACTTAGGGAGAAAATGTTCACACAATGCTCAATAAATATAGATACAATGAGGGAGAATCTCCTTCAGAAGTTGCGTCTTTCTTCTCTGTGACCAAATTATTATTCAAAGTATTTCATTAGCTAATGTAAGGCAAAAGCTCAGGGAAACAACATTAAATGTAAACGGTAAAAAAGGAATCGGAGCTGCACAATTTGCTGAGATTTGATTTCCTCCAGCATGCCAGTGTTGGGGAATGTTTTACAACAGAAAACACACGGAAATGAGTGAAAGTTGCATGGTAGTTTGGCTAAACAAGGTCCTGTATTTTTATGGATGGGAAGATTTTATTTTTTGGTGAAAGTGTTAGTAGTGTGAGTTAGAGTTGTCCTGTGTGAGGCGAGCACATCTGAATATTGGTACTTTCTTGTATGTCTGCCATACTGTATTTGGGGAGGGTGGAGATTACAGTGGTTGTATCAGAGAAGATTGTGAAAGAATAAGGTACTAAATACTATGTTGAGTTCTCTTATGTGATAAAAAACCATTAGTGTTGGGGGACTCTGTAATCTGCTGGACTTCCTGGTCAAGGCAGATTAAACACAAGCAAGACCCAAAGGCTGGAATGTGCTATATGCAGATTGGAGAGGAGGCAATTTTTTGTCTGCTATCAGCTGCTGTAGTGATCCTGCCAGAGGTGGTAACTTGCTGAAAACAGTTTTGATGAAGGATAAAGATTTCTTTTTTTCATTGGTATTCTTACACATAGAATTTGGTGCAGGTGGTAACAGCCTGTGGTTTGAGGGTAGCACAAAAGTCTGCGAGTTCTACAAATCTACTAGAGATAAATCCAATATCACCTCAGACGCATGAGCCTGAAATGGGACATGACTTGACAATATTTGTATGTCTGTTTCCAGGTGAAGAATATCTTTGCCAGCATCTTCTTTTGGGCTAAGAGTTCTATAGCTCAAGTTGTCTGTGCTGTCAGAGCTTTGCTGTTATTTTGTCCTGGCATAAAGCTTGAAAGTGCCTGTCAGTGCAGACTTACTGACAGTAGACATCACAAAAATCATAGAATCACATAATGTTAGGGTTTGGAATGGATCACCTCAACAGATCATATAGTCCAATACCCTTGCCAGAGTAGAATCACCTACAGTAGGTCACACAGGAACAGAAAAATGCTTGTATAGAATCATACAATCAACCAGGTTGGAAGAGACAGCCAAGCTCATCCAGTCCAACCTGTTACCCAGCCCTGTCCAGTCAACTAGACCATGGCACTAAGTGCCCCATCCAGAATCTATCCAAATCCAGGGAATCTGACCCTTGCTACCTCTGCATTATGCATTTCTTCATTTTGTAGGGCAAAAATGCTTTGAAAATTATCGACTCCTTTATCAAAATTCAATAAGACTTATCTAAGGTCCCAGGATGGGTGTATCTAGTGAAATTAATTGTTATTCAGTATTTGGCTCTGTGATGATTACAGTATTTTTGCACATTGAAGAAAATGTTATCTAAGAAACTCTTGTCATCTTCAGGTACATATTCAGCCTGTCAAGTTGCTGCAGATATAGATGGGTGCTTGCTTAAGTGTGCTATTGATGCTATGGCAAACAGAAAGAATTGTCTGGCATTTCCTGTGTACGTCATAGAAAATTCAGATCAGATTCTTAATATTTGCTTTTCCTATCAAGGTCATCCAAACCACTAAAAAGCTACAAAAGGAAATTCTAAGAGTTCTTATGTGGTCATTGCTAGGGAAGTAATTTCCTTTAGTATCCATATGTTCAGCATCTTTACCTCATTCTATCTTTGGTAAAGTTGTGGTATTGCTTTTAGGGGAGAAGAGACAAAAACATGCAGATAAATCTTTTCGGCTAACCTCTTTGAAAACAGGGTTATCCATGAGACTGAGCAGAATGCTTATTTTGCTGTGGTTCTGGAAGCAACTAGGAAACAGCTTATCTCTTCCTTCTTACCCACTCTCTCCAGCTCCTAGCTGAGGCTGGAGAGGATCATTCTTTGTTGTCTTACCTTTTCAACCAACACATTAAGTTCAGGAAAGTAGATCCCTCGTTTGAAGTGAGTTTTCCTAACTCTCAGCTAAAGCCAAGTAAATGAAAACACCAGTTGCTAACCCAAACTCTGCCAAATATGGTGCTTGGGTCCCATCCTGGGGTGTGACATAGCAAATACTCTGATTTTTTTGAGCACTTTAAATAGGCTCCAGCTGGCTGTCTTTAAATGCATGGCATTTACAGATGCTTTCTTTTTTACTTTCATATCTGCTGAACTCTGGTGGGCTAAATATCGGCAAGGCCAA
This sequence comes from Tricholaema leucomelas, assembly GCA_013400475.1. NCBI lineage: Eukaryota > Metazoa > Chordata > Aves > Piciformes > Lybiidae > Tricholaema lacrymosa > Tricholaema leucomelas. Next base: position 1,704,199 of record WAAF01019521.1, read on the forward strand.
AGTGTATAATGCAAACAGACCTCAGTGAGTTCTTTAGATGTGTTTGGTTTTTAACAGCATTGGATGCATTGAGCCCACAGTACGTATTTCTACTGTGATTAGTAGGAAACATGGGTCTGAATCTGTCAGAGAACATAATATTCCTCTTTGTAGTTTCTTCTTTTTCCCTCTCTGTTTATCAACTTGCTGTGGGTGTTGTAGTTACGTGATTCAAAATATCATAGGGATATGTATGCATGTGGTGCCTGGTGTTCAGGTCTGTAGGTGGTCTGAACCTGGTCTATGTCAGCCCAGTTTTGAGCATGGACTGGAGGAGAGATCTCTTTTAGCCTAAGTCATGTTAAGATTTTGTAAATTCTGTTGGGTTTCCTTTTGTACAATATTCAACTAAGATCTCATAAAGGCAGGCTGGTTTGTCCATAAAAGAGCAATGGCCTTGGGGCATGTTGATCCGCCCAAGTTACTTCTTGGCAGCAGGAGCACAACCGCTGGTTCCTGTTTTGCCTGCTTTTACAGCTGTGTCTGGGTCTGGTATGGGGTTTTGCCATGCTGCAGCGGATTACTCTTCTGGGTAGGTACTCATTGCTGTGGTGGTTGTGTAGTTGGTTTAATAGAAGATGAGTAGATGCTTTGAAGAAGCTTTCTGCATGTGATGGCCTGCTAAACGGGCATAATGATAGCATTGATCTTTCTACCCTGCCTTGCGGCATGCTTGTTTGTGAACTTGAGCCTTTCCTTGCAGGAGTGATCTCGAGTGTTGGGTCACCCAGACAGTGAAAACTGAAATAAGCTGAGTTACAGACAACCCGTGTTGGTGTGTTTTGTAGGTAGCTGTTCACATGCTAAGCATTCTGAAAGAGCGATTTAGGGACATCTGTATTGCACTCATCGTGGCTCTGATGTCCAAACCTGAAGACAAAGCTGTAAAGGAAAGTTCCCAGGTCACTGGTAGGAGATTATGGTTTAAAGCAAACTAATGGTCAGTAATTAATCCTTATTGAGGAGCTTCTTACGCTGCTTTGCACTGACCTTCTGCACCCTTAGCTGTGATTGCAACTGATTTGATATGTTTTCTGTTTGCAGCTTTAGAAAAAAGTCTTTTCATAAATGAGAACTTTTGTGATTGTTTCCAACTAAAAGGCCTCGTGCAGGTACAGACACAAATCCTTTCTCAAATGCAGAAAACCTTGACAGCTAAGGCCCAAAATATGTGAGGAGCCCTTTCCAGAGAGCAGATGGTCAGAGAGAAAGGAATGTTCTTGGCAGTGGTAGAAAGAGAGGTCTAAATCACCTTCACTTTGTATTTTGTTTTGCATTTTGGGGGATATTTTTTCTTTTAAAAAAGAGGGGGAAAAAAATAAAAGGTGTAAACCTGATGACATTATATGCTTGTCATGAATCAGTAAAATCTCAGTAATGTAGCACCTAACTGTGGTCACTATGATGCAATTGAACTAATCTAGTCTAAAATCTAATGCTTCAGGGTTGGAGATGCAAAACCTTCTAGGTTAAAGGAGCTAGGGAAAAAGGTTTTGGTCAAGAAGGACCAATTTCCTAACCAATAACTCATTGTACTTGTGAATGAATGATGATTTAACTAATTAGCACTGTACTTGGGGGGAAAACAGCTGTTCACTGAGTGGTTTTGGGTGTTTTTTTTTGGTTGTTTTTGTTTGGTTTTTTTCTCCTCTGTTCCTCCAGTGAAGTTGTGCTTTTTCATTCACTGGCAAAGATGAAAGTACCATTCATTGAACACTCAAGCAGTTTGATTTAGTTTTCCTAGGTTTCTGAGAAAAGAGTCAGAAATAAAACTTGGAACTTGTTGCTGCTAATCAAATCATGACAGAAAGGTAAAAAACGTGCTTCTTTTATCCTAGTATTTTTGCCTTCTACTTCTCAGTGCTGCTCACAGTCGTTATCTCCAAAGCTTTGTATGCTATCTCATTTCCTGAAAAGTAACTATCCATCCATAAATTATTTTGTGAAAGTAAAAATGTTTAACCAGCTCTTGTGACCAACAGGAGCTGGAGAAGGGTCTCTATGTAAAAAACAGACTGATACCCATGTGTTCTGTTACTACTCCACGAAAGTGAGGCCAGTAAAACCATTTATGTGAGCAAATGGGAGGTTCACACACTTCTGTATAGCTTGGTTGGGAGTGCTCAAACGTTGATTTGGTTCTGGATTTAGTGTCTGATATCAGGTTTTATACCGCATGTTCTACCATTGTGAGCTGTAACAAGATGAGAGTGAAAATGTTCAAGCAATCCCAGTTCCAGAGTTCCCTACTCTGTCACTTCTTGCATTGTAATTTTACTTTTTTTATTTTTAACCTTGGCATGTTATCACAAATATTCCTGAGGACAATCCACATCAGCTATTTATATTCCTAAACCTATTCCTCTGTCTGTTCCAGCAAACTCAGCCAAGAACATCCCAGAACTGACTTTTTAAAATCCTTTTGTTTATGGGAAATTCTACACATTGGATTTTCCAAACACTCAACTGGGGAGTGATCGTTGCAAACATCTGAGAATACTTTAGCTCTTCTAATTCACTCATGATATCTTACTAATATCCAAAGAGAGAACAACTGCTTGTTTTATAGCCTGCCAGGTTTCTTCAAAAGTTGTTACAGTCCCAAATTTCTGAGGCAGACATTTGTATTTTAGATGCATTTTGGTTTTACTCCTCCCTATCTAGAACTCTTATTTTCTCTTCATGGCATGTGTCGTGAGTATTTTTTAAAGCATATAAGATCTGTTGTTGGGAGGTTTTAAATGGAACACAAAGCTTAGTGCAAATCCTCTGCACAGGAGTGAATTTAGCCCTACTTCAGTCTCTCTTTAAGTATAAATAGATGTAAATTGATCACAAACCTTGGAATTCAACTTCGTCTTTTAGTTCTGGTTAAAATAAATGTTACTGAATTTTGAAAGTTCAGATATTCATTAAAATGCATACAGCACTGCCCCTGGGATGGTACCTAAAGTATTTGTAGGTAAGCAATATTAATATACAATTTGCAAAGCAATAACCCATATCCCAAGTGCAAAGGAAACACTGTGAAGCTAAAAGGTAAATAATAAATACTGATGAACAGGGACTCTGGAAAGTCACAACTGGAAAAAGTAGTAAATCCCAAGGTTTTAGTTGTTTTGCTCTTATTAACTTAGGTACAGAGTTTTGCTGTTTTCTGCTGGTGCCCTGGGGCAAAGGTCTTTGTCACTTTAGATTAAAAAGACAGTTTTCAAAATGTTACCAACATGTTCTGCCTTGCTCACCTAGACTTACAAACAACCCAAAAAGGGCATTTTGACAGAAAATGGAGACAGTAGCAATAGAAGAGAGGCTTCTGCAATTTATTATTGGCAATTATCAACGATAATTATTTGCTACATCCCATGGAGAAATAGCAAAGCAATATACTACTTCCTTTATTACTCCATGGTTTGCTGGTACGGATCACTGGGAAGTGTGTGGGGAAATGGTCAGGATTTCTGGGACCACCAGGTAAAAGCAAGTCTTTCAAACTTGGTTATATCTGTCAAGAACTCCAGTCCAGGAAAACACCCAAGTTTTGAACACATGAAGCTGCCACTGGACTTAAAATTGAGCCCAGCTAAAAGTGCTTCCTGGAACTTTAGTTAAGGGAGCCATTTTGATCAATGAATAAACCTATGACTCTTAGCAGACACATTCCAGTGAAAGAATACTACTACTGTTTTCAATCATGAAGCCTCTGCTGAAACAGTGATTGCTATCCGACCCATCAAGGAAAAGGTGATGTGAGCCAGTGTGCTCAGAGAACCCACTGTCCCGATGTCACAGCACAGTCAAGTTAATAGGATAAAGAAATGCTAAATGACTGCAAACTACCCTCTGAACAATACCATGATAGCTGGCTGGGAACCACCCTGAAAGTAGAGGACAAAATTTTACAGGGGATTGAGTCCAAAAATGGCCAAGCAATTCACATCTAAGGCAGCTATCTGTCTGGATAAATAATGTAAAACATCCAAGCTGAACAGAAATAATTACAGTGACATCACTGGCACGAAAAATTAGTTGAGGAAGAAAGTATGTAAAAATACCAACAAGAATTAAAGCAAGAGGCCTGTAGGCTGAGTAATTGTCTTTAAAACACTGAGTGCCATCTGTATTCCTTATAGAGGAAGTTTAAATGTTCACAGCAATTTAATGGAGAGATTTAAATTTGTCTATAGTAGGAATTTCTAATTTTTCAGTAGTGAAAGTGGCCATCCTGTGATCCCATAATGCATTATGCATATATGATTAAAATAGATACAATTTAGATTAATGACTCCCAACTCCTACTTAATTATTAATTGGAAATACTTACAGACTTTAGTTACCAAAGGTCTAAGAGCCTTATGGGCTGAATTTCTGCTAAGGAAGGGTAAAATTTTAAGGAGAGATGTGTCATCCCCAAATCATGTCATGGTATGACTCCCCCCAAAAAAAGAAATTTACAGAAGAGCATGCATCAGCACTTGGTATCACTGAGATGAGGACTAGATAGGACAGTGATACATGGGGATTAAGAAGGATATAGCATCCTGTACCTCCAGTTCTAGTGCTTCAACCTGCAGAATGAATAGACTAAGAGCTGTGGCTTTAATGGAATGCACAGCATTTGGTGGGGTTTGCTTCTTTCAGTCTGGAGGCTGGAAAAGATAGGGCTTGCATTGGGTGTATCTACAAAACTCACTGCCCACTTCTTTCTCTCCATCAGTGCATGCCTTAGCAGGTCTTTTTTTGTATCTTGAGCTCAGGTGTTTATGGATGTGCTCAGTCTGATACTTAAATACAAATTGTACTGTTTGTTCTACAGACATTTATACATGGGAATAGTCCCACTGAGCAATGAGTGTATCTGTGTACTTTGAGGGAGAAGGCTTATGTAATTGATCAGCTCTGAGCTGGCTGCTTAGGACTTGTATATTAGGAAGATACTCTGGGTCAGAAAGTAGCTCCTACCATTCTTGAGTAAAATTTAGTCTGTTGCTGAACCACAGCCTACCTATGTGTTGAAAAGAATTGTCTTGGTATAGCCAAGGATTCAGTACTTACATTTCTAAGCACAACTGCTTTATTAGTGTGGTCTGACTATAATACAGCATGAAAAAAAAACAACAAACAGTATTTTCACACTAGCAATAAAAGTATGCCAGTGTTTTGAATAGTAAGAGACTCCTCAAAAATATTTCCACCTTGCTGGCATCTTTAAGTCAAGAAAAGAAAGCCAGTGAACCAAACTTCTTTTCCCTGCCACAGTATTTTCTGGAAAAGAAAAACTAGCAATATGTCTTAAGTGAGGAGCATGTTACAAAGCCAGCCAAGCCTACCTCCTGTGCATAGTTAATCTATGGCTATAAAATTATATTGTTCTTTGTACTACTCTTAAATGACTTGTACATATGTCCATTGTTGTCAGCTTAGAAAGTACAGTTGTGAAATTTTGGATCCAAATACTTAAGTGTTTTGTCATATGAGAAGAACTGAAAGCAGCCCAGTTTTTGTTTTTCTTTTTTTCAACAGTTGATTTAAGCCCTAGATGGCTAGGTTAGAAAGAAGCCTTTCCTACACATTCTTCACAAGGAAAGTGCAGGAAAATAGGTTTTTAAAACTTTAACTCTTGCTGTTCTTAGTACTGTTTGGGAAGAATCCTTCTGTACACTTGCAATGAGATGTTCTGTATATTGATATTATTGTAAGTGCTAAAATGAGGTGGATAAGTAGTAACTGATATATAAACAACTATGGGCTCCTTTCAGAAAATAATTGAAGTGTCTGAGTTGGTCTAAGGACAGGCTATAAGCAATGTGAAATGAGCTATTACATCTAGTAAGATGTTGTCTGTTAATCCAAAATCTTCCTGCACAATGAGCCATATTAATAGCCAGATCTGCAGGAGAGATGAAAAAGCAGATCCAATACAGTTTGTGGTGCAGGTGACTTACCTTTAAATTAGTTCCTCCATAGCTCATTTTTGTTTTATTTTAGTCTGCCTGTCCTTTGTACTGGATTTTCTTCTTGAGAGCAGAGAATCACAAAAGTCTCTTCAGGAGAAAACACTGCTTGAGTTAAAATATTGCAAAGAATGAGTGGGGACCTTGAGGTTTAGATTTGGGGGAATTAATTTCCTTTTCAGGTTTGAAATGGAAAATGCACTCCTGCCTGGAGTGTATGTCAGGCTAAAACCACAGGCACTGAAGGGCCTGAAGGGCTGTGGAGGACAGGTTGTCTGAGAAGTGATTAGGGCTCCGTGAATTGCCAGGCTTCGGCTTCCAATAAAATTGGGAACATCAGACACATAAATTTAGTTTGCAGCAGCTGACCTGCCATGGGAGTCCCCACAGCACCGGATCTTGCAGAAGCTCCAGTGGTTAAGCCCAGCTAGCCTGGGGCCAAGAAACAAAGTGAGCTCTACTTTGGCACTGACCAGACTTTGATTCCCCCTAGTCTTCTCTGCTTGCATTTTGTAGGCTATATGAAGTGGCCTCACCTTTTCATTTCCCTTGTACTGCAATGCAAGGCAGAGAACACCTGAAGACATGATGAGCAGTTTTTCATGTGCAGAAAGAGCTCTGTGCTTAGACTTTACATGCTGTCTAATTTTCCTCTCATCAGCTGTGCATAGGTAGTCAAATACTAAAATGGCTTTGTAGGTACACATTTAAATTTCAAGTAGAAGTAAGATCCCATAAGATTGCTGTCAGATCTACTATGCCTGCAGAGCTGCCTGTTAGACTCCAAAGTAGCTCCTACATTGGTTAGGCTTATGGCTTCAGGTAATGCTTGGTGAGTGTGATCTCTTCCACAGCTGCAACATGTTTCTAATCTAACAGATTTAAGGAACAATTAGCAGTTATACTCTTTTTTACCAGATACAAAATCTTGTCCTAGGAGAAGCAAGTAGTTGCTGTCAAATTTAGACTTTTTTCCTCATTTTTGAGTGGCTTACAGAAATCCAGGTTGAAAAAATTCTGAAGTTGAACATCTAATGAACTGCAGAGTGACAAAAGAGGTGTTGTTTGCTCTTCAAAACATTTATTGTGTTTCTTTACACAATATGAGAATAGCAGATCATTAAATATTTTCTATTAACTGGGCATGTAGGGGGTTATTATTTGGAAAGAGACTGCAGTTTTCCATTCCCCTTTGGTTCATGCCTTGTTGTCAAACAGCAGGGAGAGAATTTCATTTTGAAAAAGACTGGTGATGCAGTTCAAAAGAACTCTAATGTTGCTCTGTATGTTGCGTTTTATCCCATGTTTTAAAGATTTAGTACTAGAACTAGAAGATCTTCGGTAGAAGTCCTTTGCAAAGCAGCCTTGTTCTCAAGTTGGTGAATGTAGATATGGTTAAAAGGCAAAACCAGGCTAAGGTAGCACTGATCACTAAATAACGATTAGTGAAAGACAAAAAGGAGGGAATTTGATTTTTTTCAATCTGGACTACTAGGCTTGGTTTGGTTTTTGTTGTTGTTGTTGTTGTTTTTTAATTTTTAACATGTACTTCTGATTCTCTAATTTTGTAACAGTGGTGTATAGTAATGTAATTTAAGTGGTGATATTAGTAATTATGTGCTGTGCTAGTTTGAGCCTAGCTAGAATGTTTTGGTGCGAAGGACTAGATCATAGGCTGTGAAATGAAAACAATATAGAAAGGGTTGGTGGCCGCAGTGGCATAGTTAGCTATCAGCCATCAGGAGATGGCTGGTTACGACTAGTTACACACAGTTGAAAGAAATGGGAAAAATACCTCTAATGTGAATTTCAAACTTCCTAAGCAGCTCAGGCATTAGTGATCTGGTGCTGCATGCAGGCTTCTCATGATGAGCCCTATTTCAATTCCAAATAGCAAATAGCTTTGCGTCATAATTGGTCATTGGCTGGCGTTATCTTTTCATCTGTGTGTCTACAGTGCTGTTAGCCTTCAGGCCTGGCTGAGAGTTGTTTCATGCACCACATGGTGGGTAATAATATAGGAGGCCTCCATCTCTCTAAACTAAAACTTTGTCATTATTAAGATCACAAGGGTTCAGCATCTGTAGATTGCACTCAAGCCATGTGCATGCAGAAGAGCTTATCTGGTGTCTAAACTCCTAAAAATGAAAACCCCGTGTGCTTTCATCCCAAAGTCTGTGGGAGGGTGCTGCAGAAACTACCTAAATGTGAATATCTCAAGAGAAATGTACGTGCTAGAACAAACAGCTGATGAACATTTTTAAATGGGGGCTGTGTGTATACAAATGTTTGCACAGCTCTAGTTGTAGAGGACTCTTTCTGGAGGAAGGTATAATTTCTTTCATCAAGATTTCTTGCATTTTTTTCCAGAGAGATTTGTTCTGTCACAGTTAGAGACATACTGCTGAGCAAGATCAGTAAATGGTCTGGCACTTCCAGTTCATCTGTTTACCTGTGTTACAGAGAGCCTGGGGATTTAGGGCGATGAAAAATGCTTGCTGCTTGGTGCTTGTGTTTTCTACACTGAAACTAGAAAAGGTTTGGCAACTTCACTCTTTTGCTTTGGAATTCATTGAGGTGGATTCCTAGTGTCATGCTCGTTTTTAAAACAGACTTTTTGATTTGACAGAATGTAGATAACTGATTTGATGTTTTGGATTAAGCGAACGGTTTATATTAAAAGTGATGACATTTTTTGTAACGATGTTTTGTTAGTGCCCACACCATGGTTTGTAACATTGACTCTGTCTTCCGAAATACCAGCTGCTTGAAAAAAGTAGAATAGCTGGGAATGCAAGGACAAAACAACAAAGTTAGAGGTAGGGAATCAGCTGATACGATTTAGTTCACATTTACTAGGGAATAAAAATGGATATAAAAAAAACCCAAAACTTCAAAACCTAAAGCCTCATCTGTTTTCTGATTATGGCACATTTGCCAAAGGACACAACTGTAGAAAGTAATTTCTGGTTTCTATTCTAATCTCTTAGGTGATTTGAAGTTTGCTCCATAAACTGCATTTCTGTTTATATGCAAATGCAGAGACAGACGTATCAATGCTTGGTGTCTGGCATTGGTCTTTTCTAGAGATTTGGCATTGGTGTATCTATCTGTAGCAGAAAGAACTCACAGTGCTACTGATGACTGAATGATTAATTCTAAATTCTCTTCTTTATTTCTTTGGTCAAGAAATGTGATGTTTTCATGACTACATGTGGATCTTTTCACATGGAAACAATTGTGTGGAGAAAATTGCTGGAGCAATTTTGGAGGCCATTTTTAATTTAAAAATTTGCTCATGCACAGTGTGCCTTTTTTTCTGCCTAAAACCATATTTTAACAGTCAAGTAATATAAAGTCTTTAAAAATGGAGTTTTATAAGGGAAATACTGATACCATCTTTGCTACTTGCATAGCAATTTTACAGACAGTCTCTCCCATGCGTTTACTCTGAGTTTTCATTTTCCCCTAGCTGCAGCTGGCTGTTTTTGAAGGTTACTCTTTTTGCCATTGACTGTTCATGCATTGACAAGAAAATTATCTGCTGTTTCCTTTTTGCAGCAGGTTTTCATGACAATTAAGCCCCAAACTAGTTATGTTGATGAGGGAATATTTCACAGAATCATATTTGAATCATTTGGTCCAAATTGATACAGTTACTTTCCATTTTCAGGACTTTCTTAAATTATTTTTTTTTCTGTTGCATTTAATGCCTTTTCTCATCTAAATGGCGTCTCTGCCACATCTGTCATTTTTTATGGTGCACTGTAAATTGTTCCCATGTTTTTTGTGGTGATTTAGACAATTTGTCTATTAACAATGTTGTAATACAAGAATACAATAAATTTCTGCTTTACACCATAAATTTTTCAAGTAATAACACTTTTCTGTTGAAGATGCTGTGCCATCCTGGAACACAGATATTCTACTGCCATAGATTATGGTGTTTCAGGAGAATTTCAATGAAGTCAACCCCTTAATGAAGCATGGAAAGCAGCTTAATATCCTTAATTTAAACAATTCTTCAAGTATTAACTAAGTTATTTGTCAAAGTAATTAAAATCCTACTCACAATTTGAAATTTGTATTTCCTTCTTGGTTCCTTGGTTGCACAGCTGATTCTCAGTGTTTCATTCCTTACTAACTACATGATTAACCTTAACATATTCATAGGCAAACTCAGTTTTGCTATAGTGATGCATTTTGAGATTTAAAAAAAAAAAAGGCAGCAGCATGCATATATAGCAAGGTTTGGTATTATCATATATATTATGCATGTATTGCAAAGGAGAGATCATAGATCTAAATAGACTCCTTAGCAGTATTTCTGTGTAGTTCTTTAATTGCACTGAAATATTTTTTAAGTGGAGAAAGCATCAAGGGACAAAACAAAGCTGTGGAGCTCAGGTAGTGCAATGTACAATCAGAAGTGAAGGAAAAGTAGATTCATACTGGTAGGAATTGTTCAGAAGTTGCACTGCCTGCAAAACCTCTTGCCACCAGATTTTGCAGAAAGTAGGAGACTTGGAATAGAAACAATTAGACATTAGTTAGAGAACAGAGCTAAGAGATAGAAACCTTGCAGCGGTTCTGTGGAAATAATAGTCTGTAGGTATATTTTTTTCTTAAAAGACAGTGTGCTGCTGTCAAAAGCCAAGCAATGATGTGCTATGGTTGTGGGGTTTCAGATGGCAAAAAAAGTGTCTTTATTTATTGGTGATTTTGGTTTAGGAATTGTTAAGAAAAATTGTGGAATACACATTCAGCCAGAAATCAAAGA